>JADLSH010000120.1:0-1200000 GCA_016169945.1 Trachythela sp. YZ-2020 | reverse complement strand
ACTGCGGCTCATTTCCCAACTTGGCACCATTCATCCTCACGGCATTAATGAGCGCTTCTCTTACATTTAACTCCTATCTATTTATCATATCCTGCCATCAGCAGATATTCTACATCTCATCTCATACAAAGTTCCATATTTTCTCATATTCTTGTTATGTTCGCTTCTCCTTACATGCTAATATATTTTGTTATGTGATTAAGTGATTTCCATATTTTGTTTATAGTTTGTTTTTGATTAAATCCATCTGATTGGTTTATTTTTTATCACGTGATCGCTTTTGTATTCACTATAAAAGCACACGCTAAACCCACGCTACTAACTTCCAGACGAAGGATTTTGTATTTTTTAGGTAGTTTTATCCTACTCCGCCGTCAAATGTACATGTTGCCGTTTCCCAGTTCCCGCTCGAATACTGCGAAATATATAAAAATTCAAATATTTAACGTTTTGGAGCAAAATTTACTTTAAAATCTCATAAATATTGATGAAATGTCTTGTACTCTGACTGGTAGACGTGAAATAAAGATCCGTGGGGACGAAAATTGTTTTTATCGAGCTATAGGCCTAAGAGATACATAAAATATTTCGCTTCAGCAATTAGTCAGTGTACAGATGACAAGACTTATCTATTCTATTTTAACTATATTTATATAACACTCGATGACTCCGAGCAATAATTTTGCCTGTTATTTAAAAACATCTGAAAAATGTTTGCGGTTAATATATTGTTAAAAGATATCAAGATTAAGATTAAGGTTACACATATGGGGGTTAGGATAGGCCGGTTGGAATATTTCGTTTCTATTGTATACATGTGCGATTGCTGTATTTAGCCGCATTTGGGGAAGTTGTTTGTTCTTCTTGTGTTATAAAAACAAAATATACTTGTCTGAGATGTCATGTGCGCAGAAATTTGTAAATCCGTAGCTATCGTGAAGCATATTTTTATCGTGGTATATTTAAAATTGTCATTTTCTAAATTTCAATTTAACCGCCAACGATGAATCCGCTGGACAAACGTATGGCTTTACAGTCGTTTACTATTAAATTCGACTAAATAAATTCGACGTTTGAATCAAAACGTCGAACTTTATATCGACCCAAATTAGCATTAGATTCGACGTATGAAAAATTCGACGTTTGAACCGGGCCTTAGATAGAACTGCATTCTTTGTGCCTGTATTATTTTCTTTGTTATTCATTGAGCTGTATTTAGCATAAATACCAGCGGTTCATTAAGCCCAACATTCGTCAAACAACTGGGGGGATTTGATATTCAGCAGGGAAAAGCGGAGCTGAGAATTCGTCATTTAATGTGCTAGGAGGGCTGTGTCTAGATAAAAGCCCTGGAATATTATATCCGTCTTGCTCCAAGGCGGGTGAACTATTGCAACAAATTAAATGTTCTAGAACACACACACATTACATTTCAGATCACTGAGACAAGAGAAACGAAAACAAGACGGAATACTATTTTTGATTAAACGCTTTAAGTGAATTTAGTGTCCCGAAAAAAATCCCCCCTACTATATTTTGTGGTATTACTTCGTTAACTTTATTCAACGATTCAAATTTTTCCACTGGATTGAATAACTAACGTATCATGTCAATCCATTGATATTTGACTGAATGACTAGAATCACTTAAGGTGGCGACTCCAATATTGCGACTTGTCCAAATTATGAAATTGAAAAAATTGCTACCTATACTGATCAACTCTAAAACTCGTGATTTCGTGTCCTCAACATCGAGATTCGTTTAATGTCAACATTAATGAAAATGAGGCAGAAGCCTGAGCAGAGAAAGGAAAATGCCCGAATTTAATTTTTCTGTTTTTGGGACAAAAAGGAAAACAGCAAATTCTGGGCATTTTCTCCACCCTGCCAAAGCTTTTGCCTCCTTTTTACTAATTTTTACATGAAACGAAATCTTGATGATAGGGCTTAGACCACCAATCATCAGTTTTAAAGAAGATGGTTAGGCATTCACTCTAAAAATCCCTTCTAAAAATATGGAAATACTTTTAACATAATTTCCATAATTTGGACAAGTTGCAAAATTGGTGTCACCTGGTCACCACCTTGCTTTCTAAAAGGCAAACGGTTGGTTATTTCGATCAATCTAATATCAATGTACTGACATCACCATCCAATATAAAAACCCGAAACTTCTATTAAAATTCATATGGTGGGGGACATTTTTTGGTACACGCTGTAGTTTGTAGTGCAACATGAGCAGTACGTGTAAATTTGGCACTCGATGTGTAAATCGCCCCAAAGTCACATTCACAATTTTACTATCCTTGCCCTGGCATGCAATTCACTGCCAATTTTTAATTCTATCATGATACGTTCTTCTTCATGCTAACTGAAACTAATAATACAACAAATAAATACGACTGAAAATAGCCATTTTACCAAGCGAGTTTTGACTAACCGGTATTCCTTGAAAAATTACGAAATAATTTGAATAACAAATCGTGCATTTTTTAGAAATTGCATGGTCTTCAAAAAGTGCATAATTTCTTATTCTATTGTCATCCAGTAAACGTCGATAAGAGTGCCTGCAAAGATTAAATCATTCCACCTGAGAGCATTGTCTTTTATTAGTCTTTGAGAAAACGTTGTCAAGCATGTTGTAAGTCAGTTATACAGGGTGTCCCCAAAAAAGTCCCCCTGTAGAAATCACTCTTTTGTTGTTAAACGTGCGTTGTTGTACCTCAATGGGAATTTAAAATAGCTTCTAAAACGAACACCAATACAAAAATGTCAAATTACAAATTCGTCTTATCGTCAGTTCGAGTAAGAATGGTTCAACTGACTACAGAGCAACGAGTATTTGTCGTAAACAACTTATACGTCGCGTTAAATTATTTAGACGAAGGGAAGTTGTAAATACTTCCGGCGTTCATGTACAATTCAATTCAATTCCCAAAGGTATAATAACGCACAATAGTGATTTCTAAAGGGGGACTTTTTGGGGGACACCCTGTATACCACGAACCTCAGCTTTTATGCAATTTTGGCTAAAAGCTTATTTTCTTGGTATTTAACTCACTTACAAAGGCATAGAACTTATAGACCTCAGAAGTCCTTACGTCACGCCACAGTCAAACAATGAATATTTGACCAATATGTATCCCACATTGCATTCCGTATACCTAATGTTTATTTGTGTTGAAAATTGTGTGACGTAAGCACTTCAAGAGTCAATTTGTGCATTCCAAAGTCCACTTTTCATCCATTTTGCAACTAACAAAGTAGACTTCCCAACAAATTACCAGACTCTTGGGCTCCCAACTTTCTTACCATTTCTGCTGAAATTAGGGGGTCGGGCAGCTGCTCCCAGCTTCCCACCTCGTACGCTTATGAGTAGCAGTAGAATCACGGCTCCATGGCCTTGCTCTTGCCTTATCTGAAATCATTGTATTTCGGGTCATGGTCGGTTCTCTAGGAACACAGATGTTTTACCAATATCGGACTGGTGAGGGAAATTGGGTGCCATGCGGCTAAGCACAGTAAGCAGAAGAAATGTGATAAAATCTTTTGATTGTCCACAAGGCCCTAAATTTCTCATGCCCGAAATGATCAAAAATCCTTTGAAGTAGGTCATGGGGAAGATAGATCCAATCTTATGGGAAGGTATCATGAGACCGCGTTTGCTAAAAATAGTTGCACTTTGGATAAAATAACATGAATATCAATATGTTTGTCTGGTTTAAGAAATTTTAAAAATGAATTTTAGAAAAATTAAAAAAAAATTTGATAACCAATTGTGGATTTTATTTCAAGATTTTCGAAAAGTAAAACCACCCTATTAATATTTTTGAAAATTTATTTGTATTTTATAGTGTTCAAAATCCTCCACAACCGACTATGCAACATAAGACAGAGCCAGTGACAAGCCAACAAGCTTGGGAGAAAGGAGAGATTGTTAAAGTCCTCGGTGATGGAACATATGGTTTTATCAGACCAGAAAACAAAGAGTATGGAAAAGAAATATTTCTTCATATCAAGAGCCTTCTTAACACGAAATCGTTTCCAAATGTTGGTGAACACGTTCGGTTTTATGTGACCAAGACAGAGAAAGGCCTTGAAGCACGTCAAGTTTGTGTGCAGGTACACATTTTATACTTCAAATATATTATGATTGTCACTATAACTATTTTTTATTAGCTGACCTGCATCTACAGTAAGGACGAAAACGGTTTATGTTCAGTTATGCAAATTTGTTTTCGTAAAAATCTATAATCTGATTGGTTAGGTATATGAATGTATGCTAATAGCGACCTAAGCCGACCTTATATCAGTTATGTGCAGATTGTTTGTTGTGGTGGTTTATCGCAAATTCCGGTTGTTTTAGTCGTCTGATTTTGAAGTTCTCGATTCGTGTAGCGACCGTTTAACATTAAGGCCGTTTTCCACTTCAACAGTATCGTACCGAAACGTAGCGTATTTCTTTGTTTACTAAGTACTAGTGTGGAATTACTGTAATGACTTCGTCACAAAAGAATATGCTAAGTGGAAAGCAGCCTTTAGACGCATCGTGCAATGTTAAGTTGAGGCACGCAGAACAACTAAACTTTATAGCTTGATCATGAGGCTTTGAGCCGGATGTGTGGAATACTGGAATAGCAGAACACCTCGCCTTGACAAACATTAGGTAATTATTGTTGCGTAGACAAAATTCCGTTCGCATGTCGCATGGAGTAAAATTAACATATGGGATATTAGCATATTATAAATCTATAATCCTTGATGGGCAGAATCAGACTCTTAGATCGCAAGGAAACTCCATTTCACGCCATAAATAAAGTGGGCATAAATAGCCGGTTAAACTACAA
Organism: Trachythela sp. YZ-2020; assembly: GCA_016169945.1. NCBI lineage: Eukaryota > Metazoa > Cnidaria > Anthozoa > Malacalcyonacea > Clavulariidae > Trachythela > Trachythela sp. YZ-2020. The sequence goes on along the minus strand of JADLSH010000120.1, from coordinate 1,195,154 downwards.
ACTCAGGGCAGATCCACATCTTGATGTTTTTCCCCGGGTTGAGTTTCAAAAATTTGCCATTTTTGACAGATCCGATTGTCAATGATTGCATTAGCATAGTAAGGAATAATACGATAGGGAAAGTAATTTTTCCTGAAACGTTTTCGCGTGGCTTAGCTTGCACATTCATCGCAATTTAGTGCGATCAAGCGAGTTGTAAAGTTTGATCGATATTTTACTTGACAGAACAATTATTTTAAATACACAAAACATATATTATACAGCCTATATTCCCTTGATTAACAACCAATAAGAACTCAGTATTTTACGTTGCAGACGAACCAATAGGGATATATTTTACGTATGTTTCGTCTTGTTAATGATATAAATGAGGCTATTCGTATGTTTTCGTCCTCAGATGTAGGTCAACTCTCAATGATTTTCACTACGTACTTAATAATGCAAAGTCAACCATACAATCTATTTTTTGTTTCTGACATATACACTTGCTTCTCTTCGTAGAATCAATCAAGCAAGCATGTCTCGGTTGCAATGCAAAACTGGGGAAACCTAAAGGGGCATGCCATACAAGAAGGCTTTGTACACAGCGTATCAGATGATAGAGGATTCATTGAAAGTAGAAACTATTCTGGACCCAAGGATCTCTTGCTTTTTTACCATCAAGACATACAAAACAAAAGTTCCCAAGATATAACCGAGGGTGCCAAAGTACATTTTGAAGTAAACAAAAGAGGGGGGAAGTGCATAGCCGTGAAGATCAATATTATTGCAGATTAAACAGACTGCGAAAAGAACAAGTACTATTGTAAAGTTGTCATCTTGTAAAGTCCAATAATATGCATTATATGTATGATATTCTAAAGAAATACAAAATAAATACAAGAAATATCAGGCTGTCGAACAAGCTCGCCGATTTTTGCGGTTGTACCATCTTAACGGAGCAATAGCAGCCTATTACGTCACCATTGACGATATTAATTAGACGGATATATGCATGCACAGCCCGAGGAGTGAGTCACTTCTTGAAAAAATGTACGATAATTTTATTAACTTTTTTATGTTCTACTTCTTGAATTATTTGTTTAAAATGCAAACTGAATAGAATGAACTTCAAAATTCTATTTTTAGGTTTTTTAAAAGACTGCTAGATTTTTCCTTGCATGAAGATTAACATTTACTTTGGCGAGAAATTTAAATATTTTCCGATTAAATTTCAAGACTTTTATTTTTATAGCTGTTTCTTCACGAGTTATTTATCTCTTAGACGGTCGACCAAACTTTAAATAAGTGTCTAGAAGCACTGTCGTACTAGCATGAAACTAGGCAAAATGTCATCGAATGGTGTTTACTTTGAAGGTTAAAGACTTAGAGTGGTTGCTAACGGGCGAAATTTTTGTGGTTAACCCCCACCACCTCCCCCGCCACCTCCTGAGAAAGTTGATGTACTCATATCAGAGTGGATGGGATTTTATCTACTCCATGAGTCGATGTTGGATTCTGTCATTGGTTATATGTTTCCTAGCCTAGCTATCATATATGCTAGCCCTTCAAACCTAGATGGGTTTTATGAGCAAGAGATTGATTATTGGGATAATGTATATGGCTATGATTTTTCCGTCGTAAAACAGGTAGTGCTCCAAAACAAACAATAATCACCACAAATTATATCTGTTGACAATAGTGAACTAGTTGCAGAACCTGAAATGGTGAAACGGTTTGATTTAATGAATATCACTTTGGAAGATGTTAAGCAATTTCAAAGCAAGTTTTTTACATCCAGTATGGAGAAGAACATCTGTCGTGGTATTGTGCTATGGTTTGATTGCGAGTTTCCAACGGAACCCAAATCTGAAAACAATTTAATTTTGTCAGCTGCCCCCAGCTGCCCAGCCACCCATTGGAAACAGACTGTAATAGTCCTACCAACCAAAATCAGTCTAGAAGCTGGTGATGTTATTGGTTTTAACATTAAGCTATCACAGAGTGCTACGAATCATCATCATTATAATATTTAGGTTGAAGTTCTTTCTGATGATGCCGAACACCTGGTGCCTAAAGCTTTCATGCAGGAACAACAAGAGTTAGGTGGTAATGAACTAATGATGAGGTTATTGATATTTCATAGATCTATCTGGATAGACTTTGAAACTATTGGGTCATTCCAGAAAACATCCACACCTCCCACCGAAGTTAACCCCCACTCTCCCTTCAGGCATCCTAGTATTTTTACTATTATCAGAAATAGATAACACCTCCAAACAGCACAATTTCCTCCACCGGGGTGCAGATATTTTCTGTAATGACCCATGTCCCTATTCTGTTAAGACTAAGACCACAGCGCCAGACACTATGGGTAAAGTGGGAGGTTGCCCCTCCCCCAATAATATTCTCATGACAACTAGACTTGCTGGTGAAATGAATTCAGCATGATTCTGATAGGCTTGGATTTTATGTGGATTAAATTAATCTGATATTTTTCAACATCTGATGTATATGGCTTTGCAGCTATTACTGTATATATATACTGGCAAGTCCGTAGACTCTCTATCACTTTTGCTTTCCAATACATTAAGGCCAGACTTTTTGTGTATCTATAATGTGTTTGCACTGGATCGGACTATTGCATGAACATTTCAGCACATAGTAAAATCAAGTTCTAAGCATTCTTATACTACAATACACATGATTTTTTTTCCCACCACCTAAACCTTCTACAATACACATGGTTTACACCCCATGATGCGACTGATACTTAACCAGTCCAAATAGAAAATGGTTGGTTATCTCATCTTTGAGCTATTAATTAGATCATAGTCAATAGAATACAAGGTTTCGAAACTCGATGGAAATACAGTACTGTCAATAGAACTCATTATCTCTGTTTTGTCTAGGTTTATGGGCATTTCATTCTCACATGTGTATTATATTTCTGCCCAACCAATAGCAATGTTTGGTTTAATTACCAGGGATGGATTTACTGGGGGTGTGCATGCCCCTCCTAGCCTTGGCCAAGGGGGTGCAGGAGGGGCCGGTGCCAATTATCAAACAAAAATATAATATTGGGCCATTGATGGGCCTTTTTGACCATCTAGACAATCTTATTTTTCAAAACTTTTCTGACAAGATAACCCCCTTGACCCTGTAGGGGATCCTTAGTGGTGATTCACCCTTTCTCGGTCACCGACCATGCCCTCTTCTTGACCAAAACCCGCTTAGCACCCCTCCCCCCCCTATCAATTCAAGCTGGATCCATCCCTGTAAATAATTACCCATCTGTGATATTACACAATGTCAATGGTCAATTTAAAACGTTGGCTGATTTGGCGAAAACACAATACACATGTGACGATGTATTTGCCCATATTTTTGTACATATGTAAACCAAGATAGATAGTGAGTTCTTTTCTATTTCCAATTTTTCATTCAGTTTCCGAACCTTGTTTGTTCTGTTGACTTGTTAGATCTAAAGGCAAATACCAAAATAGCCATGCCAGTGGCGTAACAAAGAAAGACGGGGCCCTTAGGCATATTTTGCGTGGGGGTTATGATTTGACTGCCACGGATTATTGGATTTGTTTGAAAGCTACCTGTATTAGCGTTTTACTTAATACATGTGTTTTTAGATTAAGAGTTTTTTGTGTCCTCTTTTGCGCCCCAGATCAGGTCAGTGGTTTGCATTCATGAAATGGAAAGTTCAAGAACTTCATGTAATAAGACGTCAACAGGCTCGCACCTCGCATTTTTTATGTTTAGCCGTTATAAGGTAGGGTGAGGGCGAGAACTAAGGGCCCCTGACAGTTGGGGGTCTCAGCTTGCTTCTGTCTCCCCCCCCTGAAAATATTATCCTTATTGGATCCCTTGCTTTCTTTTGCCGTGGAGAACAAAAAGGTTCTTGAGTAGGATATAACAATTTGCACATTTAAATCATTTCATCATATTTAAATCATTCGTCACCACTTCATATCTCTTGGACAATGATTTTCTAGAAATGAACCACAGTTACTGCAGTGCAAACTTCAAAACAAACATTAGTACACAATTCGTTACAAAATATTCCATGGAACAGAGGTTTAGAAGTTATAGAAACTCTGTTCCATGGAATATTTTGTAACGAATTGTGTACTAATGTTTGTTTTGAAGTTTGCATTTGTATTTCAATTCTAGAAAATCTTTGTCCAAGAGATATGAAGTGGTGACGAATTATTTAAGTACGATGAAATCTGCCTCCATTCCATGTCAGCTTGATTGATTAATGAAAGAATGCAAGGGATCTATTAAGGATAATGTTTACTGGAAATCTAGTGCTGTATCTCACACCTTTTATGTGGACTGATATTAGGTGCACTATTCTTCGTTCTTTCCTGCAAAATCAGAATATCATAAATTAATGTCATTGAAGCAGTTAAAGTATATAATATAAGAATCAAGTGTCAGACACTGCATGTCAAGAGCAAAACCACATTTATTTGCAGTGAACATAATTTCAACAGAAAGCAACTGTAGTTGCTTGCAGGTTCACAGGCTTAACAATTTCTTATAACTGTTAATACCCTGTATAGCAGGGGTGGAAAAACTTTCTTGGACCGCAAAGCAACATGAAGACATTTTCTTACTATTGACAGTTCAATGGGACCGAGGGAAGATAAGCTACAGTATGACTAACAATGGCTTACTAGGTTTAATATCCCTCGTGTGTACCTGCAGAAACTAAACAGTAAACCAATATATTGGAATGGCTGTGGTTAATATTTGATCAAATTAAGTTCAATGGGTACACTTTTGACCCACCAAGAAGCCAAGCCCAAAGGTGTACTTTCTATCTGTTAAACTGTACTGTATAGTTCATTTGGCTGTTTCAATTTAAAATTTTCTTTTGATGTTTTCTTTTGAAACTTCTTAATTTTTTCTGCTTGGAAAAAAATTTCTGATAGGGAAAAATCTCATGGTCCGCTATTAATTTTTTCCACCCATGCTCTGTTGGTTTCAAAACTTACAGCATATATTACAATCATTATGGTTACTTCATGTGTCATTGTTCCTAGAAGAGAGTATGAATTGAGAAAATATAATTTAACTTTCTAAAGGTCGCAAACAAAATTTCCAAAGCATGAGAGTACAAAGAGATCTATAGGGAATAGGGAAAAAAGTTAATCTGCCTTTTTCGTTTCTTGCATAATTCTTAAAATATTTTGACAGACATAGGCGCACCAGGCGGGGAGGGGGGAGAGGACAGCTGCCTGCCCCCCTCCCCAAAATAAATAACAACATGAATTTCAACAAGTTGGGCAAATTTTCAACCCAAGTCGGGCAAAAAGTATGGGAGGAAATAAATGGAAAAGCAAAAAACGATCAAAGCAATCTAGTGTCTGTGTAATTTGGAAATAGAAGTATTATTGAACAACTAGGAATTTATGTCGTGGGGGTGGAGTAAGGTTGAATTAATGTTGACAGAATTTAGAATAACTATCATTGTTTTTAATCACAGTATTTCAGCAATTAAACAAGATATTAAAAATCGGTAAAGAAAGTTCTTTTAAATGAGATAATCCAAAAAGTTTGTCGCCATATTCCTTTAAATTGCCAAGAGCTCTGTATATGAACGTCAGGATTCCTTTTTAAAAAATATATTCACCAGGGACATATTCACCAGAGTAAGCCAGTTACGAACTTTCTTGTAGTTCTTCTAACTCCATTGATCTGACAGAATTAAAACTTTTTGGAATACATTTAGTCACAATATTTATTTCCTGGAATTCGTTGAAATAACTGACCAGGAAAAGTAGAAAGCAACTAGCACCAATCCATTCAGATACATTGCTGAACACATGTAATTTGTAACCACCATCTTTCTGATCCCACTGTAAGATTGTGTGAGTTGGGTGACTGTCCTTAAATTCTTCATAAGCAAACAAGGAGAACATTAGAAACAAAGATCCAGCTGTCATCATGATACATGTAATAATCAGTCTATATATCCATGACAAACGGTCGTCAATGTTGAAACAATGAAGTTTCCAAGTTATGAAAGACTGTGCTGTACAGTAACATGCTGCAGCAATGAACGTCAATACAGCGCCAATATCGTGAACTGTGGAGGTGGTAGTCTCCTGAAAAATCGAATAAATATGTATTCTTTAGAGATGCTCAGCTTAATCATAGTTAAGGGGGCAATCTACCTTCATTTGTACACTTGTGAAAGGTGCGGCCTTTTGAATGATGGATAATTAACAATTCAAATGTTACAGATCATTTTAAAGTTTATGAGATACTGAAAACGAATATTATCATTAAATGTTACAAGAATGTATAAATAATAAGAAAATTGCAAAAAATGAATTTTCTGGCCAATCATCAACAATTTGACCACGTACTTGATATATTAAGGTTTTGATCAAGTCCAGTATATTTATTTAACTTCTCCATTAACATAAACGAGTGGCTGCAGGGTCACCGCAACAGTACTAAACCAATTACTGTGGGCCCTTTAAGTAAATGTTATATACAATAGTCAATAATGTTAATTTAAAACTACAATACAATATTAAAAGCAACAAGAGTGGAGTAGCACAGTTTCAATTAAGTGGTATTACATTTCAAGCAGATCAATTTTCATCTCCGGGATTTTCAGGTTCATAGTCTATATTTAATCACTTGGGATTGGGAAAACCATTAATTGAAAGAAGAAGGTGTCCTTTCATTTTTGGGTGTCAAATTTGGGCTGGATCGGATTTTAAGTCATTACGGTTCTTCATTTTTGTACTTCGCCTTAGCCCTTAGGGCCTGATCATATTAGCCCGGTTGGCCGGGAAGCTCACCTTGGTGGGTGAATTATTTCTGTGTTCATATTTCGTCCCATCTAATATCCCGCCTTCGTGGGACGAAGTTACGAAAACATGGCGCCTTAATTCGAAATATATTTTGTTGTTATTGATAACAAACTGTGCGTTGTGTTACGACTTTTAGTTTCAATAATGGTATTTGCTTAAGTTTATTAATGTCTATTTTTCTTGTTTACATTTTCCAACTACGCCAAGATATGACACCCTTTCCAACTACGCCGAGATATGACACAACGGGTTTTTATATGGATCCCTATATCATACATTGTTGAGACCCAGCTGAGTTTGGACTGCAATTTGTTGCAGTTCGATTCAATCGAGTCCTATAGCCCTAGGATATACCTGCTTGAGTGAGGTATTAGTACATGCAGAAAGTGAGTGATTCTATTGTAAAGTATAGAGTTTTTTGCAAGACATGTTAAGGCTACCAAGTGCTTCCTATCCACACCGATCCCAGCTCGAACGTTTTAGGTGTCGGTTCAAATAAGCCCGGCTATATAGGAGAAACTCGCCTGAGTGAGATGTGTTATGTTTATCATTCTTACATCATTTCATCCCGCCAAGGCCGTATATTTATAGGCGTCATGAACACAGAAATAACTCTTCTCAAGCACTCAGGCGAGTTTCTCATGAATAACCCTTAATGAATTCTTTCTCATTAAAAACGCAATTAACTTTTTAATGATTATTATTTCTATGGGTAACCACGTTAACCACGTTTACTTTGCCGCAGCTGTATTAGTTGCAATTTATCTGGAAACACAATATCATTCCTTGTATCTGACAGCGGAATTGCGCAGAAAACAATGTTTCAGTTTTGTAGCCAAACCGGCTTCATATTATCAATTAGGCGAGATTGCACAGCAACATAATGGATAAGGCTATGGGAACTACATGTGCACAATCAGTAAACCCCAATTTTAAGTGAAGTTAATACCAAGGGCAAGAAATACTTCAAAATTCACACATCTTTTAGTGCTTTTCTAGGAAAATGATACAACTAAGACATTGAAGGCGAATATTGTTTAACAGTATGTGATACAGATCGCCTTTATCAGGCATTCGATTAAGGAACAAAGTAGTTAATAGGTCAAGTAACGCATGCTGCTTAATGATTGTAATACAATTTCAATAGCATTCCAGGTAAAATGCAATTCCATACAAACTCCCAATTCCTGCGAACTAAGGTTGGATTGCTGGCTTAACGGATAGTTAAACCTATGCTGTCAACTTTTGTTATACGCTGGCGAGAATATCTGGTACCAAAAAGGAACTGCATTTTTATATTTCGTGGTTACGTGTTTGTGTTTAAACTAACCTGAAACGAAGGGCCTTCCCCGTGAAAGGGAAAACATGAAAACCTTGGTTTAATTAATTGATTTTTCTCTCCTTCGCTACTAACCTCCTGATGAAGGGCCTTGGCTCGAAATGTCCAAATGTTTTTAATCTTTTCATGGTATACTGAGTCAAAAAGCGCGGCAACCTATTGTATAATATTGGCTATACTGCCAACTGCACTTCCCAGAAGGCAGAACACTGGGGATACTAACACATCCCACGTTTGATAGAAACATTTTAAGCAGGGGCCATCCTTAATAAGGCTTCCCATTTTCCAACATGGGCATGCAGTTCTAAATTAGTAAATGTATAATGGTATAGTTCTAGAACGGGCAGTTCTAAAATTGAATTTTGGAGGTTTTAGGAAATTTAGGAAAATTTTAAATTGACAAACACGCAATTACGTGACTATATAAGAGTCAGTATTGGTGATATAGTTATAGAGCATTCATACAGAGATTTAAAGCAAGCAAAAACAAAGCCAAATTTCACTCTGAAAACGCCAGAAATGGCCATTCTGGACTTCTATAAAGTTCAGCATTTTCCGGTAATAGCTTTTTAGGTAATTGTCGATCTTTTTTAAATGGGCAGTTCTACATTTTTATGAGGATGACCCCTGCTTTTAAGACCTGCACTGCCACACTGACTCTGCAGGGAGCTAGCGCGATGTCTGATTTAATGAAAGATTACCTAGTAACCATATACCTTGGCTGATGGAAAATTTGCAACTAAAGTAATCCCAAATACTATCGTTGCCCCAGCGATAAGTGAGACCAAGTTTACTCGCTCAACATTCTCGCAAGATTTCCCCGCCCTGTACCTGACTTGAATATACCGTATGTACATGATGACGAGGCAAACGAACGACGAAATATTCATAGTTTCTGCAAATATATCACCTTCGGGCCTTTTCGTGCCAGTGTTACTGATGGATGGCACTAGAGGATAAACATGGCCGACTATAACCGAGTAGAAATAGCAAAATAGCACTCCAGCTATTGTTAAGATCGCCCACAGTAGTGGTATGAACCCCAGTCCAAGTGATAAATCCATTGCTTTGACCGAGAGATTTACCAGACACGAATGCGAAACGTTAACATTGAGATTCTTAGTCGGCGAATGACGAACTTTGACACCCTTATATAAACGAGTTGAAGGCAGCAACACAGCTTTGTCTTTGCATCATAATAATAAATTATGGCGTTTCCATTGCTGATTCCATTTCAATCCAAGATGGTCGGTTGCACTTTTACAACGTTAGTATATACACGTGTAGCAGCTGGTCAAATTTCATTTAGATTTATTTACAAAAACGTTTGTTCATCTGCCCTTCATTTGCAGACACAATTTTCAGACGAAATTTTGCTCTCATTTAAATGTTAATTGGCTCTCTACAGCGGCTCGGTTAGCGGACATATTCAATGTAAATACGTTCAATAATTTAGCGCGTGTTTTATCCGTTTATTAACAGATTAAATCTAGGCCCCGTCCACACTAATCCGTTCTTGTTGGAAAACGCATACTTTTGTATGTGTTTTCGCCTATCGTCCATAAAAAACCGGCGGATACCCGTTTATCCGTGAAAATTGATCTGATCGGAGACTTTCGAAAACGAAGGCGTTTTGGATTACTGCTGTGGACGGGCGAAAACGAAGGTTTTTAAAAATGCTGACGTCATGAACACAATCATGCGTGGCGACCGCGCTTCTGTCTGTGTTGTTTGGTGTGATTTCAGCTGAATTGCTTGTCTCGAACTTGTTATGTTGCTCATTAATCTGCAAACAACAGCTTACCAAGACAACAGAATGCTCTTAACCGCCCTGAGTTGTTTTAACGATCTCTGACATTGCAAAGTCACTGCGGGCCAAAATACCCCGGTAGCGCGCTTTTCACGTGTTTCGAGCTTTAGGCGAACCTTAATATAGCTCAGCCGCAACATACACAATATCAACTTCTTCTTTGAAGCAGTGAATGGCAATTCTTCCCCCCACCTTCAGAACTTTAAACGCAGTCTTGATAAATCCTTGAAGTGAATATCATAATTATAATATTGGGAATTAATAATGCAGGAATTTACTTGAACTTTCACCGTGTATGAAAGTGAGATTTTTACGACAATGTTTATTCATGGCAATATTGATTCTATCCAAGATAGGATCAACTCCAACGACTTCGCTGTTATTGCCGAGGGTGTCTGCAATTTCCTACTTTTAAAACGGGAATGGGGCGGGAATGAAAATGGGAATGGAAGTGAGAACGGAAGTGGAACCTCTCGTACCCCGAGCCTGCGATCCTTTGGGAAGAATCGAAAGCTCTGGGATAATCCATAACCGGAAGTGAATTTGATTGGTCGTTGATACGGAATGGAATGTCGCAATAATGCAACAATAAATTATTAACCGGGTAATTATATATACAAGATGGCTGCGGATTAGGAGTGTGCGGATATTGTTTTTGTATTTCAGAGTAATTCTAGCACTTCTGTAATATTACACGGAAAATATAAAGAAAGGTACTATTAAGTTTGTACTCTTTTATAAATGTACCAAAGGTGAAATAGAACGTGAAAACTTGTAAAATTTCTGCTGTAATTTAAAGCCTACATATGTTACTAAAATTTCTATATGCTTTATTTTGGAAATATGCATGGTTTTGAAAATCGTTATACTTTATCACAACTTTTTATTTTATTGTGAAATAATAGTTGATTTGAAAGTACTTTAGCGTTTCCTTTTACTCTTTTATCATCAAATCGTATAGGAAGTTCCAGTCATGTTTTAGTTTTTAGATTGGACTTTCACGCATTGTTTCAGCGCTAAACGGCTATATTTTGATGGTAGAAAGACAAGGACCCGTATATTAAAATTAAAGATTTTACATAGTGACAGTGCCAAAGGAACCAAAGGACAAAAATATACAGTTAATTACTTACTTGCAACATTTCCTTCGATAAATTAACATTCTTCACTGCTCCACATCGGCTCTTTTGATTACAATATTTTCTTTACTCCGTCGTATTTATACCCTCTTGCAACGTAATACGAAGAACATTTATATTTTCTACCAAAAACTATATAGTTTCATGGTTTATATACGAAACAACAGAATATACAGAATATTTTGTATAATTTTTTTTGCGAACGCATGCGCAGTTCGGTCGCATGTCTGAATCGGATTATCCCAGAGCTTGTGATCCTGGCCGTTAGCCAAAGGATCGCAGGCTCGGGGTACGAGATTGACGGCCGGGGATTTGCACAGAATTACATGGCAGTCGCCGGGAATATTGACACATATTGTAAATAATCTAAATTGTTGGGTATCTCGCTCGTTAGAAATTTCGAGCGAAATTTGCCCTCTGGCAGGAATCGAATCCTGCGATTCCGGTACAGCGCTCTGCCAACTGAGCTACAGAGTCCAGTTGTCAAGAGCTAACCACCATGCTGCCAGAGGTCCTATAGTTGAAAAAAAGGAGTACACTGGGAGTCAAAATGACTCCTATATAGATTAGAGTAAAGAAGTGCTCTCGATTTAAGCTTAGAAATCAATAAAAAAAATTTTAAGGTCAAAGGCTGCTGCTAAGATTAAGCCTCACATCAGATGGGTAATGCGCAGAGGAGGAATGAGGGTCTTCCCGAAATGCAACGCGCGCCGGGGCGGTTTATCATATATAATCAATTTCTCGGCCTGCTCCGTCATTGTTCGATTGTTGCTCGCTGCGTTCACATATCACAACTCAGAGATTATAATAAAATATTTTAAAATGGCGAGTTTTCGCAGTATTACTGGGATGAAAGCTTCTGAATTAGATGGGGATGGACTCAGGGCCTTTTTTAAGAAATCGTTAGTGGGGCATCATCGAAAGGCGACTTAACAAGTATGTGGTATTACAGGTGTGGGAAGCTGAAGGGGGTCTGGGGGTCCTCCCAGAAAATTTTTGTATTCTTGAGTCTCTGTGGCTTGATTTCCTGCATTTTTATATATCCCATCTAAACGGAGCCAGGTTTTGTTGTGAGAATACCATAACTTTCCTCTAAACTCAGTTTTTTTCCCTTTTTGGCTTATATTTTGGACAAAAGGGACGTTCACTGGGGGGGCTAAAATAGCTTACTGGGGGGGCCAACATGGGGGCTTGGGGGGCTTTGGCCCCTCCAGTACATTAGTTAAAAAAGGCCCTGCATGGACTTCTTTATGTTCATTGTGTGTCGAAAAACCCTGTGAATATGATCACAGATGAGTTACCGTGCGTTCAACTGGAATGATGCGAGGTTCATATATGTTTTATGGATAGTTTGGACATTCGACGTACAGCCCTTATTCCATCAGTTGTTAAAGGCATAAAAATCGAAGAAATGTTCGCCGATTGTAGTAGCCCTGCATTGATAGAAGTGCATACCAGTTGCGTTTTCAAGGTGAGATGATTTAAACACATGCTTTTAAGTTTTAATACTGTATATACATAATTTTGGTTGAAATACATTTTGTATATTTCAAAAAAATAGAAACGTTAAAAACAGATAAGAAACACCCACACAATGTGTTTACATTGTTTGTTCTGTTGACTTGTTAGATCTAAAGGCAAATACCAAAATAGCCATGCCAGTGGCGTAACAAAGAAAGACGGGGCCCTTAGGCATATTTTGCGTGGGGGTTATGATTTGACTGCCACGGATTATTGGATTTGTTTGAAAGCTACCTGTATTAGCGTTTTACTTAATACTGTACATGTGTTTTTAGATTAAGAGTTTTTTGTGTCCTCTTTTGCGCCCCAGATCAGGTCAGTGGTTTGCATTCATGAAATGGAAAGTTCAAGAACTTCATGTAATAAGACGTCAACAGGCTCGCACCTCGCATTTTTTATGTTTAGCCGTTATAAGGTAGGATGAGGGCGAGAACTAAGGGCCCCTGACAGTTGGGGGCCTCAGCTTGCTTCTGTCCACCACCCCCCTGAAAATATTATCCTTATTGGATCCCTTGCTTTCTTTTGCCGTGGAGAACAAAAAGGTTCTTGAGTAGGATATAACAATTTGCATATTTAAATCATTTCATCATATTTAAATCATTCGTCACCACTTCATATCTCTTGGACAATGATTTTCTAGAAATGAACCACAGTTACTGCAGTGCAAACTTCAAAACAAACATTAGTACACAATTCGTTACAAAATATTCCATGGAACAGAGGTTTAGAAGTTATAGAAACTCTGTTCCATGGAATATTTTGTAACGAATTGTGTACTAATGTTTGTTTTGAAGTTTGCATTTGTATTTCAATTCTAGAAAATCTTTGTCCAAGAGATATGAAGTGGTGACGAATTATTTAAGTACGATGAAATCTGCCTCCATTCCATGTCAGCTTGATTGATTAATGAAAGAATGCAAGGGATCTATTAAGGATAATGTTTACTGGAAATCTAGTGCTGTATCTCACACCTTTTATGTGGACTGATATTAGGTGCACTATTCTTCGTTCTTTCCTGCAGAATCAGAATATCATAAATTAATGTCATTGAAGCAGTTAAAGTATATAATATAAGAATCAAGTGTCAGACACTGCATGTCAAGAGCAAAACCACATTTATTTGCAGTGAACATAATTTCAACAGAAAGCAACTGTAGTTGCTTGCAGGTTCACAGGCTTAACAATTTCTTATAACTGTTAATACCCTGTATAGCAGGGGTGGAAAACAAATTTTCCTGGACCGCAAAGCAACATGAAGACATTTTCTTACTATTGACAGTTCAATGGGACCGAGGGAAGATAAGCTACAGTATGACTAACAATGGCTTACTAGGTTTAATATCCCTCGTTTGTACCTGCAGAAACTAAACAGTAAACCAATATATTGGAATGGCTGTGGTTAATATTTGATCAAATTAAGTTCAATGGGTACACTTTTGACCCACCAAGAAGCCAAGCCCAAAGGTGTACTTTCTATCTGTTAAACTGTACTGTATAGTTCATTTGGCTGTTTCAATTTAAAATTTTCTTTTGATGTTTTCTTTTGAAACTTCTTAATTTTTTCTGCTTGGAAAAAAATTTCTGATAGGGAAAAATCTCATGGTCCGCTATTAATTTTTTCCACCCATGCTCTGTTGGTTTCAAAACTTACAGCATATATTACAATCATTATGGTTACTTCATGTGTCATTGTTCCTAGAAGAGAGTATGAATTGAGAAAATATAATTTAACTTTCTAAAGGTCGCAAACAAAATTTCCAAAGCATGAGAGTACAAAGAGATCTATAGGGAATAGGGAAAAAAGTTAATCTGCCTTTTTCGTTTCTTGCATAATTCTTAAAATATTTTGACAGACATAGGCGCACCAGGCGGGGAGGGGGGAGAGGACAGCTGCCTGCCCCCCTCCCCAAAATAAATAACAACATGAATTTCAACAAGTTGGGCAAATTTTCAACCCAAGTCGGGCAAAAAGTATGGGAGGAAATAAATGGAAAAGCAAAAAACGATCAAAGCAATCTAGTGTCTGTGTAATTTGGAAATAGAAGTATTATTGAACAACTAGGAATTTATGTCGTGGGGGTGGAGTAAGGTTGAATTAATGTTGACAGAATTTAGAATAACTATCATTGTTTTTAATCACAGTATTTCAGCAATTAAACAAGATATTAAAAATCGGTAAAGAAAGTTCTTTTAAATGAGATAATCCAAAAAGTTTGTCGCCATATTCCTTTAAATTGCCAAGAGCTCTGTATATGAACGTCAGGATTCCTTTTTAAAATATATTCACCAGGGACATATTCACCAGAGTAAGCCAGTTACGAACTTTCTTGTAGTTCTTCTAACTCCATTGATCTGACAGAATTAAAACATTATGGAATACATTTAGTCACAATATTTATTTCCTGGAATTCGTTGAAATAACTGACCAGGAAAAGTAGAAAGCAACTAGCACCAATCCATTCAGATACATTGCTGAACACATGTAATTTGTAACCACCATCTTTCTGATCCCACTGTAAGATTGTGTGAGTTGGGTGACTGTCCTTAAATTCTTCATAAGCAAACAAGGAGAACATTAGAAACAAAGATCCAGCTGTCATCATGATACATGTAATAATCAGTCTATATATCCATGACAAACGGTCGTCAATGTTGAAACAATGAAGTTTCCAAGTTATGAAAGACTGTGCTGTACAGTAACATGCTGCAGCAATGAACGTCAATACAGCGCCAATATCGTGAACTGTGGAGGTGGTAGTCTCCTGAAAAATCGAATAAATATGTATTCTTTAGAGATGCTCAGCTTAATCATAGTTAAGGGGGCAATCTACCTTCATTTGTACACTTGTGAAAGGTGCGGCCTTTTGAATGATGGATAATTAACAATTCAAATGTTACAGATCATTTTAAAGTTTATGAGATACTGAAAACGAATATTATCATTAAATGTTACAAGAATGTATAAATAATAAGAAAATTGCAAAAAATGAATTTTCTGGCCAATCATCAGCAATTTGACCACGTACTTGATATATTAAGGTTTTGATCAAGTCCAGTATATTTATTTAACTTCTCCATTAACATAAACGAGTGGCTGCAGGGTCACCGCAACAGTACTAAACCAATTACTGTGGGCCCTTTAAGTAAATGTTATATACAATAGTCAATAATGTTAATTTAAAACTACAATACAATATTAAAAGCAACAAGAGTGGAGTAGCACAGTTTCAATTAAGTGGTATTACATTTCAAGCAGATCAATTTTCATCTCCGGGGATTTTCAGGTTCATAGTCTATATTTAATCACTTGGGATTGGGGAAAACCATTAATTGAAAGAAGAAGGTGTCCTTTCATTTTTGGGTGTCAAATTTGGGCTGGATCGGATTTTAAGTCATTACGGTTCTTCATTTTTGTACTTCGCCTTAGCCCTTAGGGCCTGATCATATTAGCCCGGTTGGCCGGGAAGCTCACCTTGGTGGGTGAATTATTTCTGTGTTCATATTTCGTCCCATCTAATATCCCGCCTTCGTGGGACGAAGTTACGAAAACATGGCGCCTTAATTCGAAATATATTTTGTTGTTATTGATAACAAACTGTGCGTTGTGTTACGACTTTTAGTTTCAATAATGGTATTTGCTTAAGTTTATTAATGTCTATTTTTCTTGTTTACATTTTCCAACTACGCCAAGATATGACACCCTTTCCAACTACGCCGAGATATGACACAACGGGTTTTTATATGGATCCCTATATCATACATTGTTGAGACCCAGCTGAGTTTGGACTGCAATTTGTTGCAGTTCGATTCAATCGAGTCCTATAGCCCTAGGATATACCTGCTTGAGTGAGGTATTAGTACATGCAGAAAGTGAGTGATTCTATTGTAAAGTATAGAGTTTTTTGCAAGACATGTTAAGGCTACCAAGTGCTTCCTATCCACACCGATCCCAGCTCGAACGTTTTAGGTGTCGGTTCAAATAAGCCCGGCTATATAGGAGAAACTCGCCTGAGTGAGATGTGTTATGTTTATCATTCTTACATCATTTCATCCCGCCAAGGCCGTATATTTATAGGCGTCATGAACACAGAAATAACTCTTCTCAAGCACTCAGGCGAGTTTCTCATGAATAACCCTTAATGAATTCTTTCTCATTAAAAACGCAATTAACTTTTTAATGATTATTATTTCTATGGTAACCACGTTAACCACGTTTACTTTGCCGCAGCTGTATTAGTTGCAATTTATCTGGAAACACAATATCATTCCTTGTATCTGACAGCGGAATTGCGCAGAAAACAATGTTTCAGTTTTGTAGCCAAACCGGCTTCATATTATCAATTAGGCGAGATTGCACAGCAACATAATGGATAAGGCTATGGGAACTACATGTGCACAATCAGTAAACCCCAATTTTAAGTGAAGTTAATACCAAGGGCAAGAAATACTTCAAAATTCACACATCTTTTAGTGCTTTTCTAGGAAAATGATACAACTAAGACATTGAAGGCGAATATTGTTTAACAGTATGTGATACAGATCGCCTTTATCAGGCATTCGATTAAGGAACAAAGTAGTTAATAGGTCAAGTAACGCATGCTGCTTAATGATTGTAATACAATTTCAATAGCATTCCAGGTAAAATGCAATTCCATACAAACTCCCAATTCCTGCGAACTAAGGTTGGATTGCTGGCTTAACGGATAGTTAAACCTATGCTGTCAACTTTTGTTATACGCTGGCGAGAATATCTGGTACCAAAAAGGAACTGCATTTTTATATTTCGTGGTTACGTGTTTGTGTTTAAACTAACCTGAAACGAAGGGCCTTCCCCGTGAAAGGGAAAACATGAAAACCTTGGTTTAATTAATTGATTTTTCTCTCCTTCGCTACTAACCTCCTGATGAAGGGCCTTGGCTCGAAATGTCCAAATGTTTTTAATCTTTTCATGGTATACTGAGTCAAAAAGCGCGGCAACCTATTGTATAATATTGGCTATACTGCCAACTGCACTTCCCAGAAGGCAGAACACTGGGGATACTAACACATCCCACGTTTGATAGAAACATTTTAAGCAGGGGCCATCCTTAATAAGGCTTCCCATTTTCCAACATGGGCATGCAGTTCTAAATTAGTAAATGTATAATGGTATAGTTCTAGAACGGGCAGTTCTAAAATTGAATTTTGGAGGTTTTAGGAAATTTAGGGAAAATTTTAAATTGACAAACACGCAATTACGTGACTATATAAGGAGTCAGTATTGGTGATATAGTTATAGAGCATTCATACAGAGATTTAAAGCAAGCAAAAACAAAGCCAAATTTCACTCTGAAAACGCCAGAAATGGCCATTCTGGACTTCTATAAAGTTCAGCATTTTCCGGTAATAGCTTTTTAGGTAATTGTCGATCTTTTTTAAATGGGCAGTTCTACATTTTTATGAGGATGACCCCTGCTTTTAAGACCTGCACTGCCACACTGACTCTGCAGGGAGCTAGCGCGATGTCTGATTTAATGAAAGATTACCTAGTAACCATATACCTTGGCTGATGGAAAATTTGCAACTAAAGTAATCCCAAATACTATCGTTGCCCCAGCGATAAGTGAGACCAAGTTTACTCGCTCAACATTCTCGCAAGATTTCCCCGCCCTGTACCTGACTTGAATATACCGTATGTACATGATGACGAGGCAAACGAACGACGAAATATTCATAGTTTCTGCAAATATATCACCTTCGGGCCTTTTCGTGCCAGTGTTACTGATGGATGGCACTAGAGGATAAACATGGCCGACTATAACCGAGTAGAAATAGCAAAATAGCACTCCAGCTATTGTTAAGATCGCCCACAGTAGTGGTATGAACCCCAGTCCAAGTGATAAATCCATTGCTTTGACCGAGAGATTTACCAGACACGAATGCGAAACGTTAACATTGAGATTCTTAGTCGGCGAATGACGAACTTTGACACCCTTATATAAACGAGTTGAAGGCAGCAACACAGCTTTGTCTTTGCATCATAATAATAAATTATGGCGTTTCCATTGCTGATTCCATTTCAATCCAAGATGGTCGGTTGCACTTTTACAACGTTAGTATATACACGTGTAGCAGCTGGTCAAATTTCATTTAGATTTATTTACAAAAAAACGTTTGTTCATCTGCCCTTCATTTGCAGACACAATTTTCAGACGAAATTTTGCTCTCATTTAAATGTTAATTGGCTCTCTACAGCGGCTCGGTTAGCGGACATATTCAATGTAAATACGTTCAATAATTTAGCGCGTGTTTTATCCGTTTATTAACAGATTAAATCTAGGGCCCCGTCCACACTAATCCGTTCTTGTTGGAAAACGCATACTTTTGTATGTGTTTTCGCCTATCGTCCATAAAAAACCGGCGGATACCCGTTTATCCGTGAAAATTGATCTGATCGGAGACTTTCGAAAACGAAGGCGTTTTGGATTACTGCTGTGGACGGGCGAAAACGAAGGTTTTTAAAAATGCTGACGTCATGAACACAATCATGCGTGGCGACCGCGCTTCTGTCTGTGTTGTTTGGTGTGATTTCAGCTGAATTGCTTGTCTCGAACTTGTTATGTTGCTCATTAATCTGCAAACAACAGCTTACCAAGACAACAGAATGCTCTTAACCGCCCTGAGTTGTTTTAACGATCTCTGACATTGCAAAGTCACTGCGGGCCAAAATACCCCGGTAGCGCGCTTTTCACGTGTTTCGAGCTTTAGGCGAACCTTAATATAGCTCAGCCGCAACATACACAATATCAACTTCTTCTTTGAAGCAGTGAATGGCAATTCTTCCCCCCACCTTCAGAACTTTAAACGCAGTCTTGATAAATCCTTGAAGTGAATATCATAATTATAATATTGGGAATTAATAATGCAGGAATTTACTTGAACTTTCACCGTGTATGAAAGTGAGATTTTTACGACAATGTTTATTCATGGCAATATTGATTCTATCCAAGATAGGATCAACTCCAACGACTTCGCTGTTATTGCCGAGGGTGTCTGCAATTTCCTACTTTTAAAACGGGGAATGGGGGCGGGGAATGAAAATGGGAATGGAAGTGAGAACGGAAGTGGGAACCTCTCGTACCCCGAGCCTGCGATCCTTTGGGAAGAATCGAAAGCTCTGGGATAATCCATAACCGGAAGTGAATTTGATTGGTCGTTGATACGGAATGGAATGTCGCAATAATGCAACAATAAATTATTAACCGGGTAATTATATATACAAGATGGCTGCGGATTAGGAGTGTGCGGATATTGTTTTTGTATTTCAGAGTAATTCTAGCACTTCTGTAATATTACACGGAAAATATAAAGAAAGGTACTATTAAGTTTGTACTCTTTTATAAATGTACCAAAGGTGAAATAGAACGTGAAAACTTGTAAAATTTCTGCTGTAATTTAAAGCCTACATATGTTACTAAAATTTCTATATGCTTTATTTTGGAAATATGCATGGTTTTGAAAATCGTTATACTTTATCACAACTTTTTATTTTATTGTGAAATAATAGTTGATTTGAAAGTACTTTAGCGTTTCCTTTTACTCTTTTATCATCAAATCGTATAGGAAGTTCCAGTCATGTTTTAGTTTTTAGATTGGACTTTCACGCATTGTTTCAGCGCTAAACGGCTATATTTTGATGGTAGAAAGACAAGGACCCGTATATTAAAATTAAAGATTTTACATAGTGACAGTGCCAAAGGAACCAAAGGACAAAAATATACAGTTAATTACTTACTTGCAACATTTCCTTCGATAAATTAACATTCTTCACTGCTCCACATCGGCTCTTTTGATTACAATATTTTCTTTACTCCGTCGTATTTATACCCTCTTGCAACGTAATACGAAGAACATTTATATTTTCTACCAAAAACTATATAGTTTCATGGTTTATATACGAAACAACAGAATATACAGAATATTTTGTATAATTTTTTTTGCGAACGCATGCGCAGTTCGGTCGACATACAATTTTTTGCATGTCTGAATCGGATTATCCCAGAGCTTGTGATCCTGGCCGTTAGCCAAAGGATCGCAGGCTCGGGGTACGAGATTGACGGCCGGGGATTTGCACAGAATTACATGGCAGTCGCCGGGAATATTGACACATATTGTAAATAATCTAAATTGTTGGGTATCTCGCTCGTTAGAAATTTCGAGCGAAATTTGCCCTCTGGCAGGAATCGAATCCTGCGATTCCGGTACAGCGCTCTGCCAACTGAGCTACAGAGTCCAGTTGTCAAGAGCTAACCACCATGCTGCCAGAGGTCCTATAGTTGAAAAAAAGGAGTACACTGGGAGTCAAAATGACTCCTATATAGATTAGAGTAAAGAAGTGCTCTCGATTTAAGCTTAGAAATCAATAAAAAAAATTTTAAGGTCAAAGGCTGCTGCTAAGATTAAGCCTCACATCAGATGGGTAATGCGCAGAGGAGGAATGAGGGTCTTCCCGAAATGCAACGCGCGCCGGGGCGGTTTATCATATATAATCAATTTCTCGGCCTGCTCCGTCATTGTTCGATTGTTGCTCGCTGCGTTCACATATCACAACTCAGAGATTATAATAAAATATTTTAAAATGGCGAGTTTTCGCAGTATTACTGGGATGAAAGCTTCTGAATTAGATGGGGATGGACTCAGGGCCTTTTTTAAGAAATCGTTAGTGGGGGGGGCATCATCGAAAGGCGACTTAACAAGTATGTGGTGTATTACAGGTGTGGGAAGCTGAAGGGGGTCTGGGGGTCCTCCCAGAAAATTTTTGTATTCTTGAGTCTCTGTGGCTTGATTTCCTGCATTTTTATATATCCCATCTAAACGGAGCCAGGTTTTGTTGTGAGAATACCATAACTTTCCTCTAAACTCAGTTTTTTTCCCTTTTTGGCTTATATTTTGGACAAAAGGGACGTTCACTGGGGGGGCTAAAATAGCTTACTGGGGGGGCCAACATGGGGGCTTGGGGGGCTTTGGCCCCTCCAGTACATTAGTTAAAAAAGGCCCTGCATGGACTTCTTTATGTTCATTGTGTGTCGAAAAACCCTGTGAATATGATCACAGATGAGTTACCGTGCGTTCAACTGGAATGATGCGAGGTTCATATATGTTTTATGGATAGTTTGGACATTCGACGTACAGCCCTTATTCCATCAGTTGTTAAAGGCATAAAAATCGAAGAAATGTTCGCCGATTGTAGTAGCCCTGCATTGATAGAAGTGCATACCAGTTGCGTTTTCAAGGTGAGATGATTTAAACACATGCTTTTAAGTTTTAATACTGTATATACATAATTTTGGTTGAAATACATTTTGTATATTTCAAAAAAATAGAAACGTTAAAAACAGATAAGAAACACCCACACAATGTGTTTACAGTACATAAATATCTTTGAATAAGAAATGATTTAATCAGTAAAAATGTAGTGAAAATTGATTATAATATATAAATATATTTGATATAATTCAGGGCATAAAATAGATTTTTTATTTGTTTTTAGTGCAAAGTTTTTAACTTTGCAGTATTGTGATGAGGGGCGAAAATTCACACGAGCGATAATACATAGATAGATACATACATCATAGTGTAAACTTTCCGGGGGGTGCATACAATTTATGTTTCTTTTTAAATTTCATTAACATTTAGTGATTTAGTGCTTCAAGACAGGGCTTCACATTTTTCTTTAAATATTCTTTTGATCTTATGGCGAGTTTACACAAACTATGCTGATTTAGAGTCTTTATATTGAACTTGAAACATTTGCTGAAGACGTTGAATTGACATTAAATTGGCGAACTTTCCCCCGGAACACCCGATTTTTTGTGCAATCTCAAATGCACGTGCGTTATCAAGTGCGTGGCCGCGAGGTGATTGCGAGATTCGTACACGTGCCGTGTAGCGAGTCTAGCGACAAGAACATTATTTATACTAGTAGTTACTATCGCAAGGAAAGTGCTGCCTAAGCATGTTTTGTAGTATTAAACGTACTAAATAATTATGTTATGTTCGCGTGGCGCAATAACAAATTTTGGCAATTGCAAATTTGGCACTGTATAAATGTAGACAAAACTTCGGCGTGAAAAAATCTAATGAAAAAAATTTCCTGGAATTTATTTCCTAACGGGGAAAAAGATTTAGCTGGAAGTCACGGGAAAAAGACAGTCATATAACAACACAGGGGCCCAACAAAGCCACAAAGGTTTATGTCTGTGAACAGTAAATCATAGCATAGTGATCATACTTAACTATTAGTGCATGAGTAAATATACTGTCTTTTTAGACAGTCTATCTTTCTCAAGTCTATTTCGTCTCTTGCTGTCAGTTTCTTCTGACCGTTTTCTTTTTTTGGACTCATTTTCTTTTTGTAGTCTATTTTGTCTCTCACTGTCAGTTTCCTCGGACTGCATTTTCTTTTTATAATCATTAGCTTTTTTAAGCCTAGAGCTTGTTTATCACTTGCTGTTTCTACTGCAAACGCCTCTTTTTCTGATATTCTTTATAATTTTTACCTTTAGTTTTGCTTTTGGAAGCTATATATTTATTTAATTGCACAGGTACAATTTCAACTCTAGAATATTAATAAACTTCATGACAACAGCAGTGCCATTAGGATCAGGCATGCCACTAGAGTGTCGGGCATGCGAGTCAAAGAGAAAGAAATCATTCATTTGCTTTATTAAGGCCATCATATAGCCCTCTAATATTAAAATAGCATGACTGTCATTCAAGAAAATATTCAAAAGTGCTGTATGAATATCATAGTAAGGAAATTCAATTTCCCGATCAGTTATAACAAGTCCTTGAAGCTCCTTTCCATAAGTCATAAACCAAATTTGGTTTTCATTTTTGCCAATTTGTTCTTCTGACACAATGGGTAGATCAATGTTATTTTGTGCCTCAATGGGCTCCATATTTTGAGCTACCTCCACGGGTAGATTGTTTATATTTTGAGCTACCTCCACGGGTAGATTGTGTATATTTTGACCTACCTCCACAGGTAGATTGTTTATATTTTGAGCTACCTCCAAAGGTAGATTGTTTATATTTTGAGCTACCTTCACGGGTAGATTGTTTATATTTTGAGCTACCTCCACGGGCAGATTGTTTATATTTTGAGCTACCTCCATGGGTAGATTGTTTATATTTTGACCTACCTCCACAGGTAGATTGTTTATATTTTGAGCTACCTCCACGGGTAGATTGTTTATATTTTGAGCTACCTCCACGGGTAGATTGTTTATATTTTGAGCTACCTCCACGGGTAGATTTATACCACTATTTGTCATCGTACTACATGTATTCATACATGAATTATTAACAGTAACAATTGTTGGTAAGTTATCTATAGACAAAAATTCTACACCAGGGTCTAGGACTAATACTAAATAGGCCATTATTCAGAGCTCTTAAGTACATCTTGTCTCCTTGTATTAAGACGCTATTAAATGTTGTAAACGACCATGCGGACAATGGGATATTTCGGGCTGTAAGAAGCGCCGATAAACTCATAAAAGCACATTGTTTGCCTCTAGAATGAACGCTAAACAGTTCATCGCCTTGATGGATATTAGAAAAAGCACATTGTTTGCCTCTAGAATGAACGCTAAACAGTTCGTCGCCTTGATGGATATTAGCAGAAAGAAATAAAGCCATACTTACCTGGTTTCTTCGGGAAGTGTTCGTAAAAATCGTATATTTGCATCAAGTCAAATGCGATAGCTGGAATTGCCTATTCAATATTTTTCTCACTCCCCCCGGTGCCCCCCCGGAATTCTGACATCTTGGCGGACAGACGCGAGATCGAAATCTCGACAATACATAACTCGGCTCGAAAGACTGGGTCGAGTGAACTCTGGAGAAATCTTAGCATGTCAAAATTAGGAGTGCTGCCTGCGGCAGCAATTATTTGACATTTGCTTTCGAGAATATGATTATGACAAAATATTTCAAGACTGTATCTCAAATGCGAGTTTGCAGATTATATAAATGATAAGGAAGGTAAATGTGGTAGCAGTTTAAAGGCTATATTATTTCAAATACAACTATAGCCTTATGAACTATAGCCTTATGAACTATAGGGGCAATGCCAATGTGGCAATGTCAATAAACTTGTGCAAGTCGATGGCTGGATATATATAGTATACTGCGTGTATTCGATCTGTAATCTGTATTATGAACTATCAAAACAGTCTAGACTATAGTATCCGATTTATATTATAACCTCCATGGTATAAAACGGAATCATATAAACGTGCTGCAAAGCCTGCAGTCCCAATAGTCGTGTTAATTTAAACTTTACAGTATACCTTGAATTGATGGGATATAATTGTATTGGGATGTATAATATTTTAAAATAAATTCTGATTTTCTGTGATATAAATAATTACGTTTGAAGTGTGAACGTAAACAACAGTACTGTTTATATATGCATTGTCATTGACGTTGTTAGTTACACAGTATTTCCGCTTTGAAAAAAATCCCCTTAAAAATTGTGTCGGTGTTCTAGTTGAAGGCAGTGGCCGACTATACACCCTTAGTTTTTATACTATTTCACCAAACAATTCAGATTTCCGACTTGGACTTACTTAACTTGGGCTAATATATAATAGCCGCCCATGTGCAAAATTTGAAGTGACAGTCCGGAATTATAGAGTACAAACATATACAGTAGTCATATTACTGTAAACAAAATTTTCAACACAACATTTAATAATAATATGAACCCTGTAATATTTACAAAACTAAACTATATCATACATGTAACTACTCTTTACTCTTTGTCCTTCTATAACTTAATACTGAGTATAAGTCATAAACATAACGATTAACGAATGTTTTTCTTTCAACACAACGACAACGTAATATTTACTGTAACTATTCATCCACAACATTCATTGCCTTGATAACTTTGTCCTCTCTCAAGATTACAAATAAAATCTTTTTTACTAAAAGCAAAGTTTCAATGATCATTTTCTTGGAAAGCTTGGTAGGGTCCGTCTCTTGTTACAAGTAATTATAAATGGGGCATAATTTGCCTGCGTATGTTTACGCTTGGCGTTAAAAACACGATTTTAAAAAGCGAAGTTAAAAATAGGCCTTCGAAAAACAAATGTCATGAGGACTTGACAATCTTGACATATAAATACTGCTACTAGCTATAATTCCATGCATGACTCATCTATTTACGTCAGCAATAAATACGCATACACTTCCCACGGCGAGTTGTGAAATATTCTTTATCTGTAGGATCAAGGAGAAACTTGCATTACTTGTAAATTATGGTGTTACAGGATCCAAATTAAAATTCAACAAAAATATGTCTTCCCGCAGAGTACTTCAGTGCTTCCATATTAATCTTTCGTTTTTCTTACTGAATTTCCCCCCATTTTCACTCGCATTTTCCTCAAAACTTATGGCTCTTTGAAACTTTGCACAATCCTTGGATCCCTAGTTTATATTAATATTAAACACGCCATTGTTAGACTGATATTTAAGTCCTTTACCTTGACTTTGTTCCTACTCAATGTGTTTCTTACTTCCATGTGTAGTTCCACGACCCCATTGAAATCAGGGATGGATGTGGCCGGCTATGTAATATTGTCATGTTGTGGGAGTTTCATATTTTACCATCACCAACATCCCAAGCAGTCCCTCCAGGTGACCCGGATATTCAAAATGATGAGCTGGATAATGTACTTCCACAATACCTTTAGACAATCCAACTGAATGTAATTGTTTTAAACAACTACTAAATCCTATTTGTTTGGCAAATATTGATACACACCGAGTGGTAAAGAACGAAGACCTGTCTAGTGGTGCTAGTGTTGGTAAAACTGAGGCAGTGAATGTAGATGAAGTTGAGAAAATTCAACAATTGACAGAAATTTTGGATGTGGAAAATACTGCCTTTGGTGACAATATGCGGATGATGAAATGTCTGATGATGAGGACAATAGTTTGGATGTTATATCTATGTATTTTGAAAAGTTTGTTGTTGTTGGATTTTGGCAAGAGAACAGATACCAAGCAGCACTCACAAGGTGCATGTGGAGAAGGTCATCAAACCTAGAGTTGACATTCAAAGTGGAACACAAATGCATTGAAATTTTCGAGACACAAAAACATGAAAATTTTTAGTGTATGATATATACATATTTATATATATTATATATATATTATATATTATATTATATTATATTATATATTATTATATTATATTATATTATATTATATTATATTATATTATATTATATTATATTATATTATATTATATTATATTATATTATATTATATTATATTATATTATATTATATTATATTATATTATATTATATTATATTATATTATATTATATTGGGTTGTATTCTTGGTGGTGGTGGGGGTGGTATTCTTGGTGGTGGTGGGGGTGTATTCTTGGTGGACGGCAATCTATATACAAGGTATGAAATAATGGAATAAAGCATTAATTTTTCCAGTATTACAAAGATGTGAAGCTGAAACATAAAGAAAACTGATTCACAAGTCACAACAACTATTCTCTATAAGGTAGAAGTATAATTTTAAACCAGCTAGGATTGATCTGCAAACTGGAATAAAATTTTGCTCCATATCATAATTAATATTGTCACAGAGCAATAAAAAACAACCATATTTGTAAAGAAATAAATGGTGCTTAAAGATGGTCAGATGGACATTCATTGAACATTCGAACGTCATAAATCTTTCTATAGATTACTAATAACCCATTTACTGACAGTACTGCTCCACTGACAAGCACTTTGTAGGAGTCAGCCTAATCTTTCCGCCAGGAAACTTTATAAAACAAAAAATATTAAATGCTTAAATAGTTCTTAGAACCACTCGGCATAATTATTACAGTCAAACCAGATGTTCTCTAGCTTGTGAGCAACATTGTCGCACAATATTGCAATTTTGACTGAGAGGAGATTGCTCTGCGCAATTGCTTGCAAACGATTATTATGTACAGGTAAGACATTGCTGCTGACAGAGTGGCACTGGGGTACAAGTAAAAATTCTTGTAATTCTCTGCCAATCCCATATTAGTCCTGGTTTTGGGATATTAGGGGTTTACATTGACTGACCAGTGCATAATTGTATTTGGCAAGACAGAAAACGTCAGAATATGATGTAATTTTCTTGATTATTACATGCTCAAAGAGATCTGTTATGATACTTGCATATAATTGAATATACAAATTACAATTTATACCTTTGTCTTTGGTGATGTTGTGTAACTCTTAAACAAAGATCGACTGGTTGTTGAAGTCTTCTTGTTTTTCGATCTGGTTTCCCTGACCAGTGTATCACCAATAGAAGTATATACACGCTTTATAGCAGTTTCATTTTCTTCCTCACTAATGACATCATCGCTATTATTAGTTGCCATTATTATAATACTGCAAAATTTACTCTATAAATGAAAAAATACAATAAAATGTACTCAAATATAACGAAACCTAACCATAAAGGTAACAATGAAATAAAATAAGTAGCAACACATGTGTATTTTCAAAATTATCACAGAAAATAGCGATCCATACAGTAGTTTTCGTCGCGCCAAAACCAGGGTTAATAGAATATAGCAAAAATAGCTCATTTTCAAACCACGATAACTCTTCGGTTTTATGGAGTAAATTCATGTTTTAAAGTATCACTATAAAGAGTAAACATTCCTGAATTCACTGATATGATTTTATTTTAGTTTCCTTGTAAAAAAGTATAATTTACTCATGAATATTTCAATGCCATAGGGTTAGAATATAGCAAAAATAGCTCATTTTCAAACCGCGATAACTCTTCGGTTTTATGGAGTAAATTCATGTTTTAAAGTATCACTATAAAGAGTAAACATTCCTGAATTCACTGATATGATTTTATTTTAGTTTCCTTGTAAAAAAGTATAATTTACTCATGAATATTTCAATGCCATAGGGTTAGAATATAGCAAAATAGCTCATTTTCAAACCGCGATAACTCTTCGGTTTTATGGAGTAAATTCATGTTTTAAAGTATCACTATAAAGAGTAAACATTCCTGAATTCACTGATATGATTTTATTTTAGTTTCCTCGTAAAAAAGTAGAATTTACTCATGAATATTTCAATGCCATCAGGGTTAGAATACAGCAAAAATAGCTCATTTTCAAACCGCGATAACTCTTCGGTTTTATGGAGTAAAATCATGTTTTAAAGTATCACTACAAAGAGTAAACATTCCTGAATTCACTGATATGATTTTATTTTAGTTTCCTTGTAAAAAAGTATAATTTACTCATGAATATTTCAATGCCATAGGGTTAGAATATAGCAAAAATAGCTCATTTTCAAACCGCGATAACTCTTCGGTTTTATGGAGTAAATTCATGTTTTAAAGTATCACTATAAAGAGTAAACATTCCTGAATTCACTGATATGATTTTATTTTAGTTTCCTCGTAAAAAAGTAGAATTTACTCATGAATATTTAAATGCCATCAGGGTTAGAATACAGTAAAAATAGCTCATTTTCAAACCGCGATAACTCTTCGGTTTTATGGAGTAAATTCATGTTTTAAAGTATCACTACAAAGAGTAAACATTCCTGAATTCACTGATATGATTTTATTTTAGTTTCCTTGTAAAAAAGTATAATTTACTCATGAATATTTCAATGCCACTTTAAGGTCATGTTCACTGACCCGAAACATGCATAAATACAATGGGAATTTAACATAACTAAAATGCGATATATATACAAAATTATTCCAAAATTATTTTATTAAATTACTAAACAAAAAAGTTATCAAAACATACCTTTGAGAAAACGAGATCTTCACAGCAAAAATCGCAATACATTTCAACAGTTTTTAATCGAACGGCGCGTTGAGAATAAAGATTTTGAATAATAATGAGCCGCATTGAGGCGCGTTGCATTTCGGGAAGACCCTCATTCCTCCTCTGGGTAATGCGAATATACATGATAAAAAAAGTGTGATAGGTTTCCGACATCAACAATTTCCGGTAATCCTGAGTGGGAATACACTGGGAAACTTCTAATACCCCAGAGGAAGTAGCAATCGCCGACAATGACCCAACAGGGAATTATAATTAAGTCATTATAAGCATTGAGAGAGAATTTGAATCTGACCCTGCCATTTCAGCTCAGAGTTCTGCATGACCACTGATATACAGAATACATGCACTTGCCAAAAGAAAGGCACAAGGCAAGTTTTGATGTGTTAAGACCTGTTTACGTGGAGATAGGTTGACCCCATAGAGCAGCAGGGTTACCCTAGTAAATGCATAACCCTATAGTAAATGCATAACCCTAGTCTATATTGTTCGGGCCTTATGTATACATCTGCGCTATGGTGACCCTCGGGATAAGGTTAATTTAATTACCATACTGTACAGAGAAGGTTGGACAGCAGGCCGCAAAGCATCATGGATTGGGCAATGAGTGTATGTTTCCACGTGCGGCCTCATTTATGCGTTGACTGCCGTGAAGTCAACATCTCTGGCCTTAGCAAATTCTGCGAAAATGGACGCTATTGATCCAGAGACTCAATGCCATCATTATGGATGTGTTTAGTGTTTTAGTATAGTTTATGAAAACAATTACAGTAGACCTGAAATAAGAAATGCGTAAAATGGCTGAGAAATGTTGCACCATTTTCATTCAACCAAAACACATGGGAAGAATTAGGTTGATTGAGAAAACGGTGCTTTTACTCTGCCTAGAGAAACCTACTGTCTATCACTTATTTAACTATACTATCTAGAGTCACAAAACTGATCATTTGTACCTCTAGATTTACATGTTAACCTATTTATTTCCTGAAATTATAGATCCTACATATGTACAATTATCTTAATTCCAAGTTAATGAATAATGTAAAAAACCCAACAAATAATCTAAATGTTCAATATAAAACTTTCAAATGTAAAACTTAAACTATGATGAAATACTGTATGTACTAATTAAAAGTATAATATGTATGATGTCTAAATTCTACAAATGTAACACTGTGCTTATCCTAGTAAATGCTTAGAAAAATATATTATCAATCATGAAACATGACATCAAAACCTAAGCAATATACATGTTCAATACAATGCTGCAACGAAGTATTAGGTTAGGACTTAGCTGTTTATTCAACTAGATCATACTTACTCAGTATTTCATACTTCTCTAACTTTTATGTTCGTGGAATAAAGACTCGCCACTATGCCACAACAGCAGCTATAAAAGCAATCACAACACATGTAAAAATCATAAAAACCATAATCTGTAGTACAGCTGTATATATGTATGATTACTTGTCAATTTGTAACATTTGATAGCACACAGTTGTGGAAGGGAGTGTAACCCAGCAGAAAATTACCTGGACAAAATTTGTCTCCTTCCAGTCTTTCAAATGTGCCTTCCAATAACAACAGGTCTTTGTACAAAGGGTTCCTGCACTTCCACAAAAAGATAAAAACACAATAATTTACAATATTCTAGCAATCTATATCACTGTTATAATTGTTTCTTGGATCATCTCTGTCCCACGGTCCACTTTTCACAATCAGCAAATCCAGCAATGCTGCACAGTAGAGTAATGTATTTTCCCTGGGAGCATATCTTCTCTTTAAACTTTCGAGGGAAACTGATCGTATTTCGTTTCTATGCATAGCTCGCTTAAGTTTAGGTATTTTGTTCACCGCACAACAACCAATAACATGCCACTTGCTGTTGTGAAAAATTGAAAATTTCAAAGCATTTTTTTCTTTAACATTGTCTGGTTCAGATTCCACATTAAATTGTAAATCAAGCTTTGCCGATCTCCTCCACATGCAGCTTGCAAGAGCACCTTGGTATCTTTGTTCATGCCAAGACCCAACAACAACAAATTTTTCAGCATATAAAATCTCCCTGTTATTATCATCACCACCATCAAGATCACCATCATTACCATCACCTGTACCAGCACCACCAAGATCACCAGCACCATCAAGATCACCAGCACCATCAAGATCACCAGCACCATCAAGATCACCATCACCACCAAGATCACCATCATCACCCTCCTCTTCATCAAGACCATCGTCGTCTTCCCTGGAATCATCTGTCTCCTCTGTTACAGAATCTTCCACATCTAAAGTTTGAGTTAATTCTCTGATTTCCTCCATCTATCTTTCTCTCATCGCATCATCATCATTCAACATCCGATGAACTGGAATACCCACCAAGCACACAGGATTTATTGGTTGTAGGGTACAGTTACATCCACTTTCCCCTTGTACGTTTACTGCTGACAACACATTGTCTAACTCTTCATTAACAGTATCCGGATCTCGAGGTTGAACTGCTTGAGAAGGTGGTGTTGGCAGAATATCAAAATCCCATAAAATAACATTATAAAATACAAGATTTTGACCTTTTTCATCTCGCCGAGGATCATTGAGGTCCGAGAACTACAAGATATGAGAACAATATTGGTAGTGCAGTAAAGACTAAATTGTAGTAAATAGCAACAAAATAAAGCCTCTCTATAAACTTTACAGTAACTGGATTCCCAGTCATAAAAATGCATATAAATTTGAAAATAGACAGCACAAATATTATATTATTGCCAACGTTGGTTCAAGACGTTGGTTATCAGAGTATGAATCATATACAAGCCCAGAAATCTGAAAAGTCAAAGTTAAAGTACAATTGCTTCGCTAAATATTCGCTTTTATTTTTATACATGACATTATTTTGTAATTTGTAATACGTTTAAATTTCACGATTAAAACAAATACCTACCTTAAAATACAACTGGAATGTATCTCTATCTGTACGGGACTACTGCAATTGGCGAACATTTCGTCAACTTTTATGCCATTAACAGTTGCTGGACAAATAGCGATTCTTCTGATGTCCAAACTATCCAAAAGACTGATGTGAATCTCACGACATTCAAACTGAACACACGATAACCCATTGGGAACCAGCAGCATAGGCTCGGACGATACACAATGAACAAAAAGAAGCTCATGTCCTTCCAAAACTGAAGTTTTATGGCCGGGAATTGGGCTTATAAAATCCGCCATATTTCTCACTCCTGTTGTGTTGTAGCGAAAGCCAAGCGAATAATGAGCGCGCTCGTCCGAAAAATGAATATGGGCGTTTCTAGGCGGGCAACGCTAAGTTAACGGTTTCCAAACTTCCCCGTGGAAACTATTTTAATTGCTCACACTGGTAAAAACGTTTAGAAATTTTGATTTTGGTCGATGGATTAATATTTGTTTTGGGTTTATCTACATTTTGATGTAACTTTGAAGTACTTACAATGAACAAAGGTCGTTCAGTTTCTGAAATATTGCTGGAAAAAACAAAATTTGTCAAAAAACCGCGCGAAAATGTTTGGTTTTTCTGAGTTATGAGACTTTCCAAAAAGAGTTAAGAGATTTTATGATACAATTTATGTAGAAAAACATAAGATACATTAAAAAATTGCTTTTCAAGCACCCACGAATTATTCAACAGTCCAAAATAAGCATTTAAAAAGCAAAAAAAATATCGTGAAATTCTTTATTTTTTAATCGCCCCAGTCTTTTGTTTTCAAAACAGAGCGCACAATAATTTGTTAATTCCGAAATATTTGTAAACAAATTTAAAAAACAATTTTAAAAATTGAAAAATTATTGAATAATTATGTAATACAGCATGATATGATATGATATGATACTTTAATGATATGCTCCCAAGTGGGCTCTTCAGCATAAAATTACAACAATTTAAATATTAATATAACAGCTAATTTAAAATGTTATGTTAAGATAATTTAAACTATATATCTATAGGACTTTCTAAATTGTCAATTTATGATAAAAGGATAAAAATTATGGATTCGAATAAAACGTATCTAGAATATGTGATTTAAGTTTCTTCTTAAAACTTCTTACTGTAGGAATGTTTTTAAATTTGTCTTCTAAATCGTTCCAGATTTTCGTTCCTCTGTAGTGAAACGTTCTCTGTCCTGCTGCCGTTCTGTAAAATGGAATGTGGAGCAGATCTTGATAGCGCATTGGATGATCGTGTAACTCAGCACGTTTACTAAACTTGTCGCATAAATAATTGGGGGCTAGGTTGTTAACGCACTTATAGGCCATTACTGTATCTCTAAACAATAACAGTTGTTCGACAGGTAGCCATCCAAGTTCTTGTAAAACTGGTGTAATATGGTCAAACTTTCTGGTATTTGTGATGACTCTACACGCAAAGTTCTGTACTGCCTGGAGTTTTTTCAAATTCACAGAGGAAGTATTAGACCAGACGGAGGAGCAGTATAAAAGCTTGCTAATAACAAGAGCTTCAATAACTAACAAGAGCGTATCACTGTCGAAGCTGTCCTTGACTCGGTAGATTTGAACTAATTTGGACATACATGATGAAACCAGTTTAGTAATGTGACAGTCATATGATAGGTGTGAGTCAAGAAGTACCCCTAGATCTTCGACGGATGGGACTGGCGTAATGGTTTTTCCCAAGAGGTTTCACGATATATCAGAGGGGATGGTTCCCATCAGTTGACTTGTTCCAACAAGGAGGAATTTAGTTTTTTCTGGGTTAATAAGCAATTGGTTCGCAGAACACCACTTTACGACACTGTTGAGATCTGATTCCAAATTATGAGTCGCTTGTTCTATGTCTTTGATGGAGAACGACAGAAAAACTTTAGAATCATCTACGTACGAATCAAGGTTACACGATTGAGTGGTTGATGGTAGGTCATTTGTGTAGATACAAAACAATAGATGTGATAGGATTGCACCTTGTGGTACGCCATGAGTAATGGGCAGTGAAGAAGACATTTGTGATCCAATACGTACAGATTGAGATCTACCAGAGAGATAACTGTCGAACCATTTCAATGCCTCAGGAGAAGCACCAACGCAACTTAGTTTATGCAACAAGATTGAGTGGCTGACGCTGTCAAATGCTTTGGATAAATCTAACAAGATCAAAGCGGTCACCATCTTCTTGTCCATAGCTTCCAGAATACAGTCGCTTACCATAATGTTGATGGTTTCAGTGGAATGGTATTTTCTATTTCCACTCTGATGAGAAGATAAACGATTATTGTTAGATAAGTAAGCACCAAATTGATTAAGGACAACTTTTTCACAGATTTTTGAAGCAACGACAAGAAGTGAAAGGCGTCGATTATTCGATGCCAACTCGTGATCGCCTTCCTTCAGCAATGGTATTACTTCGGCTAATTTCCAAACATCAGGAAACGTCGATGAAGCGAGTGAGCAGTTTATTATGTCTGTGAGGGGGGCTAATATTACAGGAAGGCTGTCTTTAATAACACGAAGGCTTATCTTATCTAGTCCAGGGGACTTGTTAGTGGGCATAGCGAGGATAATACGTTGCACCTCGGTGCAGGTAACTGATTCGAAGTAAAATAGCTCACTTGTTGGGTAAGAAATTACAGTAGATAATGGACTAATTAATTCACTGTTATTGTCTTCAGCTACACGTCTTGCTGCTTCAGCGGTGTTCTTTCCCAGCGAGGTGAAGTATTGGTTGAAATCATCAGCCACTACTTTTTGATCTTTGGCATATACTTGCGATTCCTTTTCTTTGGTTGGAATATATCGATTTATTGTCTTCCAAAGAGAGCTGGGGTTGTTCTTATGTTTCTGAACTTCATTAAATGCGTGGATTTTGGCAGCACTTTTAGTGTAGATTTGACTTTGTTACGATAATCTTTGTAATGATTCCAATCATTATTGTCGCGGGTCTGTAGGTAACGGCGGTGAAGTCGATCTCTACCTCTCATAAGGTTTTTAATTTCGTGCGTGACGTACGGGCATGGTCGGCTACGAACTTTCACGGTCTTTATTGGTGCATGTACACCAAGGACAGAGTGAAGTATGTCGTTGAAGGTTTTTAACTTCGAATTCACGTCGCGTTCCGAGAAAATAGATAGGAGACGGTTTGAGTTCGAAGCGAGATCAGAGGAGAATGACGAGGGGTTATAGTGCTTGTAGCTCCGTACAGTAATAAAGCATGGTGCTTTCTTAGGTGGTCTCAACTTCAGTATGGCGTAAACAGGTAGATGGTCGCTGATTGGGGTATTTAACATGCCGCTTTCGCGCACAAGTTTCGAGGACCAGGTGAGAATAACGTCAATTAATGAGTGGCAAGTATGTGTTATTCTAGTTGGACTATTGATCATTTGTGTGAGGTTTAGTTCAGCAGATACGTCAGCTAGAACTTTCTGGTCACGGCTAGTCTTTAACAAATTGCAGTTCAGATCACCGAGAATGAAAATCGGTTTTCCATATAGAAGAGCTTGCATGTAATTAGGTTTGAAGAAGTTCTCAAAACAGGCCAAAGGACAGTCTGGTGGACGGTACGAAACACATATTAAAAGAGATTTGGATTTATTGCATTGAAGTTTTATCCAGAGTTGGTGGAAATTAGTTTCGGATATTTGTGAAAGTTCTTTTAATACGGAGGCTTTTATTTCTTTTCGAATGTAGGCGCAAACGCCGCCACCCCTTTTATGAAGGCGATCGAGCCTGAACAACTTATAGCCCTCGACGCCGACTTCAGAGTTGGTAACCGTTGTGTTCAACCATGTTTCGGAGATTGTAAGGACATCGATATTTGATGATATGGCTAGATCCCTAAGTTGAACAAGATGGGCTGTATTCCTCAATGAGCGAATATTTAAGTGAACAATCTTTAGGCCTGAATGAGTTATAGGAGTTGTTGTTGCAAGTTCGTCAATGGAGGTTATTTTAACAGCAATATTATTGCTATTGACCACATTGCCGTTTTTTCTAGCAGTGTTATATGGCCGGGTATGATTTGTTATAAGTACAGGGATCGGGTGTTGAGGAAAATGAACGTTAACATCTACATGGTTCGGATATACCTGTGTAGTCTGTTAACATATACCTGTGTAGTCTGTGGGAGTCAAGATGAAAATTTTAGAGAAAATGAAAACACTCCTTACGTTGCAATTCACAGGTGAGTTTTTTTGTCTCATTTGACAACCCATGCCATTGACAAAAAAAAACATTGATACAGAAGTGACGTACGATGCTAACAAACATACAAAGTGACAAAATGATTTATTTATTCAATTCATATTTAATTTAATCACAAGCTTTGACAATGAGTTTTACACTATACATGTACAGTCATAGGGGTATATAAATTGACAAAAATAAATGTAACAATAAATAATTATATAATCACCAACATAGATTTCCACTGAAAGATGAAGCACGTCTGGAGAAATGGGAACAGGCTGTTCAAAGGGTACGGAAAGACAGACAAAAATGGAGAGCAACACACCATAGCTTTATGTGCAGTAACCACTTTGAGAGATACAACTACACATTACCCCCCTCAGCAACTGGGACATGCAGACTCAAGAAAAATGCAATTCCAACAATATTTAAAATCTTACCGTAATCAACTGCCATTCCAGAAGAGGCTAGGAGTCGAGTAGCCATGCCCGAAGAATTAAAGAGCCAACACAAAGAAACGCCAGATGCCTCGAATGTCCTCACCTGCTGCAAAAGTTCTTCGAACTCACAATGCGACAGAGTCCCACCTCACAAACAAAGCGCTGAAAAATAAAGTAAAGAATCTACAACAACAACTAAGGAGATCCAAAAAGAAGATTGGAAACATGGCAGATATAATTAATAACTTGCAAGACGACCTCGTTATAAAATCTGAAATAGCCGACAGATTGCACACATCATTCGACACACTTCAACTTTCTATTTTTCACAATGCAAAGAACAATACTACCATCTCTCCAACTGGCAGAAGATATACAGATGACATTAACGAATTTGCTTTGACACTTTATTTTTAAGGCTTACCAATATGTTCGCTCCATAATACCGTTGCCAAATCCATCGTTGATTAGAAAGTGGTCTGCCTCTGTGGACTGCAAACCAGGTTTTTTGGCAGAGGCATTTAAGTCGTTAGAAACGGAGGTAAAAAACTCACCCACGAAGAAGGACTGCTGTCTAATGATCGATGCCATGGCCATACGTAAGCAGACTGTAGTAGACCGCGTTGAGAAAGAATGGTATGTTGGATTTATTAATTATGGACCGGTGACCCCCGAGGACCCAGATACTCTGGCTACAGAAGCACTTGTATTCCTTCTGGTTGGAACACGAACGCATTGGAAGTGTCCAGTTGGCTACTTCCTGTGTGATAAGATGTCTGCAACAACACAAGCACAACTTATTAGAATGGCCCTTGTAAAGGCGGCGGATGCAGGATTACGGGTCTGGACAATAACAGCGGACGGGACGTCGGTTAACATCAGCACTTTCCGGCTGCTTGGATGCATCTTTGGCACAACATACAAGTCCACGACTACCAAATTTAAACATTCGTCGCAGGACTATTATGTGTATGTAACTATAGGACTATTATGCCGTATGGACTATTTCAGCATATGGCATTACTAGACGCATGCCATATGCTGAAACTAGCTAGGAACGCTCTTGGAAGTCTCTCGTCATTTAATGACCAAAATGGTGGAAAAATCAAGTGGGAGTTCTTTCATAATCTCCATGTCCTTCAACAACACGAAGGTTTGAAGTTCAGCAACGGGCTTACTACACAGCACCTGGAATTTAGAAAACATAAGATGAATGTTAGGTTGGCCGCACAAACCCTAAGTTCCTCGGTAGCAGATGCCATTGAGTTTCTAGACATATCAATGGAAATGCCTGAGTTCCAAGATAGTCAACCAACTGTTATTTTTATAAGAACAATTGACAGACTATTCGACATGTTAAATTCAAGGAATCCTGTTGGCAAAGGGTATAAGCAGCCACTCAGACCCAATTCAAAAGATATATGGGAGAATAGTCTTAAAGTCGCAGCAGAATACTTGCTCTCACTTCGAACAGACGGCGATGGACAGCTTCTCACTTCACATCTGAAAACTCTTCATCACTGGTTTTGTCACCACCATCAAGTCCACCATTGAGATGGCTAATGAAATGTTTTTTAGCTTGGATAGTCCATTCAAATATCTGCTAACTTCCAAATAATCTCAAGACCATTTAGAATTATTATTTTCATGCATACGGTCTCGAGGCGGGTGGAACAACAATCCGAACATCCTGCAACTAAAATATGCTCTAAGAAAGATGCTAATGAGAAATGCCATAACAGCATCAAATAACGCAAATTGCACAGATTTTAGTGACGGTAGTCTAACTAATATAATCCAACTTTTCCACACAAGAAAACACACTTCACCGCTATCCGAGCCATCAGAAGACAACCTCAAAGACAACCAGGTCAACAAACAAGTCACCGCCAGCTTCACTCCGCAAGAGCGTATGATGGTTGAGCACCTGGATGAAGGCGGGCATACAGAATTCATCGAAAATATCCTTTTCTACATTGGGGGATTCATCGTATCAAAACTTTTAAAGTTACTCACCTGCTCAGCTTGTAGAAACAGTCTTGTTTCAAGTTGCCCAGCTCCTTCTCAAATATCTGACCATTATTATTGTGGTGTTAAGAGCAATTCACACGATTCAGCTTCAGCATTCACGCATTTCGTAAATAGAGGCGGCTTGCAAATTCCTTCGAAGTCTGTTTATCTCGCCTCAAATATGCGGAGCAAGTCTTCAAAGCTTGTGTGAGCAAAGATGGAAACCAAATCAATCGCGAAGGAAAACTTCGTAGTAAATTGATTATTGAAGTCTGCCACAACTTCATAGTTGACTGATCTGACAACGACAACCTCTTTGAAGATCACGAGCTCGGCATGAATGAGATCGGTTTCGAAGACGACCATAGAGTCAAGTTGGTTAAATACGTTGCTGACAAATACTTTACACTTCGCTTTTTCACTTACGGCAAACGATTCTGCGAGACTGTCATACAGAACGGAAAGCCTAGTGATAGATTTCAGTTGACAAAATTAATACTGTTTAAAAATCAATAAAATATATCAAAACATTTATAGATTATTTCAAATATTAAATATTGTACTTATCTGTTCAATGAATGTTGTGCACTTGTCCGTTTCTTGTGCCACTATTTGAAATATACCTCATATAAAATCACTCTGTTTATGCTAAATATTCTTTCATTTTTAAAAGGTTTTGTCCTTTGGCGCATTTCATGTTTCGTCATGTTATATGATCACTTCAATCGTGCTTCAACAGCCCTGTAACTTGGCGAAAATCGATATAAAAATGAACGATTTCGTCAAAACAAAACAGCCACGCTTCGAACAAACACGATCCCGCTTCGCTCCTTGTCAGGGGGGAGTTATCAATGTCTGGCGGAATTTCGGCTTCATCCAATCATAGGCAGTGATCATAGGAATTAGCGTTCCATGCAGTATACTTATAGTTCACTGCACCAGACTAGTCCCTAGCTCTCTATACGCGCGTTCTATATTTCCGTGACGTCACCGAATGAAATGTGCTCTAGAGGACTAGCACAAAATGTTTTCCAATATGGCAGAATCGTCAGAATTTGAGAGAATTTGTAAACATGGAGGGATATGCCGAATATCTACAAAGCAATGTAAGTATTTAAGGATATTATGTCCATACAATATAGATAAAACATGAAGTCAAAGGAATTATTTCAAGAATAACAAAAATTGAGGGCAACTATTTAGTATTAAACACCCAAACAGCACGATCTGTTTATATACTTGACATAGTTGTCATAGTACATTAGCAATGTTTATAGTACGTTATTTGTTTGTACAATTTTGCATTGTCACTGTATATAATTATATATACATACTTTATAGATTACTTTTGTTTCAAAGTGTTTTATTTCATGAGATGTTGAAGACCCGAAGAGCAAATATTATAGTATAGGTTGGCTTACCTCAAATACAAAATCTAAAAGGCTTAGTTAGGGTGCACCCATCAGGACAATCTGGCCAACTCACAAAATATATGATGCTTTGGGTGGAGAGGAGGGGAGTGCTTAAACAAGAGTCAGGGCCGGTTTAACCACGTGGCAGATGCGGCATATGCCGCGGGCCTCGCGCTTTACTGTGCCACGCCCATTTTTTTTACGAGAACACGCCCATTTTCTATTGGGACACGCCCATTTTAGGTGCCTCGCGAATTTAGATGCCTCGCGAATTTAGGGGTCTCGCGAATTTAGGGACCAATTTGGAGATAGCTTGGCTGCGAAATTGCGGTGATTTGCGGATAAAATTGAAAACAATTATTTAACAATTTTGTGTGTCTTTGAATTCAAAGGTTTTCATAACGAGGGGGGGGGTTGGGGGCCTCGCGCTGAAAATCTGCCACGGGCCTCGCGCGACGTTAATCCGGCCCTGACAAGAGTCCCATATTGTCACACAAGCAGGAGGAAGTATCACATGCAGTGTATTAAATGTGACCGACGCACTGAAATAGAGCAAGACAACGTTTATGCAAATCCATATTCTATTTGAAAACTATAAATTATGTGAGATTAATAATAATTTTATTTACCCATACACCATATACTGGCATCACTCCCATGTTACATACCGAACTTGCGGTTCATCGATAGCTCAGCAACTGGACTCTGTAGCTCAGTTGGTTAGAGCGCTGCACCAGAATCGCAGGACCGCAGATTCATTTCCTGCCAGAGGGCCTAAGTTACTGTTGAAAGAAACTAAATCTTAAGTAAATAATATGATATTTTGATCATCGATTTTGACGAAATGTCAGAGCTCGGCGACTGACCGTCCGAACACATCACTATACTCTACAAATTACAATGTAATTCAATTATTTTTGTATAATAAAACAATCAGTTACTACTTAGAGTACTGCAGCACTAATTGTTAAACTTTTTGAGCCAGTAGGTAGGTTTAATAAGCTTGCGCGAGGCCGATTTTCAGTTCATACATTACTGTGATTAGAATTTTAGACATGACATATTTGTTTATGGCCAAGCCTTTAGTTTGAAAGTCAGTTCGGTTCTTTGAACCTTTCATGTTGGCTAGTTGAGTTGTGATTCAAACTAAAAGGGAGCCATATCATTGACATCTGAAATGAAATGCGAGAAGAAATGTGTACCATATGTTTTGTGGCCAAAGTTGCTTTGAAAATATGTGTACATATTTAAAATATTCAAAATAGTTTTTATATGTTGTGTTGCAGGTGTATTTAAGACAATACAAATGTGAAGATTGTGAATGTTTTGAAGCCTCATACATCAATTATCAAGAGTCAATATGCAAGTCTAGAAATTGCTGTTGACACTATCGTCGTTCTGTTAAATTATTTCATTAAAGATCTTTAACAACTCAAATGTTGTTGCCTTGTGTATTTTCATTATATATCAAACCATAGTTGATCAACCACACTCTATATCAATCAAGCCCAATGCTGAGGATCTCAATTCTTGAGGTGTATTTATGTGTTAGTGTTACATGAATGTTTCACCACATGTCAATCTCTGGGGCTGGGTGCTATGACCTATATCTGCTTATATTTTCCCACCAGAAGATTAACAAAATGACCTGGTTTCAGGTCAAACTTTCCCCAGAAAGGTTTCAGGTCAGACTCCAGATTTCAAAATTTCCCCCAGAATATATCTAGCCCCCTCCCCTAGAATTTGGCTAGCCTTTCCAATCAAACCCATCTTCTGCCACTACTGGAGTGTTGTGCATTTGACTGTTCAAAATGAAGAAAATTGGGAGATAAAACTGAAAGGAATAATTAATAAACCAACATTTTCAAGAACATATCATTAGCAAGTAGTTTTAATATCCAAAAAAATAAGCATCAATTGTAGCAATTAAGTCTTGCAGCTTAATTTGATCAGTATTAATATTCACAAGACAGTTTATTTCTCAAAATTGAAAGTAACAAATTAGAAGAGTCCAGAAGAAACTCCCCTGCCATGAGTGCTGCATTGTTCTTGACCCTGATTCTGTCTTCCCAATTCCTGCAATAAAAGAAAAGGACAATTTATATAGAGCTTCACAGAGCATCCTTAAGGTTTGTGAGAAAAAAAGTGAAAAATGCTTTCAAAGAATGCTGGCAACAACTGCTGGAAAGCTTCCTCGTTGTAAAGACATTGTTGATGCAATTGTTACATTTGTTCTGGGTGCTCTTAATGTTTCATCATTATAATATTCACAGAACTAGATGACCACATGTATGACTCCACAATAAACGATAACTTGTTTAAAGAAATTGTCAAGTGCTATTGCAATGGAAAGGAAACCACAGCAAATTTATCCCATAAAATCCGAAACAAGTCAAGCAAACTTGCGAAGTAAATATTCAGATTTGTCGCTGGACGTTTGTACTCTGAGTCTGTATTGTTAACTAAATGGTCCAACATTTAAATATCATAAAATCCTTCTCCTGTTGGCCTCCATTGACGAGTCTGTTTCATATCTTCACTCATGGCACTCGTTAACACGACGCAAAACATTCGTTTTCTCTGCGATTCAGGGTTAAAAAACTTCAAATTTACTTTTCGAGACATTCATGATGCATATTCTTTTCCTGAGACAAGGTTTGTTATGGTCAAGGAAGAGAAACAAAAACTTTAAAACGAAAAATACAAATTCCGCAATAGAAATATATAGAAATCTGCTGCCATCGGGGGCTGACAAACATGGCGGCCGCTCTCAAACACGACTCACTTCCGGCTTCAACGCTAAACAATAGATGCACTATCCAGTCTTAGTACATATCAGTGCTCGGCTGTATATTTTCGCAATTTCGGTATAATAGTCAGCGGTGAGTTGGTAAGTAGTAATAATTCATTTAAGATTACTATACTGAGTCACACGTGTTGAGTTGTCAAAATTAAAATGGCGCAATGGATGGCGATGCAAATAATGTACGCGAGAAGAAGCATATATCTTCGATTCTCTTGGGTCAAGAATTTCTTCCCAATTTTGCCCTATTTACTTGAGCTGAACTATTTTGTCCATATAAAGGTGTTAGATTATTATTAACTACATTAAAAGTTGTCATTTTCAGCAATAATTTTAGAAAAGCATCCATGCAGAAATCTCCAGGTTTGGCTGTCAATCGCCAGGTTTTTTAGTCCTTATGTTTTAAAATCTCCAGGTTTAGCATTTGGTAAAGTTGGCAGGTCTGCAATATAAATGTTGTGTTGAAAATTCTATATGTATTTGTGGACACTTTGTTCAGTGTTGTACGTATTGCATTTTATACACTTAAGTAAATGATTTCATAAGCCGACCCATTGGCACTGCCTGGATCGTCTGTATT
Source organism: Trachythela sp. YZ-2020 (assembly GCA_016169945.1). Taxonomy (NCBI): domain Eukaryota; kingdom Metazoa; phylum Cnidaria; class Anthozoa; order Malacalcyonacea; family Clavulariidae; genus Trachythela; species Trachythela sp. YZ-2020. Next base: position 1,151,225 of record JADLSH010000120.1, on the reverse strand, counting down.
TGTAATGTACATAGTGCAACTAGTGAGGAGTGTAGTACAGACAGTTAACTAAATATTTATTGGCCAGATTGATCTTTTGCAACAGAAATTACTGGTGAAATGTAGACAAAACAAACTTTACAGTGATATACAGTTCCATTTTTATTGAAAATACATAGCACATGCATAAAATATAATAATATCTCTGCTCATTCTCTACATATATAAAGAAATATTAAAGGACATTGGCAACGAAATTGGCTTATTTAATCTTACTGGACCACCTAACTATGAAAATGTTACTAATTTCTTCTGAAACATTTTTGTTTGCGAGTAAAATGCAAGTGAAGTTTGATAAAATTTGCTCATCGGCCGCCATCTTGAAAAAATTATCTTTGGGGTCAACGACCTTTGTGACGTCATTAGCAGGGTTGCCTTCAAAACAGTATAGAGATTTACATTGCGTGAAGGTTATGTTAACTAAAAATATGTTATTTTGAGCGTTAATAATGAACAGAAATTCTCATAACCATGCAAGGCAACTAGGGAAGTGCTATACTATCAGATGAAACCATATTAAGCAAGTGGGAAGGCAAGGAATGGCGGATTTTACAACAATTCTGCACTACAGCGTGGTTTTGTCCCCGGCGTATGTGATCGATGAAATCGATAATCGATAAAATCGATATCAATTAATATCAATCGATATCAATTAATCGATTGATATTGAAAATCGATGAACAATCGATGGTGAAGGTTTTTGTGACCTTATTGATTGGTATCGATTATCGATAGCAATCAATAGACTAATTGCATTCTATTGGTATTGATTATCAATAACAATCGATGAACTAACAGTGTTCGATTGGTATTCTCGACCAGGCCAAAAAATTGCGGTCAACATACAACAGTTATCTTGATCTTCCGTTCCGGCTTGCTGTTCGAAAGGCCACCACAATCTTGAAGATAAGCTAGAAGATATCTAACACTGTGAGCAAAGGCCGAAGGTTTGTCTGTTTAATACCGTTACACAAACACGGTTAGACCACATCAATATTCAAACATCGTTTCGGTTGCCAGACCAAGGGCGGATTTCATTTTTTTAACAGGAGGGGTGGAAGAATTTTTAGTGGGGTGCAAGCGGCGCCACAAGCGGCGCCACTGTCTTTGTTAAAGAATCTTAAACAAAATGGGGGGTTGAAGCGAAATTCTAGTGGGGTTAAATACTTTCTATGGTGGATTAATGAAAATTCAGGGGGGTTCAACCCCCCCCTAACCCCTCCAGAAAATCTGCCCATGTGCCAGACGGTTTTCTGTATACCACCTTGTTCAACTTTCTGTTAAATCTACTTCTGTTAATATTTTTTTGCAATAATTAATACAGCTATCCTGTATACAATCGTTGGACAACATCAATGTCCAGAAGAAATATTCCTAGTAAAAAGATTTTATTTTCATGATATTTCCACAATGTTAAGCCGAAGACCAATGAACATATGTGCATGCTCGCTTTAATATGAAAGCGATTTTAAGTTTAACAAGACGCCTGCTCAGGCGTTCACACTGGCCTTATAATGCATGCTGGTGTGTATAGGGTAGAACAGCTGGTACAGTAGAACACTTACATGCATATTTATGCCAGGAATATTAAATCCGTTTTTGAGATGGGCTAGGCTAGAGATGGGCTGGGTAACTGAATAAATTAAGAGCAGCTACCATAGAGAGATCATATCACATATGCTATAAAAAATATTAGTCGACAAAGTAATAGATAACATCTCTAGTGCTTTAATCAGATTTAGTTAAATATCAGATATATGTAGAGATTCTTCCTATCAATAACATATGAGGTTGACACAGAAAACTGAAGCTTTAAGTAAACAAACCAAAGGGCCCCAAGTCTCAAACGTTTAAAGACCATGTAAAGTCCATTCTGCGCATGTGCTATGGGGGGTCTCGCGATGTAAACAATGCCCAAATTTCGCGTTGTTTCGACTAAAATTCGACATCTTCTAAATCAGAAACTCGAATCTGTATTTATTTAAACCATAGCGAACCAGAACACATCATAAGTTTTTAAATATAGCGTGTTAAAAATGTAAACAAACGGACGTTGCCGGTTTGTTTACATCGGGACTTTACATCACTTTTAAGGATTTTAAAACGTCCGTAGAGAGGCTATAGGGTTCAACTAATACGCAGGTAATATACCAGAAACATTTGAGTACGCTAAGTTTCAAAATTCAAAGAACACTATATCAATAGTAATAAACAAACAAGACAAAAAATCCTATTGCATAGTTTCCGCTCCTTACCTTGCGGTCATTTTGACTTGAGCCCGCGATCCATTGCAGGTCAGCGGTTCCCTTCATGAACGTAGGTCGATTTCACGTTGACCACGAAGAATTTTCGCACAGAAAATTAGGGAATCTCAACACTGGGCCTTACGGCCAGTGTAATAAGCCAAAGTGGATGTAAAACGATATCCATACTTATATTATGTAAGTCTATACACATTCTCGCTATTAATTTAGGGTAAGGTGTGAGATTTACACGATTTTCACCAACTTTAACTGCAAAGGTACATTCATGATATCCTTTCACAACAACATTGCGAATAACTAATTGTACGTCTTGACTTTCTGACATGGTTGTTGTATGTACGCTATCTGGTTAACTTATGTATCTCCCTTAAAAGTTTATGTCAAGATTGCAAACTGTGTGATATTGACCGCGATAAATATAACAGGATATTAGCTGTCACCACTATTGTCTCGTCGTCTTTGGCCGTACTCACTATAACCCTTTATCTTTTTGTTGTCAGTAATAGTGCACACTGTTTGCGTGGGTGAGATTGACATTACCAAACTTGCCACTCTCCTCCGCAGAGGCTGTGAGCTATTAAAAATAATTAGTCGTTTTTAATAGTGAGGTCTCGAGCATTTTCATTAGTCTTACACGAAGTTTTCAGGAAAATTTGAGCGCGCGAGGAAAGACGGGAAGAAGGAAAATCATTCTTTGCGCTCCCTTCTCAAAACTTCGTGTAAGACTAATGAAAATGCTCGAGACCTCATTATTAAAAACGACTAATTAAGAATTATATTATAAGTAGTATCTAACGAGCAATTTGATTGGCTAATGCGCGTGCTTTATGACGCAATAAAGCACGGCCAGCGTTTTCATTTTTCTCACTTCGTCCCCGCTTGTTAAATTTTCCTCGGAATTGTCAATACAATATGAACAAAATTATAATAGTTTTAAATCCAAAGTCTGTCAAAAAGCAAGAAAAAATAGACCTAAACGAGATGGAAAAAAGCCAGCCAACAAATAACAACGGAACATAAACGGCGAATAAAGATTCGTAGCTGTTTCTGAGTTTGAAATATACTTTTTTGCTTGAAAGTTGGCATTCAACGGCGACAAGAAACGCGAAAATCTGTACTATTTTGACATATAAAGGTACAAAAACTGTTTTTAAACACAAACCAAACCAAATTTATCCGCAGTTCTAGGTGCAAAAAATTAAAATTAACCATTTTGGCATTGATTTAGATATAAACAATATGTGTACAGTTTTTAAGCTGTCAAGATGCAACGACAAAAACCTACACAAATACGACATGTTTATGCATTTCTTGACAGTTTGTCTGAGAAAATTTTTAACCACCAACCACTGAACTAGCAAACACACAAAAAATATTCAAACAGTACCTTCAAACAAAAACTGCCTGATATATTTGGTTCAAGATGAAAAATCAACTTGACAGCCAATGTCATCAAAGCAGCTTGACAAAAACGGAAAAACCCTTCGCTTTTATACGAATCCAGGACAATAGTGAAGCAGAACAACGAAAAACCAATCTGTCTATCATTGTGCACTATATTTGAAAAAATTTCAACAGTTTTTGTGCCTTTTTAATCCCTAATTTTTGTTGAGTTGCAAGTTTTTCGCTCCTTCGCCGGCCAGAATTCAAGCTTGTAGTTGTTGCCAAGCAATGAAAACATTAAAAAGCTTGCGAGTGACGTCAGTGATTACATGTTAGGAGAATATCAACGCGACTCGTTTTTTAATTATTTTTAATAGCTGCGGAGGAGAGTGCAAATTTGCCTTATTAGCCACAGCCGCATGCACAGGCAGATTTGTCATTTACGCCCAATGAATAAGAGCCCGGCAAATTACTTTCAAGCCACACATAACATATAAGAAAATTTTATTAGCTAACGTTTCGTTGTTTACAGTACAACATTTTCAGAGCATGTAAACAAATTTACATGGTATGTTATAAGTTATATATATTTACAAAAGACACAAATCAGCTGGACCGGGAATTTAAAAAATCGATGAAATCTATACCAATCGATGAATATCAATCGATGAATATCGATTGACAAACGGAATGAATTTTGTGACTATCGATTGGTCATCGATTGGCAAATACCAATCGATATCAATTAATTAATTGGTATTGATTGATATCGATTGATCGATTGGCTTTCCGATCATCGATTTTCATCGATTCCACACGCCGGGTTTTGTCTGACGCGTTTGAGAATGATTGGGTATTATTGAAGCTATCGCATTTTGTGTAAATTGAAATTTAATGAGAAAGGACATATACTCTGGAAAAAGTTTAAAGTACCAGGGGCGTAGGAACGTATTCAATATTGGGAGGGCCCAAGCTCACGAGGCGCCACCATAGTTGGCGCCGAGCGAGAAATTTTTAAAATTTGAAGCCCCCAGATCGCCGGAAACGGCCGTTTCAGAGTCTTGTCTATCTCTTTTAGTTAGCTTGTTCAGGGAACTAAGCTGTTTCCATCATTTTCATGAAAATTATTTTATTTTTGGGGGGGCCGAAAGATATTTCGCCCCCCCCTCATATAATATTGGGGGGGCCGCGGCCCCCCGGCCCCCCCGCTTCCTACGCCACTGTAAAGTACCATGTGTTGTAGTTAGAATACACTCTTTAAACGAAGACACAAGAAGAGATGGATGAAATGTTATATTAACTACTCGAGTCGATACTGAGACTGGTTCAGCCCACCTTGCCCTTATCTAGAGGTAACTAGAACAGTACATGCATGCAGAATCCCCTCGCCCATTCGAATCACACAATTTACTCCCCCAAAAGTTATTGTAACATGAAGTACTGAGTCGATCAATGTAACCATGGTAACACGCAACACTGTATAATTATTTCTATTATTTTGTGCAAAATATTGATAAGATTTGTTAATGTTAACTATAAAATTACCAATTGCCCAACTATGTAAAGTAGGTATGTTATTACGTACTCTTTTAGCTTTGATTTACTGTAAAATTCAACCTTAGAAGTCTCACAAAACATTTCGAAATATTCACGAAACAGTATTTTTATACTTCTTTTCGCACTGGTTTTTGAGATTTAATATGTTGTTTCTTATTCTATAACGTATTTGAATTAATACTAAAATACCTTTTAACATTAATCAAAGTTGTATTGACCACACAGGATGATCTACGCATTTCAAATCCACAAAACTATAACATACTGCATGCCAATACGGCAAAAGCAAGTATACAAAATAGACACTTACGCGTTTAAAACTCTTTAAAACTCGAAAATCTTGTCTTTCTTCGGTCTTTTGACTGTTTTTTCCTCCTGTTCCTCTAAATAATTTTTATTTATCTCGTTTTAGAGACTTTGTTTGTCTGTTTATGCCCCGACTCCCGAGTACAAAACAGTTTTCTGTCTGCCTGAAATCGCGCATGCGCATAACGTAGAAAACCGTCCATTGCATAATGGCGGACAACTTTGCATTCCGCTGTGTTGTCACATATCCGGGTGTAAATATCCGAGCGGAATTAGTACCCTCGCACGGCGCTTCGCGCCGGCTCGGGGACTAAAGCCTTAAAATGTTACTGAAAAGGAAATCTAGTGCAGAATTGTTGGACAAGAGTAATATTATATTGAAATAGATTTATATTTAAGTTCTAGAGTTTATTGAAGAATATTCAGACCATATGCCTATAGGCAGACTGTGCTTGTATTGTTTTGACGGGAAATATGAGTGCTGTCACCTGTCGTATATGTCCATTGGTCGTACATTATTTAGTACATATAGCTAATTTATAGAAACAAGCCAGATACAAGTAAAATAGGAAAATATTTTCCGAAAATGTAGCAATTCTCTATTTCTCTTAATACAGTATAGAATATAATTAATCGCGGCGTGCCGGTTTATAATACATGCACATGTCAATTATATATCAGACAATATATTGTGTCTTACGAATTTAAGCATGTTATTTGTAGTTTGTTTTGTGTAATATCGCTTCTTTATACTAGACTGTCCAACTGTATTGAAAGTATAAAAGGAGTACTGTAGTTCAAACCTCAAACTATTTAGATTTTTAGGTTTTTATGCATGCTTGATCACTCCTTGATGCTTGTGTATTTTGAATCTATATTGCGCCAGCCAGATATGATATTCGATTGTGCATAGACTATATTGTGACTATTTGCGTTACTGTTGTATATTCAATAACAATTGGAACTGTTAAGTGAACGCACTGATAGAGAAATTTAAGCACACGGAAGCCGATTTGATTGCTTTGGAATTTTAGCAATATTTACGCATTTATCTAGCGAGACATTCAGGAGATAAAGACAATTATTGATGTAATATTGCATAAGGATTTTCTTTGTGGTTTTCTAGTTTATGCGTTTATTTCACACATGAGAGTTGGAAGAAATAATATTAAAAGTAGTGGTAGAAACATGTTATACGCTTATTAAAACGTTTCTGCCATGTATTTTGCTGCAAAGTTTACCGCCCGTAGTAATACACACCGTACTAATGACGTTTTTAATGATTCATGCATAAATTAGCATATGCGGATTTTTTCAAAATGGCGGCGACTGTTGAACTTTGTCACAAATTTTCTCAACAACTAAATGCGCTGGACAAGGGAAACTTGGAAATTAAGTATTCCGTAGGCATGCTCTATCAATATAAGGAATAAAAATTTTCGTTGCCAATGTCCTTAGAAAGCAAATATCCACCAAGAAGGCAAATTAACAATACAATGATAGAATTCAAACCAAAATACAAATCTGTAAAGAAACAACAAATTTTCTTCTAAAACTCAGCGCTTATTTTAAACAGTAAAGTCCACTTCTTCAGAAAAATACGAGCAATCACTACGTTACATTTTTGCAAAAAAATAGAAAAATCGAACCATATATGGGAATGCTAGATATTTTTTTTTGAAAGTTGTAAACAGACGCGGCCTTGAGTCATCACGTAACGAAGACACGACAACCTTTGATGCTCAAAATAAGTTTAAAAATATAATTACACTTACCTCAAAGGTTTTCGCAGATATCGCAAGTCCTTATATAATATGAAAGTCACGCTTGCTCTTTTATAGATATTTTAAAATATTAATATGTATTTTTCAAGTGTTTCTGCGTGCAATGCAAATTACACGACCAAGAATTTTGACAAACACGATGGAAAAAAATAGCGCGATTTCATTGGTCGAGAAATTCACGTGACAGCTGTCCAACCTCCTCTGCATACTGTATATAAGTTATGTAGCGAGCAGAATGGATAACCCTCGGCAATGGTTAGCCATATACTTCAGGTAGGGTAACCCAACTAGGCAGCTTGGCTGTACTGTATTTTATTTGGTATGAATGTGAATGCATATCAAACAGGAATGGCATTGCAAGTTGCATCAGTATGCATATCAATCTGTTTTTCATCCCTTAACCGAGGCAATATGAGTAGCTTCATCCTAAATCATTACTCTCTTGGTCACTAACCCTGCCGTAATAGGAGCATCATAGGATGCCCCATGTATAAAGCAAGGTTATGTCATAAGAAAAATATTGCCAAATATATAATGAATTAACTAAAATTATATGTAGAAATCATCTACATTTAAAAGTTATTAAATACAGATTACCCCAGTAAATCACTGGTTATAAATTTGAATACCTATAACTATTCGCCATATACGAATACTGAATCTTGTACACAAGTTGTAATGGCCATCAAACAATATAGAATTCGTCTTACCTTGGCACTATAAACGCGTTTGTCTTTACACAGCAGCGGCAGCACCCGGAAACGATAAACTTATATAATATAATATACTTCTGCTAAAACAAATTACTCGGAAATTTTCTGTATACCACAGACTCAAGACGATTTGACCTTTCACGTCGAAGTGATTTGTATACAGGTCTTCAATAGAAAATATAACCACTTATCGCGAGTAAATATTCGTGTACAAAATTTACAAAATTTTCTGTATACCACAGACTCAAGTTGATTTGACCTTTCACGTCGAAGTGATTTGTATACAGGTCTTCAATAGAAAATATAACCACTTATCGCGAGTAAATATTCGTGTACAAAATTTACAGCAAATATACAATAAAAATACCTTCGAAATAAAACCCGTATAATTTGTTCGGTTTTTGTGAATATGGAAGAAAATTTGAATAAAACTCTTCCCTCGAATCCTTCCTTGAACGCTTGAAATTTAAAGCGAAATATTGAAAATATCGAATCAAAAGCCATTCTTAGGTCTCTAGTAGGCCCCTAGCCCTTGTGTAGTATTAGATAATAGTATGGCCACTTCTCGAGCAAAGAACCTTAATTTAGCGTTAGGGTTAGGTTCGTCAGCCAGTTAATTTAATAGCAGGAAGTTCTTGCTGCTTTAAAAGCATTTGAATAGCAAATATCGCGTATAAGCCTAGCCCTATAGCCCTAGGTGAAAGAAACTCGCATGTTGTTTTCGCCATGTCGCTATTTTTACTCCCATTTGGGGAATAATTGGAGTTAAAACGACTCCTGGAGTAAAATTAAGGAGTAATTTCCATTCATTATATTTACTCCTTTGCTGGAGTAAATTTTACTCTTCTGGTGGAGTTAAAACGACTCTCGGACAGTGGAGTAAATTTTGGAATTCGTACCATTTTTGGAGTAGGTTTTACTCTAAAATTTTTCCTCTCCCAAAGGGATTAATTTTAATTCTACTTGCATATGATGGAGTTGAAATGACTCCTTGAAATTACACAGAAACGCATCCAAACTTCACATGCTTATAAAAGAACAAACTATGTCAAACAATATATCCGTTTCCAATAAAGGAGTCGATATTTGGAATAACCTTGTTATACAGGGTGTATAAAAAAAACCGCAATCCTCGATTCACATGTCGATTTTGAAAATAATAGAGCAGTAAAGTCTATATGTTTATATTCATTTGAAAGCTTAGCCATTCAGCATTCCAACGATGGGTTACTTTTTAAATTTGAACAGTGGGTTCGCGAAATATTTTACTTTAAGCATCTGAGATTGGAAAGATGAAAATTCGAGATGCAATAAAACTCAATAATAAAGCGGCCCTGAATAGACGAACTCATTTCGTAAAAATCCCCGAAACTATCAAACCTTTTTCCTGACAGCAGATTAAAATCAAGTAACCACGGCTTTCTATGCACCATTTTTAACTTGTTACTAACTTTCCATACACAACGGTACTGCTTTAAACAGTTTAAGCTTAATTGCGGCCACCAACTTGCCAATTTCTGTTTACGTTACAATTATGCAATTTCATTAAATGTTATTTAATAGTCGCATTTGGAATTCTTGAATCTTCTTGTTTAAACTTTAATACTGTTGTTTTCACGCGAAACAATGTACCAAGAAGTCTTTAAAAGACGTTTTAAAAGATGTTGAGCTGTGTAATTTACTTTGTACTCCTAAATCGATCCCAAAAAGTAATAAAAACAATCGCCGTGTATTGCCCGTCGAACAGCGCCGTATGTTAATTGTAACGTAAACAGAAATTTAGCAAGTTGGTGGCCGCAAGCTTAAACTGTTTAAACCAGTAGCGTTGTGTATGGAAAGTAAGTAATAAGTTAAAAATGGCGCATAGGAAGCCGTAGTTACTTGATTTTGATCTGCTATCAGCAAAAAGCTTTGAGAGTTTCGGGGATTTTTACGAAATGAGTTCGTCTATTTCAGGGCCGCTTTATTATTGCATCTCGAATTTCCAATTTTCCAATCTCAGTTGCTTAAAGTAATATTTTTCGCGAACCAATCGTTCAAATTTAAAAAGTAACCCATCGTTGGAAAGCTGAATGGCTAAGCTTTCAAATGAATGTAAACATATAGGCTTTACTGCTCTATTATTTTCAAAATCGACATTTGAATCGAGGATTGCGGTTTTTTTGATACATGCACCCTGTGTATAGAATTAAAAAACATAGAATCGCACAATATTTTTAAAACAAAAGCAAAGAAACACTTCTTACAAAAGAAAGTTTACATATATTATAGTTACAACATGGTAAAACAGTTAGTTATAGGTAAAACATGGGAGATGGCTGGTGGTTACAGGTAGCTACAACAAATAAATCCCTTCCTGATCTATTATGGAAGCATGCGAAATTTTGAACCAGTTTGAGTTCACGAAGTACTCATTGAATGTCAAGCATGTGCAGTTTTGAACCCGTTTGAATTCTCAAAGGTACCCATGTTAACCAATGCAAGTACTACTATACTTAGCTCAATATATCTAGCTCAATATATTTTTCTGCTCCCGAATATATTGTTAAAGGATTAGTGTCAGGGTCATGCATTCCGAGCTTTTGTTATTGTTTACATCTTACCCAAATGCAACAAATAACGATAAAAATACCTTGTTGGTATATTTCCGATAAAAATCAGATAAAAGGAGCAAGGATTATCAAAGGATGGGTTAAATATATGACGGATTGTAAAAACTTTTCCAGATCCTCTCACTGTAGTAGGCCCGAAAAATGGCCGCCAGCAGGAGTTTGAGCCCGCGAATTTCCGCTCTGACACTAATCCTTTAAGTACGAGACGTGTAAATTGAACCTGCAGTTTAAGCTCACAAAATTGCCTACACAAATCCATACAAGTCATATTGCTGCTCAGTCGAATATCAAGCATTGCAAGTTTTGAACAACTTTGAGCTTAAGAAAGTGCCCATGTAAATGTATATGCAAGCCTTATTGTACTTATAGCTCAGTATATTAATTATTGACTGAATTTAAAGTATGGAAAATTTAGAACCAGTTTGCCCTCACAAAAACACTCATGTAAATCAATGTCAGACTTATTGTATTTAGCTAAGTATTACTGGATGCTCAATTGATTATCAAGCATGGGAAGTTTTAAACCAGATTTAATGTTTCACAAAAGTACCCATGCAAATCCATGCAAGTCATATTACTATCAGCTCAATATATATTCTTGCTGCAATTGGGTTCACAAAAGTGCCCATGTAAAACCATGCATGGTAGTCTTACTATACTTTCTAAAATATGGTCGGATGAGAAAACGACACACGAAAACTTATGGACGGCATTTCTATATATTTGTTTCTTTTTGTGATTTTAAAAATACGTTGTCGGGAAATCCGTTAGCTCAGTATATTACTGGCTGCTCAATTGAATATCATTTTGAACCCGTTTGATCTCATAAAAATACCCACTATACAAGTCAATGCAAGTCGTACTAAATTCAATATATCAGTGATTTCTTACTGCTCAATTGAATATCAATATTTTGAACCCGTTTGAGTTCACAAAATTCCCATGTTAACCAATGTATAAGTACTATTATACTTAGCTCAATATATAGTTTTCTGCTCCCGAATTTATTATTAAGCGGTATGAAACGTCTTGAACCTGTTCGAGCTCACAAAATTACCCACCCACACAAATCCATACAAGCCGGCTTATTGCTGCTGACAGGGGCGTAGCGATAGGGGGGCGCGGGGGGTGCTGGACCCCCCCAATGATACCTCCGTCGGCAAAATTGGATTCTTGTCAAATTTAAGGTTTAGAATATTAATATGTTATTTCGGAAAAATTGAAAAACGTCGGGAAAATTTTAAGAAAAAGGCGATAAAATGTCGGGAAATGAAAAGGATGATAAAATGCCGGAAAAATGGAAATTAAAAGACGATAGAATGTCGGGAAATGAAAAGGACGATAAAATTGAAAGGTGATAAAATGTCGGGGAAAAGGAAAGGGCGACCTAAATTGTAAACTGTTTAGTTACATCTGTCCATTTTGTGTTGTTCAGAACGATCTTATATCGATCTTATAACGATCTGTATATGTATAAGTCTCATATTAATAATTATATAATAAAATTACCTTGATTTATTATGAAACGATATTTATGAACAAATCATTGACCACGCCCTTACCACGCCCACTCTGTCGGCAAAATTGTGGCTTGGACCCCCCCAAACACAAAGCCTTCGCTACGCCCCTGGCTGCTGAATCGAATATCAAGCATTGGACGTTTTGAACCCCTTTGAGCTTACAACAGTGCCCAGGCAAGCCTTCGTGTAGTTCGCTCAATATATTAATTATTGGCTGCTGAATTGAACTGAATTTTAAGTATGGGAAGTTTTGTACCAGTTTGCCCTCACAAAACCACTCATGTATATCAATGCCAGCCTTGTTGTATTTAGCTAAGTATATTACTGGATGCTCAATTGATTGTCAAGCATGGGAAGTTTTAAAACTGATTTAATGTTTCACAAAAGTACCCATGCCAGTCCATGCAAGTCGTATTACTATAAGCTCAATATATATTCTTGCTGCAATTGGGTTCACAAAAGTGTCCATGTGCCCATGTAAAACCATGCATGGTAGTCTTACTATACTTTCTAAAATATGGTCGAATGAGAAAACGACACACGAAAACTGACGGCATTTCTATATATTTGTTTCTTTTTGTGATTTTAAAAATACGTTGTCGGGAAATCCCGTAGCTCAGTATATTACTGGCTGCTCAATTGAATATCATGCATGGGATATTTTGAACCAGTTTGATCTCATGAAAATACTCACAATACAAGTCCATGCAAGTCTTACTAAATTCAATATATATTTCTTACGCTGCTCAATGTAAACATACTCTCATGTAAATATATGAAAATCTTACTGTTCTTGGCTCAGTTTATTAATTATTGGCTGCTGAATTGAACTGAATTTTAAGTACGCGAAGTTTTGAACTATTTTTTTCACTCACATCAGCACTCATGTAAACCCGCGCCAGTCTTGTTGTATTTAGCAAAGTATATTACTGGCTGCCTAATTGAATATCAAGCATGGAAAGTTTTAAACCCGTTTTAATCTCACAAAAGTACCCATGTAAATCCATGCAAGTCGTGTTACTATAAGCTCAATATGATATTCTTGCTGCTCAAATGAATATCAACCGTATAAAGTTTTTAACCCGTTTGGGTTCACAAAAGTGCCCTTGTGAAACCATGCTAGCTTACTCTACTTAACTCATTATACTGGGTCCATTATTATTAAGTATGAGAGGTGTTCAGACGTTTGACCGACATGACCTTTCACCGACAGACATTTAGCCGACAGGACATTTGGCCGACAAGACATAAGGCCGACAGGACATTTTTTATTTCAAGTTTATTTTCTAAAATGAGCTCACAAAAGTACCCATACAAATCCATGCAAGTCTTACTAAGCTCAATATATATTACTGGCTCCTCAATTGAGACCAACATCTCTGATGATGCACTAATATTGAAGCCATATTTCCAGGAATGAAAGCCAATTAACTACCTCAATGGTTAGAAGAACATATTCTTTTGTGGGTACCATCCAAATCTCTCTATTTCATCATTAATTAATAGATTGCATGTGCCGTCAACATACTTTTTAAATGTTTTTCATGATTGAAAAACGTATCGGTTCAGTCATATTCGATGTTTGAAGGCGTGCCTCTTGAATCTATTTGATAAAATACTTGAAGACATACTCGACTTTACTTGCCGCGAATTTGTGGCGCCAACACTGAAAGTATCTGACGCACTCGAAGGTGACTTTTGTAAGTACCATGGTCTTTGAAAATGGACCGATACGTCAGACACAATAAAAAAAGATTTAAATACATAATATTGATGAACACCATAACACAATTATGAATATCCCCGGATTAAAACCTTTCAGATTAACACTATAAAAAAGCTGTGGAAAAGTTCTTGCTGCAGAAGCTCTGAAACTTTTGGCAAGGCGGTACCAAGGAAGACAAATTAACAATCCGAAGACTATTTACAGGTATTTTTATACTGATACATTGTTAATCATGGAATTATAGAATAAGGTCACCTTGAAATTCAATATAATTATGAGTTAAGGCTTCAATTTTTAATTTTTAATAAATTCAATTTTTGAAACTGTAAATTTTCGACTTTATTTCATATGTCAGTCATTGACTTATGCATGTTGTACATTGATTCGCTACATTACTCAAATTCTGGTGAGGACTTAGGAATACAAGTTATTTCGTTTTAATGAAAAAAGTATTGATGAATTATTTGGTAGTGTTCGTAAAATATATTTGCTGAGAACTTATGCATGGCTAGACTCTCAGTGGCTAGGCTGCTTTTTTAAGATGGCTGTTTCGCATGAATGCTGTTTCCTCATCACTTATAATGTTAAGGTATATTTTGTCAGTTGGCAGTCAAAAATATGTAGTTAGATGGTGGTAGTCGGTTAGATCCATTCAGGCCCTCTATACTAATGTTAAGCCATACATGCAGTCGGTTTTTAATCACTTAATGATCCAAGCACATTATATACTAAAATGGACCGGTAATTAAATTAAACACACGCCAAATTTGTGGGAGAACGGGTTCGGGGTGAAGACTGAAGTGAACCAATATTTATACTCTGGTCAACCCAAAGACTCATTCTAGCCTTATGTTTTCATCCCGCGGGGGTATACATGAGACCCGCTAGGAGAGACTAAATGCCCTAGGGGTAAAAACCCCGATAGAGCCCTGTCATCAAGGTTGCGACCCTCTCCGACATTACCTGAACCAATGGGTGATAATCCCCTTGGACAGTCCTTACGATTCGACTGATTATATTTCCATGAAATAATTTGAGTCTATGGGCAATGAAGTTGACCATTTGGAACACTTCAACCCCACAAATACACTGCAAGTGTATTCCCCATAGACGAAGAAACCCATCTCCCACAAAGCTGTAGCCATAGAGAAGACAGCTTTTGCCTGATGATAGTTGACTTCCATTTGAGCATTACCATCACTCATACTACAGCCGAGATGTCAGGGAGGCCAGGAAAACCTGCAGTACAGGAAACCTGGATGGGGCCCAAGACATACAGCAGCTCCCCCACGAAGCTTTTTATCTCACAAATTCATAATTGGAGTGTTGGTAACACGACAGACAGAGCTGACTAACAAGGCATGTTTGTTTTGTTATTTTCTATTTTATTTAATTATTTATTTTTCAATTCATCTGACGTAACACTACAGTCTGGTATATGTAACTCGGAGCTATACGATAAAAGGTCTCTACATTTGAACAGCAACAGGTTCAGTATACAGAGAATGTGATTGAATAATTGAATTACAAATTAACAAGCAAACAGATTTGTGTATCACATATAAGGTTCATTTGACCCCCGATTATCAGAGATTTGTTTTCTAAAGGTTAACATTAAAATGGCACCAACTGTAGTTCCCTAAACTGTGATAACAGTGGTGTATGTAGTATATTGACTCAAGCTTGAACACAACAGTGAAAGCAGTCACATGCATGTTGAGATTTGCACGAGCTAATATGAAATATTATCTGAACCTAGTCTACAATGTTGGTACTACTATGTAGTATATAAAGAAATTGCAATCTGAAAATAAAATATAATGAACTGCCAAATTATTTCCATGATATCTTTTAGTAACCGATTTAACGATAATGGTATTCTTTTCTATAGCCGTAAAATTTTACTGTAAATGCAAATATTTTCCGGCCTCGAGACAAGGATTAAACTTTGGACTCAATATAACAATAGGATATATTACAGAGATATATCATGTTATATAGTTTATACATATATGATACCAGAATACTATGATATCGAATGGCAATTGAGGGATATACTAAAATTGGTTGAAAAGAAATATAACATTCGTTTGAGTCAGTTGCTGGTAATACTTACGACGCCCCGCATGGGCCACATGCGAGGCAACCAATTGTGTTATATTCAGCACGCCTGGCACGTCGTGTTCGTCGGATCTGTTGACTGGTTGGCGTCTGTCCGTACTAACTTTATAGCGGAATTGAGCTGGCATATTTCTTGGACCATGGGAGGAATAATAGCACATGCTTGTTCTGCATCAGTGAGTTCTGATTGTAGATACAAAACCACATCGTTATTCGCCATGCTGCCCGTCGTTCGCATTAATCTTGTTGGGTCTTGTTCTTGTGCCGAAGGAGGTCTCGCATCGACATATTTAGCATTTGAATCGTCTAAGTTCTCGCACCTTCCATAGCACCGTCAAAGCACTTCGCATATTATGTAAATTTTTATTCTTGCAAAATTAATGCTGTTTCCTCATCAGTTATAATGTTAAGGTATATTTTGTCAGTTGGCAGCCAAAAATATTTAGTTATATGGTCGTAGTCGGCTAAATCCATTCAGGCCTCTATAGACTATACAAATGCTAAGCCATTCATACAGTCGCGGTTTTTAATCACTTATCAACCTAGATTGACATAATTTGCCAGGAGTTTTTCACGAGGTGAAGCTTACACTAGAAACCCGCTGAAACAACGAGTCTTTTTGGATTTCGTATATAAAACCGTTTATTCGAACAAATATAAAAATCTGCCATATATAAATGTCGATGGATAATTCTGGCTTTTTGTTCCCTTGCTAGTTTGTTTACTGAAATTTCTTACAATGGCTCTTTTCTGGATAGTTTTGGCATCTTTTCTGGCATGTGTTCAAAGTTTAAATATCTTTATTACAAGAAATTAAAATACTCAATTTTTAAATAATTTCAGATGGCTAACTGTGTGGCGAATGCACAAAATATGTGGGAGCAAACCTTCCAGAGAGTGGTATGTACAACAGTTTTTACATCGCGTGTTTAATTTCAATATTAACAACCACAATTTATTAGATACAATCTAATCTTAACCCTAATTTTAACCCTATTCCTAACATTAATCCTAACCCCGATTTTACCTCTGAGCCTATTATTCTAACCCTAACGGCCTAGTCCTAACCTAATACTTATAGTCAAGTTTAGTTTTGTTTTCTTTTGTTGAACACACTAGTTTTATTTATTTGGCTAAGCCATAGGCATGGCGACCGGGAGATGTACGGGTGCAACACCCCTCCAATAATTCTAAATTGAAAAGTTGGTCAAAAAAAGATTTGCTGTTGGTAAAAAACGAGACGATGGTCTCGGGTCCACAAAGCACACAGTTTCCCTCGGCGTCAGTAAATAAGTGTTAAATGTATTTTATTCAGAACGACGAGAATAGCGATATTGCTCAGTACAGAGTTGAAAAAGACCAGACTTTGCAGCGAAGAGGTTGTCGCCATGGTAACGTGCTTGAAAGATGTGAGTATTTATATATGATCAAAGTATCTATATACCAAAATGGATTATATTCTGTATTGATTGCATATGATGGTGCTATAGTCGAATGTTAAAATATGTTTAGATTTACTGAATTTTATAATTGGATTATGTTAAAATATGACGTCATAAGATGTATCGCTAAATATACAAAACATTCACATGACGACAAAACGATTTTTTCAGCAACCTATGTCGCAACCTCGTCCCCAGGGTCTTGATGGTGACCGCGGTGAACGGACAAGACCCTGGAAAACTTGGCAAACATCGGCCATCTCATTGGTCAATTTTCTAGAGCACGGTGATTGGTTGCAATCTTGAAATGCGCTGCGGACTTCCGTCAATGGAATTTTTCGTCGACCGGATGATTATAATTGTTGGAGTTTTAACTCGTATTTTCTGATTTTCTCATGGAAAGTCGCGTATTTTCACAGGTATGTATCGATAATTCTGTAACATGTGCATCGAATTTGATTGTTTAGGTTATGTGGCTTCTAATTTGCTGTTTAGTTATCGTAATTTACGTATATATTGACCGGATTTTTGAGTCACTGCTTGAGAAAAGTCAATAAAAATATCGACAACATTTTGCAATTAAAGCAAACATTCACAATTAAAGACCATTTTGAAAGACCAACTTAGAAAAGTTATCGCCTCATGCATCAGTCAATTCTAGCATTGCCAATCTCCCCGAGTCCCAGGCATTTGCACTTATTTTTCTCTAAGTGTACAATTCCCTGTTGGGCAGAAACAAGGATGGCAAATCTTCTTATATTATTTCTTCTTATATCTTCTTATATTATTTTAAGAAGATTTTGTTTTAGACCAAATTTTTTCTTATATCTTCTTATATTATTCAATTTTTCTATAGCTTTATTCAAGAAATCAAAATTGTCTGTTATGTAAATCAGTCATTTTTAATGTAAATTTGCCAAGTTGTCCAGGGTCTTGTCCGTTCACCGCGGTCACCATCAAGACCCTGGGGACGAGGTTGCCTATGTCGTAATTATAGTGGCAGAGCAGTGTAACGTAGAGTAGAGTAGAGTAGAGTAGAGTAGAGTAGAGTAGAGTAGAGTGGGTGGGAGTGGAGTGGGAGTAGAGTGGGGTGGAGTGGGGTGGGTGGGGTGGAGTGGGTGGGTGGGGTGGGAGTGGGGTGGAGTGGGGTGGGGTGGAGTGGGTGGGGTGGGGTGGGGTGGGTGGGTGGAGTGGAGTGGAGTGGAGTGGGGTGGGGTGGGAGTGGGTGGGAGTGGGGTGGGAGGTGGGGTGGGGTGGGGTTGGGTGGGGTGGGGTGGGTGGGGGTGGGAGTGGTGGGGTGGGTGGGTGGGGTGGGGTGGGGGTGGGGTGGGGGGGGTGGGGTGGTGGGGTGGGGTGGGTGGGGTGGTGGGGTGGAGTGGGGTGGGGTGGGGTGGGGTGGGTGGGTGGGGTGGGTGGGGTGGAGGTGGGGTGGGTGGGGTGGGGTGGGGTGTGGGTGGGTGGGGTGGGTGGGGTGGGGTGGGGTGGGTTGGGGTGGGTGGGGTTGGGTGGGGTGGGGTGGGTGGGGTGGGGTGGGGTGGGGTGGGGTGGGTGGGGTGGGGTGGGTGGGTGGGGTGGGGTGGAGGTGGGGTGGGTGGGGTGGGTGGAGTGGGGTGGGGTGGGGTGGGTGGGGTGGGTGGGGTGGGGTGGAGTGGGTGGGGTGGGGTGGGTGGGTGGGGTGGGGTGGTGGGGTGGGGTGGGGTGGGGTGGGTGGGGTGGGGTGGTGGGGTGGGGTGGGTGGGTGGGGTGGGGTGGGGTGGGGTGGGGTGGGGTGGGGGTGGGGTGGGTGGGGTGGGTGGGGTGGGGTGGGTGGAGGTGGGGTGGGGTGGGTGGGGTGGGTGGGGTGGGTGGGGTGGGGTGGGTGGGGTGGGTGGGGGTGGTGGGGTGGGTGGGGTGGGGTGGAGTGGGGTGGGGTGGGGTGGGTGGAGTGGGGTGGGGTGGGGTGGGGTGGAGTGGGGTGGGGTGGGGTGGTGGGGTGGGGTGGGTGGGGTGGGGGGGGGTGGGGTGGGGTGGGAGTGGGGTGGGGTGGGGTGGGTGGGAGTGGGTGGGGTGGGGTGGGGTGGGTGGGGTGGGGTGGGGGGGGGTGTGGTGGGGTGGGGTGGGGTGGGTGGGTGGGGTGGGTGGGGTGGGGTGGGGTGGGTGGGTGGGGTGGGGTGGAGTGGGGTGGGGTGGGGTGGGGTGGGGTGGAGGTGGGGTGGGGTGGGGTGGGTGGGGTGGGGTGGGGTGGGGTGGGGTGGGTGGGGTGGGGTGGGTGGGGTGGAGTGGGGTGGGGTGGAGGTGGGTGGGTGGGGTGGGGTGGGGTGGAGGTGGGGTGGGGTGGTGGGTGGGGTGGGGTGGGGTGGGGTGGGGTGGGGTGGGGTGGGGTGGGGGGGTGGTGGGGTGGGTGGGGGGGGCGGGGGGGGTGGGGTGGGGTGGAGTGGGTGGGGTGGGGTGGGGTGGGGTGGGGTGGGTGGGGTGGGGTGGGGTGGGGTGGGGTGGGGTGGGTGGGTGGGGTGGGGTGGGGTGGGGTGGGGTGGGGAGTGGGGTAGAGTGGGTGGGTGGAGTAGAGGTGGAGTGGGGTGGAGTGGAGTGGAGTGGGTGGAGTGGAGTGGGTGGGGTGGAGTGGGGTGGAGTGGGAGTGGGGTAGAGTAGAGTGGGTAGAGTGGGAGTGGGGTGAGGTAGAGTAGAGTAGAGAGTAGAGTAGAGTAGAGTAGAGTAGAGTAGAGTAGAGTAGAGTAGAGTAGAGTAGAGTAGAGTAGAGTAGAGTAGAAGTTTATTCGTTCACGGTAACCAGGTGTTGACATGTTTTCGCTCGTTACTCTGTTTTTAAGTAGTGACACTTCGGTCCTGGTGAAGACACTCCAGTCTAGTGACTTCATCAGGGGTCATCTAAATATATATTCGAGAAGTGATGTCATCGGCCAACAATGTGGAGATATGCTCTTGTGGCAGATAGCTACCGTCATCTCTATTCAAATCATGATATCATAATTTATGTTTATATGCCACACTTCTAGGCAACGTCTTTGGTCATAGCGGTGATTGGTGGTGATCAGTGTAGGGTTTTCCCATATGTTCAGCTAAAGCTTATTTTCCTTGTTTAAAGTTGAAACAGCCTTTTGATGCTCTTTTAAACGTGTGCCAAACTGGCGCTTAGACTGACCCAGATACTCTTTCTCGCAGTCACCGCATGGTATAGAATGTACAACATGTAAGATTCTCTAATTGATTGGCTTTGTAACGCCTCGAATGTATGGAACTACTGCATAACCCTTATATCAAAGGTTATGCAGTAGTTCCATACATTCGAGGCGTTACAAAGCCAATCAATTAGAGAATCTTACATGAGTTATTTTTCTTCCTACAAACGGTCGGTGCCAGTAACACCACCATAGATCTGTGGTGGTCACATAAATATGGCTGTAATTGCAGATGTATTAGGCAGTCCTTGTTTGGAGATCAGTGGTTGATAGGTTAGTATTTATTTTTCTGATTACCTTGAAACTAAAGTTTCTTCTTTTGTTTTAATCAGGCCAGATGGGAACTAGCATTAAAACCTGTTATCCTAGCTTGTGTAGATCTCAATCTATTCAAGTCCATTTTCCGCAAAATTTTGAGGAAACACCTTCTGTTAGCGTGTCCTTGTCCGGCCTTGTTGTCGACAAAAATTTCAACCTTCGTGTGCGATCATCGGCTACCAATGTAACCACTTCCTCCTTCAACATTAAGTATGAAACTTGGGCTGACACCAAGGTCTATCAAGTGAAATTTTCTTGGATTGCTGTGCCTAACCTGCAACGTGTCTTCCGGCAGCACCATTGCTTTTGGACTACATATAAGTTCAATTTGGCTTTATGTTATTTGATTATAACGTATGATCGTAATTTATAGAATTGCCACCTGTCATGGCTGGTTGTAGTGCTTAAGTTTTTTCAAAATAAAGATCTTAATGAATAACTGTGATAAGCCTGCTTTTATCACTTGAAAATGGGATGAGGATGGGATTTTCACCAGCAATTTTGCTTCTGAAATGAGATTTGAGAATCAGTCGGTGAGGTGACTGAGATTTAGACAAAATTTTTGGCTGGGAAAATGGAATTGAACACCTCTTCAGGTTATTTTTCACATGCGAATACCTTATTTATGGCTAGTCTCCAAGGAAACCGAAACGCACACTACCAAGATAATGGCACCAAAAATTACGGGTTATTTAACATCACGTAATATTCTCGCGTGAAAGCACGAGGCTAATATTGTTGGCAATACTCGGTTCACAGGGTGCAAACATGGGGTGCAAAACGACATTTTCATTGTTGAATGGCGAATAACTCACGAGCGCAAAATATATAGTATTACTTATTAATAATAATTATACTGATGAAAATGTTCAAAACCGAACTATACTTTAAACTTACTAGCTTCGGCGAACCGTCCACTGATAAAGATTTCGCTCCTTTTATATATCATCTGTATGCATTTCCAACCATTTGAAAGTAGATGATGTAGATTTCTTATATATTTCATGCAAACTAAATTTTCCACGTTTTAATACGGCGAGCGGGCGTCATGTTGTTTTGTTTTGAGCAATCTGCCCAGTACTTAGCTCACTCAAATTTGATTGGTTCATAATGATTACAGATTTTTGCACTGTGATTACAAAAAAATTGCATTGTGATTACAGAAAATTGCATTGTCATTACAAAAAATTGCACTGTGATTACAAAAAATTGCACTGTGATTACAAATTTTGCACATGCTGTTTGGGATTAACTGCACCGGAATCAGGTAAATCAAATTCGAGAAACATGCTGTTTACGCTTTATATAACTTTCTGTGATGACACAGTGCCAGTGGATCCTCAAACCTTCCCTCGTTGAAGTGAAAACATGCCTTTGGCTCTGAAGGACGTTTGTATTGTCATATACTTTAGTCATATATCGACGCATTCTTAGCTAAGATCAAATCGCATTCTGGCTCACGCGAGAGTTTGACACGTACGGTAGTTCGTTCGGTTCCATATAATTATAGATTTCGGATTGACATACGACGAGTTGTAAACTAGTCTGAACATTAAACACGTGACTAAAGCTCCGTTCACCTTTCGAGTAATAATACATATATGTTATTGACCGAGCTTGTTCGGTCCGTACAGAAGGATAATTATACACGAATCGCGAAATTCGGCGCGCATCCAAATGACGCGTTCTGAGTCGGGCAAAAATCACAGTTAAAGAAAAACATATAGCTGTGACTGGATGATTTATAATATGCGTATTAAAGTATTCAAATGTTCAGTCATGCATTCGTGTTTTTATTGTTGTGATGTATGTTTTTCTTTAACTGTGATTTTTGCCCGAATTTCGCGATTCGTGTATTGGTCGAGGATATTGGACAAGCAAAAAAATAACTCGACCAATATCTTTCTGTGCGGACCGAACAAGCTCGGTCAATAAGCTATTTATTATAATGGCTATGTAAGACAAACAGAATAACTTCAAAAAATATTACATTTTTAATTTAAGAATATTGATAACATTTTTGCAAATGAAGCCAGTTTAATGCATAATTTAAAATTCAAGAACAAAATCTTAGTATCTTTTTATTGGCTAACAGAAAAACAAGAACAAATTTTACTGGTTTTATATTGAAAAGTTAAAAAATAGGTACGCACTGCGTACATGTTGCATGCCAACTGAAAACTAAGGAAGTGCTAGTTCTTAAACTAACCTATAAAGCTTGTTTTTTGGCACAACTGGGCTAAAACATGTTTTGTGCTATGTTGTACTATAAGCGAAGATCTTGCTTAGGTACAACTGCAGTTTAGCGGACACCAGTTGTCGCGTTTATTTACCGTTTTTTGGCTTGCTAATCCCTAACCCTGCCCCAACCCTATTAAATTAAATACAGTCTGGTTTGCTTAAATACGTGAGCCCGCAGTACGCATCAACAACTGAACAGCGACAACTGGTCAGCGACAACTGGTGTCCGGTAAACTGCAGTCGACTATCCCAAATTTCCAAGTTGTATCTTTACTGCCATTTGCGTTCAAGCTTGAACCGTGCGAAATATTTCCCATTTGTTTACGTTTCGAACGCAACGTTTCGGGAAGTAATTGGACACGTTATGAGCATGCAATTGTTATTATTAGTAACGAAAATGTCACGTTTTGATTGACAGAACGTGCTGTTTTTACAAATTACACTAAACTTTTTCATGTTTGGGTAGACTTGGTTCAAGCTTTATAATTACCAGCATCAAATACTTCATGAAAGGCATGTTCAAGTGTAACATATGGTCCATTGGTATGATCCATCCACAATGCTCCCGAGAAGGAGTAGCTGTACTCCAAATTAAAACTATCATTGTTGATAGACAATATTTCAGGAACATCGGTGAGCAACAAGAAATCTTTCTGAATGTGCTGACTAATTATGGCATAAAGATTGTTTGCATTGACTAGAAGTGTGTTCATAAGTGGTGTATCCCAAATATTAACATATTTTATTTCATTGTATACAATAGCATAAATTGACATGGCAACACATTGTTTTCCAGCATTTATTCCAAACATGGATATATTATTACCTTGGTTGAAGCCTGCTCGAACCGTAAAACTTTGATCAACAGTATCATTGATATTAGTTGGACCTGGATTTTCCTCAACGTCATTTGCAAGCCTCAATAGCAATGGTACATAAACATGATAAGATACCATCTGTGCATACCACATGCAAACTTCATTATTATTTTCAATCTTTGTAAATAAAATACTTCTCAGTAGAACATTACTAACAAATGATTCCAAAATGTACCTTTCATTTGGTTCATGGACTGTCGTGCTTGCACAAAGTTGTTATGTGAACCAATTCTTACTCTGTATATCTCAATTGACACACCCATATTCTATATTCTCACTGTTTGGAATAAAATAGTTTTGTCACAATAAAATTAATTTCAATATGTAGTGTACTTTTCAGTATATGTTCTTTGACAGTTTTTTGTGACTAATATAGCAATAGTCAGGGTAGTTATTGTGACTACTATAGCAATAGTCTGAGTGAAACGGTGTAGCAGTGGCACAATGGCTTGCTGATTTTGTTTGTAGCAGTGGCACAATGGCTTGCTGATTTTGTTTGTAGCAGTGGCACAATGGCTTGCTGATTTTGTTTGTAGCAGTGGCATAATGGCTTGCTGATTTTGTTAGTAGCAGTGGCACAATGGATTGCTGATTGAATTATGTAGCAGTGACTACTATAGCAATAGTCAAGGTAGTTTTTGTGACTACTATAGCAATAGTCAAGGTAGTTTTTGTGACCACTATAGCAATAGTGAAGGTATACTAGAAATACATGCATGCAGAATCCCCTCGCCATTTGAACCAAACAATTTACTCCCCAAAAGTTATTGTAACATGAAGTACTGTGTCGACGAATATGTAACCATGGTAACACGCAACATTGTATATTTTTTATATTTTACTTTGTACAAAATATTATTTTGTTTTTAACTATAAAATTATCAATTGCCCAACTATATAAAGTGGGTAAATGCTATTATGTACTCTTTTAGCTTTGATTTACTGTAACATTCAACCTTAGACTTGCACAAAACGTTTCGAAATTTTCAAAAAACTTCAACTGCTTTTCGAGGAGTATTTTTATACTTCGCACTTGAGATTTAATGTTTCTTTTATTTTTCTATAACATATTTGAATCAATACTAAAATCAACTCTTAAAGATCAATCAATGTTGTATTGACCACACAGAATGATCTACACATTTTCAAATTCACAAACTATACTGCATGCTATGTTAAAAAATCGGCAAAGCATGAATGCAAACATGCAAAAAAACAGCAAAATAGACACTTGCCTGTTTAAAACGCTCCTTTTTCGGTCTTTCGACTGTTCCTCCTCTTGTTAATTTTTCCTTTTGTTTTGTAGAGTTAACATATAAGCTTACTTACATAGAGACTTACTTATAAAATGAGTGCAAAACTATTTTGAAAAAAGTTTGCAAGATGGAAGTCTTCTCTCGTTTTGAACTTGCGCATGCGCACAACTTACGAAAAGGTCGAGTCCATGGTCGAGTCCCGTCCGTGCCGTCCATGACAAAACAAAATGGCGGACGACTTTGCATTCCACAATGTTTTCACATACCCGGGTGTAAATCTCCGAGCGGAATTAGTACCCTCGCACGGCGCTTCGCGCCGGCTCGGGGACTAGTTATTTTGACTAATATAACAATAGTCAACGTAGTTAATAAAAATCACAACAAACAGAATACAAGATAAATCAAAAACAGCCA
Organism: Trachythela sp. YZ-2020; assembly: GCA_016169945.1. NCBI lineage: Eukaryota > Metazoa > Cnidaria > Anthozoa > Malacalcyonacea > Clavulariidae > Trachythela > Trachythela sp. YZ-2020. The sequence goes on along the minus strand of JADLSH010000120.1, from coordinate 1,125,475 downwards.
AGCTTTACTTACCTCGATCTATTTTTGCTGGACGAAAGCGCTCGATTTATTCTGTAAATAACGGCGAACAATACTTTTTTTGCACTTGCTCGACGAAAACACTGCGAAAACTGTCAATGGACGAAGTTCACATGAACAACTGGTCACACGATTCAAAATTTATAATTTGCTCTTGTCGGAAAAACTCGGTATTTGTCGTATTTACGTATCTGCCACGTGATTTACCACCGCCGCTCTGACAACCATCGAATTTTGAACTATATGATAGTTGCATGCCATATATGGCATGCAACAAAAACAAGAGTTAAACAACGTTCATTCGTCTTCGTCTTCAAAAATTAAATCGTACTGCTTTTTTCCGACCGCTCACGAACCAATCAAAATGCTCCATTTTGCAGATGGACCGCCTGGCTATATAATAAGAAACCGTACTAGTACTGAGTCTGAGTACTTGAAATGGATGAAACCGGACGAATTCGAACTCAGCTAAACTTACGTCTTACGAATTTCTCTCATCTGGTCTCGTGTGACTACGTATAGTATTATCTGGTCAATGTCTGACGATGTATGTACAATGGCATTGTCGTCAATGGGCAATGCCAATGGTACAATACTGAATTGTCTGAAATGCACTCGCTATATATATAGCATAAATTGATTTTCCTTTTGTCGGGTGGGATGCTGTATTTGAGAATTCAAAAACAAAAATTCAAAAACAAAAAAAACTATTGTGAAATTAAAGAAAATAAATCATTAATTTAAAGAGAAATGCCAAATTCGATGTAAGGAGAATTTAAATCGAAAGCGGTTTTTACATAATTTGTACTTGTTTCAAATTTCGTTTAGTTCTCCCAGTCTGAACATTTTTGAGAGGCTTAGCTCATCATTTCTACTTTTGAGGGGGCTATAGCCCCATATCATTACACATAGGTTATCAACTTTAGAACTCAACTGAGATCATATATAGACAACCTTATTAGGTAAACCTGCAAAGTCTTATTGCTCTGACAAATTTAGTCTTAAAATATTCTTACGTATATTCCTAGAGATTACGGAGTACAGTGTAGTATACTTCACTAGCTCTTTGTATCACAAGGAACAGAGGAGCGATATTCAACGATATACCAATAAGCATTTCCAATGTCTTTCCTTGTAAAATGAGTCACTGTACATGTAAAATCTATTAAATTTTATAAATACAAGATGTTCCAAAAAAACATCTCAACCTTGGGTATATTCTTAGATTATTCTTAATTTTGTTGTAGTTTCAGCTTCAATATTTCTATATAACTACGAGATTCTTATAAAATAGAAACTGTGTACTCATGTGCCAAACCTAATTCGAAGTGTTTGGCACATGATAAGCGCGACGTTTGAATCATTTAAATTCTATAAAAACAGTCGTGCCTAATGTATTTAGTTCGACACGGCACGACGTCTATCCAAACGGCGAACTTATCATGTGCCGAATCTAATGCATTTGGTCGACGTTTGAATCAACGTCGAATTTTGCTGAACTGTTGACGAATTAGGTTCGGAACATGGGAGGCGCGACGTTTGAATTAATTAGATAAACTTAACAACGTCATAACACGTAACATCAGGCCACACATTTTTTTGGTAGATTACGGATCTCCCGACAACGCATTTTTAAAAACCAGAAAAAGAAATAAATAGAAATTCCGCCTATCAGTTTCGTGTGTCGTTTTCTTATCCGACCATATTTTAGAAAGTATTAGTACTTATTTTTGCCGAGCGAGACGCCAAGAAAAAATATAGAATGAAGACAGCGTGCGATAAAGTCATACAGTGATGGTGAATGTTTAATAAAACGATATTTAAAATGCCTGTGGCTTGATTCTATATATATGTAGAAAATTTAATATCATCATCATCACGTCCTGTTGACATTTGCAATCATCTACTCCTTGATTTTGGATTTACATGTCACTGGTACATTGGACAAAGGTGGCTCGATACAGTTTTCAAAAATTCAGGTGTTCAACATTTTGAAATGATCAAACTTTCTATTTTTTGGTTTTATTCATCAGGTATCAGGGTTTTCATACATATTGATGTTTCTACTTTCAAATTATGTTAGTTTTAGTAACACATAGTTCGTTGCTATGGCAACATATGCGTACGAAATTCACTCTAAAATAATAGCCTATCGCCTCGTGTAGTTGGAAAAGAAGCACTGTGACCCCCAATTTCTTTTCGTGCATTATTTTACTTGAAAAAGGCAAAAATGTCGTTTTCTTCGATAAAATATTTTTGGCATTACAGAATTTTTTTATTTTTGGTACAATGAAAGATTTTTGCGGTGCAATACAGCATGCAAAATTTGAACATAGGTCACCAGACAAAATAATGAGATATAGCGCATTGTTTTTCAAAAATGGAATTTTTTAATAACGTCAGCAATTGACATGAAACGGTATATAACACGCACAATGACGCGAGATGGCGCGAGCAACTGCTTACGTCAGATTATTTTGTAAGTTTTTTCGTTAATATTCCAGCGCGCACAAATGGTCACACGGATTTGTTCATATAGCATGAAGTTTTGTTTTCGCGATTCTTGAATAAGATTTTTGTGATTACTATATCGAGCCACCTTAAGGCTTTCCTTGTGAATTTAAAAATACACACCCGCCGCGAAAATAGTTCGATGCATGTAAGGAGAATTTATTTTTTATAAGTGCGGATCAATTCGGATCAGTTTGGATTAGTCCGGGTCAGAGTGGATCAGTGCGGATCACTGCGGATCAGTGCGGATCAGTCCTGATCAGTGAGGATCAGTGCGTATCAGTCCGGATCAGTTCGGATCAGTGCGGAGATATGAAACAAATCTCTTTTAAATGCAAATTTGTTGTAGTTTTTAAAAGATCTAGTGTCAACAATTTTAGGAAGCGGTTTGCTGATTACAGCACTAACGCTGTGCTCCACAATCCTCTGAGCATAAGCTAAGCCAGAACAAAAGATATTTCAAAAGAAAATTATTTGCGCTTTGTCTTTTCGAGCCCAAGAGGGAAAGTTTTCTTTTGTATTTCTGCTTATGCTTATCTCACTCGTGTGAACCAGGCTATAGTTGTCGCTAATCCTAGACGAATCACTCCACTGGATTTTACTTTTTCGGCGGGCTGTTTGTAATAAAAACATCAATGTCGTGTCATTTGTGATTTGCGTTGGTTATGCTATAATTTGTTTTGCTGATAGATGTCCATGATATCTATAAGTCGTTTACTCTGGACCGATTCATTTCAGCATCTAACAAATTAAATTTAAGTCGCCCACTATGTGATATTCTTTGTCTTCTGCCTCAAGTTTACGAATCGTGGTTTATCAAAAACCTCAGCCTGACTATTTAGTGGTCTGTACCAACTTATAACGAAAAATGGCTTGCTTTTTGCCTTTTTAATTTCCAAGTAAATCGCTTCGAGACCATCACGAATGAAATCTTGTCGCGAATAGGCATTTCCACCACCACAAAGCGACTCCACCACCTAATCGGTTTGTAGCTACCGTAAGGATTTTCCCGCCACGCGCATGCGCGTTGGACGGATTTGGCATGGGGAAGTGGGCGGCCATTTTGTTTTTGTTTAGTTGAAGTTTGAAGCCGTAGAACAAAACAGTTCTAAACGTACATTAGTACACTAGTACAGTATAATACAATGTTTTTGTTTACTTGTGTTTATTTTCAAATATATGTCAACAACAGGTGCTATAGTCGGACTATAGTAACAGTTTAGAACTATATTTCTACGCGGTTTGGATAGATTTGGATCGATATTTGGAGTATATTTATCGTCAGAGACGTATTTTCTCGTTAGGAACGGGTATTTTGGATTATATTTCCTCGTCAAGGACGGTGCATTTGGAGTGTAAACTATATTTTCTCGTTAGGAACGGGTTACATTGGATTATATTTACTCAGGATCTGGTTATTTAAAGTATATTTATCGTCAGAGACGTATTTTCTCGTTAGGAACGGGTATTTTGGATTATATTTCCTCGTCAAGGACGGTGCATTTGGAGTTTAAACTATATTTTCTCGTTAGGAACGGGTATTTTGGATTATATTTCCTCGTCAAGGACGGTGCATTTGGAGTTTAAACTATATTTTCTCGTTAGGAACGGGTTACATTGGATTATATTTACTCAGGATCTGGTTATTTAAAGTATATTTATAGTCAGGGACGTATCTTCTCGTTAGGAACGGGTATTTTGGGATCATATTTCACCTCGATCTGGTTTATATTTACATTATATTTTATATTGTCAGGGACACTGCATTTGTATTATACAGTATCTTCTCGTTTGGAACAGAATATTTGAGTATATTTCTTCGTCAAGGACGGTGAGTTTGTGTTTGGACTATACCTTATTGTCAGGGACGGTGAATACTGGATTGTAAATTTTATGCAGGAAGATATGTTTGAGTACAGTTGTGTTATTACTACTCATACTGGATAATCAATAGTAATGTCTGTACGATCGTGGCCAGTAGCACTTCAGAAGGAAGCAGCTGAAGACAAACCAGCAAGGTCCGAGACTGGACAAAAATACATTGAAACTGCAAGGCAAGATGTTCGGTTAGATAAAGAAGAAGCAGTAGAGGAGAGGATCAATGCCTTATTTAAGACTCGTATATGCTTATTGAACACTCTTACAGAAACACAAGGATGGATACAGGAGGCAATATATTCTGATGAAACATTGGATAGTATCAAGAAAAAGGAAGTGCATTATGACGAATGTTGGAGAGAATTTGTCAACATCCATGAACAATATGTTGAGTTACTCGAGAGCAAAGAGGAAAAGGAGATTGCATGTCGAAGTTACAAGGAACAGATGACCAGAAAAATGCATTTGGACGCAATGATGGTATCTTTGCGAAGGAGATTAAAGTTAGAGTCAAGAGAAAGAGGAGAAGATGTCGGTTCGTCCTCAGGAAAGTCAAAGCGAAGTTCTGCAAGTAAGTCGAGTCATAGTTCAAAGTTTTCAACAGTGTCAAAAAGGAAAGAACAGTTAGCGCTTGCACAATTGAAGAGAAGTCAACTATTGAAACAACATGAACTTGAACGAAGAATGGCAGAGTTGAATTTCGAGAAAGAGCGCATGCAAGCACAAATGGAAGAGGAACGAGCAATTGTAAGTCTTAATGTTTGTAACGAAGGATCTGATAACAACTCTGAGAATGAAAATGGTAACAACAATAGGCTGTCAATGGACCAGCAAGGACATGTGCTATCACCCCATTCACAGCCATATGTGCCACAAACCCAAATAGTGCAAGCGACTAATATCCCTTCACCGCAAGAGCCTAAAACATATTCACCCGAAAGGCAAGCTGAGCAGTATAATGTGCCATCGCAACCCACCCCAACATATATTCAGCAAGAACAACCGGTACAGTCACTTAATATTTCTTCACCACAGATTCCTAGGACATACTTACCCGAACAGAAAGTTGACCAACCAGCAGCTAAAGGGATAGATACAGGGGAAGAGATGGTAAGAGCACTGCGACAAGTGGTTTCTATGCCTAAAATTAAGTACATGCACTTTGACGGTGATGCAATAAATTATGCCTCCTTCATGCATAATTTTGAAACCTGCCTAGAAAAGGACAATCCTGATAATTCCACACGATTGCAACTCTTGATTCAACACTGCAATGGTAAGGCCCGAGATGCTATTGAAAGTTGTGTAAACTTACCAGCTGAAGAAGGATATACAACTGCAAAGAAAACTCTGTATGAGAACTTTGGGAAACCGCACATAATTGCGAGGGCACATATCAACAAGTTGCAGAATTTACCACCACTGAAACAAGCAGACGGGGCAAGTTTACTAGAGCTTGCCAGACATCTAGAAGTTGCAGATAGAACTCTGACGAGCATGGGGCTGGAGTATGAAAGTGAATTGAATCATGTCAGCACTTTGAGAGAGTTAGCTCGGAAGCTGCCATTGTTCCTGCGAGTGAAGTGGACAGAGCGTGCTGGTACAACTATTGAGTCCGGCTCTAGACCCAAGTTCAAAGATTTCCTCCACTTCGTGAAGAAAAGAGCAACGCTTGTAAACAATGAGTTTGGGGAAGATCTTTGTGCAAGTCTTGTTAAACCGAAGGATAACGTAAGGAGAAGGGATGGGCCGAGAGAACCCTCCCGAAGATCATCTTTATTCGCCACAGGAGTGGATAATCGACAGAATGGTAAAGACGGAAGTGGGAACTCACTACGATGCATGGTTTGTTCTGGCAACCATAGAATTTGGAGATGTGATAAGTTCAAGAAACTTTCTTATCAAGAGAAGAAGAAAATTGTGCAAGAACGAGAACTTTGCCTTAAGTGTCTCAGTAAAGGCCATTATGCAAGAAAATGTCCTAAAGTTCATTTTAAATGTCTGAAAGAAGGGTGCAGTAAAGGACATAACACCTTGTTACACCCACCTCAACCTGATCCTGTCAGTGAAGAGCAGAAAGCCCAGAACCCTCCAGACCCAAATGAAGTTAAACCCAGCAACGAAACAACTGGTGGAACAAGCAAACAAGAAGTGAAAGTAACAGTCGCAACTGGGGCCGGTGAGCGAGTGTGTCTGAGTGTTGTTCCCCTCAAAGTACGAGCAAAAGGCAGTAATAAACCAGCTATTGAAACCTATGCACTCTTGGACAGTGGATCGGAGATAACGCTGTGCCATGAGCGGTTGAAGAAACAACTTGCAGCAAGTGGAAGAAAGTTGGACTTCACATTGTCAGGGATGACCGGGTCAACTAAAGTAAGAAGCGAATTGATAGACATTGAGGTGACATCTATGGATGATGAGACATTGATCGAGTTGTCGAATGTTAGAACCGTCAATCAAATGCCAATCTCGGAGACATGTATTGTGAAAAAGGGAGATGTTCGGAATTGGTCTCATTTACGTGACCTGCCGCTACAAGAGTTGGAAGCTGGAGAAGTCATGATGGTCATTGGACTGCAAGAGAACCCTTCCATGTTCTTGCCGTTGGAATATCGAGCTGGAGAAGAAAAGGATCCTGTAGCGATCAGATATAGTTTGGGATGGACGGTGATTGGTCCTGTTGGCGGCAAGAAAAATGGCATGTGTGCGACATCCAATGTTACTAGCATGTCAGTCAACGCCGATGATCCTTTAATTGAAGATCGCACGTTTGAAAGTTGGAAGGAAGCGAGAGAGTTTCTGACAAAAGACCGTGCCACGGAAGAGGTTGAGCACCCCATGAATGATAGAGCAGAAGAAGTCAAAGAAGCTGAACGTGGAAGCACTGATGAAGATCTTAAACACCAATTAGAAGGGCTGTGGAAAACAGACTTTGAAGGTTCTCTCGTTGAAACCAAAGTGTGTCCATCAGTGGAAGATAAGAAGGCACTGCGTATAATGGAAGAAACGTTAAAAATAGTGGACGGTCATTTTCAAGTTGCGCTGCCATGGCGAAATAATCCACCATATTTACCCAACAACAAGTTGGTAGCAGAAAGACGAGGTTTGCTTTTGAAGAAACGCCTTCTCCGCGATGACGACCTGTTGAAGAAGTATCGAACCACATTGATCGATTACCTGGAAAAGGGTTACGCTGAGAAAATCCCTAAAGAGCAACTGCAAGTGGAAAACAGACCGATCTGGTACCTCCCACACCACCCGGTTACGCATCCTCTAAAGCCCGAAAAGGTTCGAGTGGTGTATGATTGCGCAGCTAGTTATGGGCAAACGTCGTTGAATAAGCAGCTCCTGCAAGGTCCGGATCAAACAAATCAACTGACGGGCGTGCTGATCCGATTCCGAGAAGAACCTATTGCGATGGTTGCCGATGTAGAAGCAATGTTCCACCAGGTCCTGGTGGAACCCCAAGATTGCGATGCACTACGGTTCTTATGGTGGCCGAGCGAAGATCTTTCTGGTGAGATGGAAGAATATCGAATGACCAGACACCTATTCGGGGCTACGTCTTCGCCTAGTGTTGCTAATTTCTGCTTGCGTAAAACAGCCGAGTTATATCAAGATGAATTTAACCCAGTGGCTATAGAGACGGTGAAACGTAATATGTACGTCGACGATTTGATGAAATCAGCAAAGGAAACAAGTGAGGCAATAGACTTGGTGAGTCAACTGCGCCAACTTCTCGAGAGAGGTGGTTTTCATCTTACGAAGTGGTACAGCAATAGCAGAGAAGTGATGAAAACGATTCCCGGAACAGAGAGAGCCAAATCTGTGAAAGATTTGGAGTTGGACCGTCTGCCTACCGAAAGCGCTCTTGGTATCAAGTGGAACACCGAGGAAGATAAATTCGTGTGGGAGGTCGCGGAGAAAATGCTGCAATTGGTGAACGAAGCTTCTGTCACTCGGCGAGCGATTGTATCAGCTGTCTATTCCCTCTTCGATCCTCTGGGGTTTATTGCACCCTTTGTAATGAAAGCCAAGCTGTTGCTACAGATGTTATGTAGAAAGGGAGTTGGATGGGACGACCCACTTCAAGAGAGCGAAAAGTTGCAGTGGAAACGATGGTTAGCTGATCTTGCAAAGTTACAAGCAATACGTGTAGATCGTTGTTTCAAACCTGTTGGATTTGGCGTCATCAAGGAAATGCAGCTACACCTGTTCTCAGACGCCTCGCGACTTGGCTATTCAGCTGTGGCATACCTCCGTTTAGAAGATAACAACGGTCAGATTCATTGTGCGTTTGTTATGGGAAAGGCTAGACTTGCTCCCTTACGAGAGATTTCAATTCCAAGATTGGAACTAACCGGTGCAGTTATCTCTGTGAGACTTTCCAAGATCATACAAGAGGAGTTGGATCTAGCGATAGAAAGAATTTACTACTGGACAGATTCAACGTCTGTTTTAAAGTCCAACCGCCTAACAGTAATCCGCAGTGGCTCCGATCCCTCCCAGTGGATGTATGTGAACCGAGATGATAACCCCGCTGATGACGGTTCCAAGGGAGTTAAATTAGACGCCATGATAGCCAATGATCGGTGGCTAAAGGGTCCTGGTTTTCTTTGGAAAGATGAAACCCACTGGCCTACAATGGCACAAGTTCCAGTCTTGAAGTCTGATGACCTGGAAGTAAGAAAGGAAGCTCAGATTTACGCTACTACAGCACGAAGTAACGTTTTAGAAACGTTAATCTCGCATCACTCCAGTTGGTGGAAGTTGAAATGCTCGGTTGCATGGTTGTTACGCTGTAAAAAATGCCTTCGCGCCAAAGTGAAGCTGAAGAAGAATGATTCAGTATTAGTCGATACTCCAATCGAGACAAGAGCGAATGTTGGGCGTCTGACGATAGAAGAATTGAATGCGGCGGAAGTTGAAATCCTTCGACATGTACAGCTAACTGCGTTCCCAGAAGAATTGAAGATACTCTCAATCTCAGATGCTAAACGTGCTAAGAAACCTGATAAAGTATTCCTTCGGAAGACAGGGATGTCGCTTCGTCAGCTGAACCCGCAATTAGAAGACGGATTGTTAAGAGTTGGAGGCAGACTTGTTAACGCACCAATCGATGGTAAATCAAAGCATCCGATCATCTTGCCCTCTAGACATCCTGTCACGGAAATGGTAATTCGTCAGCACCATGCAGAGGTGGGACACATGGGGCAAGAGTCCGTCCTTTCTTCGTTAAGAAAAGAGTTTTGGATCGTCAGAGGAAGAACAGCAGTACGACGTGTGGTGCGAAGCTGCATTAATTGTCAACGGAGAAAGGCTCGTTTGGGAGAACAGTTCATGGCGAATTTACCTCAAAGCCGTCTTACACCCCATCAACCGCCGTTTACTCGCGTCGGAGTCGATTATTTCGGGCCCTTGCAAGTAAAACGAGGACGATCTGTTGTCAAACGATATGGCTGTCTTTTCACGTGCCTGACAACGCGAGCGGTTCATATAGAGATAGCGCATTCCTTGGGCACAGATTCAATGATAAACGCTCTCAGAAGATTTATCAGCATACGAGGTTGCCCAGAAGAGATAAAGAGCGACAATGGAACAAATTTGGTGAGTGCTGACAAGGAACTGAACCGGAGTATTGAAGAATGGAACCAAGCCATGATCCACAATTTCTGCGCACAAAGAAGAATCAAATGGGACTTTAACCCACCGTCAGCGAGTCATATGGGAGGCGTGTGGGAGCGTCTGATAAGGTCAACAAGACAAGTTTTGCGAGCGATTCTAAAGGAACAGTTAGTTTCTGATGAAGTCCTACAGACCGTGATGGCTGAGGCAACCCAAATCTTGAACTCAAGACCTCTCACAAGAAACAGTGACAGCCCCATGGATGAAGACCCGTTAACTCCGAATCATTTGCTGCATTTACGCCCGACGCCGAGCTTACCTCCAGGTGTATTCGAGAAAGATGACTTGAGCTGTAGAAAGAGTTGGAGACAGGCGCAGTATCTGGCAAATATTTTCTGGTGCAGATGGATAAAGGAGTATTTACCAAGCTTACAGGAAAGAAAGAAGTGGAATACACCGAGACGAAACTTAAAGACGGGAGATTTGGTGCTCGTAGCGGATAAAAACTACCCGAGAGGACAATGGCCATTAGCACTGGTAACGGACGTTATGACGAGTAAAGACGGTTATGTACGTACAGTCAAAGTAAAGACAAGTTCTACGGTATCAACCCGAGCGAAACATCGAAGAAGGGGAGAGTACAAGATCAATACAACGATACTGACACGGCCCGTGGCAAAGTTGTGTTTGCTTGAAATGGACGGAGAGTAACCAGGCTAGGGCTAACGAGCCTGTCGAACAAAAAAGTGAAACTTAACAATTTACATTATGTTTATGTTAGTACGGTAGCCTTTATGCAGTTTGTAAATGGGCTGTACAAGCCCATTTAGGGGCCGGTGTAGCTACCGTAAGGATTTTCCCGCCACGCGCATGCGCGTTGGACGGATTTGGCATGGGGAAGTGGGCGGCCATTTTGTTTTTGTTTAGTTGAAGTTTGAAGCCGTAGAACAAAACAGTTCTAAACGTACATTAGTACACTAGTACAGTATAATACAATGTTTTTGTTTACTTGTGTTTATTTTCAAATATATGTCAACAACAGGTGCTATAGTCGGACTATAGTAACACGGTTTCTATCGGCCAGGAAAAAACTGGAAAATATCATAGGCATCTGTTTTAACAAAGCCATCATCTATATTTTCACTTAGTATAGTTTCGTTAATACTTAGAATGTGGCAAGGCTTGTCTAATAAATTAATTCTAAGTTGACTAATATGTTTGACTAGACTTGCAATATTTAAATGCAGTATCGAGAAGCCTTTTAGATCTAATTTATTCATATCTTGAATAGTGTCTGTGGTAGATAATTCTTCAGGGATTGTCTTATTGTTTTCTGCCAACTGCTCAGTTAGATCAAAGATAATTCAAACAATTTACGTCATTAATAATGTTTTTTGCTAATAATTATGAACCTTGCTTATTAAGGTATACTTCATTGATTCATTTAATCTACTCCTGACAGCTCAAACCATATAGGGAGCTGATTATATAGATACCTAACATTCAAGGTTACCGCATATATACCGTGCATGCCTGAAGGCGTACGTAGCTCCAAGTAGTTTCTGTTAATACACTATAAAAACACTAGGCCATTACAAAAGATGTCTTCAGCTCAACGTCGTGAACAGAATGGGTTGGCCGAGAAATATTCACAACTAAACGACTATCAAATGAAATATGAAAAGGATTTATTTTCACGTTTGTGTATCAAAGGTGGAGACAACTTGAGATTTTTAGACATGGGCTGTGGTACTGGTGAACTGACCGCATTTATTGCTAACAAACTCGGTGATAATAGCGAAGTTGTTGGAATTGATCCTATCTTGGATAAGATTAATATTGCCATGAATAGACATTGTCGTAAAAATCTCACTTTCATACACGGTAAACGTTTCGGTAAATTCCCGCATTACAACGAAGAATATTATGATGTTCACTTCAGCAATTTTGTCTTCCATTGCCTAAGCCCAAAAGAGAAGAAAGTATTTATCAAGACTGCGTTTAAAGTTCTGAAGCCTGGGGGAAGAATTGCCATTCACTGCCTTGAGGAAGAAGTCGATATTGTGAATGCAGCGCTGGACCTACTTCTGAAAGATGGAATTGAGAACAACAAGCTGCCCTTCGCCGAGTTTTTGATGAATAAAGCGGATGTTGAAAATATGTTGAAAAACGCTTGTTTTGTCATAATTTCCAACGCATACAAACCGGCTACTTATCCATTCGAGAACACAACCCATTTTCTCAGCTGGATACGTGCAACCTTCTATATTCCTGAAAGTAATGTGAGCGCAAGTAAAATAGCAGAATTTGCGCAAAGGATGGCTAACGAAGATGACTCAGTCACCTTGACTGAACCTAAGCTTTATCAAATCATCGCCATGAAACCTAAAACACAGTAAATAGTTAATTACAGTATAAAGCTTCGTTATTTTCCTAGGCAAGAACGCAATAAAAAATAATATATAGCTTTGACCACTCTTGATCCAAAATGGCGTTAGTTATTTTTTAAAATTTTTTTGCATTATTAGTTTGGAGTTCATAAAACTGACAAGTAGAACAAATAGACTTTTTCAATTCGCAAAGTCAGTCGTATATAGTATATCCGCAATTTGGGACGTATTTTCTTAATATTTTGGATAAATATATAATGTTGGTATTTTGATCACATGGTTCGTGTATACTTAAAGTCCCTACAACTTTAAACTCAGTTTGATGCCCAATAGGGCATCTAATTAGCTCAATATGGCATCTAATTAGCTCAATATGGGTTCCATTAAAATTGGTTATCACTGCACACTAAAATTAGATATGATGAGCGCTAAAGCTAGCTCGGAGTTGCAACTCGGGATGAAATATATCTGTCTAAAACGTCAGTTGGATGCGAAGCTCCGAGCTGGCTTATGCCTCGAAACATGCGTATAGTATAGGTAATAGGCGACTTGCACTGAGATGTCACGTGACCTTAATCTGCTTAAAATAGTAGATATGGAGTAATAACACGAGAAAAAGCATAACTGAATGGTGTATTATTGAAAATGCGAAATTTTGGATTTCAAAACATACATTTACTAAGAGAAAATGGCCGTAATGTAACTGGTCACGTGATTAATATAAAAGTTAATGCATGTACGAAATCTTTTTCAAATGCAATATTTTACACTAAAAGCTCAAGAAATACGTAAGGAAGTGGTACGGTATGTTTCATGCCGAGTTTTAGGAAGAATGGTGACTTTTCACAGCATTTAAATGCATTTTGTTTTGCTCCGCCATGTTTCTTGAGGTTAGGATGATAAAATTTACTTTGAAGAAGTTTTTCACATGTATTTACAAATTTTAGTTTAGTCACGTGACCGGATACAATGTCGCCGTTTTCTCCAAGACATGGAATCATTGAACATCAAAAGTCCGGAATGTTACTTAAAATATCACCCTGTATCCATTTACAAGATATAAATTCCATATCTACTGTTTTAAGAGAATTTAGATCACGTGATCTCTTAGTGCAAGTCGCCTATCCCGAAAGTGTTCTCAAATACACACATAAAATTCTCACATCTTGTCAACAATTAAGATGTGTTCGCAACAGCGGACTTGTAGCAAGCTTGTCAACAAGTTCTAGTATAACAATGTTGTCATTTTATCAATTTAAGTTGCTACAAGGTTGTCACTCACAACTTGTTAACAAGCTGTTGAATTTCAGGACGATAGCAAGTTGTTGGAAGTTGTAACAACTTGTAACAAGTGTGTTCAGTCAACAACCTTGTGGCAAGTTGTCAACAACCTTGTGGCAAGTTGTCAACAACCTTGTGGCAAGTTGTCAACAAGCCGATGACAACTTGTGAACAGTAAGCTGGGAACAAGCAGGGCGAACACATCCTGATAACAAGTTGTTGACAGCATTGGTACAAGTCTGCTGCAGGTTTGTTACAACTTGGGCGCTTTTATGTGTGTAGTGCACACTGCCAGTGGATTGGCGTTTATATCACATGCAGATTGTGTCTATATCAAATTACTGATAGTCTTCCCGGACGCTTGTTCGTCACTTGAATGCTGATTGTGCCATAATCATTTGCAACTTGTTGTGTATCAATGCGAAAATTTGTAGAAGCTTAGCTGATTGAACTTTCTCTGCAACTCGTAACCCAATTGCTTGTCAACTATTGCTTGCATCTTGAGTAGTATTATACATCCAGGGTCGGAAGTAATTAGTATTCAGGGTGTGTGTAGAGTGGTGACGTCATACTGCGTACGTACGCCTGTACGTACCCCTGTACGTACCCCTGTACGTACCCCTGTACGTACCCCTGTACGTACCCCTGTACGTACCCCTGTACGTACCCCTGTACGTACCCCTGTACGCGCCCCTGTACGTACCCCTGTACGTACCCCTCCAGGATTCTAATTATTCAAATGCGATTCGCATAAATTATCAACTCTGTACGTACACCCCTGTACGTACACACTTGTACGTACACCCCTTGTACACCCCTTGTACGTACGCTCCTATTTGGCGTCTGTCATGTTTATCTCTGATACAGTAGCGGGTGGAGCGTCTTGCTCCACCCATGACGTCATCAGCGTATGTACAAGGGTGACGTCATCAGTGTACGTACAGAGCGTACGTACAAGGGTGACATTATAGGGTGTGCGCACTAGGGGTGTGCGTACAAGGGGTGTGCGCACTATAAAGCGTATGAAATAACAAAGATTTTTACATTTTGAAAGAATATAAAAAGAGAATAATGAACGAGATTTCGTTTGCGTTCTTTTGTAAATTTGGTGGTTCTTAAAAGAACCGGGTTTTTTTCTTTATTGCTGCAGCCACATTGCGAAGGCTTCCACTTCCACTTTGGCACAATGATGATATGCGTTGGTTTCCAACCAGACCAGTTGATTGAAAAGTTTTTCGGTTTTGGGGCAACCGAAGCATTCCAAATTTACGGCCGGAATACTGAGGCTTGCCTTTTCTCTACAATTGTCTGCAAGTCCGAAATGTGGAATGCTTTGGTGCCCCGCGGCACTCCGAACGGTAATTTGTGGATTTTTTTCTGGACAAAGCTGCACGTCCTTTTGTCTTTCTCCTCCAATTCGTTCAAACGTAGCCCAATGTCGAAAAAGAAGGACTTAGCAAATGTATTTCCAACCTTCAATAGAGCCAGTTCTTTACAGTAAAATTTCTTTCCCATTTCAAAACCATCCATGTCCATAATGGTAACAATGTCTGCTGTTTTGCACTGCATTTTGACTATTTCATATGTGGCGCACTTCGTGCATTTTTATATGATCCAGTGCGCACAAGGCTGCGCACATAGCGTGCGCACATAGCGTGCGCACATAGCGTGCAAGATTTTCTATATGTTAAATAAACACATTATTTATAAACATTTATGTAAATTGTATTTGAATAATTTGAGAAATACATTGTAAAAATAAATATATGTAAATGTTCAACATCTATGGCAATAATTTCAAAAGTCCAAAACAAAGTTATTATCTACCCATGATACCCATGAGGGGGTGTAGATACAACTTGAGGTGGCATGGTCTGAGATGTAGGCACAACTTGATGGGGTGTAGACATAACTTGAGGGGGTGTAGATACAACTTGAGGTGGCATGGTCTAAAATGTAGGCACGACTTGATGGGGTGTAGACGTAACTTGAGGTGAAGGTGGCATGGTCTGGGGTGTAGGCATGAGTTGAAGATTGTTTTGGTGTTGCGGTATTGGAGGAGGTCGTCTTGGTGATTGGGTACGGTTTGAGGAGGAGGAGGAGCGTTGTTCTTTCGGAGAGCAGATACGTCTTGAGTGATACTGTACGTAGCCTCAAATTTATCTACGATAGCTTTATAATTCTTAGAGGCGTAGGATTAGAAAGCCTTGAATTTTGTAAACATTTTTCTTCGCTCTAAATTTCCGATACCGTTCAGCATTGGTTTTCTTTTTGCCCATTTTCTACTCAAGGTCTTTCCTTTTTTTTATATAATTCGCGCGCTTTTATGACCAAGGCCAAGGATAGGCACTGACCAAGGTCGCACGTGATGGTGCATGTGATTTTCGCTCGTTTTACATCACGTTTTAGAAGGGTTCAAGGGTGCCCCATGATTTCGTTTTACCTTACATTACGTCTGCACGAAGTTACAGAAAGGACAGTCTCTTTTGTGCTTATAGGGCATGTTGACACTTTGAAAGTTCAACCATAAATGACCGAAAATAAAGTGTTTCAAAACATTTGGGTGTGATGTAGGGTCGATGTAGGGTCGATGTAGGGTCGATGTGAGGTCGATGTGAGGTCGATGTGAGGTCGATGTGAGGTCGATGTGAAGTCGATGTGAGGTCGATGTGAGGTCGATGTAGGGTCGATGTGACATCGATGTAGTAGGGATGAACGGTCCGAGAACCCCCAGGGAACTCATACAGGGCCCCTACAGAATCCCTACAGAACCCATACAGATCTAGAACCCCTAGAGAACCGCTACAAAATTCGGTAGTAAGTTAATGTACATATAGCCTAAGGACTTCATGTAAGCCTGACCCCAATACTAACCCCATAACCAAACAATTCGTTTCTCTGGACATGAACATATTGCCCAAAATTCCCCCAGAACCATTATAAATGCGATGAAAAGTCGATGGGATGATGACGTCACCCTTGTACTTATAAATGACCGAGAATAAAGTGTTTCAAAACATTTATATATTTTGTTTTGCGGCGACATGTTGGTTTGATGTAGGGTTGATGTAGAGTCGATGTTGGGTCGATGTAGGGTCGATGTGAGGTCGATTTGAGGTCGACGTGAGGTCGATGTTGGGTCGATGTTGGGTCGATGTGAGGTCGATGTAGTAGGGATGAACGGTCCGAGAACCCCAAGGGAACCCCTAGGGAACCCCAAATACTGGTAGACTCAAGCTCTACAATTGTCTACAAAGGCGGAAACTTCGAATGGGATTTGCTGGCAAGCCTCAGTATTCCGGCCGTAAATTTGGAATGCTTCGGTTGCCCCAAAACCGAAAAACTTTTCAATCAACTGGTCTGATTGGAAACCAACGCATATCATCATTGTGCCAAAGTGGAAGTGGAAGCCTTCGCAATGTGGCTGCAGCAAACAAGAAAAAAAAACGGTTCTTTTAAGAACCACGAAATTTACAAAAGAATGCAAACGAAATCTCGTTCATTATTCTCTTTTTATATTCTTTCAAAACGTAAAAATCTTTGTTATTTCATACACTTTATAGTGCGCACACCCCTTGTGCGCACACCCCTAGTGCGCACACCCTATGATGTCACCCGTGTACGTACGCTATGTACGTACACTGATGACGTCACCATTGTACATACACTGATGACGTCATGGGTGGAGCAATGCGCTCCACCCGCTACTGTATCAGAGATAAACATGACAGACGCCAAATAGGCCTAGGAGCGTACGTATAAGGGGTGTACAAGGGGTGTACGTACAAGGGTGTACGTACAGGGGTGTACGTACAGAGTTGATAGTTTATGCGAAGCGTATAATTTAGGGATATAAGTGATTTTGCACGCTATGTGCGCACACCCCATAGTGCGCACACCCACTTGTGCGCACACCCCTTGTGCGCACACCCTATGAATACTAATTACCTAAGATGATGACTGAACACTAATTACCTAAGATGAACTGTTATGTGCGCATACCCCTTGTGCGCACACCCTCCTGTACGCACACCCTCCTGTACTGTTCTTTAAAGAATAAATACTTTATTGGTGCACTAAAACGCATTAGACCTTATGTGAATGGTCTTGCTCCAGATTATCTTTCTAATAACCTACCTACGCACACCCTATGACGTCATACTAATTACCTAAGAATGATGTAATACTAATTACCTAAGATGATGACTGAATACTAATTACTTCCGACCCTGGATGTAGGGTATAATACTACAATCTTGCAATGCAACGTTGTTGCGTTGTATTGCAACATGGTGACTCGTCGCTCCACAAAACACGCTTCCATTGATCCACGCTCCAATTAACATGTTCCTGAGCAAAGGACAACATAACACGGGCTTCTTTTCACTGATATAAGGCTTCTCCACGCTAATATTCGGCGGTTGACTGTTGTGTTAAACTACCTGAAAAATACAATAAGAATTTCGACGTTTCGAGCGAATGCCCTTCGTCTCGAAGTCCTACTAACTTCGATTACAGCGTTTATAAATTTTGGTCTAAGAAATGGTTTCCATCTATCAAACTGGAAATGTGCAAACATTCCACCAATTCACAAGAAGGACAAACGCGAGGAAGTAGTAAATTATCGATATGTGTCTTTGCTGCCTATATTATCAAAAATACAAGAAAAATGCGTCGCCGTGCGTCTAGTACTACATGTTTCAGATGTATTGTATAAATTCCAACATGGTTTTCAAAGGGGGAAGTCCTGTGTATCCCAATTACTGCAAGTATTCCACCAAATAGGAGCAGCGCTTGACAAAGGCCTTGAAATAGATATTATATATCTCGATTTTGCTGAGGCCTTCTACTCGGTGTGTCATAAAAGGCTTTTGACTAAACTGAAATTTTTCGGAATAGAAGATAATCTTCTGAATCGGTTTGAGAATGGCATGGTTAAGTTAGATATAGATAATTATATATCAGCCTGTAATAATCGTACACGACAATCCATATCTGGACATAATTTAAGGTACAGTTTACCAGAACGTCATTATTTTGAGACTCATTTCTTAATAGAATTGTCCTTTTGTGGAACTCGTTACCTGATAACCGTAAGTGTTATCCTTCAGTTCCTAATTTCAAAAAGCACTTTAACGATATTTTATATTAATATATATGTTAAATAAATTTTTTGATCCCGATAATATTCGTACTTATAAACTAGTTTGTCCTAAGTGTCGCAAAATTAATACTGCGTCGACGTCTGTATGTAATTGTTAGTTTAGGTTATTTATTCTATATTTGTTTGTAGTTTATATATATATATATATATATGTTTATATTATTTTGGTGAGTGTACCTTGTAGGAGACCTCGTGTCCTTTTGTACAGCACCTTCCTTTTTTGGTAAATTAATAAATTATCTTACATCCAAAGCTGATGGTAATAATATTTTACACTGTCAGATGGACGTTTTTTCTCAATTCGTAAACATGCTGTTCAGTCCATGTTATAAGGTTGTTTCAAAGCTGCTGTAGATTTACAGTATATTGTGTTGAAAAAGAAACCAGGAGCATTTTGCTCTTAAATAGTCTCAGTAGTAGTTTACCCTTTAACTTTATTGTCTACCATATATACCACAGTATAAGTTTTCTTGCATGAGATTATAGTAATGTGAAGTTTACTTTGTTTGCAGATCTTATGACCAGCCAAACGTGCAGCCAGAAAGACTACAAAAGAATGTCGACTCATTAAAAGTTGGGCCATTATCTCTAAGCTAAAGAGCAGAAGCAGGAACAACATGATAATTGACTTTGATCATGACTGCTTTCGTTACATATTTAATGGGAAGGGCAAGCAGTCAAAAAACGGGAAATATGTTTTGTTAGACAGGGCTGATTTTGATAGAATTTAATGCTAATTGGGACATAGTCGGTGATAGAATTGGCGATGGAGTGAGGGTCAAGTATCCTATTAAGGTCAGCACAATTCTAACAAAACACCGAAAAGTTTCACAGTGGTTAATGGGATGCTTCAGGAAAGTCGCCGAATGTTGATATTGAGAAACTTTCATTTGACTTCATTCGGGAACCTGTGGTACTACTACTCAGTAAATATTAGAACTAAGATAATATATTCATTTTTCTATTGTAACACTAATTTACAAAAATAACCCACAAATATATAAATTCAAATGGTTTTTCAAACGGCGATGTTTTTATCTAATGTACTTTTTAGTTCTATTTCACAGCCTTGGAGGGTTACACGAAGAGAAAATGTTGTCACAATGATCCTAACCTACCCGAGTCAACTTTCGTTTATGGTCTGTGTGTATAAAAATTATTTATAATACCAAAGGTTTCTCTGGCTACTCTGGTTCATTGTGTAGTAACACTTAATCAACATTTAATCAAGTCCTGACTGCTTACTGGACCTATAGGGATAACAGTTAAGCCTGAAGTTAAGCGATGGGAGTGTTTTATCAGATATGAAGCCATGCTTTATATCTGATAAAACAGGATTCAACTACAAGTGCTTTAAATGGCTTAAAATACAAACCATGCAATAAGTCAATTGACGAATTAATTTTAAAAATCAAACCACCGACACGGTGGCGATTTCTTTTGTGTTTTGCTCATGAATTATTAATGAGTATTTTAAGGTTTGATAAATACAATGGTGATTCAGATGCTGGTACTGTATTATTATCTCCTTTTATGTTGGCAAATTTGTTTTAACTGATCAATCAGCCAGCCTTTCTTTTTATGCTAAATCCCTTTGCATTTCTCAATTTTAATTCTTGCCGTAAAGCAGCAGTTGTCATTTTTGTAAAGTCAATTTCTTCAGCACTATGACTTGGAAGGTCTTGCTCCATTATTGTAGGATGTCCTTCACTATGGTGATTACTGGTCTCCATATGCAAACTTGCTCTTTTCCGTTTCTGCCGGTTTTCTCTTATGTCATTATTCCAGTACCCCTCGTTTGTTTTGCTATATCCCCGAGCCTTTCTTTCATGGTTGCGCAATTCCAACTGCCGTTGTTCCATTCGCAACACATCCCCAGTTGAATCTCATTTATTTGACTTTCGAAGAACTACACAAAAGAGCAAGCTCGCAATCAAGTCGAGGCGGTTCGATGGGTTAGGTGCTAGTTCGAAGCTGAACTGAGCTGGCTTGATTGGTAAATTGCTATCTCGGAGCTGAACCAAGAGTCGTATGGGTTAAGAGCCATGAGGGTCGATAGATGCAGAGCCGTGCCCATATACAGTATGACAAAAGCAATGGAATATTAGAACAATTAAAATATTGGACTATTTAACTATTGTTTTAGTCTGGGAATATCGCGCCCGGCATTACGTATTAGAGAGCTTTAATTTGACTAGGAGTACGACTGTGACTACGAAATCCGTTTGCACAGGCTATGTTCTTACGTCATCGTATACTGGCGCTATAATCTTGTAGCCGTGGCCAAATCTCGTAGTAAAACAAACATTGTAATTATGCATTAATAATTACAAGTACGAGATTATGGCGTAAGTATGTAACAAGATTGCGGTACAAACGACGAATCTCGTAGTCGTATTTGTAGTCAAATCTAAAGCTCTCTATGTCTGATAGTCCTTCTTATCCTAAATATTTAATGAGTGCATTGCCTCACAAGTATGCCATGCTAATGGGTGTAGCGCCTCGTGCACTGCGTCAAAGTGCAACTGACCTAATTGACCACAACCGACTTTTGCAAAACTTTATTGACATTGATATACGCCCAGGTCTGATTGGATGGTGTGCATCGTATTTACATGGACGATCACAGATAACTTCTCATCATGGCGTAAAATCCGAGCGAATGGGAACAAATGGGGGGGTACCTCAGGGCAGCAAATTAGGACCAATCGCTTTTATTATAAAAATCAACCAACTCCCATCGGTTACAAATTGGGAATCGTCCGAAACAACTAACCAAAATCGTACGGATGAGGGAGAAACAACAATGTTTATGGACGACACGACCTTATCTGAAGTGATACAAGTATCAGACCACATTTCCGGGACACCGATTGGAAAAACTCAAGAAAATGTCAACAATGTAGTTCTGTTTGCAAAGCATGAAAAAATGGAACTAAATGCGAAGAAATGCAGAGAAATGATTCTCGATTTCAGGAAGAATAAAACAACCATCCCGCCAATTAATATTGACGGCCAACCTATCGCTCGGGTAAAGTCATATAAATTACTAGGAATGTGGCTGGATGATGATATGAAATGGGCCAAAAATACTGAATTTATTATCAAAAAAGCAGCTAAACGGCTCCATTTTTTAAAGATCCTTAAGAATTATAGCGCGTGTAAAGATGATTTAAAATCCTTTTACTGCGCTGTTATAAGGTCCACTCTCGAGTATGGAGCGCAAGTATGGCATGGAAACCTCACCCAAGACCAAAGTAACAACATCGAAAGAATCCAAAAACGGGCGCTCAGAATTATCTGCCCTGGAAAGGACTACAATGAAGCCCTAAAAGAATGTAAACTTATACCACTTAAAGAACGAAGAAAGCTCCTGTGTATTGACCTTATCAGAAATATGGTCCAGCCCACCCATAAATTACATGGTTTGCTTCCTGATAAACATTCTAACATTAAAAAGAGAGAAACTAGAGCAAATAGTAATTTAATTTATAATTTTGCTTGTAGAACGGAACGCTTCAAAAGTAGTCCTTTAGTATATGCGATCGATAAATACAATGAAAGCATTAACTGAAAGATTTGATTTATAGGTTTATAATTGTTTTAGCATACTAGTGTTTCAGATTTTACTATATATATATTATTAATATAATAATTTTAGTACAATTAGCGAAAAATCCTAATTCTATTATATGCCCTACCATAATTTTATATACTACTCACATAATTTTAAAGAAAATACTAATTCATAGTCTTAATTATAATATATAAGAGTTTTGTATTTTATTCTTCATAATCCTGTAACACATAATAATTTAGCTATATACTTTGCTATTGAAATGTGATTAATAAAACCATTATTATTATAAAGGAAAAATGTTGACCGTATCCAGGAGTAAGCGAGGAAACCTTTCTTGTTTTAAGTCTGATTCAACGGCAAACGCTAAATTGTTTGGTTTCTCCTTAAGGTCAACGACTACGAATGCGACTGTTCGCCAGCGTACGAAGGGAAATCATGTGAGATAATTAAATATTGACTGGTGTAACATCACAAGGAATAACGGCTCTGTACCATGTGGCTATGGAATATGTATAGATGTTCTGTTCAACTATACTTGTCTTTGTTTTGATGGTTTTATTGGCCAAAGTACCAGCATGCCTTGCAAGAATGATGTTATCTGTGTTCAGAAGTCTATATGACTGCAGTCAAAACGTATTTTGGAGCCGATCGCATTTATGCTAAAAATGAAAGGCAAATGAAATCTTGTGAACCTTAAAATGTCCAGGAGAAGATATTTCTGCATTTTTTTTTGCAGAATTTTTGAGAGTTGGTTGGATGTTGATATCATGCGTGGAACACTGTAGTTTATTTTTGAAAAAGTAAATGTTAAAGACTATATTATGCGAGATAACTTTTGCTGCAAAATTGCTTTGCTCCCATTCAATGTGTTGTAAGTGAAACCTCGGCCCCAATCTAGGTCAATCAATGTACACGTGATACAATTTTCATTTTGTAAAATGCATGCTTTCACTATTCTCATTTAGTGGTGGACACCTTTGCGTGTCTTCGCGCAATGCTCCGGCAAATAGTTTCGCCATCGAACACATGTGTAAATGAATGAATTATGCGTATGTCCACCCATATATTTTCATGGTTGCATGTACTTAACTTTTTCTTTATAAAAAGAACAATAGGTCCTATTCCCTCGACGTCATGAATATTTAATAACTTTGAGAAGCCATTTCCTATCCTCGGAAGCTGTGTTTACAGTAGGTTTCTAAACACTCATGTTTTACTAATGACTCGTGTTTAGAACCCTACTGCAAACACAGCTTCTCGGATAGGAAATAGTACATCATCTCACCTCCAATAGTTTGTCGCTACTTTCACTTTGTGTATATATAAAAAGGAACAAAACCATGTGAAAACTCCACAATTTTTTATTCTCAGGAAGCACGGAAAATGTACTTATTTGGCTTCAAAAATGCAAACCAGCTTCAACCAGGTTGAAACAAATTGCGTGACGGACTAGTAACGTTGTGCGTTCGCTGAGGCTTAGCAACGCTTTTTGCACTTCAAATTCGGGCGATACTGAATAGAGAACTGTTGGGTGGGGCGCCCGTATCGAAATAAGTTTTAGGGGCGCCAAATTTAACACCGGCCCCCCTTGAGCGTTTGGAGCCACCACGCCACTGGACGCGATCATCCTTACCAAACCTTTCCGGGCGCCTTTGAACGGCCCGGGCCCCGGGTATTCTGCCCCCTCTGCCCCCCCCCCCTCTCGCCGGCCTTGGTCTGGTTGCAAATAACAGAAAGGTGAGTATGTTATAATAATGGCATTTCAGGGACTCTAGATTTCAAAATTTCTAGATATCCGGTGGGCCTTCCCCCGGATCCCTCATGCACAATTCATCTTCACCGTCTACTTTATCTATTTCACCTGCTACTTCATATTCTAATGAGAACCCTAATGATCTGCGGTTGCCATTAATGAAATATGATCACGCAAAATGCAGTAGACCTGGAACTACAACCTAGGAATAAAAATTATTATGCGCACACGTACTTAGTTTTCAACTTAAAATGTACGCTCATAATGCATATTCTCACTCTTCACGCCCTTTTTGGCCATCAATATTAAGTACAGCGTTGATTTACTGGGTTTTTGTAATCAAGGAAGTAATTAAAGTAGATGAAGCAACCACAATCGATACCACCCAATAAATGCTCAGCGATATGGTTATTTCTCTGTGCGATTTCGCGGTCGTGTCCAGGTATTTCTGCATGCATGAAACTTGTCAAAAACGCTTGTATGTACAGTACGTGGTGCCAGTGTAGGCATGAGATTCGCGATATGCCTTGGACGATTAGTGGGATAAGACAGTGCCTTTTTAAGGAATTCAGTTGATTGGGGAGGGAGCAAAAGCAAACATTTTCCTTCAAAATAGGGAAAATGCGCACTGTCAAGGTTTGACCCAAGGCGCGAGATGGAAGGGAGAGATTTTTTTAACTGTGAGGTCTCATATTTTCTGTCGAAATTCATAATCAGGGCGGTAGCCACGATGTTAACATTGGTGTGACTAATCCGAATCTCTAGCTAGGTCCGGGATTTTGATCCTACTAATCGTGCAAAGCATATGTATGTACAATAACAGCAAAAGACTGCTGATTTTCAAATGTTTTTGCAACAATATTTTGGAGGGCACGTGAGCAAACAGGAAACATTTGAGGAAACATCATTGCCCATTTCTTTATCATCTCATTTTTGTTTTTCTCAGGTATAAATGAAGTTACATTCAACGAGTCTCAATTCTCGGCATATTTCACAAACTCGACGCCATTGTCAGATATTAACAACTAACTTGGTAGCTCAATTTCGTACACGACAGAACAACACAGTCATTCTGTCCAGCGTACACAACGCTACATACTTTGAGATTACAGTACAAGATGGTCTTGCCAGGGTATTGCACAATTTGGCTCGAAATGTGGCTGGGTTCATCAATACGTGTAATGAATGTGATTTTGATACTTTGAATAACTCACATGACTAGCAATGTTTGTATATAGCTGCAGAAGTTGGGGAGCCATGGAGGGACGCTACCTCCATATTCTAAGGGTCTAACTCTTAAAGGATTAGTGTCACACCAGGAATTCACGGACTCAAACTCCTGCTGGTGGCCATTTTTCGGGCCGACTAGATGAGAACATCTGGAAAAGTTTTTATAATCCGTCATATATTTAACCCATCCTTTAATAATCCTTGTTCCTTTTATCTGATTTTTATCGGAAATGTACTGTACAAGGTTTTTTATCGTTATTTGTTGCATTTGGGTAAGATGTAAACAATAACAAAAGCCAGCAATGCATGACCCTGACACTAATCCTTTAAATTCGTTCAAATTGTACGCTTCAAAACTTAGTTCAATCAAGAATTATGTTCATGACCTGTAGATTATTCTAATGACTAATGCCTTGTGAGTTATCCCAAGTTAAGAATTAAGTACAACATAAACAAACACTAGCAAATTTTGTGTCAAGTTTTGTTTAAACTGGACAGCTCTACCAGTTCTTTTATAGTCTGTTCTTCCTGGACACTAGAGGTATAAAGCGCCATATTGGAAACGTAGTCTAAGAACTAAACTAAGGGCCATCTCTCATTGATTTAGTGTTACTACGGTACAGGAGGAAAGCGGAGAAATCGTGCCGAGTTTGGTATTATATTATTGGCTACTGACTGAGATTATAATCTGACAACTGCATATTGCAGGAATTGAACCCCAGTGTCCGACGTCAAAGGCAAATATAGAATCTATTTACCGTTCTATTTGTTACAGATATGATAGATATCTTTGACTCTGATGGCAATTGGCATGAACTGAGAGTCGAGTCCTTCGCATCTGAAACTCACTTCAATCTCCAGCGTGGAAATACAGCAAGATAAGTTCACGTATTATTAAATATCCGCATTCCATTTCTAGAAACATTTCTTTACTAAACCAATCATTTGCCAATCTTCTATCGACGGGAGGTGTCCATATCGGATCATCGCCTCTATAAAATAACACTCGCGATTATCTTCTCGATTGAGAAGTTAGATTGGGAAAGCATTTGTTAACGTTTAGTTAAAATACTACCGCAGATTCCAGTCCAGAGTTGCCTTGCAAGATCCTCCTTTATGAGCGCTGGTCTTAGTAATGTCCTAATTGGTTGCCATAACAACCATGTATGTACGGGCTCCTGTGGCGGGCCTGTGCGTTAAAGGTTGGAATGATTTTCATTGCGAATGCCCAGTCGGTTACAATGGCGACCGTTGTCAGTTCAATCCGTGCACTTCATCTCCGTTCGTGAACGGCGCATGTACATGTATTTGGGCTTCGAATCCACGTGCGCAAATAATTATGTTGGTGTTTACTGTAATGAAACGTGCACTCAAGACATTTTTTAAAAATGGCGGGAAATGTGGGATTTCTGGCGGAAAAATCACGTGTACATGCAAACCTGATTGGATGGGGCAACTTTGCGAAGCAGCCATACCACGTGACGACGATGATGACGAAGAAGATTTGCCGTTAATTATTGGCTTAGCCGTTGCTGGGGATGTCTTGCTGCTATTGGTTATTCCCGTGATATTTGTATGCACACGTCAGACAAGTTCTACATACGAGGAAAAAGTTGGGACCCGGGTGGAAATGAATCCTGTATTGAATGTACCTTACCCGGAAAAGCTAATATGGAATACTTAGATATGTGTGGGGGTAGGTTAAGTATAAATAAAGTAGGAGTTAATGTGCCTGTGCAATGAAAGAATTTACATGCATCAGGGTGGGTATTGATGTTATTATTGCTTCGCGGTGCCTCGCCCTCTCTGCCGAAACGTCTTGTAAGTTCTTCGTAAAAGCTTAAGAACGTTCAGAGGGCGATTCGCTGTA
Source organism: Trachythela sp. YZ-2020 (assembly GCA_016169945.1). Lineage (NCBI taxonomy): Eukaryota > Metazoa > Cnidaria > Anthozoa > Malacalcyonacea > Clavulariidae > Trachythela > Trachythela sp. YZ-2020. Next base: position 1,098,175 of record JADLSH010000120.1, on the reverse strand, counting down.
GTTGAATTACAGTTCGCGAAAACATGCGAATTTAATCCAAGGGGTCATTAATTTAGTACGCACGCAACTGAGGGGGGAGGGGGAGTTAAAATTTTTGAAATTGCATGTCATATATAATTTATTAGACCTGCAAAAACTGAGACCGGCGCTTATTTGAGGGTGGCGCTCACGATTTAGTTGTCGTGCTCACAGACAAGATTATTCTATTTGTATATGCCATCACAGGCGAATGGCGCATTTCCAAAGTTCTGGAGAGAGTTCAACGACAGAGCATTGAAATATACTCACTATAAACAATGTAGTACAGGACAGTGGCGTAGGAAGCGGGGGGGGGGCCGGGGGGGCCGCGGCCCCCCCAATAATGTATGAGGGAGGGCCGGAATATCTTTCGGCCCCCGCCAAAAAAATCAAATAATTTTCATGAAAATGATGGAAACAGCTTAGTTCCCTGAACAAACTTACTAAAAAGGGTAGATAAGACTCTGAAATGGCCGTTTCCGGCGGTCTGGGGGCTTCAATTTTTAAAAAATTTTCGCTCGGCGCCAAACATGGTGGCGCCTCGTGAGCTTGGGCTCCCCCAATATTGAATACGTTCCTACGCCCCTGGTACAGGATAATAAATGTCAGAGGTTTATTAAAGATTGAGTTGCGCGCACTACGGTGATTCGATTCGATTAAGCGCCGTGTTGTCGTGATAAGTGAGGCGCTTATTCGGGGGCAGCGCTTAAACGATTAAATACATTATTAGTTTTCTATTTCGAGTCGTGGTATGCATACGATTAGTCGCATAGTGTAAACGAACAACTATTTTCCTAAGTTATATGACTAATTTAGACGGCTAATTTGACAGTGAACATGATGTTATTTTTTTTCAAATTTTATCCAATTGAATGTAGATAGGTATGTGTATAATGATAAGAAGTATGTATTTCACAATAATCTTAATTTTTGTAATGTAAGAATTTAAGATATTATCTTCTCTTTTTTAAAATATATCGGTGCGTTATGTACTCATCGGTCCTACTTAAGGCATTTTGCTCTTTACGTAGGAAATGCGTGCCTATTTTTGAGATTCGTACATGCTAAGACCGCTTTTATCCATAGGCGCCCAACTCCCAATCTCACGAGATCTCGGCTGCGTTATCCGAGACCATAGGTATAGGCGGGATTAAAAATTTTCCCAAACACGTCAGCCCCGTTAATATGGGATGAAGTCGAGAAACCGAAATTTCGGATTCTGCCTCTTAATTTGACGATTTTTCTTTAGTTTTATGTTTGTTTTATAAATAAGTAGTATCAAATATGTTGCATTTTCTAAACCCATGTTTTTTCTTGCAAATATATCAGGAAACCAGGAAAATATCAGGAAAGAACTATACATTGTAATCTCGGGAAATAATCATCCCGCTCGCCGAGATGTCTCCGTAAGCGGAATCATATAAACAAGCCCTTAGATAAAAAACGAATTGAAGAATTGCTAGAGCCAACAATATATACTTGCCATCCCCACGCCTTGTCACCCCCCACGCCATGTCACCCCCCACGCCATGTCACTCCCCATGCCATAACATGTCAATCCCCACGCCTTGTCACCCCCACGCCTTGTCACCCCCACGCCATGTCACTCCCGACGCCATGTCACCCCTCACGCCATGTCAACCCCTCCTTTTGAGTTTTGAGAGCCCCCTATTCCATAATATATTAGACCTTTTTATATAGCTCAAAATTTTAGTCACGTAGATGACTACATGAGTCAGTCAGTGCAGTGAACAACTGCGAACTGATGAAACTCTACAGAGCTACGTACTCTCAGTCTGTCAGTGTTCCTTCGCTGTTTAACATAACGCTATAAAGTTAAATTTCACTCCTAATTTAGTTCTTTTAATTTAGTGCAGTGATAAAATTTATTTAAAATAATCCGGCCCTGCATGGTTTACACTATGTCTACAATCCATATTATAGTTTATACGTTTCTGTGATTAAAGTGGCAATGGGCAATGGCGCAATCAAACCCAGCTTCACTCAAAGACTTTTGAGTTTTGAATTACATTAGTTTGAGCTAGGGAGCGGAAAACCCCCGCGAAATCTCTTTTGGCGCTTTACACAGAATTAAATATTCTCAGATTGTCCTCACAAAAAGAGAAATGCACCGTGCACGTTTTATCCGATTCCTTCCAAACTTTGCCACAATATAGAACAATATAGTTAAGGAGAAAATGTGTGCTCGCGTTTTTGGTTTAACGCCAGTGTATACAAAATTTGTGTGAGTCAACTTGTCTGCTTTATATCAAAGCAAATACAATAGCTGTCAAAAAATGCGAACACACTTTTGTTCTTTGATTATCTGAGATGGGAAATATGATGTTTTGCAGGTCCTAGGGTTAATTAAATCGGCGTTGTGCAAATCTCGTGACGCGAAGGAGGTCAGATTTTCAAAAGTAGCCCATACCAACCACAGTGTGTGTTTTAAAACATAGCATTTTTGTTAAATTGCTGGTTACAACAATGATTTATCATCACGTACACAAAATTTGATGGCAAAAGCGTAAAAATTGAGCGCGCGGTGAGTATTTTTGTAAAACAAGTTTTTCTTAATTATACCCCGATGTGTGAATTGAATACAATAGGTTGTTTGACAGCAATGCTAACCAGTCAATTTCAAAGGGTTTACTTTTTTGGGGACACCCTGTAGAGGGCACTCAGAAATTGCATACCTCCGCCAGCGTATTAAGCTAAGTTTTGACTCCTTGTTTACGTTTCTCTAACAGGTAAAAGCTTTCTAAAACACCCAAGAGAGCTTCGTTATTGTGATATGCATTGTTGATTCACAATAGAGAACTGATTATCTTTTGTACAGTCGGAATTTGCCTGGCAGTAAAATGTGAACAGGGCAAGGAGTCTATTCATGCATATAAATTATACATGAACTAATTATTGGAGGGTTTTTGTAGATGGAAATTATCGAGTGTAAATTATATACTTGTATATAATTTACACTCGATAATTTCCATATACAAAAATCCTCCAACTATTATTCAATCGAGTGAGATGCCAACAAAATTTGATATTTACCCATGAATTAATTATGCATTCATTTCTGTTAATTTAACCGGGCAAGGAAGACAAACTTTTGTAAATTTCTCGTCCAATTTTCATCCAAACCCAACCAAAATTTAATCAATTTGTCCTTGGCTTATGACTATTAGCTCTACAAAATTTCGTATCAAATTTTTTGAAACATTTTTAGTTGTCATGCTCACAGACAAACACATATACACACATACACACATACACACATACACACATACACACATACAAACCCAGGTGAAAACATAACCTCCTGGCGGAGGTAAAAATATGTCCAAAGTTAAATAACTATTAAAGAAAAAACGATTAATTATTCGAAAAGTAGTTCAATACATGCATGTAACACACGTCGGCGTTCTATTAAGCACGTCTATTTTTTAGAGTGACAGCGTTAGATAAACAACGTCAAAAACAAGACAATTGAATATATTTTTTAAATCCTTATAGGTACTATACTTCCATTAGCCTTGCATTCATGACATTGTGGCGCCAACACAGAAAGAATAGGTGATGCACTCGCTATATTACCTGTACCTATATACCATGAATATGTTTGGTTTTTGATGCAAGTTTTTAAATTACAAGAGGTTTACATACAAGAGCAAACCAATCACAAAAAGTATGTCCAAAGTTAAAGAACTATTAAAGAAAAAACGATTAAGGAGAATTTGGTCTAAGATTGATAAGCGGTTTATAAATTTCGGTATATTTTTTTCGAACTTTTCTATATTGAGAATTTCTATATTACATTTGAAGTTTTCCACACTAAAAATATCACTGGTTTGTTGATTGAACAAGGATTTCTTCGTTGATTAACCAGACTTTACTACGTGGATATTCAATCTCACCCGTGGTTAGAATTTCACCTCATGTGCAGAGTGTTACAAATGACAAATTCGTTCCTTGCGTTAAAGACACGTCTTGTGCTCAAACATTTCTCCAAATAAACCCAGTTTACTCAGTTTACATCATGTCCATCGCAACGTCTCTTTATATTAGGATTGGATTTTATAATACTCGCGCACCAAAGGGAGCGCGCTCCAGGATACAAAGGGAGCGGGCTGACAAGTGAATGTGACAAGAAACCAAATATAATATATTGAGCAGCGAGTTCTCATTTTTCAAAAGCTTGTCGTCACGCGGTTTGCGAAATTTGAATGCACTGTATAATTGGCACGCGGCATGATATATTGGAAAATCACTTGCCGAAACACTGACATCTTCTTAAACATTTAGTTAACTACGATTTTTCGCGTCATTACATATCAGTCTAGCCTGCTTGCACCCCCATATTTTCAAAAACGAAGAATTCCAGTAAAATGTCTTACGGTTGCTCTTCATAATAGCACTTAGATGTGTTAGAATTTGATGGTCACTAGTACTAGGCATAACACGTCTGTGCGTCATGGTAACACACAATGTGTACAAGGTCACACACGTCGGCGTTCCATTAAGCACGTCTATTTTTTAGAGTGATATAGCGTTAGATAAAGAACGTCAAAACAAGACAATTGAAAAAAACTTCAATTAGCCCTGCATTCATGACATTGTGGCGCCAACAAAGAAAGTATACATACCATGAATATATCTGGCCATTTTTTATGCAAGTATTTACATTACAAGAGGTTTTAATGTCAAAATAAGTTTAAAAAAAGACTTACAGAAAACAGATAATTCTGCGAAAGAATTTCGATACATTTGAGGAGAATTTAGTCTTAGTTTTCTGTTTTATTTCAAACTTTCTATATCGAAGATTTTTTATTGAAAATTTCTATACTACTTTCGAGTTTTCCACACTGGTTATACTATTTATCTTTGAACAGATCTAATCGGGCATTTTTGTTGATTAAACAAGGATTTCTTGGTTGATTAAGCAGACTTTACTACATGAATATACAATCAGACACCAGCATGGCAAGAATTTCACCCCATTCATTCTGCCTAAAATTAAGTATAGAGTGTCACTTGATGATTGCACTGGTTAAGGCAAACTCTTCATTCGAAAAAGGTTGAGAGAACTCCGGAGCGGTAAAATCCCTCGACCTTCGTCTTTGATCTCTGGTCTACATTGATCGTTTTTCGAGTTCTCCCAACCTCATTTATCTACATTAAGCATGAAAATTGCTTAGTACAGTATATTATTTGTTAAGTGTCATGATTTGAGATTAGTGTTGAAGCTCTACCTGTAGGCTAATTTGTAGTTATATAGAGACTTTTGAAACATCAGACAATGCAAAATAAAAAAAATATTTAAATACATCATATTGATGAACACCATAACACAATTATCAACATACCCGGATTGAAACCCTTCAGATTAAAACTAGAAAAAGGCTGTTCAAAAGTTCCTGCTGCAGAAGCACTGAAGATTTGGCAAGGTGGGATCAAGAAAGACAGATTTGAACAATCCGAAGGCTATTTACAGGTACTTTTATACTGATACATCAATATGGAATTATAAAATCAGGTCACCTTGAAATTCAATATATGAATTAATGCAAGACGAATTTTTGAAATTGTAAATTTCGACTTTATTTCAAATTTCAGTCATTGACTTGTGCATTGTAGCTACGTTGATTCGCTACGGCTGAAATGCTTGTGAGGACTTAGGAATACAAGTTTTTTCGTTATGATGAAAAAAGTATTTATGAATTATTTGGTAGTGTTCGTAAAATATATTTGCTGAGAGCTGATGCATGCATGTTTGTTTCGCATGAATGCTGTTTCCTCGTTTATCAGCATCACTTATAATGTTAAGGTATATTTTGTCATACATGCAGTCGGTTTTTAATCACTTATCAACCTAGATAAACCTACAGTTTATCCTCCTCCTGAGGTTTTCACGACGTGAAGCTTAGACTAGAAACCCGCTGAAATAACGAGTCTTTTTGGATTTCATATATGCAACTTTATTCGAACAAATACAAAAATCTACTATACATAAATGTCGATGGATAATTCTGAATTTTTGTTGCCTTGCTAGTTTGTTTACTGAAATTTCTTGCAATGCCAATGGCTCTTTTCTGGATAGTTTTGGCCTCTTTTCTGGTATGTGTTCAAAGTTTAAATATCTTTATTATAAGAAATAAATATAAAACAATAAGTTAGATGATATATTCAAATTTAAAATAATTTCAGATTGCTAACTCTGTGGCGAATGCACGAAATATTGGGGAGAAAACCTTCCAGAGAGTGGTATGTACAACAGTTTTTACATCGCGTGTTTAATTTCAATGTTAGCAACCACAATTTACTACATACAATCTAATCCTAACCCTAATTTTAAACCCTAATCCTAACATTAATTCTAACCCCAATTTTACTTCTGAGCCTATTATTCTAACCCTAACCCACAAATCCTAACTTAATACTTATAGTCAAGTTTAGTTTTGTTTTCTTTTGTTGAACACAACACTTTTATTGATTTGGAAAAGCCATAGGCATGGCGACCGGGGGAACACCCCTCAAATAATTCTAAATTGAAAAGTTGGTCAAAAAAAGATTTTCCGTTGGTAAAAAACGAGACGGCGGCCTCGGGTCCACAAAGCACACAGTTTCCCTCGGCGTCAGTAAATAAGTGTTAAATGTATTTTATTCAGAACGACGAGAATAGTGATATTGCAAAGTACAGAGTTGAAAAAGACCAGATTTTGCAGCGTCGAAGTTATCACCATGGTAACGGGTTTGAAAGATGTGAGTATTTATATATGATCAAAGTCTCTATATACCAAAAGGGATTATATTCTGTATTGATTGCATATGATGGTGCTAGTCAAATGTTAAAAAATATAGGGTAGAGCAGAGCAGAGCAGAGCAGAGCAGAGCAGAGCAGAGCAGAGCAGAGCAGAGCAGAGCAGAGCAGAGCAGAGCAGAGCAGAGCAGAGCAGAGCAGAGCAGAGCAGAGCAGAGCAGAGCAGAGAGCAGAGCAGAGCAGAGCAGAGCAGAGCAGAGCAGAGCAGAGCAGAGCAGAGCAGAGCAGAGCAGAGCAGAGCAGAGCAGAGCAGAGCAGAGCAGAGAAGAGCAGAGCAGAGCAGAGCAGAGCAGAGCAGAGCAGAGCAGAGCAGAGCAGAGCAGAGAGCAGAGATCAGCGAGCAGAGCAGAGCAGAGCAGAGCAGAGCAGAGCAGAGCAGAGCAGAGAGCAGAGCAGAGCAGAGCAGAGCAGAGCAGAGCAGAGCAGAGCAGAGCAGAGCAGAGCAGAGCAGAGCAGAGCAGAGCAGAGCAGAGCAGAGCAGAGCAGAGCAGAGCAGAGCAGAGCAGAGCAGAGTAGAGCAGAGCAGAGCAGAGCAGAGCAGAGCAGAGCAGAGCAGAGCAGAGCAGAGCAGAGCAGAGCAGAGCAGAGCAGAGCAGAGCAGAGCAGAGCAGAGCAGAGCAGAGCAGAGCAGAGCAGAGCAGAGCAGAGCAGAGCAGAGCAGAGCAGAGCAGAGCAGAGCAGAGCAGAGCAGAGCAGAGCAGAGCAGAGCAGAGCAGAGCAGAGCAGAGCAGAGCAGAGCAGAGCAGAGCAGAGCAGAGCAGAGCAGAGCAGAGCAGAGCAGAGCAGAGCAGAGCAGAGCAGAGAGAGCAGAGAGAGCAGAGAGAGCAGAGAGAGCAGAGAGAGCAGAGCAGAGCAGAGCAGAGCAGAGCAGAGCAGAGCAGAGCAGAGCAGAGCAGAGCAGAGCAGAGCAGAGCAGAGCAGAGCAGAGAAGAGCAGAGCAGAGCAGAGCAGAGCAGAGCAGAGCAGAGCAGAGCAGAGCAGAGCAGGGCAGAGCAGAGCAGAGCAGAGCAGAGCAGAGCAGAGCAGAGCAGAGCAGAGCAGAGCAGAGCAGAGCAGAGCAGAGCAGAGCAGAGCAGAGCAGAGCAGAGCAGAGCAGAGCAGAGCAGAGCAGAGCAGAGCAGAGCAGAGCAGAGCAGAGCAGAGCAGAGCAGAGCAGAGAGCAGAGCAGAGCAGAGCAGAGCAGAGCAGAGCAGAGCAGAGCAGAGCAGAGCAGAGCAGAGCAGAGCAGAGCAGAGCAGAGCAGAGCAGAGCAGAGCAGAGCAGAGCAGAGCAGAGCAGAGCAGAGCAGAGCAGAGCAGAGCAGAGCAGAGCAGAGCAGAGCAGAGCAGAGCAGAGCAGAGCAGAGCAGAGCAGAGCAGAGCAGAGCAGAGCAGAGCAGAGCAGAGCAGAGCAGAGCAGAGCAGAGCAGAGCAGAGCAGAGCAGAGCAGAGCAGAGCAGAGCAGAGCAGAGCAGAGCAGAGCAGAGCAGAGCAGAGCAGAGCAGAGAGCAGAGCAGAGCAGAGCAGAGCAGAGCAGAGCAGAGCAGAGCAGAGCAGAGCAGAGCAGAGCAGAGAGCAGAGCAGAGCAGAGCAGAGCAGAGCAGAGCAGAGCAGAGCAGAGCAGAGCAGAGCAGAGCAGAGCAGAGCAGAGCAGAGCAGAGCAGAGCAGAGCAGAGCAGAGCAGAGCAGAGCAGAGCAGAGCAGAGCAGAGCAGAGCAGAGCAGAGCAGAGCAGAGCAGAGCAGAGCAGAGCAGAGCAGAGCAGAGCAGAGAGCAGAGCAGAGCAGAGCAGAGCAGAGCAGAGCAGAGCAGAGCAGAGCAGAGCAGAGCAGAGCAGAGCAGAGCAGAGCAGAGCAGAGCAGAGCAGAGCAGAGCAGAGCAGAGCAGAGCAGAGCAGAGCAGAGCAGAGCAGAGCAGAGCAGAGCAGAGCAGAGCAGAGCAGAGCAGAGCAGAGCAGAGCAGAGCAGAGAGGAGCAGAGCAGAGCAGAGCAGGAGCAGAGCAGAGCAGAGCAGAGCAGAGCAGAGCAGAGCAGAGCAGAGCAGAGCAGAGCAGAGCAGAGCAGAGCAGAGCAGAGCAGAGCAGAGCAGAGCAGAGCAGAGCAGAGCAGAGCAGAGCAGAGCAGAGCAGAGCAGCAGAGCAGAGCAGAGCAGAGCAGAGCAGAGCAGAGCAGAGCAGAGCAGAGCAGAGCAGAGCAGAGCAGAGCAGAGCAGAGCAGAGCAGAGCAGAGCAGAGCAGAGCAGAGCAGAGCAGAGCAGAGCAGAGCAGAGCAGAGCAGAGCAGAGCAGAGCAGAGCAGAGCAGAGCAGAGCAGAGCAGAGCAGAGCAGAGCAGAGCAGAGCAGAGAGCAGAGCAGAGCAGAGCAGAGCAGAGCAGAGCAGAGCAGAGCAGAGCAGAGCAGAGCAGAGCAGAGCAGAGCAGAGCAGAGCAGAGCAGAGCAGAGCAGAGCAGAGCAGAGTAGAGCAGAAGTTTATTCGTTCACGGCAACCAGGTTTAGTATTTGACATGTTTTCGCTCGTTACTCTGGTTTTAAGTAGTGACACTTCGGTTCTGATGAAGACACTCCAGTCTAGTGACTTCATCAGAGGTCATCTAAATATATATTCGAGAAGTGATGTCATCGGCCAACAATGTGGAGATATACTCTTGTGGTAGATAGCTACCGTCATCTCTAGTCAAAGCATTTTTAGAGTGTTGTTGATGCGGTTACTTTGCTGCTAAATATTATATTATAGGCCAGATGCATATGGGTACTCGCCAGTAAATCTGTTGTTTATTTTTTTTTTTTTATTTATTACAATATTTCAGTAGGAAGTTACACTCACAACAAGGTGATTTTCAGGCAGGTCCTACGATATCAATTAAAATACAAATAAAACTACATTATAATAGCATATATAAAAAGTATATTTAAAATTATATCAACTAAGATGGTATATAGAGTTCTTAAAAGAAGTCAAATTGTTCGATTGTCTTTGGTCTAAATTAATGTAGAGTTCTTATATAGAGTTCTTAAAATAAGTCAAATTGTTCGATTGTCTTTGGTCTAAATTAAGGTTATTCCAATCAACGACTGCTTGATATATATAGCGTTGTTTTCCCCAGTTAGTACGCGAGCGTGGAAGATGTAAATCCTGACGGCGGCGTGTGTTGTGGGAGTGAATTTCAACGTTTTGAACTAGGTTGAATTGATATTTTATATACTTATTTATACATTTATAAATACCAATACAACGATGTTGGCGTCGACGTTCTGATAGAGGCATCCAGTTTAGCTGTGCGAGGGCTTCGGTACCGGAAAAATATTTGGGATAATCCAGTATAATTCTTGCTGCGTTATTTTGCAAAACCTGGAGATTATGCATTAGGACTTTATTGTTCTTGTCCCCCCACACAATATCTGCATAATCAAATAATGGTAAAATGAGACTGTTATATATCGCCAAACGACCATGTAGAGGCAGCAAATACTTAACACGACGCAGAACTCCAAGTCGTTGGCTGACTTTTTTGCTAAGGGCATCAATCTGGTCCGACCAAGACATATTTTGATTAAGTTTAATGCCAAGGTATTTGAAGGTATCTCTACGTTCCAAGTTATGTGCGTTGATCTCTAATGAAAACTCACGGAATGAATTGAGTTTACGCGTGCTGCCGAAGATTACAAATTTGCTTTTCTCAGCGTTCAGAGTTAAAAGATTGTCATTTAAATATCTGCAAAGGATTTCAAGGTCAGCATTCAAATTTTCCTCAAGTCCCGACAACGTAGAGGAAGAGAAGTAGAGAACCGTGTCATCTGCATACATAGTCACTTTACACTTCTTAATACAAGACGGTAAGTCGTTCACGTAAAGGATAAATAGGAGTGGTCCAAGGACACTCCCTTGTGGAACTCCAACTGAGACATACTTTGCAGAAGAGGTAGCATTATCCACTCTTGTTACCTGTATTCTCTGATATAGGTATGATTTGAACCATGTTATAGTGGCATCGGTAAGTCCAGCCTTCGATAGTTTTGAAAATAGTATAGAATGGTTCACCGTGTCAAAGGCTTTTGATAGGTCCAAAAAGACTGCTCCAGTGACAGCGCCTTTGTCCATATTATCAAGAATCGAGTCAGTAAAATGTATCAAAGCGACTTCGGTTGATAGATTTGGTCTGAAACCAAATTGCACTGGCGATAGAATCTTTTCATCCACAAGGTATTTGTAAACTTGGTGATGTACAACCTTCTCTAAGACTTTGCTGACCGTGGGTAGAATAGTGATCGGTCTATAATTTCCAGAATCGCATCTGTCTCCAGATTTAAATAGAGCAGTGACTTTACCAAATTTCCAGATCGACGGGAATTTCGACGACTCCAATGACCTATTGAACAACTTTGTTAAGACTGGTGCTATTAATGAGGCAGAGTCCTTTAGAAGACGCGCGCTAATCTTGTCAAGTCCTATGGCTTTGTTGGTCTTTAGCCGATTTAATTCTGTACGGACAAACGCTTCTTCCACAGGTTGGAAGTTGAAACCACTAACAGGATTAGCATCAGCAGTCAGAGAAGGGTTTTTCCAGATGTAATTTAGACCAGGAGTTATCTTAGCAGCGAGTTTCGATCCAATAGAAGAAAAATAATCATTCAGGACTTCAGCAATGGATTGTGAGTCCGTGTAGGTTACGCCGTCCGCTTCAATACAAGTGACTGGCGATGTGGATTTACGTGATGTAATTTCATTAAGTATTTTCCATAGTCCACTAGAATTGCTTTTGTTTCTGTTAATTAATTCGAGATAATAATCGGCTTTACTCTTCTTAACTTGTTTGGTAACAAGGCATTTTAATTTTTTGTACATGTTCCAGTGAAATTCAGAGTTACTTTTAATAGCCTTTCTATGATGGTAATCACGATCTCGCATCGCGTCTTTAAGTTTAGCCGTCAACCAGGGAGTTTTGGTTCCTTTGATGCGGCTCCTTTTAATAGGTGCATGTTTATCAGCAACATCAGAAAAGAGTGTATTCCATGTTTCGACAGCAGCATCTAGATCTTGAGTTTCGTCTATTATATCCCAGTCAATTGATTTAAGATCTTGAATAAAAGAGTTCTTGTCAAATGTGCGGTAAGAGCGATATTCAATTGTTTTTGGAGGAGCTTTGGGAACACCAGATTTTATAGTGCAATAAACAATAGAGTGGTCGCTAATTGCCGAGTAAATGACTCCGCTTTCAACAACACGATGACTATTATTGACAAAAACTAAATCAATCAGAGTTCTCGTCTGGTTACAAATTCTAGTGGGAGTTTTGATCAATTGTTCAAAATCATTCAGGTTTGCAAATCTTTGTAACTTCTGCTTCGCTTTATACGCGGCAGTATTCTTCTCGGCTGAGAAATCGGCATTAAAATCTCCCAAAATTATAACTTCAGTTTCAGCAGGCAATTTTGAAAGAGATGTGTTAAAATAGTCAATCAAGGAGTCACAGCAATAATCTGGCGGTCTATACACACAGCAAACGATTAACTTTTTACATTTAGCACGGTTTATTTCAATCCAGCAAGCTTCGTTTACCCCGTCAAACAAGTCCGTTAGGTGTCTATAGGGAATGCCATCACGAACAAAAATCGCTGTTCCACCACCTCGTTTGCCATTGCGGTCATGTCTAACTAACGTATAGCCAGGAATGTCAATTTCAGTATCCAATATAGTGGGATTGAGCCAAGTCTCAGAAACTGAGAAAATGTCGAACGATTTACTTCTTACGAGATGACTAATGTCGTCCAGTTTGTTTACCAAGCTTCGTACATTCAGGTGAGCCACTTTGAAGCCACGAGCTTTTGGCAGATCATCTGCATAAGGACCAGGATTTAAACTCACATCGCCAGATAAAAGAACTAACGAGGAAGCGACCACAGATAATTTCAGCAAATGTAAACTAACTTTCAATTTACAAGATGGTGGCAGGCTGGCTTTAGTAGTGGAAGGAGAATGTCTCGGTAGACCAGGCGTGTTTCTTGTCGGAAACTGCTTGATATCCAGTTTAAGTGCACACATTAGACAGGAGGCACCTTTAACTAACCTTCGACAAGGTTTAAAAGACTCCACGAGCAAAAATAGAGATAAAAATACGACTAAAATGGTAGACAATCTAGATAAGCGTCTTTCCACCATTTTGATATATATAATCTCGTTGTTCTAACCGCTTGTGTCCTAGTAAACGTTATCATATCCATTTTCTACAACATTTTGGGGGAAAACCTTCTGTTAGCATGTGATTGGCCGGCTTTGATGTCGACAAGAATCACAATGTTCATGTGATGTCATTGGCTACCAATGTAACCACTCCCGGCATTAACATTAAGTATGAAATTTGGGCCGACACCAGGGTCAATTGGTTTTAAGTACGGTGACACTTCAGTCCTGTCGATCTAGTGACTTCATCAGCGGTCATCTAAATATATATTCGAGAAGTGATGTCATCGGCCAACAATGTGGAGATATACTCTTGTGGCAGATAGCTACTGTCATGTCTATTCAAAGCATGATCATGATTCATGTTTATATGCTACGCTTCTAGGCAACGTCTTTGGCCATAGCGGTGATTGGTGGTGATCACTTTAGAGTTTTCCCGCGCGATCGCATGCTTGGTTTCACACATAATTATGTTTTGCTAAAGCTGATTTTCCTTGTTTAAAGTTGAAACAGCCTTTTGATGCTCTTTTAAACGTGTGCCAAACTGGCGCTTAGACTCACCCAGATACTTTTTTCTCGCAGTCACCGCATGGTATAGAATGTACAGCATGTAAGATTCTCTAATTGATTGGCTTTGTAACGCCTCGAATGTATGGAACTAACCCTTCATATAAGTATCACCCTCGGAATTATTTTGCTTCCTACAAACGGTCGGTGCCAGCAACACCATACAATAGATCTGTGGTGATCACATAAATACAGCTGTAATTGCAAATGCGCTTGGCAGTCCTTGTTTTGAGATCAGTGGTTGATAGGCTAGTATTTATTTTTCTGATTACCTTGTTACTAAAGTTTCTTCTTTTGTTTTAATTAGGCCAAATGGGAACTAGCGGAAAAAGCTGTTGGCCTAACTTGTGTCAAAATAAATCCTTTCATGTCCAGTTTCCGCAAAAGTTTGAGGAAACACCTTCTGTTAGCGTGTCCTTGTCTGGCCTTGATGTCGACAAAAATTTCAACCTTCGTGCGTTCTCATCGGCTACCGATGTAACCACTTCCTCCTTCAACATTAAGTATGAAACTTGGGGTGACACCAAGGTCTATTCACTAAGATTTTCTTGGATTGCTTGTGCCTAACCTACAACGTGTCTTCTGGCAGCACCATTACTTCTGAGTTCTGAACTACATATAGGTTCACTTTGGCTTTATATTATTTGATTATGACGTATGATTGATATAATTCGTAATTTGTAGAAATGCCAGCCTGTCATGGCTGGTTGTAGTTTATAAGAGTTTTCAAAATAAAGATCTTAATAAATAGCTGGGATGTGTCTGTTTTTCACTGGAAAATGAGATTTGGATCACTGGGAATGGGATTTGCACAAAAATTTTGCGTCTGGGAATGCATTGATTTGGATTTGGGAATCAGTGGGTCAAGTTACTAACTAGTAACTGGGATTCATACATTTTTTTGGCTGGGAGAATTAAATTGAACCCTTCAGGAACACCTAATAATGCTTCACTTAAGGTCAGGAAGTTATTGTATAAAATATAACCATACATGCATAGCTAAAAGTCTATCCTGCAAGCAGACTCCGTTGCGCAGTTGTGAGGTTTGGGATATTCTACTGTAAATAGTAACAAGTCTCTGCAGAAATTGGGGATTGTTTTTGTTGAGCCGCAATCCTAAGTCTAAAAGCTGGCTTGGGATTATAAGATGCGCGTAATATAGTCCTAGCTTTGGCATTGCATAACACTTAAGCCCCGTACAGACGAGCAAGTTTTCCTTGACAAGTAGAAGATGAGGGGCAGATTTTCCTCGAATGGCACTCTTAAATTGATATCCCCCCAGAAGATTTTGGTAATTATGAAGCTCGATGACTGCATTTTAGCACTTTCTGAAGCGAATTCGCAAAAAATTACGCAAAAATTACTGTCGGTAAACGCGAAATTTGAGGTGTATATAGAGACTTGTATATAAATCAAGTTCCTTTTACTTTTTATATACGTCAGTATCGCTTTACATGACATCACGACAAAAGTTAGTTATTTTAACTCCACCCTCCTTCTCGGCCAATTAAGTGTTTTGTTCCGAGGCCTTTGCAAAACATGAGGTGACACGCATGTTAACAGCAAATTGAAACAAAAGTTAATCATAACTGTTAATTTCATACATTATTTCTTGTTTTTCCAGCAAAAGTTCGTTGATTATGCTTTATATCATCAAAGTGAATGCATTTTCCTTTTTTATTTATATAGTTCTATAGTTTTAAATAAGGACGAGAACAAATTCTTTATATTATAATAACAAATAATTACCTTAAATCAAAAGGGCACCTTGCCCCCTTTACGCCTCCTGGAGAAGGGCAAGAGGGGAAGCTGTCCCTCCCGCCCCCCTCAGTTCCGGCGTCCCTGTTCATGCTAACCATGCAGTCACTCATTATTTGCCAGCAGGTTTCAAGATTCATTAAGATGAAGCCATGAAGCCGGTTATATTGTATTGAATAATTTGTGCCAGTATTTTTGAAATAAGGCATTCATACGGGCCGTTAGTTCATTTGAATAAGAATATCAAAATTTTTATTCTTAATAACAGTTCTCTGTGCAGGTGTTTGATGCAGAGTGTTCGATGAGACTACAAAGACGACCAAATATACAATACCTACAATTAAGTACTTTAAACGTTTGCAAGGCTAGTATAAGTACTACAGTATATATATAAATACTTGAATTTTTGTGAGATAAGCACAAGCATATACGCCTTTTCGGGGTCGCGACGCCATCTTGTCAAGTGGGGCAAACACAATAGAGCAACAATAGCATGACCCTGGGGACAAATATTCCCATTGGGACGAGGTAATGTTTTTACCATTGTATTTGCCCCACTTGGCAAGATGGCGTCGCGAACCCCGAAAAGGCGTATAAGGAAGGACAAAAGGTAAAACAAAAGGGATACAGTGAAGTGTGTGCAACATAAGCGTTGACATAAACATAAGCCTCAAAGCATAAGATCATCACGTGAAGTGGAATTTTCCATATGAACGCTTCATTCACAAGTTTATAAGCTTCTTTTGCATGCTGTTTAGTGTTAACTTCTTTAAATAGAGTATTCTATATCTATTCTATCCTACCTGGAATAAACTTATTTTGCCGACATTAATAGATCTAAACAAACACCATCATTTAATGTCGCGCAACGCAACGTACGGTTCGCCGTTCAATCACTACAAATGATATTTCGAAGTCGCCATGTTTTCGTCATTTTGTCCCACAGAGGTGGGATATTAGATGGGATAAAAACAGTCATACGATCACAGAAATAATTCATCCCACTTAGGTGGGCTCCCCGGTCAACCGGGCTCATACGAACAGACCTTTTGTTCACATGGGACAGGATGAATTCGGAACCATACGCATTTACTCATAGAACTATAATAGACCCATCCTCATCAGTCCTGGGGCACAACATTTAAGAGTATGCGCACTGGGAGGAGAGTAGGGGATCGAATAAAAGAGTGCAAATTTGTACTCTGGTGAGAATTAATGTTGATAATGTATATGGATGTCCCCTTAATCTGCAAGAGTCAATGTGTCAAATCAACATGCTTAAAGTTTCTACAACTTTAAACTCCGCATGGTGCCCTTTAAGCTAGCTCAATAGGGCATCTAATTAGCTCAATATGGGTTCTATTAAAATTGGTTATCACTGCACACTAAAATTAGGTATGATGAACGCTAAAGCTAGCTCGGAGTTGCAACTCGGAATAAAATGTATCTGTCTAAAACGTCATTTGGATGCGAAGTTCCGAGCTGGCTTATACCTCGAAACATAGGTAATACATGTAATCCCGAAATTGTTCTCAAATACACACGTAAGATTCTCACATCTTGTCAACAAGATGTGTTCGCAACAGACTTGTAGCAAGGTTGTCAACAAGTTCTAGTGTAACTATTCTATCAATATAAGTTGCTACAAGCTGCTGATTTGCAGGACGATAGCAATTGTTGGAAGATGGAACGACTTGTAACAATTGTGTTGAGTCAACAACCTTGTGGCTCTCTCCTTCGCAGAGGCTTGGGTAAAAAAAATTATAAAAGGATACGCTAATATATATTGGATAATAAATAAAAGAATGCGCTAGATGGTAATAAATAAAACGCCCTAAATGGTAATATAATGAGGAAACCGCTGAAAATCGGAGCGCGGACCTTATGGCAAGTTGTCAACAAGCGGATAACAACGTGTCAACAGTAAGCTGGGAACAAGCAGGGCGAACACATCCTGATAACTAGTTGTTGACAGCATTGGTTCCAGTCTGCTGCAGGTTTGTTACAACTTGTGCGCTTTTTTGTGTGTAGTGCTGACTTCCGGTGGATTGGTGTCTATATCACATGCTGATTGGTATCGATTGAGTTTCTGCACTGAACGTGAAGGCTGAAGCACATACGCGTAAGACATTCAAAGATATAGCATACTGCCTAATGTTGAAAAAAACGCCGACGAAATGTTGAAATCGACGAAAGTTTGTATTTTTTAGCCTATTTTGGTATGTAAAACTATTGTGTAAGTTCAAATTCAATGAAGATCTTGACCTCGTGCCAAAACAATTCGCAATTTCTACATTTTCTATCACTATACATATGTTTTTGAATAATAAACCACATTTTCATAGGGAGGCCACTTTTTTGTCCACCCACTGTAATTATGGTGATAAATTCGTTAGTGTATCGTATCAACTTCCTGCTGTAGTGTGAATAGGTCATGGGCGAATCCTGCCTCATCTGTGTTTTCTTTTGTATTAGTGATAGTGTCACTAGCTATGTAGCCTTCGTGGCAGGCGTTCTAGCGCGCGCTCTCAAAAAAAAGCACGCGCTCTAAACAAAACTCCCTTGCGCTCTAAACAAAACTCCCTCCCCCACAATAGAACGCCTGCCACGAAGGCTACTAGCTATGCTGTAGTACTCTCAAAACAAATAGACACGCTACATTTCGTTGCGATCAGTTCTTTTTTAAGGAATTTTTACTGGGGGGAAAACCCAAACGATGCCTGGGGGCAATTGCCGCCCCCAGTTATATAGTTAAAAAGGCCCTAGTTGCGTTACGTTTAGAATGGTAAACAAGATTAACTCCTTGTTACGTACTATTTCCTATCCGAGGAGCTGTGTTTGGAAATGAGTAAGCCATTGTTTTTCTGAAATTAAATTGGGAGTTGTGTTATCTGTTGTAACATCATCCATAGTTTTGAGTGTTTTCCAAAAAGAATTGGGATTTCCATTGGCTGTATTTTCAAGTTCAGATAGTTCTCGTTTGTGAAATTCATCCTTTTTTATTCTTAAAGTATCTTTAATTTGTAGTGTTTTAAAGTAATATGGTACTGATTTCTTATATTGACGTCTAGTGGATCTCTATGTTTTTGATTGGACAATTTTCTAACAGCGTGCCTTTTTTGTCTACATTCTTTGTCAAACCATTTTTTGTTTGTTGTATTCTTAATTTTGTTTCGTTTGGAAATGTTTTTTATCTTTAAACACTTTTTTCCAGCTTCCTGCAATATGTCTTGGAATTCTTCAAGACAGTTATTAACCCCAAAATCATTCTCTGGGAAGGTGTTGTTTAAAAAATATTTTAGTTTATTTTGAATGTCTAATGATCTGAGAATATTAGCAAATGTTATATTAGATGTATTATCCCAAATGAATTGTCGAGGGAGTTTTTTAGAAAAATCAGTATTAGGTTTAGTATATGTTTCCTTTGAAATTTCTTCAATATCTATCCATGTAATAATTTGGCTATGGTCAGATAGATAATTTGGGGGTTTTACAATAAAATAGTTTATGTTGTTTAGTATACTTGTATCACATATTGATAGTCTATGGTGCTTACACCATTCCTATTGTGGAAGGTAGGTTTTTCTAGGGAGTCACCGGCTTTGTTCTACCATTTAAAATTCGAAAATCACAGTTTTGTATAATTCAATTAGTCTTTTCCCATGATTATTAATTGTGGTATCAAAATGTTCTCTTCTTTTTTGATTGATTTTATCCTGGTTAATTTGGTATACATGTTTGTTGCCTTCTGTAGAAACAAAATCCTCAAGTTTGTCAGTTCTGGCATTAAAATCAACGATTAACATTACATCTCCCTCTGTGGAAAACCTGATAGCTTCATTTTCCAAATTATCAAATATTTCATCATCATAATAATTTGACTTTTCTGGTGGTGTATATACACCACATAAGTAGAGATCATTTTTTAGTTGAGTAATTATTTAGATATCTTACACCAAAGTGAAGTGTATGATTTTTTTACCATTGAAACATATTTTTGGAATTTATTTTTAAATAGTAAAGCTATACCTCCAGATAGTCGACATTTATGTTTTGATTTTGGAGGTGTGATATTGTATGATATTGTCTTGAAACCAGATATGTTGATAGAGTCACTGGACCAAGTCTCAGTTAAAAATATAAAGTCAACACTTTATTGCATTAATAAAATCTTCATTTTTTGCCTTGTCACCAATGACTTTATTAGAAATGCCAGTGATATTCCATGTACAAATAGAAATATTAGAACATATTTTATAATCAATATGAAATAATATAAAATCAATGCGATCCAAAGGAGCATTCAATAGGAATTCCTGGTTTACCTAAGTTCTAGACTTCTATATCATAATATATATTTTAATTAAGTAAAAGTAGGACTAGTCTATAGTGTGGGTAAATATCAAGATTTTGTTGGCATCTCACTCGATAATTTTCACTCAATAATTTTCCATCTACAAAACCCTTCAATTATTAGTCTATAGTGTGTATAATATTACTATATATAAAATTATATACAGTAAAATTTCTAAGGAATAAGTTTTAACAAACATACCTTGGAGCGATTTGATTTGTTCGATTAGATGAGGTGGGATGCAAATGCTTTTAGGTTGAGAAATATTTTTCTCCCAATTAGAAGTGGGTCTTTCTTTCAGTTGAAGGTTGGTTTCAACAGGGTGCAGTTGGATGTCGCTGGGTAGGTTGAACATTGTGGGTAGTTGTGTTGGGGCTAAAGAAGGTGAAGGTGAATGAGGTGGGAGGGGAAAGCACGGAATAGGAGGGAAACTTCAAAAAAAATTTTGCACTTCACTTGGTTGAACTAGAATACTGGGTTTGGTGGATAATCCAAGTGGGTAGATATATACACAATTTTAAGACCTAACCAGGAACGATTGCGAAAAATGCAACACTAGGTCCTCTGGCAGGAATTGAACACACGGCCCTGCGATTTGAGCAGCCGGAAATAGTCGCCAGGGGGAGTAAATTAAGAGAGTTGCGAATTCGAGTATTCGGTTGATTTCACAAAATGATACAATGCATTGTAAACAACCAGGAATTAATATTATATTGTACTTTAATGAAGCTTCCGAACCAACCCTCTCTATTAACTATGGTACCACAATGTATGATGAATGTTTTCGGTGCTTTGAAGTTAGTGTCATTTAATATGTATTTTGCTTTCGCCAGTGTGGGACATCTTATATATGAGGTGGTTGAGTGTGGGCAAAGTCGATTGATGTCTAAGAGATGGCCATTAGAGTCACAGAGGATAACAGTTTCGCTGTAATTGTATTCTTTGGAATAACTTACTTGTTGATCATCCATCGATTTGACGTGTTGTACATCTTCAGTTTCATTTTTGTCTGCAAGAGTTGCGAATTGGTTTGATGCTGTAACTGAATAGGAGTAATTAGTGATTGATTCAATGGGGCTTACAGGTGTAGCAGGTCGTTCTTCCTCAGTTGGAGAGGAGGACTGGTCATTAGGAGTGTTACTGTTTTCTTCAGCAGATCTGTTTACGTCTGTTGCGGAATATTCTTGTTCTTTGTTTCCTGTTGCTGTATTAATTGAATCATCATTTGTTGTCTTGCTTTGTAATAATTCAGCTTGTTCTGTAAATCCCCCGATATTCACGTTGATGATGTTTTTGTGTAAGATTTCAGTCTTCTTTTTTCCTCTTTTTGAGTATAATGTTTCAGGGTCAAATCATTAATAATTTCTTGCATATTAGCTACTTTTGATTCCATTACCTTTAGTTTGTCTTCTAATGTTTTTAATTCTTCATCCTTCTTTGTAATAGAGTAAATTGCTTCATCGAGTGACTTTGTTATTGTTCGTTTAAATTCAATAAAGTCTGATTCCAAATCTGCCCAAAACGTAAAGGGGATAGCCTTAACAAAAAGTTATTAATGCTATAGCCTATATTTAGTCACATTTTCTAAAAATGAAAAATAGGCCAATTTTGGCCAAAAAGTAAAGGGTTAGCCTTAACGTTTTGGTAAAAAATCGCCCCTTTTTTAAAATTAACAAAAAAGTAGCCATATCTGCTCAAAAAGTGTAGAGGTTAGCTTTAACAAAAAGTGAAGGGGTTAGCCCTTAAATTTTGGCCATATTTAGCCACTTTTTAAAAACTGAAAAACTTGCCAGTTATGGTCAAAACGTAAAGGGTTTAGTCATAAAATTGTAATAAGAAATCATCACTTTTTCAAAAGCTAAAAAAGTGTCCAAATCCGCCCAAGAGGTAAAGGGGTTAGCCTTAACAAAAAGTTAAGGGAGCATGAAATTTTTAATTTGGTCAAAAATCGCCACTTTTTCAAAATTACCAAAAAAGTGGCCAAATCGGCTCAAAAAGTATAGGTGTTGGCCTTAGCAAAAAGTTAAGGTTTGCTAACCCTAGGTTTAGGGTTAAGGTTAGCTAATCCTAGGGTTATGGTTTGCTAACCCTAGGGTTAGGGTTAGCTAACCTTAGGGTTAGGGTTAGGTAACCCTAGGGTTAGGGTTAGCTAATCCTAGGGATAAGGTTATGATTAGGAATAGCGAAACCTAGGATTAGGATTAGCTAACCGTAGGGTTAGGGTTAACGTTAGCTTACCCTAGCGTTAGTGTTAAGGTTAGCTAACCCTAGGGTTAGGTTTAGCTAACCCTAGGGTTAGGGTTAGAGTTAGCTAACCCTAGGGTTAGGATTAAGCTTAGCTTACCCTAAGGTTAGGGTTAGCTAACCCTAGGGTTAGGTTTAAGGTTAGCTTACCTAGGGTTGGGGTTAGGGCGAGCTAACCTAGGCTTAGGGTTAGCTAACCCAAGAGTTAGGGTTAGAGTTAGCTAACCCTAGGGTTAGGATTAAGCTTAGCTTACCCTAAGGTTAGGGTTAGCTAACTCTAGGGTTAGGTTTAAGGTTAGCTTACCTAGGGTTGAGGTTAGGGCGAGCTAACCTAGGCTTAGGGTTAGCTAAATTAAGGGCTAGGGATAGCTAATCCTAGGGTTAGGGTTAGCTAATCCTACGGTTAGGGTTAGCTAATCCTAGGTTAGGCTTTTGGTTAGGATTACTTACCCCTAGGGTCCAGATTAGCAAAGCATAGGGTTACTGTTAGGACTAGCTAACCCTAGAGTTAGGGTTAACACTAGCTTACCCTTGGGTTAGGGTTAGCGTTAGGGTTAGCTAACCTTGGGATAGGGTGAGCTAACCTTATGGTTAGGGTTAGTTAACCCTAGGGTTAGAGATAGCTAACCATAGGGTCACGGTTAGGATTAGCTAATACCAGTGTTAGGGTTATGGTTAGGATTACTTAACCCTATGGTTAGGGTTAGCTAATCCTAGGGATAGGGCTATGGTTAGGATAAGCTAACCCTATGGTTAGGGTTAGCTAACCATAGGGTTATGGTTAAGCTGAGCTAACTCTAGGGTTTGGGTTAGCTAACCCTAGGATTAGGGTTAAGGTTAGGGTTAGTTTACCCTAGGGTTAGGGCTAGAGTTAGCTAATCCTAGGGTTAGGGTTATGGTCGTTAGGATTAGCTAACCCTGGGGTTATGGTTAAGGTGAGCTAGCTGTAGGGTTTTGGTTAGCTAACTCTAGGGTTAGGGTTGGCATTAAGGTTAGGCTTAGTTCACCCTAGGGTTAGGGCTAAGGTTAGCTAATCCCAGGGTTAGGGTTGTGGTAAGGATTAGCTAACCCTAGGGTTAGGTTTAGCTAACCCTACGGTTAGGGTTAAGGTTAGCTAACCCTAGGGTATGGGTTAAGGTTTTCTAACCCTAGGTTTAGGGTTAAGGTTTGCTAACCCTTGGTTTAGGGTAAGGTTTGCTATCACTAGGGTTAGGGTTAGCTAACTTTAAGCTTAGGGTTAGGTAAACCTAGGCTTAGGATTAGCGTTAGCTAATCCCAGGGTTAGGCTTATGGTTAGGATTAGCTAACCCTAGGGTCAGGGTTAGCAAACCCTAGGGTTAGGGTTGGGGTTAGGATTAGCTAACCCTAGGGATAGGGTTAACGTTAGCTTACCCTAGGGTTAGGATTAAGGTTAACTAACCCTAGGGTTAGGGTTAAGGGGTTAGCCTTTATTTTTTTTTGCCATATTTAACCACCTTTTCAAAAATTGAAAAAGGTGGCAATTTTGGTGAAAATGTAGAGGGTTAGCCTTAAAATTTTCGTCAAATATCGCCACTTTTTCAAAAACTAAAAAAGTGGCCAAATCTGCCCAAAATGAAAAGGGGTTAGATTTAACAAAATGTTAAGTGTTAGCCTTTACTTATTGGCCATTCTTAGCCACTTTTTAAAAAACTGAAAAAGTGGCCAATTTTGGCGAAAAAAGTAAAGGATTAGGTTTAACGTTTTGGTCAAAATTCGCTACTTTTTCAAAAACTAAAGAATTGGCCGAATCTTCCCAAAATATAAAGGGGTTAGCCTTAACAAGAATATTTTTTTTGTGTTTTTTTTTATAAAACTTTATTGGCATGACCTACTGTAATTACAGGCATTGCTAAAGTATATAAGTGCTGCAAGAGCACTGAACAACAAAATATATAAGGTAATCTATATAAAATGTTCGAATGTTCGAACAATAAAGTGATGACTACTGTGTATATACAGTATGTAGTTCATTTAAAAGTTTTCTTTTTAAGTACTATAATATTGGTTTTTATATTAATATAATATATAATATGTATGGTTATATCCCAATATAGTATTGGGACTATAAGATGTAGAAAGAGAAGTATATTGGGTTTTTTGTGTGTTTTTTTTGGGGTTTTTTCAATTATTTTGAGTTTCCCAGGATTTGAGGCTATCTTCTCGTTCCTTTGTGCAGAGAAATAAAAACTTGGAAAATAGATTTATTAGAACAGGATCGTCCGAAGATATCGTGTGTTCAAGTAATTTCTGTTTAGTTTCTGTTGTTATGTTGAGATCAAACAGATTTTTGAGAATGTTGTTTGAGTTGTCTCGTAAGTGTTGGTATTTCTGGCATTTGAAGGCGAAGTGGAATTCATTGTCCACCTTGCCAGAGTCACATAATTTACAGCTACGCTCTTCACGAGGAACATTTTCGTATCTTCCTCGTTCAATTTGAAACTTATGGTTGCTTACGCGATATTGGGAGAATGTTCTTCTTATTGTTGGATGTTTAATAAGAGGTAAGTATTTTTCCATTTTGTAGTCGTTTTTAAATGTACAAAAGAAGGAGAGTTTGGAGGAGTTAATCATTTTATGTCGCCAGAATTCAAAATATTTATCTTTCATCTTGTTTACAATAGTTTTTGTATCGTAGTTGATTATATCACATTCTAGGTTTGTTATATTATCATAGAATGATTTTAGCATGTTTATTGTGTTAGTATATATAGGAAGATTCCTTGCCTTCATTATATAGTTGTTTAGACATTTGGAAGGATTGTTTAACGATTGAGTTGTCGTCTAGTTTAGAAATATGTTTAAAATAGTTTATTATATTCTTTTTAATTGTAATCAGTAGTGGATATTTCCCGAGTTCACTTCTGCATGCTATATTGCTTGCTTTTCTGTTAACACCCAGATATAGCTTGCAGAATCTTAGATGAGCTTTCTCTGTTTCTGAATTATCCCATTTATTTAGATCATTTTTTTCGTATGTTCCCCAAACTTCTGAGTTGTATAGTAGAATTGGGGAAACAGTTGAGTCAAACATTTTTGTAGCTGTTTTTGGTGAAAGCTTATGAAAATCTATATTTTTACGAATTTTATAAAGTGCATGTAAAGGTTTTTCACTTAGTTGTTTTTGTGCAAGTTTAAATTTGCCATTTGGCACAATTGTTAGGCCAAGATAGGTATACTCTTTGACTATATTTATCTTTTTATTTCCGATGTGGAAAAGAAGGTTTGGTAATTTTGAGTTGTGTTTTTGAAAAATCATAACTTTTGTTTTCTTGATATTGATTTCCATAAGCCATTTACTACACCATTCGTCTAGTTGATTTAAACAATTTTGTAGACCTAATTTTGATCGTGAAAGTATAATGAGATCATCTGCATATAAGAGACTGTTGATAGCAGTTCCGTTTGGTAATACAAAAGGATCTGATTTTGTTTGTTCAAATAGTTTTGGAAGTTCGTTTATATAAATATTAAATAATAAAGGGCTTATGGAAAAAATGGTGTTCTATTTTCAGATAGTTTTATTGCACATTTCGTGTTCGAGTAGAGGTCTTGATTTAAATCGTAAAAGTGTCCACCAATGTTATTTTTGATAAGTTGGTAAAATAATCCTTGATGCCAAACAGAATCAAAAGCTTTTCTAAAGTCGACAAAGCAAGCATAGATTTTTTCATTCTTACTCTGCTTAACATATTTTTCATGCAGAGTTTTCAGTGTGAGAACATGGTCTGCCGTTCTATTTCCCGGCATAAATCCAATTTGAGTAGGGTGAATTAATTTCTTTTCATTTGCAAAATTCATCAATCTATTTTTCAAAATTGAGAAAAATAATTTGCCCATGCAGCTTGAGACACAAATACCTCGGTAATTGTTTGGATCGAGAGAGTTTCCCGACTTATGGATTGGGGTTATTAAACCCTCGGTCCATGATTCGGGAAACTTCCCGATGTTAAAATGTTGTTGAAAACTTTTAGAAATCCTTTAGAGAGAGTTTCAATACTAAATCTAATCATTTCGTTTCTGATTTTGTCGTTATAAACAGCTTTTTTTTATTTTAGCTCTTCAGCTGCTTTTCGTAGTTCAGATTCTGTGATGACGTCATCAAGTTCAGTTAAGCTGTCTTTGATTTTTTCATAGTTTTTTAAACATTCAAGGATTTCGTTTTGTTCCTTATTTAATTGATGTTCTGTATGAAGTGTTTGAAAATGATTCAGCCATTCACTTGGTTGTGGCATTTTTTTGGTTTCATTAAAATTAATATCGTCACCGCTATTTTTGAGTGTTTTCCAAAATAGCAGTGGGATCATTGCTAGCATTTTCAAGTTATGCTAGCATTATCTTGAAAATGTTTTAACTTCATAACATTTACTCCATAACATTTTGATAAAAACTCGCCACCTTTTCAAAAACTAAAGAAGTACCAAATCTGCCCACTAAGTGTAGGGGTTAGCCTAAACAAAAGTTGAGGTGTTAGCCTTTACTTTTTGCCATTTTTAGCCAAATTTAAAAAACTGACAAGGTGGCCAATTTTGACCAAAGGGGTTAGCCTAACATTTCGGTCAAAAATCGCAACTTTTTCAAACTAAAAAGGTGGCCAAATCTGCCCAAAGAGTAAAGGGGTTATCCTTTACAAAATGTTAGGGGTTAGCCTTTACTTTTTGGCCATTTTTAGCCAAAAATAAAGGGCTTAGCCTTAACAAAAAGTTAAGGCGGTTGACTGTTGTGTCAAACTACCTGAAAAATACAATGAGAACTTCGACGTTTCGAGCGAAGGCCCTTCGTCTGGAAGTTAGTAGAATGGGTCGGGGGGGAAACATGTGCTTTTATAGTGAATACAAAAGCGATCACGTGATAAAAAATAAACCAATCAGATGGATTTAATCAAAACAAACTATAAACAAAATATGGAAATCACATCACAAAATATATTAGCATATAAGGAGCAGCGAACAAAGATAACAAAGCAAGAAAGACAGAAAACAAGGAACGAAATATTAGATAAGGTGAGATGTAGAGTATCTGCTGATGGCAGGCATAAACAGATAGGAGTTAAATGTAAGAGAGGCGCTCATTAATGCCGAGAGGATGAATGGTGCCAAGTTGGGAAATGAGACGCATTTCTTGGCTTTTGCGGCTATCATTACTACCAGAAATGGAACACAGAGCTCGAATTTCCATATCTGAAACACTGTGATTGCCAGTGTTGAAATGTCTGGCAACAGGTTGTGTAGCAGCACGACGATGCTCATCAAACCTTATCCTTAAATATCTACCAGTTTCACCAATATAGAGCATCCCACATTTACTGCATGAAATACAGTAGATGAGATGAGGTGCACGTGAAATGGTGCTTAATGGTGTACTTAGATTTTGGTGCCGAAATTGTAGTGGAAGAATCTATATACTTACAGGTTTTAACACAGCTTCACACCATGCACAAGGAAACGTGCCATTAGGTGACGACGAGTCCTGTGGTAGAGAGCTGTGGACTAGGGTTTCACAGATATTTTTACTATGTCGAAACGAGACTAAGGGATTATTGGTGAAAATGGAAGATGTTTCAGGGTCGTTTTTCAAGATATGAAAATTATTCCTAATGACATCCCTTACTTTGAAATTGAAGGGATGGTAACCGAGAACTGGGGGTATTTTGTTGTTGGGAACATTAGACACATGATCTCTAAGGGTTTCGGATCGGGGAATATTGGAGGCCTTCGAAAAGGCAGTATCCAAGAGAGGGGTTGGATAACCGCGTTGGACAAAAAAGTTTCTCATTTCCTGACTTTTGGTATGGAAGTCCACATCTTCACTGCAAATGCGGCGAAGGAACTGAGAGAAGGGAATGGACCTTTTAGTGTGGTTGGGGTGGGAAGAAGTAAAGAGAAGATAGCTATGGGAGTCAGTCGGCTTGTAGAACACAGAAGTAACAAGTTTATTGCCATTGATAGATACAAGTATATCTAAGAACGATACACTGGTCTCACTGATCTCCCACATAAACTGGAGTGCTGGGTGGAAGTTATTAACATTAAACTTGTCCAACTCTCCGCGGGAACAGGATGCTGTGCCAAGACAGTCATCAATGTACCTACCGAGGTAATCAGGTATGGGATCAGTGTATTGCTCGAAGATCTGCTTTTCCACAAAACCAACGAATAAATTGGCATAGTTGGGACCCATTTTGGTTCCCGTGGCTACACCACTTATTTGTTGGTAATGCTCACCATCAAATGAAAAATTGTTGAGGGTGGGCACTAATTCGGCCAAACGGATCAAAACAGTCGTAGACGGTCCCTGGTTGGGCGCTTATCTAAGAAGAATTTGAGTGCTCTCAAACCATCATGATGGGGAATGACAGTGTACAAGGATTTGACATCCATGGTGAAAATGAATTTATGAGTGTTATGAAATTGAATGTTATGAAAGATTTGGAGAGTATGTTTGGTGCGCTTTAATTAGCCACTTTTTCAAAAACTGAAAAACTGGCCAATTTTAATTTGGCCAAAAAGTACAGGGAGTTAGCCTTAACTTTTTGGTAAGAAATTGCCACTTTTTTATAAAGTGGCCAAATCTGCCCAAAATGAAAAGTGGTGAGCCTTAGCAAAAAGTTACGGGGTTAGCTTTTACTTTTTGGTCATTTTTTAAAAAGCTGAGAAAGTGGCCAATATAGTCAGGCTAATATTAGTAGCAACCGTTAGCACTCAATCCTGCATGTCGAAATATCTCTGGCCAGTTATTTTGAGGAAGGTTGGGGAAACCCAATATCCTACCTGGTGGAAGGTTGAACAACTATTCTTTACCCTAACAAGGAAAAAATATCACCTTAGCAGACGCATACACCGTTGACCGTCCAGCCACAAAAACAAAGTGTTAAAAACTTTAAACAGCGTTTACGGCAGGCTAGGCAATAAACAAACAATTAATACAGCAAGACAATAACCTGAAGAGACTAAATTAAGTGCAATTTTATTAATTAATCTATCATAAATTACATGCAGCATGTGCAATTAAAAACCTTCTAGTTGTACAATACAAACTATGAAATTTGAGGTATATTTCACTACAATTTCTAGACACTACTTCAAAATGTAAAATTTAGAATCAGTACATTAAGTATCATTACTGGTATATTAATAGGATCCTCGATAATAATTATAATATGGCACGCACTCGATTACGCTCAAGAAAAGCCCTCTACTTGAACATGCTTTAACATGCTTTGTCCTTAGGGCATGCATGAAAACGTTTTTCAACGAATTCAGAGAGTCCTGAGCGAAATGATTATTTTCCATATCTTAACTATACGTCGTCTATCATGGTTCGTACGTGTTTTAAAGCTTGCTTCTATATTTCTAAATATTGAAATAGCAGTTATCTGAAAGGATTGTCATTCCTGAAAAAGACATAATATGACGTTCCTCGCATCCAGACTCTTTCTTTCCAAATGTTTCCCAAAAGTGCGACAATACAATGGAAAATGGCCATACATTACGCCATTGTGTGTGCATCAATATAGCAGACTTGACTGTATTTATGTTACATGCATATATATTGTCGGACTCTTTCAACTTGGGAACGAGGTTGTCACTCCTTACGCTTTTCCAACAAAATATGTGTGGAAATTCCTGAAATTAAGCTATTTTCAGCCGGTTCACGGTTGCTATATTTAGCGTCGCAGTGTTTCTTGTTCACACACGCTTTTAAAATGGCCTCCTTTTCGACTTTGTGCACGCCTATTTCAGACGGGAAGATAACCTCAGGAATCAGGAAATAAATTTGAAATTCAACTAAACCTTAATTTTACGATGTCATTTGCAAGATGGGATATTTGTATAGGAAATAGCACGGTTCGAGAAGTATTAATGAAAAATTGCACGCGTGTTTGGCGAAATATTCGTAATACGAATATTTCGCTTACCCCAAACAAATTACTACTTACTAAGAAAGTGCACTATTAAGTATTAATATTATTATTAACAAGGAAAATACTATTAAAAATAAAATTACACTAATAAAATTTTTACTAGGGGTATTTGGGAGAAAATACCACATGTGGTATTTTCTCCCAAATACCCATAGTAAAAAGAATTAAGAGAAAATTTTGATGTTCTTAGCCAATCAGAAACGAGGAAAATTGTTAATAATGATATTATGTAAAATATATCATTTAATTTTCATTAAAGAGATGGATTTTTTACGAACATACACACAGTAGGTGAAAAGGTATTCAAGCAATTCTCTTACGGTGGCGAGGTAAAACTGAAGTGGGACAATTTTTCTGGTTTCTTCCAAGTTTATTGTCAATTATACTTATGGAGAAATAGAAACTCGCTGCAAAATAACTGAAACAGAGCAAGCTGTACGCACCATGATCTGCAACGGTATGCGACCATTTTCTCAAGAGATCCTATATTTAACTATAAAACGTATTAACTTATACAATATCATACAATAGTAAACAGATTATCGAAGCCATTTTTTTTCAAACAGCAAACTACAGACGCTACAAACGGTCATGCGAAATATAATGCATAATCAACACTGAATATTTGGGAATATTCTTCATGAAACACTACAGACGACGTCATGATGAAACATGACGTCATCAAGCTTCAACTAAAGGATCGTCATCAGAGAAACCTTGAATCAGAGGTGTGTCATCATCATCTTCTCCTAAACAAATTCAAAGTTTAGAATTACCCTGGTTTTCACAAGGTTCGTTTAATTGGTCTATGTGTTATTCATGTTGTATTTCTTGTCTTCAGGGCCGCTGAAAGGTTCTGCAATAAGCCAGTTCGGAGTTTCGACTGCGCATCAGAATGACGCGTTCTGCGTCGGGATAAATTTGCAGTTGAATCATAGCACGTAGCTGAGACTGGAAGAATTAATATATGCATATCAAAAGTATTCAAATGTTCAATCATCATTTCTGTTTTATACATATAGCGCCAATAGAACTGTCATTAAAACAATTTTTGCGCAACCATATTTTGTATTCTTTGTGAAGTGAAATACAGAAAGGTACATTTAAGGCAATATATTTTCTAATTTAAAGCGAGTCAACCTTCTTCTTCAATCTTTCTTCGAGCAACTTTTTGCATATTCAAATCATGATTGAACAGTCGAATACTTCGATATGCACATATTTTAAATCTTCCAGGCCTGGCTATACATGTTATGATTCAACTGAATGCGTAATGAGCTAAGGTGCATGGAGACCAACAGATCGGAATTTTAATTTAATTATCTATTGTTTGAAACACAATATGTAAACAAAACACGTGCGTGAGCAGAACAGACTTGACAGCCACTCTAAATATTGGGGATTTTCTTACCAGCATTATGATACGTAACCCCATGGTCAAAACTGTCACTGCGTACCAGACGATAGAAACTACGATGCAATCTTCGTGACTTCACAACGAAATACACCAGTGAACCAAGCAAGACTACAAACACTATACCCACAGGGATGGCCCACATCAACGTTTTCTTTGTCGAGTGTGATTCTGAATCTTGTTTACCAGCAACTGGAGGAAATCAGATTCATCATGGTTAAAAATAACTTAATTTAGAGACAAATAATAGGGATATTACAATGGTAATTTTTTTGAAATCGATATAATTACATACTAATTGCCATTTTCATACTATTTCCAACTAGGATTCATACTATTTCCAAAGCAAGGATTTTGAAAAACATTTCCAGTGTTAATTAGTTTTTAATTAGTTTGACGATTAAATGAATGCGTTGATTTCATTAAACGGTTCAACGATTTAAATGCTATAGCCGCATTTTAAGCAGTTTTATAATTTTTTATGCTTACGTGACACTTGTTGTAATGTCACGTCAGCAAATGTTATACAAATAATGAATGCTTTTGAGTGCCATGGTAAGAATATTTTATGAGGTGAAAGATGAGATTTACCATCTTTCGTCGAATTGTGACTACATTCATATGCTTGGTCTATTCTTATCACGTGATAGCTTTTGTCCCACATAGTACACGCGTAAAAACGTATTTGCAGTGAAATTATGGGTATATGGCGTACGTTTTACTGCCAAATCTAAAAAGAACAGTGACTATAATCCACAAAGATCAGCTTAATAAAGAAATACAAAAACCAATATTGACTAAATTGCTGAAAAGAACAACATCAAAAAATATTAAGACATTTAAAGACAACACTGCGAACAACTTTGTTATACTTACGGAAACATAACTAGCATACTGAAGAATTATAGAGTAGCGAAAGAACAAAAACAAGGATAAACAATATTGTATTACACACCTGCAGGTCCGCTTGTTGTATCAACTGAAATTGAAAGAAAACATATATTACAATCAACAAATACAGATAATATAAGTAGGTAATAAGTAGGTAATAAGTATCTACAAAACAAAAAGATACTAAATATAGTAATAAATAGGCTTCGCGAAAATATGTCATCCCTCGAGCACACAAGCAGACAAGATACGAGTATCAAGGTTCGTACAAGTCAGGAAGAATAAAATTCAAGGACTTTCCAGGCCATGTATCAGGAAATTCAAGACTATTTAGCGCTGAAAAGGCGATTTTTAAAAAGTGCTGTTCAACTGTACCGACAAATTTCAGAAAATGTATTATTATTATCAGAATTATGTACACAAGAAGAATCCAAGGACTTCCAAGCACCTCTTTATAAATTCAAGGACGTTCAAGTTTTTTACGATCCCTGCAGGAGTATATTAAATAAATATATGGTCTGGAAAGTCTCTGTTCTGTGAATTTTTGTATCTGCGAATGCAGATATATTGCTGTCGCCTTGTTAGCTGTAGTGTTAGCTTGTAGCCATTCAGCGGCGACCTTATATCAGCGGCGACCTTATATCAGCCAATCAGCGATTAGTTTACACCTCGTTTGACCAATCAGTGATCGCTAGCCTAAAATGACGTAAATATATTGTTTCTCTTTGATCTCGATGTATAACTGGATTGATATTTATTACTTCAAGATGGCGGACTACAGAAGGGCGAGAATTGTAAACATTAGTACATTTTTAATTTTACGAAGAAAATTATACATCAAACCAACGATATTTTTATTTTCTGTACTCTTTTGAGCATGGCAAAAGTCGAGGGAGTATTTTTGTAAGTATTGGAAGTCTTTTCATAACATTTTAAACTGTGGAAATGAATCGCCAATTTACACAAAGTATTGACTTGACTGGACCTGCTATATATCCAAGTAGAAGGGGAAGAGGGCTTCTACGTCGGGCGGTGCAGGCGGTGCACGAAGCACCGCCCATGACGTCATCAATTCTTAAATATTTTAATTTATTCAGGCTCATGTTAATTTATTTAAGCTTACTACAGTGCTAATAGCTTTTCTTAACATTTTTGAACCGCCGCCGTTTGTTTATCTACAGTTTTTTAGTTTATTAAATTAAGAACAGGAATGTTGTAGCGCTCGGTATATATTCACTTAAGGTGGCTCGATATACTAATCCTCATAAAACCCTTATGCAATAGTCGCGCACACAAAACAGAAGAAACCCGCGTGATCATTCATGTACGGGAATATTAACGAAAACAATTCCAAAACAACCTGACGTGGCGAGTTGCTCACGACATCTCGCGCCATTGCGTGTGTTGTATAGCGTATTGCATGTCATTGCTGACGTCATTAGAAATTTTTTGAAAAACAATGCGCTATATCTCATTATTTTGTCCGGTGACCTATGTTCAAATTTG
This sequence comes from Trachythela sp. YZ-2020, assembly GCA_016169945.1. NCBI lineage: Eukaryota > Metazoa > Cnidaria > Anthozoa > Malacalcyonacea > Clavulariidae > Trachythela > Trachythela sp. YZ-2020. The sequence continues at coordinate 1,064,508 of JADLSH010000120.1, read as the reverse complement.
GGTTACAATTCCATGACACGCACGAAATAGGGTTAGGGTTAGGGATTGGGTCGGGATTGGGGTCAAGATCAAAGAGAAATATTCGTGATTGCGTGTCATGGAATTATAACCCAAATTTTGCATGCTGTATTGCACCGCAAAAGTCTTTCATTATACCAAAAATAAAAAAAATTATTTATTGAAGAAAACGACATTTTTGCCTTTTTAAAAAAATTGGCATTACAGAATTTTTTTATATTTCGTTTATTGTTAGTTTATGTTGAAAGTAAAATAATGCACGAAAAAAATTTGGGGGTCACCGTGCTTCTTTTCCAACTACACGAAGCAATAGGCTGTTTTAGAGCGAATCTCGGACGCGTATGTTGCCATAGTAACGAAAGATGTGTTACTGAAACTAACAAAATTTGAAAGAAGAAACATTAAAATATATGAAAATCTCTATATATGTTGCATAAAACCTAAAAATACGTAGTTTAGAAATGTCAAACTGTTGTACACTTGGATTTTTTGAAAACTGTATCGAGCCACCTTAGGTTTTCCATAATGCTTGTGGGACGTAGGCATTGAACTATAAATAAACTGGAACGATAACTCAGGGGGGGGGAAATTGAAGCCAGCTTAATTCATTTCTGAGGCTTGAGTTGAAATACTTAACGCCGAACATTGGGCTGTATATGAAATTGAAGCTATTAAAAAGTTCTATTTGATATAAAAACTTCAAGACTTTAGGTAAAAAGGAAATACTTAAAACTTTGAGGGAAAATTTGCCGTATTTTACAAAATTGCGGTTGTTTTTGTATTTTTTAAGTATTTCCATTTTGCCTAAAGTCTTGAAGTTTTATATCAAATATAACTTTTTAATAGCTTCAATTTCATATGCAGCCCAATGTTCGGCGTTAAGTATTTCAACTCAACCTCAGAAAAACTAGCTTGGCTTCAACGAATCATAGGACTTGATCATAGGAGTTAGCGTTCCAGTTTACTTAGAGTTCACTGGACGTAGGTAATGACATCATACGCATTAACACAATTTGTAAAAATGTAGAGGGTTATGTTCAGTTCACTCTGAGATTCATTTATTTAAGCTTACTACGGTGCTAATGGTTTTTCTTGACGTTTTTGGACCGCCGCCGTTTGTTTATCTACAGTTTTTAGTTTATTATGTGGTTTATTACAGACTATTTCGCTGTCGAATGTTTATCTACAGTTTTTATTTCTGGCCACTTCATTACCGTTTGTTTACATACAGTTTTTAGTTTACTTCTGCCTACTTCATTGCCGTTTTTTTATGTACAGTTTTTAGTTTATTTCAGACTACTATAGCGCGTTTTATCACTGTTTATTTGCATTATGAGATAGGCCGCACTACTAGTAATAACTGCGACGTACTCTCTGAGGTGTGAAAAAGTTTCGCACGACGCTGTACGGAATGTTTGTTGTCAGTAGAGAGAAAATAAAGAATAGCAGAGAGTTAGTTTTATCTTTTTTATCATTTTACTTCCTTTCCTACCTGTTTGACCTGTTTGGCTTGTTTGACTTGTTTGGCTTGTTTGACTTGTTTGGCTTGTTTGGCTTGTTGGTCCTGTTTGACCTGTGATAAAAAACAAAAGATCAGGAGAAAACAAATCATTTGCATCTGTTCTTCGAGTTGTAAACATGGCTAAGCGAGTTTGGCGTGATTGTCCTGTTCCCGATTGCGGTGCGAAACCTTTTAGTACGTCGCAGTTATTATAAGTAGTGCGGCCTATCTCATAATGCAAATAAACAGTGATAAAACGCGCTATAGTAGTCTGAAATAAACTAAAAACTGTACATAAAAAAACGGCAATGAAGTAGGCAGAAGTAAACTAAAAACTGTATGTAAACAAACGGTAATGAAGTGGCCAGAAATAAAAACTGTAGATAAATATACGACAGCGAAATAGTCTGTAATAAACCACAGAATACTCTAACTAGTGATCCAAGGATAGTGCAAAGTTTTAAAAGACAAATGCTATGTTACATGGTTTATAGTGCGTACGTAATTGTTGTGCATGATTAAGTTTAGGTTTATATCTTTGAATAGCGAGGGATTCTTGGAAAAGCAAAAGGGACAAATGGTTAGATTTATCTACGATAAAACATGTTCAGCCATTATACATCTGGTTTGATTAGACTCTGCGTCATGAATCCCTCGCTATTCAAAGATATAAACCTGAACTTAATCATGGAATTAATATATTGCATAAAGCTCGCTGGCAAGTCAAGCGATTGGCGGTAACACGTTGGCTACCTCGTTGCCTTCTGCTTGGATTAAATAAAGCTCGCTGGCAACTGAAGCGATTGACGATAACACGTTGGCTATCTCCTCGTCTTTCTCGTTTTAATAAAGTCCTCTGACGAGTCAAGAGATTTTCGCTGTTCTCGCAAGTCATTTTCATCGTATAAAACGCGACACAAACGCGGCGCTTCTGTACTAATAATCTGTTTACGCTCTACTGATCTGATGCAATTTTCTCTCTGCGTGGCATCATGGTGGCATTCATGCACGAGCCAATCATATTGAATTCAGCAGCGTGTTGTTCACGTGCGGGTCACGTCACCTTATGCTCTGAACCTTTAATCATTTCCATATTTAGATTTAGAGCCAATCACTGTAACAGTTGTTTGACCGGTTGCGGTATATAAATATAAACAACCGCTCATATTTGCCCCGTCCTTTTAAAAGTTAAAACTGCCAATGCCTTATACTGCGATAGACGTCTATGATCATTGAAACTTTGCTTTTAGTAAAAAAAAATTATTTGTAATCTTGAGAGAGGACAAAGTTATCGAGGCAATGAATGTTGTGGATGAATAGTTGCAGACTTGCAGTAAATATTACGTTGTCGTTGTGTACTTGTGTTGAAAGAAAAACATTCGTTAATCGTTATATTTATGACTTATACTCAGTATTAAGTTATAGAAGGACAAAGAGTAAAGAGTAGTTACATGTATGATATATTTAGTTTTGTAAATATTACAGGGTTCATATTATTAAATGTTGTGTTGAAAATTTTGTTTACAGTAATATGACTCTACTGTATATGTCTGTACTCTATAATTCCGGACTGTCACTTCAAATTTTGCACATGGGTGGCTATTATATATTAGCCCAAGTTAAGTAAGTCCAAGTCGGAAATCTGAATTGTTTGGTGAAATAGTATAAAAATTAAGGGTGTATAGTCGGCCACTGCCTTCAACTAGAACACCCACACAATTTTTAAGGGGATCAAAGCGGAAATTCTGTTTAACTTTCGTTTTCCTAACAATGTCAATGACAATGCATATAAACAGTACTGTTGTTTACGTTCACACTTCAAACGTAATTATTTATATCACAGAAAATCAGAATTATACATCCCAATCCAATTATATCCCATCAATTTAAGGTATATTGGGACTGCAGGCTTTGCAGCACGTTTATACACGTATGATCCCGTTTTATACCATAGAGGTTATAATATAAATCGGATACTATAGTCTGCACTGTTTTGATAGTTCATAATACAGATTACAGATACATGCAGTATACTATATATATCCAGCCATCGACTTGCACAAGTTTATTGACATTGGCATTGTCCCTATAGTTCATAAGGCTATAGTTGTATTTGCAATAATATAGCCTTTAAACTGCTACCACATTTACCTTCCTTATCATTTATATAATCTGCAAACTCGCATTTGAGATACAGTCTTTAAATATTTTGTCATAATCATATTCTCGAAAGCAAATGTCAAATAATAATGCTCGGGAAGCGAAAATAAGTGAATTTCTACAATCCTTCCCGTTGATTATCCAGTACTGAAGGCACGTTGGTAAGTCAGTTATAATGACTGATTTCTCTCCGGTTCATCGACATATAGTTATACTATATATTGATAATTTGATATAATTATGTCTTGTCGCTAGACTCGCTACACCGCACGTGTACGAATCTCGCAGTCACCTCGCGACCACGCACTTGATAGCGCACGCGCATTTGTGATTGCACAAAAAATCGCGTGTTCCGGGGGAAAGTTCGCCAATTTAATGTCAATTCAACGTCTTCAGCAAATGTTTCAAGTTCAATATAAAGACTCTAATTCAGCATAGTTTGTGTAAAGTCGCCATAAGATCAAAATAATATTTAAAGAAAAATGTGAAGTCCTGTCTTGAAGGACTAAATCACTAAATGTTAATGAATTTAAAAAGAAACATAAATTGTATGCACCCCCCGGAAAGTTTACACTATGATTGAATGAATGAATGACTGACTCGTTTGAATTTTCGCCACTCACCACAATATTGCAAAGTTTCGAAGAAACTTTGCACTAAAAACTGTAGATTAACAAACGGCAGCAAAGTAGCCAGAAATAAACTAAAAACTGTAGATAAACAAACGGCGGCGGTCCACAAACGTCAAGAAAAACCATTAGCACCGTAGTAAGCTTAAATAAATGAATCTCAGAGTGAACTGAACATAACCCTCTACATTTTTACCAATTGTGTTAATGCGCATGCGTATGATGTCATTACCTACGTCCCACAAGCATTACGGAAAACTTAAGTGAATATATACCGAGCGCTACAACAATTCCGTTTCTTAATTTAATAAACTAAAAACTGTAGATAAAGCACGGGAGACCCAGGCTCTATTTGCCCGCGTCCGCCTGTGACTTCCTTATAACGAGGGAAGGAAGGAAACATTGAGACCAAAATAGCCCAGACTTGGCATATGTTACACGAAACTATCCTCGATTTTTCGCCTTTAAATGCATTTCTTTCGAGATTAATCGATATCCCCTGCAAGAATGATACCGTACAACTCTCAAAACAACGATGCTTTAATCAAAGAGCTTAAATTCGCTCTAAAATCCGTGAGTGAATGACAAAATTTGGCAAAAATATATCCGCGTGCCAGGTTTGCTGGTTAAAAACCGGAAGTCGTTGAACAACTCAAAATACACTCAAACCAGATTGGACAACGAATATCAACAAAAATTTCAAATTTCAAAGTTGTCCAATCAGGTTTGAGTGTATTTTAAGCCCTCTTCTCCTTCTACTTAAGGTAGGTTTACACATAACGATTTGTCGGGACAATTGTGCTCACGATTAGTCGTAAATGACAAATCGTTGTGTGTAAATAGCCATCCGATTGTACGCAACTTCTTGCGTCAGCAAATTGTAACTCGAAAAATCGTGAGAAAAATCTGTAGCAAAGGTACAGATTTTTACGATTTATCGTAGGTTGCTATGACTACTACATGAAGCGCTTTAAAAATTAAAAATTTTACTATTTAAAAAAAATGGCCGCAGCACTTATTTCGGAAGAAAATGCTAGCAAAGAATGAGAAATTGTTGACAATGTGAAGAAAAAAGCAGAGCGTTTACAGACAATGAAACATCACTACTAATTTCTGAGTGGTATAAATATCCGCAACTGGGGCCGGTTGTACGAAAGGCGTTTAAGTCGCTATCCACCGTTTAACTCGCTATCCGCCGGATAAAATTTAAACGCTCGAGAAATCGCGTTGTACGAAGCCCGTTTAGCGCTATCCACCGGTTAAATTTTGTTTAAACGGTGGATAAATTTAAACGGTGTCTTGAGGTCGTTTAAGTCGCTATCCGGCGGATTCATTCGAAGTTCAGTCAAGAAAAACAATGAATATTTCGCATGAAAGAGGGGTCAGATTGTAATAAAAATGCAAAAACCCTGTTGGGGAGTCCTTTTCCAATATCAAATAAGCATAAAAACTCACTTTTGACTTCTCTTGAGTCCTCATGGTCTTAAAATTCACGGAACCAAGGTAACTAGCAATGCAATGTCTTTGTTGTAAAGTATTTTATTTTCATGCCGGTGTCAGTCGGTTTAAACGAGTTCAGTATTCTGGCTTTTTTTCTCTTTCCTTTTGAAAACAAGCAGTACGTAAAATTCCAACTTTTAGTTATTTTAAAAAACAAACAACGAATTAGTGTATGAAGACACAACTTTGCTTTGGAAAAGTGTACAAATAAACAGACAACGAGACGCCGAAAACGAAAAATCTTTGTTCGCTTGCTTAATGGCTTTCATAAGCCAATCAAAAATGGCTATCTGTAAAACAAGGAACGGGGAATCAAGGAACGGAACGAGGAACGGAACGAGGAAAGGAATCTGGGAATTGTAAAAGCCGGAATCTGTAAAACCCGGAATTGTAAAAGCCGGAATCTGTAAAACCCGGAATTGTAAAAGCCGGAATCTGTAAAACCCGGAATTGTAAAAGCCGGAATCTGTAAAACCCGGAATTGTAAAAGCCGGAATCTGTAAAACCCGAAATTGTAAAAGCTGGAATCTGTAAAACCCGGAATCTGTAAAAGCCGGAATCTGTAATGGCGTGTCTCATTGTGTGTATATTTCTGCTTCTATTTTGTATATTTTGTCGATTCAACGTGTACTCCTGCAAAATACTCTAATGCGCTTATTTTCCTGCCGATACGATGGTAATTTTCTAAAAATGCTAAAAACAAACATGAGGATTATAGACTTCTTCCTTAATTTAGTATTTTATGATATTTTAGCGGCTACGTAGGCATGGAGTTTGCAAATTTCCACCAAACCCGGCCTTTTCGATCTTTGTGGCAAAGCCAACGGCAACGGTGTGTAATTTACCGCAAAGTCAAAGCCGGAATACAACCGATTACAAGTGTGAAATTTTACGTTATTTTTGATATAATTTCGGTTATTTTAGGTTTGAGTTAAGATACACAAATATATATATTATATACCTGTATATATATACCAAATATATATATTATATAATTTATTAAGTAATCACTGTAAATCGCATAAAATGTCTGGTTTTCTCATATTTCTTACTGAATCATTGCAAGCATAATTGCAATATAATTGTAAGCATAATTGTTTATCAGAACAGGAAAACCGTAATCAGTCCGTAAATAAAGATTATAGTCTATTATATAGATCAACTGTTAAACTTTATAAACTATATATAGTCTATAAACTACTGTATAAACTATCATAAAATAATATAACATTAAATACTTAAACGTATATATATACATAGTCTTTATAAACTAGTGATTGTCTGATTCATAAAATTCATGCACATGTGTACGCCTCGTGTAGCGGCCAGAACACACGGTACCAAATGATCCAGTGCCTAAATTTTCCGTTATTGTAACATCGCTCCAGTTAAAAGTAGGAACGTCAATATTGGAACTCGTTTTCCGTAGAGTGAGTTTAGGAATGGCGAAGGTCCCAGCCATATTATAACAGAAAAAGGAGCGATACACTAGTAACACCAGGTACTGGCAAATGGCTTTTAGTGAGCAATTTTTAGAACGTTAAATTAAAGCTTGTATAGTTATACGCGAGTGCAATGCCTTAGAAATCAAAGAGGCATAACTAGATAATCAATAAATGACGCAGAACCACCTTGCCCAGAGCACCTTGCCAAAAGTACTTTGATGAGGTTCGATCTGATTGGCTTACAGTTTGAAGTGAGAACATAGGGCGGAGAAACACAACAGGGAGCGGAAAACCCCCGCGAAATCTCTTTTGGCCTTTTACACAAAAAGAGAAATGCACCGTGCACGTTTTATCCGATTCCTTCCAAACTGTTCCACAATGTAGAACAATAGTTAAGGAGCAAAAGTGTGCTCGCGTTTTTCGTTTAACGCCATACTTTTCGAGTTATAGGCATCCGTTCTAACGTGTATACAAAATTTGTGTGAGTCAACTTGTCTGCTTTATATCAAAGCAAATACAATAGCTGTCAAAAAATGCGAACACACTTTTGTTCTTTGATTATCTGAGATGGGAAATACGATGTTTTGCAGGGGTAATTGATAAAACTAGAATAGTGAGGCGAATAGTGCGAATAGTCGACGAATAGTACGAATAGTCCGCGAATAGTCGACGAATAGACGAATAGTCCGCGAATAGTCGACGAATAGTACGAATAGTCGACGAATAATGCGAATAGTCGGCGAATAAAAATATGCGAAAAATCGACGCAAATATATATGAATATATATGAATATATACAAATATATATGAAAATATATACAAATATATATGAATATATACAATATATATTCATTAATGGATTAACAATTTAAATATGAGTTGCGTTACGTTGGTTTAACGATTTTTAGGGTCTGTTTCTATGATTTTAGCTAGGTGGAGCGAGAAGATTTCATCCCGCTTCGCTGGTCAACTATACGCTATATTTGTTTCCGGAAAATAGTTTCGTGCGCGTGCTCGGAGATAAAATTCTCACAACCTGCTCGGATAGTACTTTATTTATAATAATATGGGGATTTTATTGCCTATTGACTATGTGATAGTACGAAGCGGAATATTATGTTCTCTACAGCCTTTGATGTCACAATATTAAGTGTAATTGATTTATTGGGAATTTATGATAAATTTTTGTAATTTTTGGCCAGTTAGTAAAATCCTCTTGATTACACTTGCAAGTAATTCAATTCTTAAGACATGCAAAGCAGTGCTGTAGAAGAGGGGGGCGCTGGGGGGCGAAGCCCCCTTCTTCAAGCTATGGGGGTTGAGTCCCCCTTCTATTTTCGAAAATCAATATTAAAGGTAATAACGTAATAATCAATATTAAAGGTAAGGGAACTATTAAACAAATATTTAACAAATATTTAACAAATATTTAATCACGAATGTTTTCACGATTTCATGTTCGTCAATAGAGCTCCCCCCTCCGCTAAATTTAGTTCTACAGCACTGGTGCAAAGCCTTGCAAAGTCTCGTGCTATTCGTCGACTATTCGTACTATTCGTCGACTATTCGTCGACTATTCGCGGACTATTCGTCGACTATTCGTACAGTTCGTCGACTATTCGCGGACTATTCGTCGACTATTCGTCGACTATTCGTACTATTCGTCGACTATTCGCACTATTCGCCTCACTATTCTAGTTTTATCAATTACCGTTTTGCAGGTCCTAGGGTTAAATCGGCGGCGTGCAAATCTCGTGACGCGAAGGAGGTCAGATTTTCAAAAGTAGCCCGTAGCGACCACAGTGTTTTAAAATATTGCGTTTTTGTTAAATTACAGTTCCGGGTTTTACAGATTCCGGGTTTTACAATTCCGGGTTTTACAATTCCGGGTTTTACAGATTCCGGGTTTTACAATTCCGGGTTTTACAGATTCCGGGTTTTACAATTCCGGGTTTTACAGATTCCGGGTTTTACAATTCCGGGTTTTACAGATTCCGGCTTACAATTCCGGGTTTTACAGATTCCGGCTTTTACAGTTCCGGGTTTTACAGATTCCGGCTTTTACAATTCCGGGTTTTACAGATTCCGGCTTTTACAATTCCGGGTTTTACAGATTCCGGCTTTTACAATTCCCAGATTCCTTTCCTCGTTCCGTTCCTCGTTCCGTTCCTTGATTCCCCGTTCCTTGTTTTACAGATAGCCATCAAAAATTGTGAGAAAATGTTCTTAAAACGTGAAGCGAAATGCAGAAACGCCTTTCGTACAACCGACCCCTGCACGATAAGCAAACGCATGAGTATCACGACCGTGATAAGCGAGTTTTAGCGAAGGAAAAAATGGCTTCATCTTTGAATGAAGCTTTAGGTTACGATGATAAAGATGTGAAAAAATCACAGGTACTTTTTATATGTTGTTAATGAATTTACTATCGTTTAATTTTATTATAATATCTATTTTGGAAATATAAGGCAAAAGTATTATTTTTACTATTCTAATATGCATTATCTATATATTCTTTGCGTATTCGTTCTTTTATATTTTAAATCGTAAATGAATCAGTCGCGGATGTTGGATGTTAATTTACACACTACGATTAGTCGTGAATGACGAGTTGTGAATTTTCCCGCGCACACGCAATGATTCGTCAAAATCGTCCCGACAAAATCGCAATGTGTAAACGTACCTTTATCCATGTCATTTGAATCAGGAAACAAGGTAAGCCTTTTTAAATATTGTACGAATAACCTGCATTATTCGAGCTTCTATTTCGATAAAGTTCACTCATAAAAGTGTTAAAATATTACCAACACTATTTGGGTCAAATCGACAATAGTTCATGGTCGTTGTTTGTCATTTCCATAGTCAACATCACCTCATACTAAGTTTACTTTTGATATTTGATTGGTAAAAAGATATAGGCATAATTTGGCATTTCTCTCCCAAACCGTTGTGGCTATAGGGGGACTAGGTGGTATGTAATATTTATATGTGGTGTGTAAATACTGCTGTTTACTACAACCTTTATTCTCAAGTATAAAAGATTAAAATCTGAAGGTTCACAATTGTTTTAAAAATTGCTCCCATGGGCTATAGGCCTCCATCCTGCAATGCACAATGTTTAGGAATAATATTAAAGTTCATACACTAATAGACCTCTTGTATTAATTGACCCATGGAAACGAAGTTACAACTCTTTAATTACTTTATTAAATTATACAATTATGCAAATACGCATGAGCAGATACATGTACGCTTAGCGTACCTATTTTTGCAAAATAAAGCAATCATCCAATGGTATCATCTCGTCGAATCACTCAACCGTATGTTGAAATATCAATAAGAAAAATTTCAAAATATTTGTGCGGGGTAAAGTCGTCTCAACGTAAAATCGTAGTTTATTATAGACGCTTTGAAGTTCGCCCAGTTCCCAGACTATATCTCTATGACTATGACTATGACTATGACTATGACTATGACTATGACTATGACTATATCTCTATGACTATGACTATATCTCTATGACTATGACTATATCTCTATGACTATGACTATGACTATGACTATGACTATATCTCTATGACTATGACTATGACTATGACTATGACTATGACTATGACGAAGCTAACTAGTGATCCAAGGATAGTGCAAAGTTTTAAAAGACAAATGCTATGTTACATGGTTTATAGTGCGTACGTAATTGTTGTGCATCAATGTTGTGTTGTGTTGATATTTGCATATTACGTATTTACACGAGCAATTTTTATTTGGCAATTATTTTTACCTTTACTATTTTTATTTGCCCTTGAAAATTGATGAAATGTGACAAGCTTTTGAAAAGCTAGCATGCCAGCTTTTCAACAAGTACACTTGTCAATGAAAAGCTTGTAATAATTCTAAATTCGCGATGAGTGATTTATGTTTTTGCCAATATATTAATAGTAAGCAGATTAAAATTGTCTTTTGTTTACGGTTGCAATATTTGATTAGTTTTATTCAACTAATTGCAAATATGTCAACTCAACTTCGATTATTTCAAATTTTATTTATTTATTATTTCATCGTGTATATAAAATTTCTAGAGTACGGTTGTACACAGACTACTAAAATAAAGGCTAAGCAAAACTAGAAAGAATATAGAATGCATCATACATCATAGTTATATATACAGACGCATCCTCACCAAAATGCCATTCGCACTTTGTAAACAACTGCCCCGTCAACAGAGATGTGAAGAATTTTAAAATGCAAATTGCCCAATACCTTTATACCAGAAGTTCAGAACGAAGAATTATAAAAGAAATATAATTTGTTTGTTCTATTACTATTGCATAACAAATGTCAAACTACACTCTACTACCCTAGTGACTCTACAAATTACACTCTACGAGTCTACGGACAGAGTATAGCAACTTCTACTATCTATAAAACTCGCCAGAAACAATACAGTAGCCGTGGTATTGATGTGTATAAATTGTACGCAAGTCGACTTACCTTAGATCGCTGGTAAAATCCAATGCTGTATACTATAACTAACATATTCGATATTTACGGTAAGGCCAAAGGGATCTCACCGGGTCTTGAATCTTGTATTTGAATTTTTTTATATATAACCAGCACCAACTACCAAGTCCAAATATGTGACATGTTTGAGGCGAAACTTACGCTTCGGAATTTATAAAAATATTGCAATAATGAATATTCGACCCATTCAGTATTGTCTATTGAATACTGAATACGCACTACTAATCCAAAAGGCCAAAATGAAAACGTTTATTTATAAATTTGATCGTATTTCCATCACATTCCCACTCCCAGCTGCCACCATTGTGCGGTAAATCTTTCGAAATTTCGTATTTTCGTTCCGTGATATTATTAGATCAGTGGACTTGAACGCACGTGTTCATAGCTAACGGGGGAGTTAGCAACCCAATATTATATATAAAACGATTGTTATGATGTAGAGGTTTAATACCACAACCCAAATGTTGTTCGTAAATCTAATTAAACACTGCATGAACACAACCGAATTGAGCTATAAGATAACTTGAAAGTGCTTAAAAAAGTTTCAACCCCAAAGTTTAACAGATACGGTATTAATAGAGAATACCCCCCGGAAAGTTTACACTAGGATGTATCTATGTATGATAGCTCGTGTGAATTTTCGCCCCTCATCACAATACTGCAAAGTTAAAAACTTTGCACTAAAAAGGGTAAAGCCCTGGTCAAACGAGGTTGAGAGTTGATAAGAGTTGGCAAGCGAGAGTTTGCATGAGAGTTTGTTCAACAAGAGTTGCATGAGATATGACTGGATATTACCGCGCGTACAGGTCAAACAAGGGAAAATTCTGATCAACTGTCAACCGCTTAAGGTTGATAAGTGTTGATGAGAGTGCATGAGAGTTGGCGATCAAACGCGAGCAAGAGTTGCTACTCTCATTGACTCCCATCAACTCTTAACCTCGTTTGACCTGGGCTTAAATCAGCAAGAAATATTATTAGGAACCAAGTAAGAAAGCACTTACTACCACAATATTCATCCGAGCCATCATACAGACAATCATCATGTCCATCGCAAATCAACGTTATGTTGATACATGCACTTCTGTCTTGACACATGTACCAAAGTTTAACATTACGGCAGGAAGTCACTGAAATATGAAAATTTTTGGCGTCAAAACACAATTATTTCTGACAAAAAAAGAAATGGAACTACTGCACTCTTTTAAATCCTTGATTAAATAACAACCCAAAACATCGCGAGATAGTGAGATAAAATGTACCATAGAAAATGATGAAAATGCAACACGTACACATGCTTTACACTAGTCTAAATCTCCCTAAAGAGGGGGCCAATAATTTCGCTAAGGAAGGGCGCTATATTCCAGAATGCAGGAATTTGCCATTCCTGATACCCTAGATTTACCCCCTAAAGTATTTTAAAACGGTAAAGACAACAGGACGTATTCCAGAAGTTCAAGGGTATAGAAATTAGTTTTCTAAATAAGCACATGGACCCAAAGATCTTTGAGAATGGAAATAGCCAGGGGACCAAAGCTATATTTTGCCCCGGGCCTCCAAATGTCTCTGTGCGGTCCTGTCCCTACCTACGATAGTATGACTCAGAACTGATTGAGCAATAGTATATTACAAACGGTGTGGTTGTGTTGGTTTGTTTGCAGACTGTTGGTTGATAGTGAGAAATTTGTTTTGCTCGTAGAGGCTGTTAAACCTCAGGAAAAATACCTGAGTTTCAATTCAGTTTTATACTTAACAGTTGCACAAGCCACTGATCTCATAGGCACAAGCAAATTAAGAGAAACAAATTACATCTTACCACAATTGATTTCATCGGAATTATCTGGGCAGTTTGCGTGACCATTGCAGAGTGCGTCTCGTACAATACATTGACTTTCATCATCACACATGAAGTCGTGCTTGTGTGGACATTCTGGAAATACAACATGAGAGAATTTAGAAAATAATTATATCTACTAAGTTGGCGATGCATCTGAACATGCAACCTGTTTCCCAGGGTCTCACCTTCGCCGCCCCCCTGCTGCGGAGAGACCCTGGTACTGTCTGGTCACGTGAGTCAAAGTCGTCTGCTATACTCAGTAGGGGTAGGCGACCAGTCTGTTGTCATTGCGTTGATAAACAAAACAATTATCCCATATATGCGGAATTGTTCATGAGGCCCACCAAGTCCACCAAGGGGTAATGACCGACAGGCGACATTCCTTAAAAAGAGGCGACAAACTGTCTGAAAACGAGCGACAAGCGACAGCTTCTTACAGGAAAAAAGCGACAAATTCCGACAACGACAGAACACCCATTTAATTAAGACAACGACATACGGTTTTGCTATGATTTCGACGGCGACAAACAAAACAGACGTGACCAGTGAACTATATATACATAGAAGGCTGACTCCAGCTCAAAAAGTGAAGCCAAACATGGCGGAAATTGAAGGCATTCTGGTGCGTCATTTTCAGTCCCCTACGCGCGCGGTCAAACTCTTTAATGCCAGAGGAGTGATGTTTTTAAAAAATATAACAAAGTTCAATGTAAAGTTTAAATTCTGTGTTTTGTTTTGGTGGGGTTTAAATATTAAATTTGTTTAAAAAGACTACGATATTTGACCTATATTTCTAGCTAGAAACCACAATTGAAGGTCACTTTCTGAAATAATAAAATACAAAACAATATGAAATTGCATAGCAATTTTTCATTGTATATACGAAAAACTTTCTTAATATACTAAACGCTAGCCTAAAATTGTAGTTGCAAAGCAGTCGTGTGACGAAAAACTAAAAATAAACAATATAATAAAGTGAATGAATTCAGAAATGAGCAAAAACAACAACAAAATTTTATTCATAATGAAAAATACAGATTTTATACTGAAAAACAAAAACAAAGTTTGAAATTTGTTGTTAGATTCGCAATGAAAAATACAGATTTACTCACACATACAGTTGGAAAAACAGCGGAAAATTAATCAGGTCTACATTAAATATATAAAGTTTAGGCTTTTTTCTTTCTTGTCCTTTATAAAATGAACAGAAAGAGGATCTGAAAATCGCGACAACATCACTCCCCGCCATCAAAAAGGATTGACCGCGTGCGTAGGAGACTGAAAATGACGCACCAGAATGCCTTCAATTTCCGCCATGTTTGGCTTCACTTTTTGATTACGTAACAGTTAGAAGTCAGCCTTCCATGTATATATAGTTCACTGGACGTGACTACGAGAGTTTCTACTACAATAGTCGCAAGCGATATAAATATTTTAATGGTCTTTAATAGCATTTATATTGGTATTAATTAAAATTTAAAATAGTTAGCGTTCCACTTGGAAGGAAAATTCCTATCCAATCGAAAAATCGAAAATTCCTATCCGATCGAAATATGAATGGCAATCATTAAAAAAGCTTGTTTATAATACATAAAAAATCGACAGCGACATTTTTGTTATGGCTTAAAAGTGACAGCGACATTTATTACAATAAAGCAAGCGACAAAGCAGCTACAAAACGAGTGACAAGTGACATGGGTTACCCCCTTGGTGGGCCTCGTTCATTGTTATTGTTCTGAGTTCGTTTAAACAATTTAACTCTTCTCATACTAAAATTCAATTTACTGATGATTTTCGTGGCAAGTCTGACTTAGACTATTTCTTAACCGAATAAAATTAGAGTTCTAAATATATTTTTACGCAAAGTCGAACGCTGCTAGCTTTTAACCGAACGGAGATGTTGCGCAGCAAAGCCGTTATTCGCAAATGAATTTTCTTCAAGTATACTTGCCTAAGTTTTGTAAACAACGCAATTACAAGATTCAAATCCTTCAAACGAGGATATTAATATCTGCTACAGCATTGTGAACGAATCACTATCATTTAAAAGATCCGTCTAAAGGACGCTGCATCGAATGACGGTGTTTTAGTCATAACCATTAGTTTTAATATATCCTTGGAATTATTATTAATAAAATAAGCTTTCTCGCATATTATCGTCTACAGACTACACATATAAAGATTAAAGGTGCGGTCATGCGGCACGGAATCGTCTTGCTGTAGCTGTTTACCAACTAATTGTTCCGAGGGGCAAATCATCCTAAAAAGTGTACGAGATTAAAAAATAGGTCCGCAAAGCGTACATGTATCTGCTCATGCGTAGTTGCATAATTTGCATAATGTCAATGCATAAGGTCAATGTCACTCAATGAGTGTACCCTATTACCCCGCATATAAGCGCAGCGCCTATAAGCGAATTTTCTTCAATTTTGGAAAAAAATCTGGAGTAAAAATAGACGTAATTTTGCTTATAGGCGCATGGGGTCTGGGTACGAGAATTGGCACATCCTTTTAATATTGCAAAATATCAATGGTATTATATAAAACGGTAAATGCAAATTTGATATTTTAAGAAATAACGGCCTTGAAATTCCATGCCTATATCGAGTAAAAGCACAAAGATGAAAGGTGATTCAAGCTGAGTGTGTAATAAAAGAATACCTCAGACGAATAAACCAAAAACAATAACTATTATCATTAACCATTTAACTACAATTTATAATAGACAATGTTGATAATTTAAAACATACAAAGTATTTGTATCAATCCAGTTGTACATAGATCAAGGAGTAACATTATAATTATGTCATTTTAATTACGTCTAGGCTAGACTACAGTTACAGCTAACAAGGCGATGGCAATATATCTGCATTCGCAGATACAAAAATCATGTGATTTTTGGATTTTTTTGACATTTTTCTATATTTTTGTGATTTGTCTGTCATTTTTTTGCTGATTTTTTCGTGATTTTTTTTTGTGATTTTTCTGAAGGTGATTTTTCTGAAGGTGATTTTTCTGAAGGTGATTTTCTGAAGGTGATTTTTCAGTGATTTGCCCCTTGAATTGTTCGATTCCGTAATACGGAGAACGCTTAAATTTATATATCACTGATTTATACACGGTTTAAATATATTTAATATTCAATACAATACGATCACATATTTTTAGATCGATACAAACGCGACAACGAGTGTTCCAATTTCGTTAACTATAATTTAATTTAATTTTTTAATTTTTAAAGTTATTGACATTCCCAAAACGGGTTTTTCGATGACAATTTACAATTATTATGTACAATTATAATTATTTACAAGTCTATTCTATACTAAAATTGTCAACTAATTACTAATGTAAATTGTATATTTCCTTCTAAAAGTTTTGCTTTTAATTTAGATTTAAAATAGTTGAGATCAACAATGGATTTTAATTCCTCGTCCAGTGCGTTCCAGATTTTGGTTCCTCTGTATTTGAATGTTCTTTGGCCGGTCGCGGTCCGATACTTTGGAATGTCAAGTTCATTTTGGCTTCGTGTAGCGCGATCATGGATTTGATTTCTTTTTATGAACTTGTGACCTAAGTACGGGGGTGCTTGATTATGTATGCATTTGTGAGTGAGGACAGCGTCTCTGTATTGTAGATGCTCTTTTATTGGTAACCGAGTTCCTTTAATAAAGGAGATACATGGTCATATTTACCGACATTTCCTGAAATAACCCTGGCTGCATAATTCTGAATTAGCTGGATTTTCTTAATGTTCTCTTCAGATGTATTGGACCATATTGAAGAGCAATAGTTGATCTTACTCATAACCAGTGCGTTTATGATGGTGGTTAGTGTTGATTGATCAAATAGATGCTTTACCCGGTTGATCTGACAAAGTTTGGAGATACATGATGATGATAGATGCTGTATGTGTTCATTATACTTTAATTTAGAGTCAAGTATTGTCCCCAAGTCTTTGACCTGCGCCACAGGTTCCAGGGTTTTCCCAATCAAATTAATGCTAGGGACATGATCCAGTTGTTGAAGCAATTGTTGTGATCCAACTACCATCATTTTAGTTTTGTCTGGATTATTAGTAAGCTGTTCTTGCAACACCATTCGAACACTCTATGCAAGTCGTCTTCTATAGTTGATAGAGAAGAGTCCAAAATCGGTAGTGAGAAGGATAGATACTCTTTGGAGTCGTCAACGTAAGATTCGAGACTACAGAATTCTGGGATTGAAGATAGACTGTCGGTATAAATGTTAAATAGGAACGGTGAAAGCACTGAACCTTGGGGTATTCCGTGTGTTAATAAAGCCGTAGTTGAGGTGGTGGTTCCTATACGGACATATTGAGATCTGTCCGCCAAATAGCTCCTAAACCATTCGTGGACTGCAGGAGAGACGCCTAAACGTAGTATCTTTTGGAGAAGGATGTCATGTTGTATACTGTCAAAAGCTTTGGACAGATCAATAAAGACCACTATGGATATTTGTTTTTTGTCCATTGCTTCTAATAGGGTGTCTGTGAACGCGACGTTGAGTGATTGAATGAGTTGAATGATTTTTTCGATTTCCACTTTGATAGTAATTTGCGTTCTGTGAGATATGCGGTGAACTGGTTTAGAACAACTTTATCACAAACTTTTGAAAGGGCTGCCAGTAGTGATATTGGACGGTTGTTTGAAGCGACTTCGTGATCGCCATCTTTATGTATTGGTACCACTTCCGCTAGTTTCCAGGTTGAGGGGTACTTTGATGTTCTCAGAGAACAGTTGATAATATCTGTGAGAGGATATAGGATAACATCAAGAGAGTCTTTCAAGTATCGGAAGCCTATTTTGTCTGGTCCCGGGGCTTTGTGCGATGGGGTTTCCAAAATTATTCTTCGTACCTCATTAGGGGTGACATCTCTCAGTTGGAACATTTCCTCCGATGTTATATAATTGTGGATTGTTGATGGTTCAGGTGGAGGTATTGAAACTCCATTTTCTTCGGCTAATTCCTTCACTTTATCTGCTGTCCTACTGAAGTGAAGTAGGTATTGAACTCCTCGACTATTTTGCTATGATCATTTTGGTAGCAAAGTTTGGTGGATTCTTTAGCAGGTGTGCATCTCTTAATCACCTTCCATGTGGACCTAGAATTTCCTTTACAATTTTCAATTTGAGTGCGTACGTGATTAATTTCTGCCTTTCTTAGGTTGATCTTGACGGAGTTCCTCAAGCTTTTATACTTTACCCAGTCTTCCGTATTGTATGTTGCCCTGAAGACCTTCAGCATCATGTTTCTGAGATTCATTAGTAGTTTAATATCTTTGCTGATAAAAGGTTGAGGTCTACCTTTAATTCTTATGCGTTTAATTGGCGCATGGTCATTTAGTGTGTTTATGAACGATTGGTTGAATAGATAAAGTTTGTCGTCTACGTCCTCTGCGAAGAATACCATATTAAAGGGAAGTCGTGATAACTCCATAACGAACTGATTAGGATCATAGTGCTTGAGACTTCTCACGTGAATGTATGTGGGGGGAGGTTTACTGGCCCTTAGTTTTAGTGTGCAATAGACCATGGAGTGATCACTGATGCCTATATCTACCACACCACTGTCCTTCACTATAAGGGAGGAAGAAACCATGATAACATCTAATAAGGATCTTGAATGTGAAGTTATTCGTGTTGGATCATTGATTAATTGGGTTAAATGTAATTCAGAACAGATATCAATTAGTGTTTTCGCTTCCAAACAGCTTGGATTAAGGAGATTGCAATTTAGATCGCCCATGATCACAACTTGTTTGCCCAAAAGTAATGCTTCAATGCACATGGGTTTCAATTCCTCTCTAATGCAGGTGACCTGAGAATCTGGGGGTCTGTACGCAACACAGACAATAAACGATTTGTGTTGTCTCACTTGTATCTGTAGCCACAGTTGATGAAAGTTTAATGTAGAGATGCACGAGAGGTCCTTTAACGTTGTTACTTTAAAGTCATTTCGCGCATAAATGCAAACACCGCCGCCCTTCTTATGCTTGCGGTCTAGTCTGTATATTTTGTAACCAGGAATTTCAACTTCGGCGTTAGTCGCGGATGAGTTGAGCCATGATTCTGATACTGTAAGGATGTCAACGTTCTCGTCGACCACAAGTTCTTTGATTTGGACTAAGTGTTCCCTGTTCTTAAGAGATCGCGCATTGAGATGGACTAGTTTTATTCTGTTCGATATCGAATCACCATTATTTATCACCTTCTCTCTACGTATTCCTACACAATTCTGTATACAATGTCCCCGAGCATTTTGTCTTGTTATTTGTCGGGGCAAAGTGATCCTAACTGGAATTGGGGAATCGGAGCATCAAATGCTAGAATAGGCGAGGATAGGGAATGAGGGGAGGCATTGCGATCTCCATCAATGGCCTCAGTGGAGGCACGGGCTGTGGTGGAGGTAGGGGTTTCCATAATTGTCGATAGTAATTTCGTGGGGGCGGGAGAGAATTCGGATTATTTTATAAATCGTATTTCTGGAGCTCGGCGATGGGTTAAAAAATAATTTGGTAGGGTTTTGTTCCGGTGTGTTTTCCAACGTATGTTTACCGTGAAGGAAGTCACAGGTGTTCCCCTTCAAACAAAAACCTCTCCTGTGTAAAAACGGGCAAGGTATTTGATGTTTGCGCGCAGGAGATGGTCTTATAGGGTGAAGAAAATCGCATCGGTTCCCCTTGAGACACCGACCATTGCGCTTTAAAAAAGGGCAATGAGTAGAACTTTTTGAAGGTAAGTCATGTTGATCGTTTTTGACTTTCTTCGTTGCCGGTTGTAATTTGGATTGGGACTTCGAGATTCTATTCACCGGCGTACTGACATATTTCTTCTGTTTACTAAGTGAATTCTTTCTCGGCTGCGGTACTAATGATTGCTTTGGAGATGACTCATTAATAATCCTAAGGTCAGAGTCATTAATATTCAAATCGATAGATTGTTGACTATCACCTAATGGGATTTGGTTTTTTTCCTGAGGTGTGGGAGTTTCAATAATGTTGATGCTCGAATCTCTATTATTTAAATTAGAAAATTGTTCACTGACACGAGACGTGGTAGGTTCTAGATTAACCGACGATCTATTTTTTTCTTTGTTCCCATGATCATTAACGTTTACTCTAAGTAAAGTATTTTGCATACAAACTGACTTTGGGTCATTAATAAATGAAAAAGAATCGAAAATATGATGAGTAAAAAGGCATATATATATATAGGAAAGTAAATTAATATGCACTACTCATAACTCTGCCCAACGTACCCACCCACGACAAATTATTCTACATCCCAAAATCTGGGATGTCACATGACCAGAGAGTAACGGGGTTTCGCCGGAGCAGCTGTTATGGGGGCGTGACGGAGGTGAAACGCTGGGAAACAGGTTGCTGAACATCTAGAAACATCTGGAAAAAAGTCGACGTTTCCCACCGACCTAAATGTTGTTGTGGACACAAAATTTCCTTTGCGGGAATCAAAAATGTTTCTCAGTGAATGAATGCTTCCTAGTTTGTCCTGGACGGTAAGTAATCGTCAAAACAGGTTCGCATTTCTTCGTATTGAAACTATACAAAAAGATCGATTGTAGCCCATTGCTTTTCAGACGGATTGGAGATTTACTTGCAAGATCAGAGTTTTCTCGATCTTTTTCTGGTTGTTTTTGTTGGTACAAAAGTAATGATTTATACGGGTCGTCACTTACACACTCGCACAAGTTGTAACAAACCTGCAGCAGACTTGTACCAATGCTGTTTTAACAAATTGTTATCAGAATGTGTTCACACTGCTTGTTCCCAGCTTGCTGACAAGTTGACAACTTGCTGCAAGGTTGTTGACTCCACAGACTTGTTACAAGTTGTTCCAACAACTTGTTATCGTCCGCCAATCCAACAACTTGTTAACAAGTTGTGAGTGATAACCTTGTAGCAACTTGATAAAATGACAACATTGTCACAAGTTGTTGACAAGCTTACCACAAGCCTGTTGCGAACACTTCTTGTTGACAAGATGTGAGATACTTACGCGTGTACTATATAAGTTACTGGTAGTGTACACAACGTGATCTAAGTGATGCCGAATGAATTTATAATCAAAGTTTAGTCGCATGCAGTTATAGGCGTAGGGGCAAAACAAAAATGGGGGTAAGAAGAGACAATATTTTGTCCAATGAAGCCGAAATTGACCAACTTTAAATGTCTAACTATTCACACCTTAGATAGAACAACATGCTCTTTATGCCTGTATCACAAAGGGATAGCATTTATTTGTGCATCACAAAATCCATATTATCCATTTGTAACTAACGAGACAAATTGCCCAACAAAATATGGAAGAGGGGCAGCCCAGCACAACCCAACTTGCGCGACTCTGCTTATATACATGCGTATTACATAACAAATAAATAGGTAATTTATAGCTTACTGTCCTTGTGGTGGTGACAATGGTTTTCATCAGAACGATCTTCACAATCGTAGTCTCCGTCACATCTTGCACCCTTATAGACACACTGTCCATTTGTACAGCGAAATTGACTATCCAGCGGACATTTTGTTCGATCTTAAAAACAACAATAAACAAATCTCACTTTAATCCAGAGGAACATATAAGACACAAGGTGAAGAAAGTAGAGCTATATTTGCATGACTTCATGACTAAGATGCACGGCTTTCAGAACCATTTTCATGGTGAGAAAGAAGGTGATGAGGGAATCATTTTACTAATCATTTTTGCTCGATTGTACTAGCTTATTGCTAGAGGCCTAATAAGTCTCATTTTTTTAGTTTAAATAGAGATTTATTGTATTTTGCGCACATTACTGTCTCTCATTTTGCGCAAATTACTGTCTGTCATTTCGCGCACATTACTGTCTCTCATTTAGCATACATTACTGACTCTCATTTTGAGTACATTACCATCTCTCATTTTGCGTACATAACCATCTCTCATTTTGCGTACATTATTGTCTCTCGTTATACGCACATTACTGTCTCTCCTTTTGCGTACATTATTGTCTCTCGTTATACGCACATTACTGTCTCGCATTTTGCATACATTACTGTCTCTGATTTTGCATACATTACTGTCTCTCATTTTGCGTACATTATTGTCTCGCATTTTGCATACATTACTGTCTCTGATTTTGCATACATTACTGTCTCTCATTTTGCATATACATTATTGTCTCTTATTTTGCGTACATTCCTGTCTCTCATTTTGCGCACAATTTAATCACTTGGTGCTGACATGGCACCTAGCCAAATCTTATTCATTAGACACAAGTATGCGGTATGTAAAAATTTCGCTGTACTTACTTTTGCACACCATCTCATCAAAGCCGTCTATGCAGTCTTTCACATTATTACACATATATCCATGTGGAATACACCTTCCTTCTGGACAACGGAATTCATCATCCTCACAACCTTTCAAGCCGTCTAAACCATAAACAACAACTTTATTACAGAGAATATTGCTGATGAGAAAATGAAAATAGTTTGGCGAACGGTCTCCAATCTGCTATCACTGATCTGAAAACTAGAACTGGATAGTGCATGCATCTGCTATGCATAAATGAAGGCAATGGCGGCCATATTGGTGTGACACCACAAATCCACAGTGGTATTGCCATGACAGCCATATTGTTTAATTTACATGAAGTAGTAGGCGTACGAGTGAAACTATATTCGAAAATGAGAAATTGGAAGTTAAAATTTGTAAATTTATTGAAGAATCTGCAAGCGTGATTTTGAATTTGAAAGGTTAGTATTTATTCATAAATATAGTAAGGGTTAATTCGTTTAGTTTACTTACATAATTTATGATTATGCAAATTACAATGACAATGTAGTTACATAATTTATAAACCATGCAAAGAGTGCCAAAGATGAGCTTTAGTTCGCAAACAAATATATTCACGATAGTGTTATATCTTATATCCTTTTTCACAACGTGTAACTTGCTTTTAAATGTACCTGTATATATTAAAAAGTTACATGATATGAAAAATTACAACAAACCAAATTAAAATATTTACAAGGCAATAGCTATATTTTGTAACTATTATTTTTAGTAATAAAGCATGTGTGCATATTAAAGAATTATTCCACAGGTGCATGGTACCGATAAATAATAGTTGTATGTTAATTTTCTAATATGTACTAGATATTCTAAAACTTTCTGCTTGGCAGTGCTTGCTAGTGTTATGGGTTTATTCTTTCTTCCTTTGAATTTGACGTATGAGCAATCACAATTAGCTAATTATTATAAATTTAGAAATATACAAGAATCGGTTGTGGATGGTGGGGGTAAAGGTAAGGTACATCTAATGCTTTTGGTGGAAAAGCATTAGAATGTTTTTTAAAATATCACATGATAATTTTTGCTCGAATCAGTGGTGAGATTAAAAGTTAAAAACCTCAGTCAATTTCCCAAGGTGGTAATTTGGTAATTCTTGGTCAAAATATTATTAGAACGCTACATTCAATATCAAATATTCAATAGCCAAAATGTGATTACCCTTTTTCATATATATCATATTTGCAATGTTAAGAAACGGCTTTATAAGTTTGCTATAGTTAGCTGGTTTAGACATATTCTCATTTATCTCAATATTTAATCCTTCTATAAAACAATATACTGAATCAGTCGTTTCCCAACCTTCTGGTTTCTCGTTAAATTCTATTTCCTCCTCTTTTCTAACTGGTGAGACATTGCAAATTCTCCTGTTTTAGCAATGTTTGGAGAAAAAAAGCGAAAAAAATCTGGTGCAGAATTCCGTAAAGCAAAACAAATCAGAGAGGAAGAAAATAATAGGCTGGGAAGGTCTATGCCAAAATTCTTGAAGAATGAGTCCGGAAACAGGTTAGACGAACAAAAATCGAGTGATTCAGTGACAAAAAACACTGAAGAAAATTTGACTAACTTACAGACAACAACAGAAATTACAAGCCAATTGTCAAAACAAGAGAATGATGTTTTACAGCCCACAACAGAGAATACAAGCCGAGTTTCACAACTAGAGGATGATGTTTTTCAGTCTGCAAATGAAAGGACAAACCAGTTGTCAGAACTAGAAGGAGTAGAAGATGATCAATGTTTTTCAGCCTGCAGCAGAAATTTCAAACACGTTCACAGAATTAAAGAATGGTAATGTTTTACAGCTCACAACAGAGAATATAAGCCGAGTTTCACAACTAGAGGATGTTTTCCATCCCGCAAAAGAAAGAACAAACCAGTTGTCAGAACTAGAAGATGTTTTTAAGCCTGCAGCAGAAATTACAGACCACGTAACAGAACTGAGGAACCATAATGGTTTACACCTTGTCCCAGAATGCATTGGTGGTGATGAATCTGACTTATCAGAATACAACAACAGGTGCTTTACTCAAGAAATTGAAAACAAGAATGCAGAAGATAGTAATGTAAGTGAAAACGTTTCAGACACGATTGGTTGGAATTCGGCTATACCAATCCAAATTAATCCAAACATTGCAGTTCACAAGGAGAATACTTTTGACCCGGCTTCTCTTGTCGGTCTAATACTAACAATTATTGATACAGAAGCTTTATTAAAGATGGATCCATACCAACCACCTGAGTCAGTTTTAAGCCAGCGAAAAAGTAAACAAGGAAATCGTTCTCGGCATTGTTCTCAGCAGGGGTTTTTTCACAAACCAAGTAAGGACATTAAGTAAGGACAGCCTATTCTGTATAGTGTGTCTGCTCTTTGCCACTACTCGGCTAAATCAAGGTAATGCCTTCACATGTATAGTGGATTTTCAAATTGGAAAAAGCAGTATGAAAGTGTTTTAAAACATGAAACCAGTGAAACACATTTGAATGCAAAGGTTGCCGAAGTGCTTTTTTTGCAAGAACATAGCATAGCAGCTAGTCTTAAACAACAAGAGAAATTACAAGACGAAAAAAGAAAGTTATTTCTAACAGAAATATAATGCAGCGTATAGTGGATACAGTCGTATATTTGGGCGGTCAAGGTCTGTCATTCACGGGTGTGTGAGTTACTTGCACTGACAAACCTAAACGCTGGAAATTTTTTGGCGGCTTTGAAATATTTGTCACAGTATGACTCAACAACCAAGGAACATTTAGATAAAATTTGCCAACAACAAGATCTGGCTGCACAACGAAATGCCAAAAAAGGTCGCAAAGGATCGACAAGGACGGGGTTCAAAACTGACATTTCTCAGTAACGATTCACAAAATAAGCTAATTAACTTAATTGGAAAAGCAATTTCATCTCAGATCGCGCGGAGTATTGAGAAATGCCAAGCATGATCATTAATTGCAGATACAACTCCTGATGTATCTCGCCAAGAGCGATTGAGTGTGTGTGTCAGAGTTGTTGATGAAATCGGAGATTTCATGTCCGATATGAAATCGGTCCACGATATGCTGCTCAAAGAACTGTATTATTTAGTTGTACAATTGTTGGGAAGCGTTTGGTCAAAGTAGTGAGAATGGAAAGGCTCAACTTTGTTTACTCGGCTCTGGAGAAGTATATAATTGATACGAATAATTTCTCCATACCTAATGATTGACCAAATGTTTTCTATTCTTACTTTATTTTTGTGTGTGTGTCTGCAAGTGAGAGTCCTAGATAAGCACTAATGCTTTTGACTTAAACTTGTAATTTTTGTTGTAAATATATTTTTCCTTTTCCTTTTTGTGTCATTAAATATGTTTATATCAAATCGGAGATTGTTCAGAACATCTTCTTTCGTGTAAACGCGCAACAGGTACAACTGCAAAAGAGCTTTACACAACGATTGCTACCACATTGGAGAGCGAAGGTGTTTCTTTTGAAAAATTAGTAGCTCAAACATACGACGGTGCCCCTAACATGAGTGGCTGTTATAACTTTCTGCAAGCCCTTATAAAAGAAAAAGTTGGAAGTCATTCAAAAGAATGGCAAACTTAAAATTTTATCTGTCAAACGCTTAAACACCGCTCGCTGGAACGCGAGAGAATTTTGTCTCAAAGTATTGCTCACCCGTTTTGACTCAATAATAGAAGTGATTGCAAAAATTAAAGACAATGCATCATTCGAACCAGACCAATGAGCAACGGCAGAGGGGCTTCATTCATCTCTACAAACGAGACAAATTGTGGCAACGGCGATCCTTTTTCGACAAATCTTTGCTGTCACGGGCCTCTTAATAGATATCTACAAAGTACTCAGATTGATTTTGGCAAAGCAAATGATATGGTTGACAGTGCAATTGCAGACCTTCAACGATTGCGTGAAAATCCAGAAAAAGTATTTCAAGATGTTGATTCTGAATTTAAAGACGTGCATTGGAAGATAACGCGAATTCGATACAAAAGAGTGATGGACGGAGAACAAGCAAGGGATTCTCCAGTAAATACCACAAAGGATCATTGGATGCGTGAAACCTTCTACCCTGCTATTGACACAATTCAAGCATCTATGCAGAACTGCTTCGAGCTAGAAGAACCGACCATTGCTTAACTCTACTTCACTGTTTGCGCCACGACAGTTTCCTGACCTAATGGCCAAGTATAGCACGTCACGTGATCTTGAATCTGGTATCAAGTCATTTTGTGAATTGTACAATCTCGATCCATTCAGGTGCGCAGATGAACTGTTTAGTTTCGCAGGGACATTTTCCAAATTCAATTACTCCCTACTGCAACAAAATATGATGAATATGATGGCAACGTCGACGACGATGTTGACAATGACGGCTATGAAGGTGATGTAGGTGACGACAATGATGATGGCGATGTAGGTGATGACAATGTTGATGGCGATGGTGATGACAACGATCACGCCAATGAAGGTGATTGTGATGACAATGATCATGACGATGATGCTGATGACAATGATCATGACAATGATCATGACAATGATCATGACAATGATGCTAATGACTCTGACGAACAGTCCACTGCTTTGAATAATAATGATCACTCGACCAAAAACAAAATTAAAATAATTCCAACGTTTAGTGATGCTTTAAAGATTCTTTCCTTCCCCCGTTTTCATCTGGTCGATGCATATCCTACATTAAGACAGGCCTCGGCTACTGCAGAACGCTCTTTTTCTGCTTTGAAGAGAATCAAGACAAGAATACGCTCAACAATGGTACAATAACGACTTGACTCACTGCTCAAGATGACGATAGAAAGGAAAATCTTGCTGTCTATAGACAAAGACGAAATAATTTATGCATTTGCGAAAACATCGTCAGAGCTTACAAAAAGCTTTGATATAGAGTTAAATTTTCTACCTGTGACAGACCACAGACGGATCCTCTGATAAAACACTATGATTACAATGTGGTCCCACTTTTATTTACGGTTTAGCTTAAGGCTTGTTTGTATGGGCTTTGTATTGATGCGATGTTTGCCTCCTGTGTTAGTGTATAAGTATAAGTATGATGTATCTCCATGCAAGTAAAAGTTACCAATGCAAGGTTATACTTTATTCTCAATTAAATATTTTAAGTCATATCAAGCTCGCTCATAAAAATCTCCCGTGCAAACGAGCCTCTGGACACCAAGGTAAAGCAGTATAAATGGCTTTCTAAAATCTTTGGACGATGGGCGCCATAAGCGAAGGGGAGGCGCCATTTGAGGCTTGGCCCACCCGAAGTTGAACAGGCCACCACGCCACTGCGCTGGGGCAACAGTGCTATAGGTTTCGGCTTGTATTTTTATCCAATCTCCAATCTCCAATTTCCGGGGATTGTCACAAATGGAATACTTCATGTAAATAAAGTATAGTTGACACAAGATGGCGACCGCAAATGACGTTTGTATGATAAATATTTTAATAGCCCCACCGATTAACGCTTAATAGATCGTCTTGTTAGAAGAGGTGAGGGAAGCTATATTTTTTAAGCTACAACAGCAAGAGAGATTTGCTTGATAGTAAAACTAATTTAAACATGTTACAATTCGATTTGAAGAGAATTTGACAGCCTTAAAAATATCTTCTAATTATAAATATTCTGGCGTAGAGGCTATCCAGTAGTAGAGGGTGTTTTCTAAATGGAATATTCGAACGAAAATGTATATCCAGTTTCAGACCAGGAGCAGTTGTTAAAAATGAAACTTTAAGCCCTCTGGTACGAATCGAAGCTGCGGCCCTGCGATTCCGGTGCAGCGTTCTAACCAACTGAGCTACAGAGTCCAGTTGCTAAGCATTCCAGATCTAGTTTTCAGATCAGTGCACGGACACTTCGCGAAATATTGGGGGTGCGAATTAAGTTGCCAAAATATAATTCACCGGAGCAAGAGGATCATTATAAACCTGATCGACAACTAAGGCCTAAGGGTTTGTGGAGAAGAAGGAGATCCGAGAACCCGAAGAAAAACTCTCTGCAAAGCCAGGCATGGATTTACTGCGGGGTGCAGGGGATGTGCATCCTTCCTAGCCCTTGGGGGGGGGGGGGGGAGTGCAGGAGGGATTGTCGAGGCCCAGCCACGACCAGATCAAGCTGGATCCATCCCTGCTCAAAGCACATGAGAGAACCAACCTTAACACTAATTTGTTAAGCAAAGGGAAGCCGCTTAACCTAATTAAATACCCTATATACCCTCGAATTACAGTAGCAGGCTAAACTCAACGGCAAGGGACAACGTTGGCGTCACAGCTTACAGTGTATGCTTTACTCGAGGGAAATAACCTAACCGCCGCCAGACATCGAGAGCAATGCTGAACAATAAGAAACGAGAATAAAGCGGTTTAATGTCTAATTATTAATAATAATGCGGGTATCAGTATTTTAAAACTGCGGCATGTGCGACCCTCCAAAACTATAGTCTTGCACTTCAGTGACATTTCTATCCCGAAATAACGGATTAGGGTTGAGATTAGGGTTAGGATTAGGGCTAACATTAGGGTTGAGATTAGGGTTAGGATTAGGGTTGAGATAAGGGTTAGGATTAGGGTTGAGATTAGAGTTAGGATTAGGGTTGAGATTAGGGTTAGGATTGAAATCAGAATTAGGATTAAGGTTGAGATTATGATTAGGGTTGAGATTAGGGTTAGGATTGAAATTAGAGTTAGGATTAGGGTTGAGATTATGAGTAGGGTTAGGATTAGGGTTGAGATTAGGGTTAGGATTAGGATTGAGATTATGGTTAAGATTAGGGTGAGGATTAGGGTTGAGATTAGGATTAAGATTAGGGTTGAGATTAAGGGTTGAGAATAGGGTTAGAACTAGGGCTAACATTAGGGTCAGGGTTGAGATTTGAGTTAGGATTAGGGTTGAGATTAGGGTTAGGATTAGGGTTGAGATTAGGGTTAGGATTAGGGTTGATGATTAAAGTAAGGATTGGAAATTTGGAATAAGGTAAGTAAAAATGAGGTTTTTAATATGGAAATTGACCGCTTAATAATTTTCTTACCACATCCAGTATCTTCATCAGAATAATCTCCGCAGTCATTTTGCCAGTCACATGTCATATCATCAGGTATACAATGACCATTCCTACATGAAAATTCATGGGGTGCACACGTCTGCCCAGCTATATTGACAAGAAAACAAAACAATTTACTATGCTTCATTTAAGAAATACATTCTTTTTTAAACGCTAGACTTTTAAACCCACCCCACAAGTTTGCTATGTAGAGAAAACTTAAGTGGGCTTAAGTTGGCGTATTTTTAATGTCTTGAACAATAGTAACAATGGCTGAACTGAATACAAACAATTGGTTAAGTACGCCGTTAAAATCAACTTCTTTCTACATGACACTGTTTGTTGGATAGGGTCAACATTCAAATCAATATATTTCAATGCTCGAAAAACAACGTGTTAGGTATACTTTTCTTGAAGTATGAAAATAATATTTCTTATTTCTTATCTATGAAAATAAAGCAATCTGATTGGCTAGCGAGCGGTTTTTTTGCATCCGGACCGCTCTGAAACTCATCCGGACCGCTCTAAAATTCAACCGGCCCGCTCTGGATTTCGCGATAAAACACAGGAGTGAAACAATTTTAATTAAAAGATCTACCCAAAAAGTTCAAAAAGCTAGCCTAACGATAGTTAGAGTACGAAAATGAATTGCATCAACCTCTAAAGGCTTCATACTAAGCACGATGTACACCAGAATTGACTGTATTTTGAGGAAAATGAGACTATGAGAGACAAGCCAGCCGCATATAGGAGAGATCTCACCTTGCGCTTGGTGGGATCTCAGTCAAATGGGATAAAATTTTCCATATGAACGCTTCATCCCACCTGACCGGGATGGAAATGTTTTTGCCACCTTTGACATATATATTACAGGGTTCGTGCAAGTTCCCAAGAAGATTTATAATAAGGACTTTTCAAGGACTATTTAAGCACTAAAATTTTCAAGGACTTTTTATTGGACTCTGATAAAATGATGGCGAATGAACGATAACCACAGTAAAAGAATGGAAGACAAGTGACTTTCTTACTATATTTTCTTACTGTATTGTATTAGATAATTGTATAATTCAAGTCAAAAAGGTTTTAAGAACGGAGATTTGAAGCAACAAAAATATGATTATATGTTGGCAACGTAAGTTCGCACCCACAATATTTCGCGAAGTGTCCGCCACTGGGCAGGATACTACACGTAAAAATCTTGTGTGTTCGCAACAGGCTTGTAGCGAGCTCTTCAACAAGGTGTAACAATGTTGTCATTTTATTAAGTTGCTACAAGGTTGCCATTCACAACTTGTTAACAAGTTGATGAATTGCAGGACAATAACCTTGTAGCAAGTTGTCAACGAGCCGTTGACACTTGGTCAACAAGCTGGGAACAAGCAGTGCGAACACATCCTGATAACAAGTTGTTGAAACAGCATTGGTGCAAGTCTGCTGCAGGCTTGTTACAACTTGTGCGTTTTTACGTGTGTAGATAGGATAAAAACAGTCACGTGAACACATAAATAAACTTGAATGGGAAAAACTTGAATGACTTACTTGGTCTTATACAAGTACCATTCGTCAGAGTTATCAGACCACCAGTGCATCTGCATTCATTAGTCTTAGGGTTCAACACCAAGTCATCACCACACGCGCAAACATATTTATTGTTTGGTTTAGGTAAACACAGCTGAGAGCATTTTACACCCGTACACGAGCTGTTATCTACAACAGAAACACACATCAGACTATATATTAACTCCTTGTGAAATTATCGTCATTGAAGGCCACGTTACACGAGGCAAGAGCTACGCTAGGTAAAAAATTTACTCGCAGAGAAATTGTGCGCATAAATCTCGTTCTATTTTGCCGATATTTTCCTTGCTAAACATGCCCAGAAGCCAACAAAGAAATGAATGAGAATGATAATTTCGGTGAAGTGAAACGCGGGCCAAGCTCACTGTTTTTCTGTGTGTACATTTCTACATAACATCGCTCCGTGCAGAAATTGCGTTGCAAGTTGCAGCAAAAATTGCCCCGTGTAACAAACATGTCCTTCACTGTTGTCACGTAATATTGAGTAGTTTTCAATTTCATTGACCGTTCACGGCCCAGTCGTGGTTTTGTTTCATTTCGGATTGCACTAAATTCATTCCAATTTTATGGATTTTTTATCACTGCGCATTACATAAGCAATAGGGGGGGGGGGGGTGCCAGACTGGTACCCCCGCAGGAAAATTTTACGGACGACACCCTTTAGATTGACTGAAAATACCCACCATGCTCACCCACAAAAAGCAATCCACGACAAGAATTTCTATAAACCGAATCAGATTTTTTCACACAAAATAGAGAATAGTCTACAACTGACTAAAACTGATATGGAAAACGGTGTCAAACCAAAATACTTGAAGTTTCTACAACTTTAAACTCAGTTTCGCGCCCTTTAAACTCGATAAGGACATTTGGGTAAGTGATGTAAATCAATTTTTGAAAGTTTTAGTGGGTTCTATTTAGTATAAAAATTTATCACAACAAATGTTATCACGGCACATTTTCACTGTTTGTCACTGCACACTTTCACTTTATCACTGTACAAATTGGTTATCACTGCACACTAAAATTAGGTATGTTTAAATTCGATCTTGTTTGTTGGATGCAAACATGCATTTATTATATACTGTAATTAGCTCAACAGGTCATTCAATAACAATTATATATTTTGGAGTTACATAAAGTTAATAGCTAATGCTTTCATTCGTGCAATGGTAAGAATATTTTCAGTCCGTGAATGATGGAATTTCCATGCAACCCGGCTGTCGTCTTGTTGAATGAAACAGAAGGATCGTTTATAAATGTTTTCAAACCACAATTTCCAATGAAAATTAATATTAAAATTAAATCGATAATTGATTATAAGTTTTCTAAAGTTGCTTAGAAACCGACACAAATACAATATAAGATGGTCAATTGTACGTTTACACGTTTGGAATAGTAAAAAGCACTCAAATTTGATGAAATGAGGAAAAGCATAATCATTACGAGAACCCCCTGGACGTTTACACTATCCATCCAACTATAAACGAATTCGTAGTACGACTGCGCATCCAAGTGACGTGTTCTGCGCTGGGCTTAAATAGCAGTTGCGACTGGAAGAATTAGAAACGGCATATCAACTAGCCAATCCAACTGTTCAACCAGTGCGAATGTGATTTGAATATGCATGCAAAAGTTGCTCGAAAAACAATGACTTTTCGCACGGTTGAATCGCACCAAATTACAAAAGAATATTCGCATAAGTGCGTCTTTCTTTATTTTACTTTACACAGTAGACAGATATGCTACTATTAAAATAGTTTAATCGCAGTTCTTTTGTGGCTATATCGGAAACAGAAATGAGGATTGAACAGTAGAATTGGCTTTGATATGCATATTTTAATACTCTCCGTCTCAGCTACATGTTAGGATTCAACTGCAATTTAGGTCCAGAGCAGAACGCGTCATTTGGATGCGCTATTCATGATTCACTCGTTTGAATTTTCCCCTCATCTCTAGACTATAGTGCACCTTGTCTTATTATGACGACAGTATCAAATAGTAGCACGTGACCGCCAAGAGATGTATGTCGTCAAATAGATAGAAACGCAAGTGCTAGCTTACCAACTTGGCTTCGGCTATAGTACACTTCGATTTCATATCTGCTTTTCTCAGTCAAGCCGACAGCTTTATCAATCACAGTATCTGGTATTCCTGTGAAAGACTTGTGTATCTTGTAAACTTTTCCAGTTTGCCAATCGTCCCAATACACATATCTATCATCCACAGCAATGGAATACGGATGTTTCAGTATATTTCTCCAGACACCACTGTGATCCGACCTGCTGGCGAGAATCTGGAGGCAAACAAGAACAAGAGTTACATTCTTTAGTAGACAACACTATTTCGTGCAGCTACGATATGGTCCGATAACGAACCGTACGGTTCCGAACGTTGACTTATGGTCTTGGTCGGAACTACCTGCAGCTACGATATGGCCCGATAACGAACCGTACGGTTCCGAATGGTCTTGAAAAGGTCCTTCTCCTGCAAGTTATAGTAGGTCTTCGCTTGAAACGTCGAAGTTTTCTCAATCATTGTGACGTTATGACGTTACTCCGCGTGACTCCACCGGCCGCGGTGGAAATCGAACATGCCACCTTTGGCTTGCTAGTCCAATGCTCTACAAATGCTCAAGCAATTTCTCAGTTTGCGCGGTGTGGAGTCACCAGTGAGCTCCATATATATCTGGAGTGAGAAACCAAAGATGGCGGAAATTGACGTCCAGTGTCAGTCCCTTTCTATTGTTTTTGTCTGCGCGGCAAGGAGTGTGCCAAATTTTCGTATTTTTACTTCGATTTAAAGAATAACATTATTTACTTGATTAGCAATACGATCCGTTAGAAAATACTGGAATTGGCTGGAAAAAATGGTGTGAAAACTGTTTATGATCTTCATAGATCTTCATGCCGCCATCTTAGCTTCAACTTTTCCTATTGGCCGAACATTAGAAGTTCTTACTCCAGATATATATGGAGCTCACTGGGAGCTACTCGTAATAACGTCATCTAATATTCACCCAAGTTCTAATCCCACAATCATTAGAGATTTTCAGGTAGTTCTCACCAAACCACATTCAAAATTTATTGTGAAATACAATCAACACTAGACCCGTCGTAGACTTTATGACGCTCCTATAAATATCTCCATCAGTAGTGGACCCTCGAAACCAGCTTTACCTAACCTTTTTGTCACTCTCGTAAGTATTCTCGAAAGTAGCGTACCCCAGAAAGTAACGTTTCAAAAATCCCGAAAGTTGCGGTTTGAAATTACTACTTTCGAATTTCTTTGCGCGGACTGGTTTGAAGTCATTGGACGAAGGACGTTTGTATGACTGGAATGTTCCGATAATAGTTGAGGTCTGAGAAGCGTGACCAATGGAATATCACGGCAAAGGACAATTTGTCCACCGCGCGAAATATCGCGGTGCGAACTCAACAGACAGATACAACTCTCGCTCGCGTCTGAACGCCAATTGTTATCAACTTTGAGCTGGTTCAAATTTTGATGAGAGTTGATGAGAGTTTTTGCACGTTTGACCGGTACGCGTGATAATATCCAGTCAACTCTCATGCAACTCTTGTTCTCGTTTGACCGGGGCATGAGAGTTGATGAAACTCTCATGCAAACTCTCGCTTGCCAACTCTCATCAACTCTCACCCTCGTTTGACCAGGGCTGAAGGCTGGGCGCCGGAGTTCTACCCGGCATTTTTCGGTCAGATCTGTCGGGGGCCGGATTTGTCTGGGGTTTTTTCCAGCTCCTGCAATCTGCTCTGGCCATTCCCGCTATCACAGAGCACAACGTCAAAACGGCAAAAAATAACGACAAACAAAGAACAATATAACAGTACATCATGTCATTTCATTCTTGTTGTAATGCACGCACCAAAATGAGTGCTTCGACTGACGAGTGTTACTTAATATCAAGTGCATTTGTTTTCGTGCAAGGCAAATCACTTGAGTACGTCGTGTTTAAAGGCAGTCGATTGCTTTTAAATTTTTCCAAATCAAGCGTGTCCGCAATGTTATGAATTATTAAAGAACACTATTAAAAAACACCTCCCAAAGTGCAAGTTTTTTCCAGTTAATGTTATCAGCCGGAGCCGGAGCTGGACCTAAGGCATACAAACCAAAAAACTCGGAGTTTACCCACCTTTATTATCTATGTCTTTGGAAATTTTACCTTATGAGTTTTAGTAAGCAAGTCGTACGAGCCAATGACATCCTGATATGCATCCGTGTAGTAGAGCACTCTCGATTTTGTTGGTTTATAGATATCAATAGCCAGACCATTTGGCCAAACAAGGTCTTTCTGAATCAAAACCGTTCTGTTAGTACCATCCATAGCAGACATTTCTATTTTGGCTTTATCTCCCCAGTCAGACCAAAACATCTGTCTGTAGGAAAAAGAAAGACAGTCATTTTTTTGCTTAAAGGATTAGTGTCAAGATTGCGTTTTTATCTTACCCAACAGAAAGAAATATCGATAAAAATACATTGTTTGGTTACAATTCCCCACCTCTCTCCTCCACAGAGGCTTTATTATTACGATTATTATTATGATGCATTTCACTGCGCTTTACATGGCGCATTATGGGGAATATGAGGCTCTGGGCGAAGGAACGCAGGCGCAAAGCAGGCGAGAAGGAAGGAGAACGCGATTTGTATAACAAAGTGGGACAAAGTGTTACAATCCTTAAATATCTCGGTCATCCGAAAAGATTATGTGAAAAAGTCCAAATGTTGTATGTATTTTATGTGAGGTGTTTGCTGGTGGCGTTATTTTGGTTATTTATTGGCATTACAGTTTCGCTGCTTTTCTATCACAAGAACAATTCAGTTCGATAGATTCGTTTATTTCCAGGGATTCGCATTTGAACAGTTTATATTCAGCAGAGGATCACTGTTAAAAATGAGGAGTATTTATACATTTATTTTATTTTATCGAACAAGGCCATTAAATTCGACAGTGTTGCATATAGACGCACCAAAGCATCGCCTTCGACCAAAACCTGTTCGCTGAATACATTGCTTTTTTGCACTGTTTTATAGTGCTGATACAGACCTTGCATTGAAAAGATAGCAGACGTCTTCCCACAAACTGGGCATATTAACACTTTCCCATTTCGAACTGCGAGTAAATAATCTCTTTGTGGGTTTGTTGGAGTGAGTTGCGAGTGATATTTTCCCTTGAAATTGTCTTGTGCCTACTGCCTACCAGTGAATGTCCCCTACGTAAAGTAACCCCCCCCCCCCCACATTTACCGCCATATTGGGTGTGGCAGAGGGCTCGCGCCTTCCTCCTTCGGTCCCGTTTACCGCCTGCGTTCCCCTGCCCAGCGGCGTGGTGAAATGCGTAATGTAAGCGTAATAATAAAGCCTCTGCGGAGGAGAGAGATCCCCTACCCTAACCGCTGATCCTAACGCATTAACAGCGAGACATGCAAATGACATGCAAATTGCGAGACATGCAAATTCATGAATCTATATCCCTAATCCTTTAATCCATTATAAGAGGAAATACATTTATTCTCCCTACATGCACGACTCGAATATCGAATTTTCGAATATCGCATATTATGTATATAAATTATATATCCGAGAAAAAATTCCAAATCGAATGTTTCATTTAGTTGCAGCAGAAACTCCATTTAAACTTGCCTTAGCTAAACTGGATGTTCCTGTTAAAATATTGATTAAATGAAATATTGATTAAACGTGAAAAAAGTATAACGGCTTTCAACGCTGTTCAACCACAGGGAGTCCAACTAAGAACTGTGACGAGTAGGACTAAATATAGCGTAGTATATTCTAATTATTGTACTTACTTGTATAAATCATAGAGCTTATATTATGCAGTGAATAGCTTCAAACATTGCTTCAATTCGAACAATGGTTCAAAACGAAAATATTGCATCATTTGCATGGCGAATTGTTGATAATACGAAATTATTACATGACGTTCGAGCAAACAACAGCAAGGATTGCGGGCGCTCGAGGGAAGGCGAGTGGCGAAAGAAAAAGAAAGGGATGAAACACCGATCACATGGACGTTTCGTGTACTCCGTAAGTAGCCGTTTAATCTTTTTTGTGTTTTTTTTTACGATTCAGACGATGTTCTATTGCATAAACAAATATGCTCATTACCGAAAAACAGTTGATGAAACTATTTTACGGGATTTATAACAGCGGGCATTCTTCGACGTTTTCGCGAGATGTGTTCCATAAGTAGCCTGTTCTCGTGACGTAAATTGTTTATTTGGAGTGCCGAAAATTTAGCCTCGCGAAGTCCGTTTAACGGGCACTTCGATTACGGGTACACTTCGATTTAAAAAAGCCTATGGAATGCATTGGAATCGGTAAATATGTATCGGAATAAATACAAATTCTAGTATCGGAATTTTCCGAGAGAACAGGCTACTTATGGAGCATACGAAACGTTCACGTGATCGGTGTTTCATCCTTTTCTTTTTCTTTCGCCCCTCGCCTTCCCTCGAGCGCCCGCAATCCTTGCTGTTGTTTGCTAGAAACGTCATGTAATAATTTCGTATTATCAACAATTCGCCATGCAAATGATGCAATATTTTCGTTTGAATCATTGTTCGAATTGAAGCAATGTTTGAAGCTATTCACTGCATAATATAAGCTCTATGATTTATACAAGTCCAATAATTTGAATATACTACGCTATATTTAGTCCTACTCGTCACAGTTCTTAGTTGGACTCCCTGTGGTTCAACTTTGAAAGAAGCCAAAACCATTTTGATGGCCCCAAAACGTGTTTTGTGCTGCACTACAGGAAATTGTTAATATTATGTATTTCTTTTAGTCCGTTTCATAAAACGCAACAACTACGAATATTTCCCAATGGTTCATACTAGTGACTTGTGGTCACTATGATGCCGTAGTGACTTGTGGTGCCGTAGTGACTAGTGGTGCGTGCCGTAGTGACTTGTGGTCACTATGATGCCGTAGTGACTTGTGGTGTCGTAGTGACTTGTGCCCGTCGTGAGCATAGATGACACAGCATGCACTGCTTTCGACAAAAATAAACCGGTTAAATACAGGTCAATACAAAATCTTAAATCTTAACCATTCATGCTGGAGTTAAATATGCCTTCACTGCCAAAAAATAAATGCCGTGAACCTTTTCGAAATATCAACGGGCAGTTTAAAAATTGCATTTTTACTGACGTTATAATAACTTTAGCCCACAGATTAACAAAAACGTAAAACTAGGTAAAGGGAAGTAAAGGTTCTAGGTAAATATAGGTAAATGTAGGTACAGGTACGTAAAGGTAGGTACAGGTGGGTACATGTAGATACAGGTAGGTACAAATAGGTGCATGTAGGTACAGGTAGGTACAGGTAGGTACAGGTGGGTAAAGGTAGGTACAGGTACGTAAAGGTAGGTAAAGGTAGGTACATGTAGGTACAGGTAGGTACACGTGTGTGCTAATCGTCTTTCCTTGCAGCTGAATGCTGAATCCCAAACGTGACCAGCCATACAACCCATGTCTGATCACGAAGTACAGATGAGGTGGAAGGGCAGGTGCTTTTTGGAGAGGGAGGAAAAATGGAGTACGAACCATAAGTCCATTAACTCTACTTAGACGAGTTTTAAGTACATCAAGTCTATGAATAGTCTAAGGGTAAAGCGTATTTTAATAAAATGTGGTTGTTAATGTATATTTAATACAATATATAATATTCAACACATGCAACATTACATTACACTTACCCAAAAGGTGGATCTAAGGCGAGCGCCCGTGGTTTATTAAGGTCATCAGAGTGAACAGTTTTTCTGAAGAGACCATCTTTTCTGCATACTTCGATCACTTTTTCAATCGAGTCAACCCAGTAAAGATTATCCGTGGTCCAATCAAAATCCAGGCCTTCAACTTGTTTAACACCAGCGATAGTTATCGTATCGACTGAAGTAAAAAGTAATTTAAAGTATTAAAGAAGAAAAGAGTAGATAATTTCGGTGAGAGTCCTTCGCATGCATTAGCATGGAGAGTAGAGGTGTGTAAATCCGATCCGAATCCGATCCGAATCTGATCCGATTTCGTTCGGATTCGGAGAGATAAATAAAAATTTCGAATCGGTTCGGATTAGAAAACTTGTCCCACCAGTCGGATCGGATCGGACTAGGAAACCTGTATGGCAGTCGGATCCTATCGGATTTCGATTGACGAACATGAATTTCTGTGAAGCGTTTCACTACAACTGGGTTCTAATTCCTATTGGCAGTATTGCAATTTTCAAGCATTTTTAAATGCGAGTATGCGACCCCTAGTACGCGAACATATTATTATGCTCGCGCGAGAAATAGATTTGTAAAAGTTCGTCGCGGTTTAGCCTCCTCCGCAGGCATCTCTCGAATCCCCGGGGTAGGTTGCGTCAGGTAGAAAATCGACACTAATTTTTTTTTTCCAGCAAATAATTTCTGCCCGCCAATTTTAAGGCGATGCCTGCGGAGGAGGCTAGTCGCGGTTAAAAGGCTTCCTAATTAAATATATTATTTACGCGAACATACTATTATGCTCGCGTGAGAAAATAGATTTATAAAAGTTTCGTTGCGGTTAAAGAACATTCGAAAATAGAAATTTCAAAATAGTAGGAAAGTTAAGGAAACCGAATATATTATTTCGATTCGGATTTTTTCAGATCGGATCGGATCGGTATGTTGTCTTAGTGTCGGATCGGATTGGACTCGGATTCAAATTTTTCGGATCGGATTGGATTCGGATTTTTTCGGATCGGTATGTTGTCTTGGTGTCGGATCGGATTGGACTCGGATTCAAATTTTTCGGATCGGATTGGATTCGGATTCTAATCATCAATCAATTGTCTAATCCGATCCGATGCACACCTCGATCAAAACATAACGAAAGTTGATTGGATTCGATCAAAACATAGTCAATATGGTCTGGAAACTTGGCAAACTTCAAAGCATCTATAATGAGCTACAGTTTATGTTGAGACGTCTTCACCGTGCACAAATCTTTTAAAATTTTGCTTATTAATATTTCAACAGTACTGTTGAGTGTTTCGACCAGATATCGCCATTTTTGGCCGGTCGTACGGGGGCGCGAATTGATGACACCGATCACGACCCAAACTGTCAAACTACTGGCAACGCACAACTAGACTCTTACCCTATAGTCTAGTTTGATATTCTTCTTTTTTGGCAACATGAATGTCCATTGTGCGCTTTTGTAAGATAATTCAATTTTGAGCAATTCTATATTTTATATAAAACTAAATTTCCTTTTAGAGCAAACAGATTGACCGGACAACATCACCGGCGTTCCAAGGATTTGTTCGGTCAACACTCAATTCTGACAGGACAATGTCCGTTGACCCGTCGCTATTTCAAGCACTGTAATGTTTTTCTAGATTTTCCACGCAACGCAACTTCAATGTGGTAAACTTCAAGCCGAAGACGGCGAAATTTCGTATAGTAAACAACGCATGAACGGAATATTTCTTATTATCATTTAGCAGAGAATTGGGTGGTAACAGGGGCAGTAAAGGGATTTGGAGTTGGTGAGAGGGGATTATGGGGGATTTGGTAGGATAAAATTTGAGAGGAAATTGGGGCTCCCACTCCCCCTGCTGACCCATACTGCTCGGTCAAAAGTTTGTTTTGAGTTTTGGACCGAAATTTGTAGCGAGATTTGCCGAAATTTCGCCGTTTTAATTGGAAGCCACAGAGTTGCCTGCGGAGGAGGCCAGTAAACTCCTCATTACAAATATATTTCAAGTTCAAAAATCTCACCACCATCACCACTAAATGTGCGTCTCATAATCTTGTGGTCCTTTATGTCAGCCCAGTAGATATAATTCTCTCTCTTATCAAACGCTACTGCGACGGCGCCACGGAGACCATCAATTGCAATTGATTGACTGTTGTTCGTCAAATCCAAGTATTTGATAGTATATCGTTCGGCATACATAAGAAACGCTGTATCAACTACAAGAAAATACAGAAAAAATAATATAACATTATATTGTATATCCTGTAGATTGGTACCCCGTCAATATATCGGGGAGGGGGGAGACACACAATTGGCCAATCACGAGTCCTTAACAGGGTCTTTCTCTTTAAAACAGTAAAAACACGTTTGAAAGAACAGTGGATTAAGAACCAGCATAAAATTTAGGCAATTAGCATAAGAACTGAGCAATAGGTTCAGGCAAACAAATAGGTAGCCTGCTCGCAGACGTTGTTAAAAACAAACGTCTGCAGAACCGAGCGCCAGAACGAGTTCTGCTATTTTTCCCTCAACCATTCAGAATTTACCTTCCAAATTCTGGAAAGTGACGTTTTGCGGTATATTCAGCATAATTAGCATAATTTTAAATTCAATATGGAGTCCAACGAGCTGTGAGCAAATTGTTATAATTAATTTATGCATTTTCACAAGAATCACGCTTTTATATCAGAGATTCTGATTGGACGATCAAAATAGACGTTGTGAAATAGCAGAACTCGTTCTGGCGCTCGGTTCAGCAGACGTTTGTTTTTCGTCGCTTAGCGTGAGAAAAACAACGTCTGCGAGCAGGCTAACAAATAGGCTGGTTCTTAAATACTCGAAATTTTGTACTTTAACTGAAATATAGAAAGCAAGCATACCAACTTAATGTTAATATACTCTCTCAATATGGATGTATTTCATCAAATTCAGAGGCTTTGAAATGGCAATTATCAGTGTAAACATGCACTGGGGTTTTTATTATCTAAGTAATAATATGCATAAAAATGTTTCTCGAATTTGATTGGCTGATTCCATTGCAGCTAATCCCAAACAGCAGTGCAAATATTTGTAATCACAGTGCGATTTTCTGTAATCACAGTGCAATTTTTTGTAATCACAGTGCAATTTTCTGTAATCACAGTGCAAAAATCTGTACTCACTATGAACCAATCAAATTTGAGCTACGTTCTGGGCAGATTGCTCAAAAACAAAACAACATGGCCCCCTGCTCGACCTAAACTGAAACTTGAGTTTTGGACGAAAGTGACTACTTAAAAGTTATTTAAAAGGGGGAAACTTTAGTTTTCAACCAGATTTAAGAAATTCACATGTTTCAGTTCACTTTCAAATCTTTGGCAATGCATCCAAATGATATATAAAAGGAGCGAAAAATTTATCATTGGACGGTTCGCCGAACCTAGTAAGTTGAAAGTAAAGTTGTCTCGAACATTTTTATGTATATTATTAATAAGCAACAGCATAAGGTCTTGGAAAAACTCACTCGTGTATGCTTTGTCCGCAGGCATCACTATAGGGGACACCTGTGGTTAAGTCATCCCTATAGAAATGCCTGCGGAGGCTATGAACATTGTTTGTGAAGCAGAAATTGGAACCACTTAAACACCAACTATGCCTGATTTCATACTACATACCAGACTGTACATAATGCAAGCACTATGAATGCAAGTCATATATTGTAGATACAGTCACTGATCTCACAAAACTAGACCGGAATGCGCAATCGATTGTTCAGTGATGCAGACAATAGAAATCCGTCCTATAACCATGGACCAAATGTCGAGGAAACAGAGTCTTGATTCAAATGACTTTTAAAAAAGCTCGATATATTCAGATAACTGCATTAT
Source organism: Trachythela sp. YZ-2020 (assembly GCA_016169945.1). Lineage (NCBI taxonomy): Eukaryota > Metazoa > Cnidaria > Anthozoa > Malacalcyonacea > Clavulariidae > Trachythela > Trachythela sp. YZ-2020. The sequence goes on along the minus strand of JADLSH010000120.1, from coordinate 1,021,269 downwards.
TCTTGACATATAAAGCATCTCAAGCAATAAATTTGTACCATAATATGTTAGAAACGTTATCACTTTGTCCCTTATATAGTAATGGCTGACGTCCGACGAAATGCTCAATACAGTTCTGTTTCCAGGTCAGTGCATATAGCATATTAATTTATTCGACATGGACAAATGGCGCAACCGCGGATGGTTCTTTATAGTCCTCTTAGCCCTACACGAATTATATATAGGGTTGGGGTTAGGGTTAATATACATTTCGTGTAGGGCTACATAAATGAGCATACCGCAAACCGCTCAGCCCTCGAACACAGCGAGCACAACTAATGTATGCGAGATCAGTTTTTTCGCGCGACTTCAGAAATGTCTGCATGCCTAATAATTTTTCCTTTCGGTCGCAAATAGCAAAAAAAGTTCAAAAAATCAAGTGACAATATTTCTACCATAATGAAGCAGCCGTCCTTGGATTTGCTAAGTTCTGGTGGCAGTGCAAGGTATTCAATATTTTACAAATCGAATGCCGGTTGGAACTGTGAAAGCCGCCGTGATGGAGAATACGAAAGCTTGCTTGTAGACAATTCACATTTACTTATTATATTTTTGTTTCTGGTCAGGGATGATCATACCAATAAGAAGAACAAGTATTCTTTTGTCAATTGAAAATATGAAAGTGTCCACAAAACGCTTATATATAGGTATCTGTTGAATTTGTATAGTCGAGCCTGGGAAATTTTTCAACAGCATGTAATCAAATTTTTATGTTGCACTCAACACGCTATTGCAAAAAAACGTTCAAAAAATCACGCCATGAAATTTGAAAGGAACAAAGAATAAGTGCTTTACTAACCATGCCTTTAAAAAAGCCAAGTTCTTGCTCATTTCTGAGTTATGAAATAAGTGAAATGTTTTACGTATGCAACAAAATGAGAGAAGGAAGCCACAATAATGTTCCGTTTCAATGTCAAAAAGTTTCGTTGTTTTGTTTTAAGAATGACTTAAACCATGTTACATGAACGGTAAAAAGCATAAATAACAAAACACAAAAATATACCAACCATCGACTCAATAATTTCGGCAAAATAAGAGATTTAATCAGCCTCCTCAAATTTCGCATCAAGTTTTAGTTTTGATAAAAATTCGCAACCGGCCGCGCTAGTCCCAGGCTTAAAGTGCATCATACGTGTTCAGTACGTCGTATTGGCGTTTCACCGCCCTATCTTATAAATGCCCTGGCGGTGGTTAGGGGTAATCGGAATAAAACTTACCTTCAAATGGGCACGACATCTCAAAAGGTTCATACCACCAGCGAGTATAGCCACCAAAACATTTGTCTCCAGCAATTTTTCGGTATCTGTTATATATAAAACACACATTCACTACAAGGAGATATATGCATGGCATAAGAAACACTCAAATTGTACGGCTGTGACGAACCGGTATCACGTATTATATATTTTAAAAAGGCTTTCTAAGGGCCTGTTCATGTGAGCCCAGCCAACCGGGAAACTCACCTGAGTGAGATTCGCATGTCCTTATTAATGTATATAAAAATCATTGTGTGTTCATATGAGAGACGAGCCAGTCCGGTTAGGTGAGATCTCATGCTGCACTTTGCGCTAGGTGGGGTAATTTTTTTCATATATGAATGCTTCATCCCACCTGACCAGGTGGACATTTTTTGCCAATTTTGACCTATTATTGAGCGGCGTAATTATATAGACAAAAACAATAAACATTATTATACATTGTATAGCCACTACGTGTCTTGTTAGGTCAACTTCAGGTAAACGTTCAATTAAATAAAAAGACTTGAGATTATTTTCTCACTCAGGTAACTACTCGTCGACAACCATTTGCTGCACGATATAGTGCTACACGAAACACACCGTTCTTATATCCAGGATGCATACAAGCGCTTTGGCCTACCACTGTTTTTCAGAAAACGATCGACTTTTTGGCGTCGCTCCCCGGAAAATGTTTTAATTTTGTCCCACTGAAATAGCATTTCCCACTTTTTAGCGAACTTATAACAGTTTTAAAACAATTTTTCGTCGTGCATTGACGACATATTGAAAAGTTGACGGAATAAAATGTTACATATTTTCTTCCTTTTTACTCACATTTACCACAATCTCTTCCAGGTATATACTATGAAATTGTGGGACGTACGACACTGAAGTGTCTCGCAAATGGAAGGGAAAATTTAAAGATATTTCCTTTTCTCGCGTGAGATGTTCTGTGCCGTATAACGCGTGCAACTTATATATAACATTTAGTCATTCTGTCTTCTGTCTGTGAAAAAAGTAATAACAGAGAAAGAATAAATAGCAAAACTCTACCGGGTGTAGACTGTTTGATTTAGTATAACTTAAAAACTAAAAGAGCTATTACACTTAAACTTCTTTGCATTCAGCAATTGTCTAACTTAAATTTTGATATATGCCATGTGCATTTTCATGCAATATTGACTGAGATGGCTGCGTTTAAACTTGAGTAAACATTTTTGGAACTGTCGAGAATTAGCTAAAAACGGCCAATTAAACTAATTTGATAACCGTTACCATTTTATCGTACGTATTATTTCATGAAGTGAAGTTGAAGTTAGAAATGTTTCTTGAATAGATATGCTCTTTTATTCTAACATTTGGCCTTCTAACTTCAACTTCAACTTCACTGCATTGAAACGAATACTTACGTAAAATGCTAATGGTTGTCAAATGGTTATTTAATAGGCCATTTTAGCTAATTCTCGACACTTCCAAAAAATATTTACTCATGTTTAAACGCAGCTATCTCGGTCAATATTGCATGAAAATGGGCATGGCACATATCAAAATCTAAGTTAGACATCGCTGAATGCAAAGAAACTTGTTTTAGTATAATAGATCTTTTAGTTTTTAAGTTATACTAAATCAAACAGTCGTCCTTTTTTTTGCGCCACCCGGAATATTGAAGATTGAGTTTTTACTACCGTATAACGGTAGTAGAAAAGTGCTTGTAAACATGCCTGATATTGCGTATATGTTCTATTAGTTCTATATTTACCCTTGTGTTTTATTGTATGTGCTTCCAATTGGACATGGTCGTGGAGGCGCGTATGGATCAAAACTAGCATGAGGATCTTGTTTACATAAAAACACATACCAAGGTTTAAAACCAACGTCGCTAAGGAAAAAAATAAGGAAGTTAGTAGCCCTTTCAGACGAAGGGCCTAATAAAACTTTATTTCAAGAGGGTGAGATTATATATATTTACACTATTACCTTTACGGTATTCTACCTAATGGCCCTTAATTTTTATATCAGGAAGGTTCATAATTTGGTTTTAAACAAACCGAGTGAGATATCATCAATATTCTTCAGCTCATTAGGTAAAGAGTTGAAGAGCATTGTACCACTATGCCTTGCACAGACTCTAGCCTTCGCTTGAAACGTCGAAGTTCTTGTTGTATATTTCATGTAGTTTGATCCTAAAGACACGAAGCTTACTGTATAGACGCTACCTACACTGGCACCAGTAATCTATTGTTTAAATATTAGGCAGTCCCAGTTCTGGCACGTGGCAGTCGCACAATTCTGGTCTAATGGCGGCCATCCCATTCCGAAAATTTCATTATATAATTAATTCATTAATAACTCACGAGCAAAACAAAGGAAATCAACTAGTGAGACATAGTTTGGAAATGAGATAATGAACTGCTTCTCTAACAGGGATGGATTTACTGGGGGGTGGAGGAGGGTGCAGGAAGAATGCATGGCCAAGGGGGTACAGGGGGGTACAGGAGGGGTGCCAATATCCGTATCAAATCCAATTTTTGGATTGTCAAACAAAAATAGAATATTGGGCCTTTGGAGCCTCTTTGGCCATCTAGGCAAACTTATTTTTTAAACATCTTCTGACAAGCTCAGCCCCTGACTCTATACCCGGGGGACCCTATACCAGGGGGTCCCTATACCCGGGGTCGTCAGTGATGATGCACCCTGCCTCCGTCGACGGTCGCGCCCTGTAAAACAAACTGAAAATAGAAAAGTAGCTTGAAACCAACATTAAATGGATTTGGAAACCGAGAAGCAAGAGCGACAACATCAATAACTGGCAAGATTTGTTCTAGCGCGCTGAGCAAAGAGCCTGGGCACGCGTTTGGCGCTGGAATTTCTTGAATTGGAATTCATTGATAGACCTTATGCATTATGATGTTTCTTTGCAGTGCGCGACTACAACTGTCAGAATTCTTCACAAGAAAAAGATAGCAAATACTGAAATACTCGCAAAGCATTCTGGTAGTACTAGTCACGCACCACAAGGAAACGTCATTATGCATAAGGTGCATTGCTTTCTTCTACTCTGCACAACAATGAAAACGTTTCATACCATTCATAATCCTGCCCTGAACAGCGACATATTGATGTGTTAATTGGTCTGTCATAATTTTTACCATTATAACAAACTGACTGTCTCTTCCGACGTTCAAACTCAAGTCTTTGACCAAGAATGCAGCCGTAACCATGTCCACGATGGTATGGCGTCCACGTTCCATAATCAGCGGCAGTACATGGTTTACCTGCAACATTTTGTGAGAATAACTATTCAGCGCTCGTAATAACATTGTGGAACAGGAAAATATCCGAGACTGCCTTGTAGCATGCCTGGTTGTAGCAAATCCACCTATTTTCAAGCAGTTTTTCAGGTCTTAATCAGAAATATAACTGTATATGAATTTCGCTTTCTAAACCAGTCAATATTAGGTTGCACTATCCAGTCTATTTACAAGATCAGTGACCGCCACTGTGTTGCTGCAATGCCGGTCAAACCTTCGTAAACTTACCAAGAACGTTCGAGACATTAACTTGGACAACTAGCCAGCTATGATCTCCTTTATACGAGCCGAACAGAGTGAATACAGTTGTTTGTTCGCCAGGTTCAGTCAGCAAACCATACACATGTATATGCTTATCTGTGAAATTGTATCTCTTCCACGTTAAACCCTCATCAGTACTATATCTGGTAACGAATAACATTTTACAAAGTTAATTAAAGTGCTTAGCCATTCAAAATGGGTTTCGGTTATTCGAGTAAAGCATTAAATTACTACCATTTCTAAGTTTTTCTTCATTTTAAGTTTTTGTGCGTTAAAATGTGTAAAATAGTAGCAGTATTGAAATGGTCAACAATGCTTGCAGTTCTGCTTTTTTGTTATGGCGACGAAAGTAATTGCCAAAAGTCAACACTTCCAAAATTCAGCAAAACAGAAGAACAGAAAACTTGCCAATCAAAAACTATTTAGCTACAAATATTACAGAACGCACGGGTAAAAGAATAGAATGGTTTTTGTGATGCATACTCTCATATCTGTATTTTTTTCAATACAAACATTAATCAGCGACGTTCTAAAGAGGACGCGAAAACCACCTTGATGCCGTTCTAAACAACGTGAACGACGTCCTAAACTAAACCGGAAGTAAAAACGCCTTTTGCCACGCCATTTTCACGTCCTCGTCGACATCGTGTTGTGTTTACTAAAGCTGTCTACTTCATATCATTATTATACAAAGCCCGGAATGAAAGTAAGAGTTAATTATTAACAAATTAAATTAACAAACAAACAAATAAACAACCAATCAAAACCTGATTTTCATCCGGCGTTATTCAGAGCCTCGCAGAGACTCCACAGAGGATGGCGGGCTTGGGGTACGACATTGCAATTAATTATAGCGCGGAGACCATTATCTTGCGATTTTTCGAGTGGTAAGAAAAATTCCAACAAGTTCAAACAAACTTAAAACTTACAATAACTCCTTGGTTGGCGACCATTGACGAACTGCCACGATTATGCCACCATAATCACCAAAATTGAACCACCACCGGCCTTCAAGAACCTAGATGTAAATCAGAAAAGACGAAAAGTCTAGCAACACTTTAAACATCAATTATCATCTCAACTACAATTCAACAACTTGTTAACAAGTTGTGAGTGACAACCTTGTACCAACTTGATAAATTGACAACATTGTTACAACTTGTTGACAAGCTTGCTACACATCTTGGTGACAAGATGCGAGACTTTATGTGCAGTGTATGTAGCTTGAAAGATATAGCTTCTCGCATCTCTTCTAACGAGACTTGTGGCGGCCATATTGGTGTGACCTCATTAGTTATTCACTAGTAATTTTAAGAAGAAAAGAGGCGACTGATAACCAATTCCTATCTAGACAATACGTATCGTTTCCCACCAATAACCAGACACTGCATGTATAAGAATCTCTTCTAACATGTCAGCAATAGCGAGCTTAAGCAAGCGACGTTTTTGTCAACACGGACGTCAGATTGCCGAGGGGGGACTGAATTAAAAATTGTGTTTGTATCAGTTTGTGGTAATCTTCAACACATATGACAAAACATAAGATTTTTAAAGTTTTTTGCTTCCGAGCGCTATGATACAAAATGCCGCCAAAATTAGATATACCAATTTTCGGGCGACGTCCGTGTTGACAAAAACGTCGCTTGCTTAAGCTCACTAATACCACTGTAGATTTGCGGTGGTCACACCAATATGGCCGCCATTGGCTTCATTTATGCATAGCAGATGCACTATCCATGCAGTCCTACTTTTAAGATCAGTGGTATAAGTACCCGATAATTTTTACTTGGAAAAATGGACAAACCTCGAGCCACGATTCTCCCGCATCATTGGATACATAAAGATTTGCGGCGTATTGCAGACGTACACCAATATTCCCTGGGAAACAACGATATCTTATTAAATGGAGATTGTTTGTTGAATGTAGTACAATATGCAGGGTTAGTACAGGTCAGGAAGAATAGAATTCAAGGATTTTTTGAGGACATTCCAGGCCATGTATCAGGAAATTCAAGGACTATTTACAGCTGAAAAGAAGGCGCTAGAAGTCGGTCAAAAGTGCTGTTAAACTGTTCAAATTGCAACTTTCATGAATTTAAAAGAGCTTTGTACCGTAAGACATGAACAAAATTAATTAATTCACTTCTTATCACTGATGTTCTCGGCAGCGTGCAAGCTTGTACAATCGTGCCACGTACCGACAAATTTCAGAAAATACAATATCATGAAGAATTCAAAGACTTTCAAGCTCCTCTTTATTATAAATTCAAGGACTTTCAAGACCTTGAATTTTTGTTTTCAAATTCAAGCACTTTCAAGGACTGCCAAGTTTTGTACGAACCCTGAGTATATTATACACCAAAAAACAAGGAGCAAATGTGTGTTGAAAAACAACTAAGGCGCTAGCTACTTTTAAAACACTCTTTACGATGTTTTAAAATCAATATACAGGGTGTATAAAAAAGGTAATCCAACTTCGGAATGACATTAGGTATTAATTTATATAGATTTACCTTTTTCATATCAACGAAGATTAAGTCTTTAGCTGTCAAATGATACCTTACTTGTATCATTGCGAACAAATATGGCCAAATACGATTATACGACTTGAAATTTCCAGTCGAAAACACATTTTCCCACCCCTGCATGTGCCTTATATAAGAATATTCTTCGACTTTCCGAACTTTTGCCCAAATGGAGGTTGCCTATGTGGTAAACATTATGCATTTCAAGTTCTCTGCAAACTTCCAGTTTCGTAAAAACCATCGTGTTAAACGTGTTAAATCGCGAGTTAAACCATCTTTAAATTTACCAATTCTCATTTTAATCCGAGATGAGAATAATTTCAATACTAAAACGCTTATAGGTTTGCACTCAATTCCCAATGGTGGAAAAATACGATTTCGACTGGCGATTTGAAATCGGATAGTATTTGGCCATTCTTTATTGCAATAATGCAAAAAATCATTTGACACCGAAAAGCCCAATTTATATACCTAATTCCTAACGCACGATAGCATACCAAAGTTGGATTATGCATGAATATTTTGCCAAAAACAAATGTTTTAATCAGTTTCATCTTTCGTTCAGTTGTAAGTAAAGTATAGCCCATTGAACGGTTTACTGTGCTACCCAACTATGCTCTTGAACGCCCTCAGCTTGGGCCTTTATAGGCCCATTTTCAACAAGCCTTTCAAAGTTAGTATTCCTTCCGCCTTTTGAAAAATGACCTAGACGTTATACGGGCAAATTTTGCAGCAGGGGGCATGCAGCGGTGCCCTGAAGCGTATTAGACCTCTTCGTCCCCATAAAACACTGTTGTCAATTTTAACTCGTTAATTCAACCGCATTTTGATTATTGTATAATGTTGTGTGGGAGAATTGCAAAAAAAACTCTTACTGATAAACTTCTAAAATTACAAAATCGTGCAGCTCGAGTTTTAACATTTTTAAGCTATGATACTGGTGCTGGTCGTCTTCTTAATGAACTTGGATGGGAAAAACATGAAACACAACGTCAAATTCATAAAGCTATTGTATAGTATACAAATCAATTAATGGCCTTGCGCCAGACTACCTCATGCAGCTCTAAATTTGTTGACCGTAGCTTTGTTGCTAGTTATTCTCTGAGGGACACTTTGGAGTAAACTTTACTTTACAGTTTTTTAACTCCATTTCTGGAGTAATTTTTACTCCATTCTTAGAGTAGTTTTTACTCCTACTGGAGTAAATTTCACTCCACTTGTGGAGTACAATTTACTCCAAAATTGGAGTTAAAAAACTGGAGTAAAATTTACTCCAAAAAAGGAGTCATTCTGTACCTTTTTTTTACTCCACTTTTGGAGTTAAAATAACTCCTTGGAATTAACAGTATACTAAAAAAATTTTAAGTCAATTAAGGCAAGCTAAATCTCTGAATACTTTTCGCTCAGCCTGCAGCAGATTTTATTCTCTATTATCATAATTCTTTAATCTTTATAGCACGGCACTCATGTAAAGCAGATTTTTTATATTTTTAATATCATGTAAATAATTGTGATATAGTTCAGTTTAGAATTTGTAAATAGTTATACTGATGAGTCTACCGTGGGTAAATAAAGTGATACTACTATTCCACGGCGGAGTTGATATATTTCATTACTTAAATTAATAAATTAAGTCAACTACAACCAGTTAAATTCGTGTAACGTCTGTCACGAAAAATTGTGAAAGTTTGTAGAAAGAGTTAGTTTACTCACCTGAAGAAACAATAAGTCCTGGTGCAGACGGTTTCGACATCACTGATGGAGCGTAATACCGCGGATGTACTGCAGCGAAGTGTTGAGCTAAGTGCAGTGAACAAGAATCCTAAAAACAAAATTATAACATATTCCAACTACCCGTCTACTAGAGAGTTCCTAAAGAAGCAAGTAAGAAAGCAAGCAAGCTTGCAGGTGGTGCTAATCTTTACTTGCAGCTGAGAGCTGAGCTGAATTACGAAGGACGCACCTCGACTTGATCAAGTCGAAGGCTTATTAAAGGCGCCTCTGATTGCCACCGCACGACTCATGTCTGATCAAGGGTTAGTTTGGGGTTTATCCAAACCCACCCTGTCAGCATTCCCTGTGGGAGGAAACAGGAGTACCCGGTAGAGCGTTGACTGACTCTTTTCACATAAGCGTCACGAGTTCGCAGCGAGAATCGAACCCACGATCTTAGAGGTGAAAGGTGCTTGCTCGGACGACTGCGCCACCGAAGTCCCATGTGAAACGAGCTGGCCCTGACGAGTGTATTTTGTCCAGTTTCCGGCAGTACCAGTATATTTTCAACGCTACACTTTTTATGGATATTAGAAACAAAATTTAACACGATAGGTTCAAATGATCGCCAGTCATGTCACGGATTCACCTTTTTGTTGTAGTTTTCGCTGCACGCGCAACAACTTTAGGGAGCTTTAGCAATGACTACGAGTACGACTAGGAGTACGAGATTCGTCAATTTCGCGCCAAACGCCGTGTTGTTTGTATACGTGCAAAATCCCTACCTGTTGCACGCAAATGATCTTAGGGACCGTTCACTTTTTATCTGGGAGGGGGGCTGGTGGAAATAGGGGGTGGGCCAGGCGAAAAAATATTGGCAAAAGGGGGGTGAGGGCAGGCAAAAAATGATACAATGTTTTGTTGTTCTGTTGCAAAAATGTCACGCTGAAAGTGTACGAAATGGCCAATCTGGGCTACTAAAATTCAAAATGCATGCCCCGACCCCCCCTACACGGTCCCTTACCGATATGGAACAGTTCACCAATGATCCGTTCGCATGTCGTACAGGAACATCCACCTTTCTCCAGTATCGGCCTTTGTCATATGAAATGACAGTAAAGATTTTCCTTGTGCCAACTTTACCATGAGATAACTGGCTTGCTAAATAGACACCTCGCATTGAGGCCACAGGGTAGAGATCCACGAATGTCTCCGTTATATAACGTCTAGAAAATAACAAAATAATACGATGTCTCAACCAGGTGCATGTAAAATTGTTACTGCCATAGAGCTACTGAACTTCTTTCATTCTTTTAATAATAATAATAATAGTTTATTTTGTAATCAATAGGTTAAATGACATCAGCAACTTACAATATTGATTAGGTATATATAGTTTAAAAGTTATTAGAATATCATTAAATTACATTGGTAAAAAAGTTAAAACGATGAAAATAGTAGGAAATTATTTATAATTTTCTTTTGAAATAATTTGAAGGAAAAATGATTTTCTAAAACGTTCAGTTTACATAAATCGTTGTTATATCTGCATCTTGACCGCATATCATAATCGGTTGATGACTAAAGACCGTTCTCCACTAGGCGAATTTGTTCGCGCGATGCGAAACGAAAACCGAATTTCGGCAACGTGATTGGTTAGTGAAAAAATTATCCGCGAAATCTTTTTTCACCAACCAATCAGGTTGCCAAAATTAATTTTCGCTTCGCGTCGCGCGAACAAACTCGCCTGAACTAATAATTCGCTATAATAACTCGCACTGAACTCGTCCTTTGTAAAACATTCTTCGCATAACATTTCCCGCCGCTCTTTGAGTAACGTAATGTTTCGGACTTCTCTGCAGCTTATAAATGGCGAGACTATACGTAATGCACGCCTTTAGACTTTCTAAATATCTTAACTTAAACATTCCTGAAGATATTGAGAAAGTCCAAAGAGTCTTGCCATTTATAAGTTACGTAGAAGCCCGGAACCTTGATGAATATTGGCGCTGTTCGGTATACCGATATACCGAAAGTATCGGTATTGAATTCAATATCGGTAGGTCGATACGAGTTTTTCAGTCATACCGATATACCGAAATTTCCGATATGCCGAAATCGTCGATTTTTGTTGCACTACAACCGTGGGGTCGCAGGCAGTGTTTCCACCTTTCAAAATCGAAAATCGCCTTCAAATTTTCATTAACGAGTTTTCCTCTCTAACTGGTTAGCAAGGCCCAAAAACCGGTATATCGATAATATTGGTATAACTCATACCAAACATCCCTAAATTGAAGATTTTGTGAAGATACTGCATCTCGAATTTGACCAATAAAGGATGACCCTTGCTGGATCTCTGACACAGTATTCAGCTATCCACTTTAAACAAAGTCAGTTTAGTTTAAGTTCCTCCCGCAGTAACATTGGGCAAATAAGGGATGACACTTAATGGACCTCTAGAGAGAACAGCTTAGAACTGATCCAGCTATCCATTATAGCCTAAGTTACGGTTACCACTGAGCCGGTAATTTTACAAAATACAAATGCGAACACTTCCTGTATTATAGAACGCTATTTAATCTTCCTCATACACTATTTAATCTAGACGACTTCACTTCTGAATCAATCATTTTCAACAACTGTAGGATATTAGACAAATCCAGACATTGGTCTTTATTACTTTTTAAAGAATCTCTATATATTCATCGCGAGAGACCGGAACTTAATCACGGATGTAAAGTCTCTAAGGAACTCATAATTTTTAACTAACAGATATCATATTTCATTTGATCTTGTATAATATAGTTTTGTATTTCTTAGTAGCGTCATTCCTGATGATGACTGCAAGTTAGTCGAAACGTCGAATTAAAATGTTTTTTAATCTTTATATATTTCAATTTCAATTTATTAAAGATTACATAAATTCGCACCATCGGTAAGGTGAATTACATTATATATTACAGGATGTAAAATGATATATTACATTCAATTGGTATGTAGTTAAAACTATTAAAAAATCTTAGTTAAAATATAGCATGCAATAATATATAGTTAAAATTTTAAAGGATCTCAGTTATTGCTGATTATAAACCACCGTCATAGTCGGAAAAAAACTATTTTTGAATCTATCTGTTCTACATTTATATAAAGACAAATTATTTCCACTACGCACCGATCGTCCATGCGATTCATACCTCGTACGAGGTATAAGGTAGGAAAGTTTCGAACTTGGCTGGGTTTTAAGTTTATTAAAAAGTTTCAAACACAAACGTTGACGGTTGTCATCAAGTCTTGGACATCCAGTAAGAGCTAAACCTTCGCGGTAGGATAAATGTGGAAATATAATGCGGAAAAATCGCTTCTGTATGCGTTCGATCTTCTCACCAAGAAAAGAAGGGAGGCATGTATGCCACACAGCGCAGCCATACTCCAAAATGGAGCGGATAAGAGATGTATATATACTTATAAGGTCATCTTCAGGCACTCCATTACGCTTCAGAGTACGAATAATATATAAAAATGTTAACCGTTTTCGGAGTGTCCATTGTTTTGTATTTTATCCAGTATAAACAAAGTCAGTTTAGTTCATGTTCTTTTTGTTTTTATTCCTATCTCTGAGATCAAGACATGCATTCCCATCCCGTAACTCCTGGAGGTACCTATTTTCTAATATACCTCATATGCCTCGCGTTACCACGTTACGAAGCATTGCGTTTATAAATTATATTTTAAAAACTCATTAATATTTCATGAGGAAAACACAAAGAAAAATCATGACCGTATCGTGGTTTTATATGTGATAAAAAATCCTCCTGATTTACATAAACTTTAGCTTCAATTTTCTCGGCTTAGACAACGTTATTTTTCAAAATTACTATGCCAACGAACTTACCAAATAGTGATCGTTTTTTAAGCTATTCAAAACACTCGCAGAACGTGTTTTATCAGATATAAAACACTCGGCTTCGCCTCGCGTTTTATATCTGATAAAACACTCCTGCTCGTGTTTTAAACATTCGAGTGAATTGGATGGCAACGGGCATACAGTACTTATAAACACGCGTTAGCCGATTATGTCTATATTGTAATCGTTCCCACACAAATATCTACATAGATGCGTACCTTAACCAGTGATCTTTTTGCTGATCAGGAGAATAGAAGAGGACTCTTTCCAAGGATAAAGTGTATTTTTTGCCAGTTGTGTCAGATATGTATAAATGTGAAGTATTTGTGTTGTGGTTCACGGCGACAAAAGCTTGCTTCTCACTTGTATCAGCAACAAGATATTCCTAAACAAAAATACGTTACTTTGTTTTTACCCGTTCGGTATACCTCCACGAGAAACAGGTAATCCAGAACTTTATGTCTTTAATATACGTACGATGTGTATGTGTGCAGGGGCGTAGGAACGTATTCAATATTGGCGGGGCCCATGGTTGGCGCCGAGCGAAAAAAATTTAAAATTTGAAGCCCCCAGATCGCCGGAAACGGCCGTTTCAGAGTCTTATCTACCTCTTTTAGTAAGTTTGTTCAGGGAACTAAGCTGTTTCCATAATTTTCATGAAAATTATTTTATTTTTTTGGGGGGGCCCAAAGATATTCCGCCCCCCTTCATGTAATATTGGGGGGGGCAAGGTCCCCCCCCCGCGCTTCCTATGCCACTGTATGTGTGTATGTATGTAAAACTCTATTTAGTGACGCTGGCCTCGACAACAGTTAGCTGATTTCCACTAACGGGCGTCAAACAACTTTAAAAATTACAAGAAGAAAAAAGGGATAGAGAAAGTTAGTTACAAAATATGTACACAAACATATACAGTAGTAGTTAATTATTTGGTGTGACCCACGGATTGCAAAATATAGCAGTACAGGGGCCCGGTTTATTCTTAAAAGAGTAAATTGCTTCGGCTAGTTTAGTGTCACGAGGAAGACTCTTCCACAGTTTGGCCGCGCTCTACTATACTTGAAACTTTTTTTAAGAAATTCTCTTTTTGGCTTTGGAAGGGTTAAATCAGTGTGACCATTTCGGAGGTCATAACTAGTTTGTATAAGCTCGTTTCTTCTTATCAATGCCACTTTCAAGTTTGGTCCAGTGTATACTAATCATTCAAGACTTTGTACAACAGTATTGATTTGGTTGTACATCGCCTTGTCGCCCAAGCAAGGGATCGAAGAACATCAGCAGATCTGGTCGCGCCAACTATGACGATCACAGTGAAAAGAAATATAGACATTCTTCGTGCGATGACAGGAAATTGGACTTAAATCATCAATTAAGTACAGATTTTCATCTTGCTTACCTCCCTTCTGAAACTGTTTGGAAATTCTGCCTTCGAGATGTCATGGTAATGGTAGGCAACATAAAGATCAAGACCATTGTTACTCTAAAAACATACAAAAATTCAGGAAACGTCTCCTATATCTACGTTTTAGTTAAATCATGTTTATAAACATGGCAATTTCTAATCGCATCGTATTTGCTATTTTGGCCATTTCTTGTTCGCAATGACATGGCAAGAAAGGTATCATTTGACAGCTAAAGGCCTGATCTTCATTGCTATGGAAAACGTAAATCTATGAACTCAATATTTATTGATTGCCTTTTTTATACACCCGGTATATGCGAGTATCAGTAGATTGGGTGGCAACATAGACAACCGAGAGGAATGGAGTGGAAACGCCGTTGTTTTGCGCGTTGCTACTAGCCAGGGCTCAAAATAACGGCCGGTCAACGGTCAATGACCGGCCAAAAATGCCTGTTGATCGGTCACTTTTAAACCTCGCCGGTCATTTTGAACGGCCACATTTTCATGCCTTCCGCTAGAATTTTAAATCCTTATGATAAAGATTTCCCGAAAGCACTACAGTAACACTGATAACGTTGCCTATTCACCTAAATACACGGTGATTGCTAACGTCTTGAGCGTTTAGAACGTCACCGTGAAACAATAAAAGCGATGTCTCTGCTAGTATATGCGTATTAGTGACCGGTCAAAAACAGATTTTGACCGAGCTAAAATCAAGCTGACCGGTCATTTTGACCGGAGACTATCGGTCGTTATTTTGAGCCCTGGTTGCCACCCATGATACGGCCTGCAGTCACAATCATGCTAAGTTTTTTTGAAACGGAAAACCGCACAGCAATAAATGAGTAATCGTTTCGTAGCTTTGTTACTGGGCAATCGGTTTATAAAATTATTATAGTTCTAAGAAGAAACATTTGCTTTGGAGTTACAGGGTTAATTTTGCGATGCTTGCTTCGACAATAGCAATGACTGACATGTTGTACGCGTAATTACCGATGGCTGAGCCTGTCGACTATTTTTGCCAAATGTAAAATCAAAGACATACACATTTAATGATAGTTACGTAAATCTATTATTATCAGAGAATCAGACTACTGAAACGAAAAACAATTTAACGTATTGAATCTTGAGTTATGGGTTTATAGTTTTGGCCGAATATACGTCGACATGAACATTGCAGACTACAGTTTCTTGTTGTAATCGGCAACGGGTTTTCTTGTCAAACAGAAAAGTAAACAGCTACAAGTTTCCGTTTCGTAAATATATTGTTTGAGGTTAAAGATATTTCATTGAACAAACGTAAAACATTATTCCTCTTAAGTTTCTGGGTTAGTTTTGATATGGTTTTAGCCCATATCACGGATGTCGCGAATGACGACAGCGTTCCAGTCCATTCCTCTCGATAGATACTAAGATTTTTCTCGGCATCTCGTTCGATGGGAATAATAGTTGATGGTGTTTGTGGATGGAATATTCCGGTGCAGCGCCAGCGCTCTAACCAACTGAGCTACAGAGTAATCGGGCCGCAGGTTCGATTCCTGCCAGAGGGCCTAAGGTTGCATTTTTCGCAACTGCTCTTGGCTAGGTCTAAAAATCTATATAAATTTTCGTTCGAATATTCCATCTATAAACACCATCAACCATCATTCCTTGCGATAGTCTATGGTGGCAACCCTGATCTGAAAACTAGGACCAGATAGTGCATCCGCTATGCATATATGAAGGCAATGGCAGTGTTATTGCATGCTGACATATTAGGAGAGTTAAAAACCTCTTCTCATTATAAATATATTCTGGCTTCAAAATTGGCTCTTCAGACGAATGCTACAGTATATCCAGTTCCAATTCTCCTTTCAACGGTGGCAACGGACATAAACACGTGTTAGCCAATAAGGCCTGGTGTAAAGCGTGCGTAATCATTTACCATACCTTCTTCGTTGCAAACAAGTACATATCGCTGATTTCAAAATCAGTAACATTCTGCAATATCGGTTTATCCAAGGCATGTTTATGATCCCAATGAGCACGTAAAATGTCCGAAGTGCCGTCCCCTAAAACGGAAAATTATCCCGGTTTTCACCTTACAGGGTCACTGTGTAATGCATTATTGACATGCACATGTACTAAATGGTTTGTAAAATGTAACTGTAATTAACGAGAAAAAGTAACAGAACAGTGGCGGACACAACGGGGGGGGGGGGGGGGGCGGGTATTAATAACAAGTTGTAACAATTTGTAATTTTATCAAATTGCTATACAAGGTCGTTGACGAGTTGTTGAATTGGACGATGATAACAAGTTGTCGGGACAACTTGTAACAAGTCCGTTGAGTCATCAGCCTTGTAGCAAGTTGCGAACAAGCCTTGACGATTTCTCAACAAACTGGGAATAATCGACCGATTACCAATTATTTAAAAATGGCCGCGATTAATCGGCTTTGCCGATTATTTGCCGATTAATCGGCTCATCCCTGGAAGAACAATTAGTTGATTTGCCTTACATTACAAAAAGCATTCCCTTATAAACTGCACTTTTCTTTAGTTTGCTTTACACAGCAGACAAATATGCTAGCACTGTATTAAACGTTTTAAAGGGACAGTTCTATTGTGTCTATACGTAAAACACTAATGGATGCTACAACAGTTTAAGAATTTGATGTGCATTTCATGTTATGATTCAACAGCAATGTTATCCCAACGCAGACCACATTACCAACTGGCTTACATAAATTTGACCTACATATTGTTGTTAGTTACGGGTTGTATTTTACTGGTTGTGGTTTTCAAGCATATCAGATTTGTTTATTTCTCACCATTGTCTATTTCCAAATAGACGACGTTGCTCGAATCCAGGTTTTCCATCCCCCTAAAAACACATAATAAACTAGTAAGCTTTGTCATTGGCTCGTTGATATACATACTTTATTTTGACACGCTGGCCTCATCATGGCGAACTCGCCACGAGGGGCGTGTTTTGATACAAAAAATTAAAGTTAGGGTAATGGTCGAGTGTCGAGGGTAAAAGTCGAGGTCGAGGGTAAAATGTCGAGGGTCCTGAAAACCCCGTTTTTTCGCATTCTTTTATGAATTTTACATGTAAAATATTTCAACCATAATTTATTCGTGAAATAATTGTAAATAATCACGTTTCGGCTGCAGATTTTTAACCTCAACGGCCAAATTGTCTCATTTCACTTTATCTCATTGAAAGCGCACGCAAGCTTAATTGTTTCGCGCAAAGCTGTATACTGTCCCTAAAACTACCATATATTTGGAGCCAATCGTCCCAGCTCCAATATTTAAAAGCTCAAGATTGATGATATCGCATTTTGGGCATAGCAACAGCATGCAATCGCGCTTCAAACAATTTCTGATGTTTAGACCAGCTATTATATATTTACTGAATCCGTATTATTTATACCCTATCAACCGTGCTTCAAGTTTGCCTTTTGCTTGCCGCAGCTCGTCCTGAATTATATATCTCGTATTGAATATATCTCGTATATAGCTCATACTTTTGATTTTGGTTATCTTCTCCTAACGTCTCGCAACTGAATCGTCGTTTGTTTCGAGAGACGCTGGATTGCAATATACGTAGTGCTAGTTCTAAAACCTGGATGGGTATTCTTAATTCTGATATACATAATTATAATACCCGTACTCGATCACATATTCATCCTGTCAAAATTTCATCTATGTCAGGGTATAGATCATTTTCGTATTCAGCTGCTATAGCTATATAATAACCTTAACCCTATTGTGAAGAACTCTATTACTATTAGCGACTTCACTAATTAGACTCTTAGTCCTTAATCTTAGTGTGTTTTTCTTTTAATTATTTACTGCAGCAACAAAACTATAAGCTTGGCAAGTTGCATGCGCTTTCAATAGGATAAAATGAGGTTAAAATCTGCCAAGGTGCTCCCCTAGACGTCAATATATTATTGCAGATGCTATAGCTATAGTCCATATGACCAAAGGCCGATGTTGTTGTTCTGCTACACAAGTCGACCTGTTGCCATGACGTTTGCGCGGACCACCAGCTACATGAACGAAGTAATTTCCGTATTAAATTCAACATCGTTGATTAATGAAGTACGCCTGAGAGTAAAACTTTTATATCGCAAATAAAGAGGATAATTGGCAGTATACCCGTCCACCAGGGTATTCGGCTCGTGCAGTCACGCGAAAATATTACGTCATGCTAAATAATACGCCATTTTTGGTGGCATTATCGTGGATTTCATCGAAGTTCCGTTTTCGCTTATATCTTGCGAAATACAGAGAGTTATAATATAGAACAAGCTATATATCGCTAGAATCCTTGAACAATGCACCAGCATAGTTTGTCGATTTAGCATGTCTAGAACTCCGGTTATTAAGGAAAGTTGGCGTACGTATTAATGTCAGTCATGCTGGATTTCATTTTATTTGTTTGAATCAGTGGTTTGACAATTACGAGTTGTGACGTCACATGCAAGGGCTGAACATTCCAGTTTCCCTGTCTATACTACCACTGCCCACTTAAAGTACACCTCACCCCCAAATTTTTTTTTGGCTATATCAAATCTTGGCATCATTTCTAGTGTATCTGTGAAAAATTATATTTATCGATTTTTATGGCAGTTTAAAGTTGGCAAAAAGACACTTTTTTATGGACCTTGTCCGTCGTTACGAGGAGTCTGGAACGAGTAAATTTCGTGACGTCACGCAAGGTACTCGTCAAAATAAACTTTCGGCTGACATGCAAATTCCCTGTATACTGTCGGCCATCTACATATATCAGACCTACAAGCACGAAACTGTACGTAAGATGTTTCTCTGCTAAGAAACCGCAGACGGTCGGTGGCATCTTTGATGGTCGATAGCATCATTGAAAGCTTCGGACGTCGTCGTGGACTTCGCGACCCAATAACATGCGCACAATAGTGCATTTACATAATTTGCGAGGTTGTTTTTAAACCGTTCAGTGAATGCTTTCAGGAACAGAATCTGTGTTCTTTTTGGTAATTATTTAGAATTTCTGACTGTTTTCGAGTATGATTGTTTTTGTCCTGACAAGTTTTGACGTTACTTGTGCAGTTTTATGCTGGACTTACTTCCGCTCGCATATAATGTTATTGTTGAATTTTGAACAATCAGTATTATTATCGGTAACCACCTGAAACTATTTACTAATACAATTAGTTGCCTCATGCTCGGTGATTACAAGCTCTATAGGCTTCTAATCACCTCGCCTTCGTCGACTGATTGTTAAATAGTGTCCTAAATAGTTCTATTTTTATTTTCCCGCAACTTTCAACAACAAGTGGCATCTTGCTTAAATAATAAATAGATATTGTATGGAGATAATGTAAGCGTACCAAAAGTAAGATCTGACATTCTGTTCTCGTTCTGTCCACGAACTCCCAAAATCTCTGGAAAAATGGAGCTAAAAAGAAATCGGAGGGATGATTTATAAGACAAAGCCAAACAAATACGAAGACGGTATGATTTAAAAAAATGTTCATGCAAGAAAATTTATCACGGCATGCACCATGTAAAAAAAATGAGAATTTCCTCCCGATGTATATTATAGAGAGCTTTAGATCTGAGTTGTTTGCACACGCCATCTTCTTATGCCATCGCATTCAACGAGCTGAAAAGGATCCTGGAAGTCCCCAACAACCCGTGTAATCGTTTCCTTACGACTTAAGGAGGACAAAGGGCAGCACTCCAAGACTGCTATCAAAAACAGATAGAAATAGTACGACCTTTATTCCAAGGGAGTGTACATTAACCAACTTCCTTACTCTATACTAATAGTTCTAGGCTTTATTTTAACTATATTTTTAACTATTGCTCTTTTTAAGAATCATATTTGATGTATATATATTCTTAGCATAATATTTAAATTCTTGTAAATCCATTGTATTTCTATTTGCCAATGATGGATAATTAAAAACATACATACACGCATACTCACGCCATAATCTCGTAGTAGAAACTTGTTTTACTACGAGATTTTTCAAAAATCCCATTGTCAATTTGGTCACGGATACGAAATTATGGCGTCAGTTCATGATGGGGTAAGAAGATGGCATGTGCAAACAACGAATCTCGTAGCCGTGCTCGAATCTAAAGCTCTCTATTATTTCTAGGACTACAAGATGCAGCGTTGCTGACATCATTTCTAAGTCTGACAACGACGTTAACATTGTAAATTTGGAATTCGTTAGGCATGCCTTGTTAGGAGCGCCGACTGTTGCTACTAATACTAGGATATAGTCTAGTACTTACTGACAGGGGCGACGGAAGAGGAGGGGCTATCCCCCCCCCCCTAAATCTTAAGTGAACTTAATACGAAGTTGTCAGATTCTTCACTGCCTGAGATGCAAAATGACTAAAATGACCTGGTTTCTCCATGCCAAATCTTTCCCAGAACGCAGGAAATGCCATTTCCGGGACTCCGAACCCCCGAACCCCCTCTATTGATTTTTTCTTAAAAATGCCATGTGCCGTTATTGTCGTCAAACTACTATCAAGGTTATTCCAAACGTCCACTCCTTTCACTGAAAGTGAGTGCTTGACGTCTCGCCGGTGTTCCTGCATGTCTCACACAAAAAGCACTACAAAAGTTGCGTATTTCACTAAAGATAAAGAAAGTGGTTGGCAAACTAAGAATACACAAAATGTAACTTACTTTTTTTGTTTTATCATCATACGCCATGAGTGCATGATCCTTCGAATCATGAAATGTGATATCGAATGGTTTGAACGTGAGCGAAACAGCCTTTAGCGTTTTACAATCATCTTTTGAAGTGAATAAGATATTGTTTGTAGTATCAACAAAGATATACTAGGAATAAGAAGGCATGAATATTAAGTGAAAGCCGCTGGACTAAAAAAGTACAACTATTCGGCTTGTGCAGTCCAGTGAACTCAATAAAAAAACAGAAGCCATAACTGGCGGGTTTGAACAACATTGATATACAGAAGATTGTCTTAGATTGTTTTTATGTAAGGTCAGCCAAAACATCAGCAGTCAGCAGTCACCCCCTGACATATAGCCATTTTGATGTTTTCAGGGGGTGCAGGGGTGACTACTTCACTTATTAGGCACTTGCCGAGTGACGAAGTTTGACGAACAGCGCTACGCAAAAGCAATAAGAGATGACCTTCATGTGTATTCTGCTGTATTATACGCAAACGTGATTGATTTCTACAAACGGCCAAAGTTCAAAAAAAATGGTAAATAAAAAACAAAAAAAAAAAAGCAAAAAAATAAACTTATTTTATCCCTTATTTTTATCCATATTTTTATTTTCTATAAACTTTTTTTACAACTGTTTATTATAATATTTAAACTGACAAAATTTCAAAATTTATTTTGTTTGTTTGAAAAAAAACACTGAAAAAAAATAACTTACTTCAGTCACTCAGTGACAAAGATATGTTTTCCTCCTTCTTCTGTAATCTTTTTTTAGTTAGCCAGTAAGTAGAAAGAAATTTCGAAATTTAAAAACTGTTGTTTTTTCAAAAAATAACACAAAATAGATTACGTACGGACCGCGCGCAGTATAGCCAGGGGGGGACTGAAACTGACGTAATCCGCGTGAATTGACTTTGAGGAGGGACTGAAACTGACGTACGGACTGCGTAAAAGGACTGGGATTTAGGCTTCACTTTTTTCCGCCTGAATGATTGAATGTTATCGTTCCAGATATTAGAAATTTATGGAGTTCACTGGTGCAGTCACGCGAATATATGACGTCATTGTAAATAAGCCACGATTATGGGGGGCAAAATCGTGGATTTCACGAAGTGCCGTTTTCGTTTATATCTTGCGAAATACCGAGAGTTATACGATAATCTATACCTCGCTAGAATCCTTGAACAACGGTGAGTATTTTGGTGTATAGTTTGTTGCTTTAGCATGTCTGGAACTCGAGTTATTCAGGAAAGTTGGCGTACGTATTGATGTAAAAAATTGTCAGCCATGTTGAATTTGATTTTAATTAGGTTGAAATTATCCAATGAAAATGGTGGAATTTGCTCCCCAAAAAAAAACAAAAAACAATTTCCAGTTGTGACGTCACTTGCACAAGTCGAATAGAGGGCACTCAGACACTGCACACATCCGCCAACAAATGAAGTCAAGTATTCATGCATAAGCTAATTACTCAGTCAGTTCTTGTTAGCCCGGGAAAGCAACTTTGTAAATCTCTCATTCAATTTTCATCCAAATTGAACCAAAATTTAATCGATTCGTCCTTGGCCTATGGCCATTAGCTCCACAGATTTTCGTATTAAAATGTTTGATATTGTTTTAGTTATCGTGCTCACAGACAAACAGCCACACACACGCACACGCACACGCACACTTCAAATTTCATCGGTATTCATCGAACATGGCGAAAATCTTTTATTTTGGTCAATGACAGGGGTGGAAAAAAGACCTAAGACATGCGCCTCACTGTGGACCCAACACTCGTCAGTTGACATGTATCATTCCATGCTCAGTTAAGTAGTAGACATACGGGGACTATGGCTAGATTTAGCATAAGAATACTCTGCGCAGGTCTGCAGGAATTTTTTTTATCTTCGGGCTGTGCTCACAGGAAGAAATTACTTTTTTCCACCCCTGATCAATGGGAGACTGTTCCACCCTTATGTGTAGTACTTTTTGGTATTTTTATACAATTGAATATTTAACAAATACAGTAGATTTCATTTCTTCCGTGCATCTGCATGTACTGTTCAACACGTGATCGAGTGCCAGGCTTTTGAAAACGAGGGAAATTGTTGGGGAAATGAAAAAATGTACAATTTGTGTTTAATATTCAGGGATGCATATACAATCAAGCACTTTGGTCTACTACCGTTTTTAAAATATTTTTGAATTTCGGAATTTTGCTTCACTGAAATACCATTTCCCGCATTCAAACACCACTTTTGAGCAAAATGATAAAAATTCGGAAGTAGAAGAGCATATGCTTGACATGTCAAGGCTCAAAAATACGTTTCGTCATACGCTTGGGTTTGTTTGTGTGCATGTGTCTATGTTTGCGTGTTTGTCTGTTAGCAGTATAACTCAAGAACTACAGTACATGAAACATTTTAATACGAAATTTGTGCAGCTGATTGGCATACAGTGGCCTAGAACAAATCCTCGATAAACTTTCGGTTCAATTTGGATGAAAAATGGATGAGAAATTTACAAAAGTTTGTTTTGCTTTCGCGGGCTGAAGAGAACTGAATGCGTAATAATAAGTGCATTTATAATTTACACATGAAAACGCTTTACCTAATTTGCTGGTGGAGGTACTGTATTTTCATAATGGTACAACCAGTGGCGTAGCCAGCCCGCCGATTTGGTCCCACTATGCAAATTTCAAATCATTATCATTATTCATTTCTTTAGAAATTGATTGTTTTCACCGTCAATGAACACGAACAAATTTGCATAGTGGGACTAAATCGGCGGGCTGGCTACGCTACTGCGGGGTACAACTAAGGGCCTGTTCATATATGAGCCCAGCTAACCGGGAAACTCACGTCAGTGAGATCCGCATGTCCTTATTAATGTCGATAAAAATCATTGAGACTTCTTCGCGAGCTGCTGAATTTAAAACAAAAATCGGTTTTTTGAGCCTGATTCAAAGTTTCAAATGAAAAAAGTGCCGCTAAGTTCAAGGAAGATATATTTTTGACATTTTTAAAGGTAAGCGATAACAAATACACTAATTTTCTTCCAAAGGCAGCGTTTTTTCGCTGTTGAAATGTACATGTATAAAACTTTTGCCGTACGGTCCAACCACTTAAGTGTTCTATTTTGTAAATTATTCGTTTTATCCTCATTTATATCGTTATATTCAGCAAAAACCTAGATGTGATATATTTTTAAAATCATTCTATTTTGTATTTGAGCCCCTCCAAAGTATTTTTCTCACGAAATTGTTTGTTTTTGTTTCGCTTCGATATGTTTTTGACACTCGTCGCGAGTGTTGCTTTTGCCGGCATGTTTTTAATAACCGGCCGCTGAGAAAAGCGCTGAATTTTGTCCTGTAGCCTTTTCAACTGACCTCATAACTTTCTGTTCGTTTTTACCATTGAAATTTCTACTAAAACAATTAGTCGCCTCAGGCTCGGTGATTACAAGCCTATAGTCACTTCGCCTCAAATTCGTAAAATACAACGTACAGTGTCTTCAATCAAAACAAAAACGTATCTCGAAGCCACTATGCTTACGTAGTTTCGTCCCACGGAGGCGGGATATTAGATGGTTAAAAACAGTTACAGTATATGAACACAGAAATAATTCATCCCACTTAGGAGAACTTCCCGGCCAACCGGTCTCATATGAACACGCTCTAAAACTACCTCACAAGCTTGGTTGAAAGATCTACACTACTGAAAGATTTAACTTCCGTACGAAGAGACATCCGAAACGTCGAAGTTATTTTCATATTTTTCATCTCACACCTTGTCAACAAGATGCGTTCGCAACAGACTTGTAGCAAGCTTGTCAACAAGTTGTAACAATGTTGTCAGTTTATCAAGTTACTACAAGGTTGTCACTCACAACTTGTTAACAATTTGTTGAATTGTTGAATTGAAGGACGACAACAAGTTGTTGGAACAACTTGTAACAAGCCTGTTGGGTCAACAACCTTGTAGGAAGGAAGTTGTCAACAATCGGTTGACAACTTATCAACAGGATGGGAACAAGCAGTGCGAACACATCCTGGTAAAAAATTGTTGAAACAGCATTGGTACAAGTCTAGTGCAGGTTTGTTACAAGTTGTATGTGTGTAGTTAGAGCCTTCAACAAATCTTGTACAGTACAAGATATTATCACTGGCAAAAATACCTACCCATCTTGGATTCAGTGGGCTGGTGTAATACGTCTCAATAAGCGCATGCTTAGTGGTTCCATCTTTTGTAAAGTGGAGCAAGTGTGACTTGTTAGTGTATGATACGCCATAATTATTGGAAATATAGAGATAACTGGTGCTTTGGCTGGTTGGCGCAATATCTTTAGAGAGCACCACTACTGTATCACTGACATTGAAGCCACTCCATTGCACAAGAAGCATGTGGTGGTGATCCTTGAACTCATGCTAAAATATAGAAATATAACAAAATAATCAGCAAGTATCATATGAAGAACAGTAGGGGGGAGTATGCAGTGCTGAGTGCTGGAAAATGTCCGGCAGCGCCGCTGCCAGGAAATTTTTGACAAAAAGTCTTCACAGGAAATTTTTATGTCTCACAGGAAATATTTGTCATTTTATAAATACAAACAGATAATTAGCTGGTTTGTGATATAAAATAAATTCTACTGGTCTGGAAAATTCTACTACTCTAAATGGTCTGGAAACTCGCTCAACTTCAAAGCGTCTGTAATGAGCTAAGATTTTATGTTGAGACGGCTTCACCGTGCACAAATCTTTTGAAATTTTGCTTATTAATATTTCAACAGTACGGTTGAGTGATTCGAGAAGATGATGCCATTGGATGATTGCTTCATTATGCCAAAAATTCATTGTCTTCACATAAACATGAACAAAAAGATAGTACAAAGATTTTGGCCGAGTTTCCAGACCATGTCTTGATCGACTATGCTGGCAGTACCAGTGGCAGCTGGGTTGTAAAATTCTGTCATGAAGAAAATGTTAAGTCCGACGTACACAGGAAATTTTTGTTTTGGGATTTTGCTGCCAGGAAGGAAAACAGATTATCTAGGCCTGGGAGCATGGGTGGCAGTGCGTTTTAGCGCGCTACAAGGTTGGTCAACTTCCCTGTGCTTGATAAACATTATGTAAGTTGAGATTGGTTGGTTCTCTCCTGTGCTTCAAGGGTTTTTGTCCGGGTACTCCGGTTTTCCTCCCTCACTAAAACTAACCCTTAGGGATTAACCATAACTGACTAACACACGGAGATCTTTGTTAATTGGGTTGTAAAACCTGTTAAGGCTTTCCTTCCACCTCAGAGTGGTAAACACAATCAAACTTAAACTACAAGTATTGAAGCTATACCGATATATACCGAAAATAAAGGTATTGAATACTAATTTCCTTAATTTCCTTTATTTTCGTTTTTATCTTTTAGCTGGGGGAATGGTGGAATTTCAGTGCCCTCAGTATAAATAATGATATTTTTTATTTTTTCCCCTTACCCTACTAAAGATCACCCCCCAATACTCCCTAAAAAAAAGCAAAAGCAACATGCAACCTTAAAAAGTCGTGTCAAAAAAGCATGAACGTGGGTGACTTTTAATACTTAATATATAATATAGAAGTTATACTGTTTAACAATTAGATTATGAGCTCAAGATTTCTATGAGGTGATAGTTGATGAGGGCGAAGTCCGAATGAACTATCATCTCATAGAAATCGAGAGCGAATAATCTAATTGTTTTAGTAGAAACAAGCAAGAAAACAGTATTTTAAAACGTTTTTCATAATTTATTGAAATAAATTCGTTAAAAATCGCGCCGAGGAGATGGCTGTTTCGCTACTCGCTATCTATCGACAATTAGATAGCGAGCAGCGTAGCCAATCAAATTACAGCATTTGCAATAGTATACTAGTATGATTCTACTAAAAACAGATAGAACAGTTTGTATAACTATGTTGTAAATATCTTGCTCTAGATGTGTCAGAATTATTTAAGGAGCAGTTGCAAGACTGAACCTTCGTGTGCTTTCAGGGTGACATTCTTGCAACAGAACAACAAAACATTGTGTCATTTTTTGCGTGCACCCCCCCCCCCCCTTTTTTGCTAAGATTTTTCGCGTGGCCCACCCTTTTAAGGCCATATTCTTTTAGATGGTCCACCCCACCAGCCTCCCTCCCAGATAAAAAATGAACGGTCCCTTAGAACACAAATTCAGTCTACAATGAAGCCAGCACACCCATACCAGCAGGTATTTCACTAGGAAGAAATGATACACCCAGCAAGTGTGGGATAAAGGACCGTTTAAACAGACCCAACAATGTTGGCACAACATTACAACAACATGCAACAATGTTGAAATATTTGGTTTAAGTGTTTATAACTGCCTATTTTCCATATCTTCTTGACAATAAGACTTGTCGAAATAGAGTCCAGTTGCCAAGACCTAACCACAAGTTCATGTATATAATACTATGGCGATGCCTGAGTGTGTGGTATAATTAGGGCAATGTATAAATGAAATAATGCACTTGGCCTGACTTTACTCAGAGGACACTTTAAAATTGTCCCTCACAACATTCAAAATTTTCCCACTAAAACAATGCCAAAAATACCATGTGATGAATTCACATGATACAAAACAAATATCTAGATATGTCCTGGAGTTTTGGGGGCGGGGGGGGGGTCAAAGAACTTTACCTGAAAATTGAACTTCAATGTTAAAATATACCCGAAGTATAATGATTATAATAGACCTTTTCCTGATTGATTAATTATCATTGTAATACTGAGTTGTTTAAAAGATGGGGATCCTTCCCCAGAAGATTTATATTTTTTTGAGGCTCCAGGACTGCATTTCAGGCGTTTTTGAAACGATTTTGGAAACGAATTGCGTCCAAATTGACTGTATTTTGCACAAAATTTTAGTTATGTGAAGGTTTTTAAAGAGATCAGGTTCTTTCAAGTAATGTAACATTCAATTTTAGTTATCACTTTACAAAATATCACGACTTTATCCCACAATCGAATTTTACATTATGCTTTTTTACCTTTTACGGTTGGGGGTGTTACACCACCTCCCCCCCCCCCCCCCCACTCGCTACGTCCCTGGGTGCAAGTCCAATATTCAGTATACAATTGCAAAATCAGGACTTTCAAAAAACCTGGTGGGCACCAGAGCCCTCGCTGCTGCTACTACTGCCGGCTATTTTCTTTAAAACATTACTCTACATGCATCACTAAACAGGCTAAAATTTACTTAGAGGTAAGGGACAGCTCACTAACCGCATCTGGCAATTGCCTTTATCACAAATATGATGATGGATGAGATGAAGGAGTCCTAAACCGCAGTTATTCAAATCTGGTCGTTCTAGCATCATTTAATGACACCACAGACTCCTCTCTTTCGAACAAGAACTTCAGCCATCCTTATACTACAGTAAACAGGCTTAGGTGATTGTTCTGCATGGCATCCTGCCAGATGGAATTTTAGCTTTATAGTCCACATTCCGCACCAAATTTTCCCTATGGGCGAATTAAATTGATGACAATACATTTCAGGCAGGTATCTGCTCTAGGTATCGCACATTGTTGTTTTGGCATACTTGTAAACATATTATATTAGTGTTGTTTCATT
The DNA here is from genome assembly GCA_016169945.1 of Trachythela sp. YZ-2020. Taxonomy (NCBI): domain Eukaryota; kingdom Metazoa; phylum Cnidaria; class Anthozoa; order Malacalcyonacea; family Clavulariidae; genus Trachythela; species Trachythela sp. YZ-2020. Next base: position 992,581 of record JADLSH010000120.1, on the reverse strand, counting down.
CTCCTTTTACTACTTGGTTTCAAATAAATTTTACGTTTAAAACTAGTAATTACTGCTGATGAAGGGGCCTTAATGCTTAGGGTCCCAAACGATCAGAATACTGATTATCAATTGATGACGCAAAAACTGGACAAAAAGACAACAACGCATGTAATGTTGTCAAGAATTATCTCATTCATTGGTAAACTAGCTGATTCCTTCATTGCAGACAAATGGCTATTACAGCTGCTGATTAAAATGATTCTGAAAGCCCAGTAAAATACAAAATGTATTTCATAATATTAGCAAATGTATTTCAATTCAAACAGCATACTCCATCATGTACTGTAGCTTGACGGATGCAGTCAGTGGTGTGTTGTGGATGTTTCCTTGATCATATTTCTACATATTATAAAATATCTACAGTAATTTCCTTACTCCTTATTCTTTGTCTCTATTGTAGTAGCATGCAAACATTCAGGCTCTTAATTTGCAGGTTATCCATATTTAATAAATTATTTATTAATGTTAATATCCTACCTAAATCATAAACTATGCTATTAAACAATGGCATGCTAGCAGGGGACATGCCCCCCCCCCTGCCAGGGATTTATAGAAGAGATGCGAAAACTACATGGTGAAACAAGATGAAACAATCAAAGGGATCGAGAAATGTTGAAAAAGAGTATCGCTTGCAGAATATCAAATACAGTAAACACTTTTCAGGTTCTCAGTTTGAAGGTACATGTTGCGCCTAATTATTTAAAAATGTGGAAACTTTATAAAGCAGTTTTCACTAAAGTGTATGTGTCATGCTCAAATTGCTCATGCACTTATATGGACCTTTCCACGCAAAGAAGAATATGTGAATCATTAAATCTTTTGTACAAACCTTAGTTAATTATTATTTATGAAATTGCCAATGGTCTGACAACACTTTTCTTTTTCTTAATTAGGGACAGACAAGTCCTACATATTTCATTGATTCATTCCGTTCAGTTGTTTCTTATATTTAATAACAAGTTCAAAGTCAAAGTTTGTTGAGATTTTTGTGCAAATTTGCTTCAGAAAAGGCAGAAAGTGGTGTCTTGACGCATAAAAATAGACCGCCCTTTACATGTACTCCTTTAACATGCGGTCACTTAATATTACTAGGGGGCACCAAATTCCCAGTTGGCCTCCCTTTGCATAGCATGACCAGTTGCTACGGCTAGCTTCGCTACTGCTACAAACGTTATTTCCTAATGCTGGCTTTTGCCATGTTTTAAACATCTTAATAGCTTAGTCCTGAGTGCCGGGCTTCCTGTATATGGTACTGTACATGACAGGTTGTGGCGTTGTCAGTTCCTTTGTGTAAAAAGGTAAACTTAATTTCTTCAAACTCATCCAGAATAATCAGCAATTTACATTCACCTGTCACACTGCCAAGGGTTTGCAACAGGTATTGAGGACATACTTTTGTTATGAACTTAAGTGCTTCACCTGCCTGTCTCGCCATCTGGTGTTTAAGAGAGTTTAAGCTTTGCATTCATATGTCAAACAATAAACGCTGTGCAATGAAAAATTTTAGGCTTGATAAGGCAATAAAAAGTAAACAAACATGATATTTTAACACTATAATATACAGTATAAGCCCAGGACTCTTTTGACATAAAAAGGAAAATATGACACAAAGAAGTTAAATGAAAATTCTGCCAAGAAAATTTTACTCTGCTGTTTGCCTTTGTCCTCAAACGTGTCGTAGCTTAAACTCCCAATTATAGAACCAGAAAAATTTCTCCTATTTTGGCCACTATTTGTTGAATATTAGTTTCTCATCCGCTGCCTGTATGTCTGCATCGATTTCCATTACAGCAATTTTGTCAAGTGTCAAATGAAATTTTCTGTTTCAACAATTAGAATTATCTACCTTTAAATGATGTCAAAAGTATTTTGCATTGTTTTACTTACTTATAGCGAATATGAAAGCAATTTTTTCAAGTCATGCTGGACATCACAAGTTCTAGGGTGATAATGACAAAATGGTCATGGCTGCCTGCACGCATCAACATAAAGAAAGCATCAAATGAGAAACTATTAATCATCGAATAGTGGCCTTATTTTGCCTGCAGGAAACATGATGAAAGGAAGAAAAATGGCCAGATTCTAGATTTGAAGAAATCTATCTATTTTATAGATCTATTTTATCTCTCTACTCTGAATTCTGTTTTAATAAAAATAATAGCAAATGCAATATTTCTAAATCGAAAGATCCCATGCAAGATAAAAACTCCCTCGTATGGACACAAGATCTTAGCTAGAAAAGCTGCCTTGGCTGTAAAATTACCACAGCCAAAAATGGAAAAACATGACAAAATAGAATCTAAAATATCTGTAAAATTGTAATGTTGCCTCATGAGTGTATGGTGGCCTCATATTTGGCTGCAACACAATAGAACATGTAAAAGTCTAAATTAAAGAAAAGATTGTTGGCGCACAATCCGCACATGACTTGAACAGCGCTTTGAAATTCTGGGAAATCGGCAGGACACTTCCTGGAAACTAAGAAACACTCCCAAAATCTAAAATTCAAGTGAAGACACCTTACAATCCAAAGAACTAAAACCAGGAACTAATATTAACTAGTTTCATTAATTAAACAACGAATTAATATCTGGTCAATATTAATGATTATAAATAACACAGTATTCTTGGATATAGTTATCATACATGCATGAAAACGAAAGAAAATCAAATAAAAATTCCAAATAGATATTCTAAGAATTTGTCATGTGCTAGATCTGTATTCAATTACACGACCACGCAATTCCTGACTTTTAATAAATTATATAACGTCATGTTATGTGATGTCCGTTTAAAAGCAGCTGTCTTGGCAAATATAGTAACTTTCATCTAAATTTTAGTGAGTTTTATTCATTTCGAAAAACCCTAAACCTTTGTACTAAGTAACTATAAACCACACATATCAAATTTCGTGTGTAATTCGGAAAATAATCGTAATTATATAGACTTGCATGTTTACATTAATGTCGAAATTGTCTGCTTGCAACTGCAGGTAAATGCGAATGCTTCTTAAGACAACAACATCGAATCATAAACTCACCAATGTGTCTGTTGGATCTCTGTTTGTACTTCTTCTATTACGAATAGATCGTTTAGATCGTCGAGATGTGCCATCTGTGGGGGATTGTTTTTCACTTCCGTTGTCATCTTCAGACGGATAGATCTCACGATGAGGCAATGAACTGCCACGAAGTCGTCCCTTTCTTTGCACGAACAAGTGTTTCGTTCTCACATTTGTGTCTTCTCCTCGTATGAATGTTTCGCCAAACGAAACGAGGAGAAATAATGCAACAAACAATGTCTGCATGGCGAGCTATAAAAATCTATACTCAAATTAGTAAAATGTTCCACACTGATCTCAATATAACACTGGAGTAATGATGTTCTGAAAATGAGGCGAAAATGCAAGAATAGGTACACATTGCGTACATGCGTATCACAATCTAACACACTATAACTAAACACTGTTCATCAATACCGTATTGTTAGATTTTGTTTCTATTTATCTTGTCTCTTTATTAATTTACACATTCACATGCTAATACATCTATTCTCAAGTTTTTTATTAACTTATTAACTGCTTACAGTATAATATATAAACTTGGTCCGGAAACCACACTTGATACACACTTACACGTTTACATCACGCAATACAGGCCAATACATAAAACTAATTGCAGTAACATAACTAAAAGATTAATACCAATTATATATATTCACGTGTCGCCTTAAGGTGGCTCGATACAGTTTTCCAAAATCCAAGTGTACAACAGTTTGACATTTCTAAACTTCGTATTTTTAGGTTTTATGCAACATAATCATATCGAGATTTTCATATATTTTAATGTATCTTCTTTCAAATTTTGTTAGTTTCAGTAACACATCGTTCGTTGCTATGGCAACATACGCGTCCGAAATTCACTCTAAAACAGCCTATTGCTTCGTGTAGTTGGAAAAGAAGAACGGTGACCCCCAAAAGGCAAAAATGTCGTTTTCTTCAATAATTTGTTTTTGGCATTACAGAATTTTTTTATTTTTGGTATAATTAAAGACTTTTGCGGTGCAATACAGCATGCAGAATTTGAACATAGGTCACCGGACAAAATAATAAGATATAGCGCATTATATTGTTTTTCAAAAATTGAATTTTCTAATGACGTCAGCAATTGACATGAAACACGCTATACAACACATGCAATGGCGCGAGATGTCGTGAACAACTCGCCACATCGGATATTCTTCGTTAATATTCCCGTGCACAGGAAGAATGATCACGCGGGTTTCTTCTGTTTTGTGTGCGCGACTATTGCATAAGGGTTTTATGAGGATTAGTATATCGAGCCACCTTAAATATGGAAAAACCATTATTTAAGTGTGGTTTTCTAGTTTTGTACACTTTCAAGGTGCGCGAGATTGATCAAAATATCGCATTTAGGGTGCGCGAAATTAAATCACGCGAATTTAAGACTGAGCGAAAATTAGTACCACGCACATTTGCAAACAAGTAAGATATGTAACAATACTATATACCGGACCAATCTATATACAGTAGAACCCCACTATCTCAAACAGCCAAGGGAAACAACAAACAGTTCGAGGTAGCGGGTGTTCGAGATAAAAGATTAAAAATGATGGAAATAGTATGGGCGGAAAATCCACGGGAAATGGGTTTAAGTTCGAGATAGCGGGGAGTCGGAGATAAGTGAGTTCGAGATTGCACTCGGAGTTAGCTTTTGCTAATATAGACTTCTCTGTAACAGACTTGATGAATAAAAATTTTCACCAGGTTTTCTCCAGTCATTTTTGACAAGATTTAAAGAATTAGTAGAAAATAATAAAATGGTACAGGCTTAAACTCTTCGCCTGCGGCGAGGACAAATTCTTGGCACGGGGAGCTACCAATGTCCCAGGGAGGCAAAAACCTCGCCAGAGGGGGAAATCCCTCTATGTCGGGTTTTATTGGAATTGTTACGGAGGGTGTAATTGGTCAGAGCACTGCACCGGAATCGCAGGGCCGCAGCTTCGATTCCTGCCACAGGGCCTATGTAGTATTTTTCGCAACTTCTCCTGGTAAGGTCTAAACTTTCCATCTACAAAAACCTTCAAAATTCAGGTCTATCGAGCGAGATGCCCAGATATCTAGAATATTACTCTGGTTATAATATACAAGCGCTGTGGCTCATTGTAATAATCAGGTACTTAACCACCTCTTAAATTTATTATTTACTAATATTTTACTAGGATAGAATGCGTCAGCGCAATTAGAATATTTACATGAATAATACAGTATATAGACACTTTCAAATGATCATATATAGAATAAAAATAGTTAGGATGAAGTAATTAAGATTCTAAAAAAATATCTGCTAAGTTAACGTTTAAACATACTAAGTGAATGTTCTGTCTTCAGTTTCGAAGGTAATAAATTGAATTCTTGTGCACTATTAAAGAAAAGAGATTTCTTCGCTATTTCTGTCCTTACTTTAGGCGGAATTAGGTTACACCCATTACTTCTAGTACGATAAGAATGATTTACAACTTGAAAATAGTTTTTTTAAATATAGGTATATTGCAGTTCATGCATTTGAAGGTAAAAATGTTTGTATGCATTCTCCGTCGAGTCGCTAATGAAGTGCTAATGATAACCATTTCAATTGGGAAATTCGGCCCTCGCTGCTTTCATGCATCAATACCAATTTTGCGGCTCGGGACTGCACTCTCTCTATCCTTTCCTCAAGGAGGTAGACAGATTTCCCCAAACAATGTCACAGTAATCCAAACGAGGAAGGACCATAGACTTGTAAACCTTTTCGGCGGCAAAAATGTCTTATTCTTTTTAACATGCCAAGTTACCCAGATACTCCTTCTTAAGCAGCGGTGTTATATGTTCACTAAAATTAGGATGATCAATGTACACACCTGGGTATTTATAATATTCAACACGCTTAATATCTTTCCCATCTAAACTGATTTTTATGCCAGTATCTTGCACGGAGGGTCTTTGAGATAGAGTCCCAAATATTATATACTCCGTCTTCTTCGGATGGATAAATAATTTGTTGTCCGATGCCCATTGTGATAAATTGATCAATTTCGCATTGAAAGTTTCCTCGATAGTAGCTAATTGTGCAGCAGCAAAGAAGATGAGTGGAAGAAGTGTCATCTGCATAAGGCAACACACTTGTGTGTTTAATACAATACGGAAGATCGTCTGTATAAAGCACGAATAGGAGGGGCCCTAGAATGAAACCTTGGGGGACTCCAAATACAACAGGCTGAAATTCAGAGAATACATCATTATATGAAACTGCTTGGTAACGATTGTGAAGATAGCTGTGTATCCATTCTAGCTCATCCCGCACATTCAAATCTGGGTAGCTTTCGTAGCAATTTCTAACGATCGATAATGCCAAAAGCTTTCTTAAAGTCGACAAATATTGCTCCCGTCAGGATACCGTCATCCATATTTCTGCGTATACGATCAGTCAGATAAGTTACGGTATGTTCAGTTGAGTGGTGACGCCGAAATGTACACTGGTAAGGCGAAAAATAACCATTTTCTTCCATATATTTAACAATTTGTACCTGTACAACCCTCTCGAGAATTTTAAATACAACAGGAAGTACCGAAATTGGACGGTAATATTCTTAAGAATGTTTTTAAAGCCCACATGTTGAAAAATATTGTATAATGTATTACACCATTTACAGCAGTTCAATGTATTTTTGGGAATGAAGGCAAACAACTTCTAATAGAACTAAATCATGGCCAAATTAAATTTTGTGTAACAAAAAGATAAAATATATTCATTTTGTAGAATCTGGAACTACATTGTTCTCAAGACAGGAAAAAACAAAACCCATTCTAGGTGCTTAGAATTTGATCTGAATCTGATCAGTCTGAATATGGATCAGCTTTGCACTGTGATCTTATCTTCAATATAAAAAAAAATCGAAAGCACTTCTGGTATTATTACACCCGAAAGTGGCGCTCAAAGCCGATTAAATCAACCTGAAAACTATGACCATAACTGCCCCGAAGTGAATTATTCTGATCGAGTTTTGGAAAATGAAATAAAAGATAATGCTAATATGAATCGATTGTCTGAATTGGATAATGACTTTCAATACCATTTACTATGCATCCACAATTAGAAAAGCATCCACGTAGTAGTCAAAGGGATTAAATCACCAAAGCATGAAGTTAATACAAAAAGCTGTCTTAAAGCAAGGACACGATCCCTCAATATCAAAATGCCAACCTAGAAATCGTACACGGAATATCGCGAAGGCAAAAAATCCACAAATAGGTGAGAAAGAGAGCAAATCAAATGAAATAAAAGATAATGCTAATGTGAATCGACCGTCTGAAGCGGATAACGAGCCTTCGTCGTGTACTATGCATTAACAATTAGAAAAGCATTCACGTAGCAGTCAAAAAGGATTAAATCACCAAAGCATGAAGCTAAAACAAAAAAGTCCCTCAATAAGAAAATGTCAACCTAAAGAACCCATACGGAATATCGAGAAGACAGAAAAACCACAAATGGGTGTGAAAGAATGCAAATCAAATGAACAAGAAGCGGTAAAAAGTCATTCGCTAAAGCAAGTTAACCAGCGAATCGCTCCTGTAGTAAAAAGGAGCAAGGCGAATCCTCGACTTAATGCCACCATCAAGTCCATGTCACTCAATGGGTTGTATCACCTGCCTTTCATTGAAGTATACCCACCTCGAATAAATAGTCAACGTATTCATCTAAAAAGCCTATATACGGAAACCTTCCCTTAATTAATCGACTTTCCTAGAAATCATTTTCCCCGTCGGCCGCAAAACCATTTTCGGCGGCGACATCGCAAAGCCCCGCCTTATCGGCCTTGAACAAACTGAATATCATGATTTCCTTACCCTCTACCCCCCTCCACTTTCATAACACACCCAACCCCCTTACTCTTTTTCAACCTATATCCGTTATGATTACTTCTAGAAAAAGACTAAAACAAAATCATTCTAAGAAATCGATCAGGAACAATTTAATACGCATCCCTCTAGTGGATCCACAAGATATACATAAAAATCTCCGAGGAAACTGTGCTGTTCCATCTCTCTTTGTTACAAATATCTGCCACATAACAAATAAGGTCGACGAATTGTCGGCTGTGGTTGCGCTTAACAGCCCCTGTGTAGTTTTGGTCACTGAATCCTGGTTATCGTCTGACATTCCGGATTCTATTATTCACATAGGAAATACTTACAACTCATATCGACTCGACAGACCAACGCCTGATGGTGGTATCCTGGCATATATGAAATCTGATTTACCTGCTAAACGCCTTCCTGAATTAGAAGAGGAAGGAAGAGAAGCGCTTTGGTTACTACTAAAGCCACCCAGAACACCGAGACCTTACAGTTCTATCATTGTAGTATGCGTATACTACCCCCAAGGCCAAACTAAAGAGAATGAACGTGAGATGCTGAACTACTTAACTCAAAAAATGGACACTGCCTTAGCTGAGCGCCCTTCTGCCGGGCATATTTGTAGCTAGGGACTTTAACAAACTGGACTTGAATCCTTTGTGTCGCCGTTTTAATCTACGAAAACAAGTCAAGTCGCCCACGAGAGGGAAAAACATTCTGGACCAGATACTCAGAATACTATATACTCTGAATCGGATGTGGATGATAAGGTCTATGTCTTTAATTCTATCATCATCAATATGTTTGATGAAACCATACCCGTGAGAACAGTTCGCGCACACAGTATGGACAAGCCGTGGATGACCCCTAATATCAAGGCGCTGATTAAAGCAAGACAGAGAGTATTATTAGTCCCATACCAAAGATCCGTCCTCCCACAGATTTAGATAGTGACTTCCGCCAAGTTTCCGTGCTGCCACAACTAGCCAAGATGATCGAGAAGCTACAGCTTAACCTTAATAAATCCAGTCTCAAGATTAAAACAAATCAGCACGCTTTTACGAGCGGTCGCTCAACCGTGTCCGCCCCTACCTCCATATCTCAGAAATGGTTTGACTCAACCGACAACTCCTTAACCGGAAGACAAGGTGTGCACGCCCTATTCATTGATTTCCGGAAGGCGTTCGACCTAGTCGACCATAAGATCCTCCTGAACAAGCTTGCCGATATGAACGTAACAAGGAGTTTCTGGCTATGGATAATGAGTTTTTTGGAGGGAAGAACACAACAGGTAAACCTCCAAGGTGCACTATCCTTTATTACACCGTGTCCAGCAGGCGTCCCTCAGGGATCAGCCATCTCACCGACCTTATTCAACATACATATTAACGATATGGAGGACAATGTCCCTGAACAGACCAACGTCAACACAGATAAATATGCGGACGACTGCACAAATAAGATGGAGCTGAATGCTAAGAAGACAAAAGATATGTGGATCAGCTTCACCGGAGCACCACCCCAGACACCCATGCGCATAGGAGATGCTATAATAGAAAGAGTTGATAATTTTCAACTTTTGGGAACGTGGTTTCAAAAGGATTTGAAATGGAACAAACATGTCGAAGAGACCACTCGCAAAGCATCTAAAAATCTATACTGCCTAAGAGAATGCAGAAGAGCGAACTTACCAGTTGAAGTGTTGTTCGCCAGTGTGGGGCGGTCTGCCACAATATCTAAGGGATGAATTGGAACGCGTGCAAACGAGGAGCCTGCGCATTATTGGCCTCCCGCATAACTACCTGACAACTCTCGAAGAGAGAAGAAATGGGGCCGCGTTGAGATACCTAGATACTATTACTGGGGACCCAAATCATATTTTATATCAACAAATTATAATTTATAATAAACATGACTATAATCTCAGACATAGAAACGGAAGATTAAAATACACACCGTTTTCTGGTACCGAACGACACAGAAACAGTTTTATCCCCCGAGTGATGAGACAGGGATTGCACGGAACTTAATTAGCTTTATGAACCTTTTATAATTTTTTACAAATTCTAGATATATAATATTTTACAAAAATTGTATATATATAAATTGTTGTAAATCCATTGTATTTCTAAACTAAAGATGGATCATTAAAACATTATTATTATTAGTTAGTTTCACTTGCTGTGCAGTTTTATTTGCTTTTTATCACTGAGCCTCGCAAATATTATCCACAAGTTGTACTTGAACATAATGATAGTTGATTAAAGAATAATCCAACCAAGTTTCGTCAGGTTTTGAAGTAGTACAGTGTGTTTATTTTCGATATTTGTAGAATCGATGTTTTGCTCAATTATCGCTCCGGTGCAATGTCTCGCCGCTTCTCTTCTCGATCTGACGATCTATCATATTTTCTCTTCTTCAAACGTATTTAGATTACAGTATCTAAAAATATTTCATTGTAGAAAAGTTCCAATCGGAAAATTGAATATAAAACTACAAATATCTTTGAACAAACCACTCCAAGAGTTTTTTAAACATGAATAAAAAATATAATGTTCAAAGTAATTTTAAATGTATGTTTACTATTTTACTGCACCTTGATTAAATTCTAAAATTCTATGTCTGCATTTATGGTAGGTAAAAAAAATCGAACACGCAAACAGACTTGTTGTATATATTTAGAATAAGCCCCCCCTCTCTATTAAGCCCCCTCTCTATTAAGCCCCCCCCCCTCAATGATGTTTGAAAGAAATAAGCCCCACGGGGGCTTAATACAGAAATTACGGTAGACGATATTTAAAATTGGACCATTTAGTATATATTGGACTCAATCAGATAACATTGCTGGTTTAAAAGACCCAACTTGTTTAACTTATTTTAGATTATTTGTTGGATAACTTTCCTATGGTTTTCTTGCCATAATGATGGTAATGTCTTCACAATGAGGATGTTGCCAGCATTCTTTAAAAGAGTGAAAACGCTATTGACTATTGTCAACTTGAACACGTCTTCATTGCCATTGCCGTTATATTTCCCAAACTCACGTAACTTTTAACAGTTTTAAGACCATATCCACGAATACAAGTGTCGCTCTAGAATACCTACCAAAACCAAAAGGGTCGCTGCGAATACTCAAGTCTCTTCCTGAAATGTTCAAGATGGTTGCAATAAAAGATAAAAGAACTAGCGTACCTGCTTGAAAATAACTCAAAGCCGTTGCAAAGCGCAAACCTGTCAGCAGAACAAGCTGCCTCAAACATTGACAAGCATTATTTTCGCCAGCAGGAACTCGGATTACTGAAGAGTCCGAACGTCTATTCAAAACGCCAGAGACGAAAAACGTGCGAATCAACAGGAACATAATGACGAGCCCATTTTTGGCAGAGAAAGAGAACCACACCTGTCTGACTTGACTACGTAGTCCATTCCAGTCACTCTAGTTGCAATAGACACAAAATGACCACCGGAAAAGTTGTAACGCATATAGTTATTGTGAAACGTTGGATGCTGTCGAAGAAGACATCAAGACTGACTTCGACCAACATGACCTGCAGGTTCAGTAAGTATAGTCTATAGGATGTTGTCTGCTGCAGATATAGAATGCAGCAAGTAAAGAATTTCCCAAAATCCAAATCCAATGGCAATGTATAGACAAACTGGATGATCTTTCAGAATAATTGACCTGCATTAGCTGATCGAAGAATGAGCTTGAGGAACTTGATATCAAGCCATTGTTGCGTGCAGGGTAAATGGACTTGCCAAATCCAATGGCAATGTATAGACAAACTGGATGATCTTTCAGAATAATTGACTTGCATTAGCTGATCGAAGAATGAGCTTGAGGAACTTTATATCAAGCCATTGTTGCGTCCAGGGTAAATGGACTTGATATATACTAGTTCTAGTTTATGATACGTTGTGATTTGGTAGTTGACGTATGTAATTCTGGGCACCAAATCTAACGTTTTGATAATATATAGAAACTTTAATCAAGCTTACCATTAAGTTACCAATTGCATAAAATATAATACATACAAGCTATACAAACAACACGATACAATAGACAAGATAAGCTTGGTGCGGGGCCAGCGAACGGACACTAAGTCCCACCGAGGCTGACCCCTAAATGATGGTCTGACACTTTACCAACGCCAATGCCAATGAGCGCTTTGATTTCCGTTCCACCGGATTGGTTATACCCAAGTGCATGCACTCTAAAAAAAATGTGGTGAAATTCCACCAAAAACTGGTGAAATTTTCACCAAGTTCCATGTTGCTATAACACCCACACTTTCCTGGTCAATTTCACCAGGATTTCCTGGTGGATTCATTGCAACCACAGTCCTGGTGAATATTACCAGGAAATACTGGTGAATTTTCCTGGTTATTTTGTACCACATTTCTGGTTAAACTGAGCAATCCTGGTGAACATTACCTGGAATACTGGTGAATTTTCCTGGTTATTTTGCACCACATTTCTGGTTAAACTGATTAATCCTGGCAAATTGGCAAATTTTCTTGGCTATTTTGTACATGCTACTTGTTCAACTGATTAATTTAACTAATCACCAACTTTGGCTCGTAAATGCAGACCTGTAGCAGTATAATACAACTTAAATCAAAATAACTTTATTTTCAATGATATTACTTTAAAGCGGCAGTGTCACCCGCTGCGCATCCTGTTCTGTATTTTGATATATTCCGAATATATATATGTTATTTACCGGCTGGGAGGTCCGTACTGGAAAAATATTTTCCCGAAGTCTCAGAAGCGGCCCGAGACCGAAGGTCGAGGGCCGCTTCTGAGACTGAGGGAAAATATTTTTCCAGTACGGACCGACCAGAACGGTAAATAACGTGTTTATTTTTTCGTGTTTATTTCTTCACTCCTTTGTTTGTTTTGGCGCGAAAAGTTGCGAGAGGTCCGTACTGGTGTGATACGGACCTCGTACTCAGCCAATCAAAAGGCTCTATTTTAGTTACGGACCTGAGTTACGGACCTCAAAAAAAATAAACAATGTTATGCGCAGAACAGGATGTGCAGCGGGTGACACTGCTGCTTTAACAACAGAAACAATAATATTCAGACTTGATATAATACTATACAGGGTAACCTGGTTATAATTGTCAGTGGTTTGTTAACTTTAATGTCTCTTTAATGCTGTGCGCATCGCTATGACAGCTGGAGAAGTCTTAGTACGGCCACCAACATGTTCCAATCCAAATACCACTTTTTGAAAAAATTTCCAAGTGGTAAAACACCGCCATGGGTAGTTTAAATTAAAAACATAAAATACTTTGAAGCAAACATCCACAGCTTTTAACAGGGAGGTTTGCTCTAGAGCCTGCTTTTCAACTATTACAAAACATTGCAATGGATGTTCCAGAGAACCCAGGACAAGAATAAATGGTTGTGCATTTGTCACTTCTTCCAAGTATTTTGGCATGTTTGTACCAATCTATAAAGAAGGAATGTAGTGGTTTATATATATATAAAAAATCCACATTGTAGATGTGTTGCAAGGATTACACACTGGAGTCTGGATATCGATTTTAGAGGGACTTTGATACATCTATAGAAATAACAGAGTTTTGGTTATGATCACTTACTGGTTTAATGTCAATGTAAGATTCCATTGATTCATCAATACTGGCTCTCTTCTTCCCATTCCTACCTGGTGGCAGAATACATGGGAGCAGGCCCAATGCAGCATTTGACTTCTCATCATCTGAACCTAAATATATTTAATATTAAGCGAAAATACCATTAAGGGAAAATTAATGATATGTTATCATAGTTAAAACTGTCAAAGAAAACTAAAATATCTACACAACAAAGTACAAACCATACAGTATTAAACTGACAATGAATGTATTAAACTGACAATGAGTTCTTCAATGATGTATCGAAATTATTTTCTATCATTCTTTTCTCATTATATTCAATTTCTTAAAATAACACTAGTTAATACTTACATAATGTCGATGCATTTATGTTCAAATAGGAAGCCCACTTTCCTTGACGACTTGCATACTTTGTGACTTCACCTATGTAGGTTGGAGTCCACTGCATGTACAAACAATCCGACACGTCTGGAAACAGCATACGGAAATCAGCTTCAATCTGTACCAGTGAAAATTAAAGAAATAATTATATGTTTATATCTACTGTACAATAGGTAATCAACCAGTGCTTGGCTTTAGCAATAGTCACTCCACTAGGCTGGATCTATTAAATAAACCCATGTTATCTCATGTATTTTTAATGATTTCCTGGTAACCCTGGAGTTACTATGTACCTGTACAATCCTTGGACCAACTGGCTTGATCATTTCCTTCAGGGTATCAAAATCAAGCAAAACGAATGCCTCTTTGTCAATACAATTCTCTGTATAAACACACAAATGAAATATAAATAAAAAAATTATAGCTAGTAGACCTACACTTCTTACATTAGTCAGTGTACAAATTAAATTATATAGCTACTAAAACTACAAATTCGACGAAAAATATATTGTGTTTCTACTAAATTGAAGAGAAGTACGGTCGACTAAAATATAAAACGTATTTTAATTTACTATAAAAACACGGAAAGACCACGAACTCACGGCTCACAACGTACATATAGTCTCCCAATAAACCCAGGCTTAACAATATCTATACGTATAAATCCTCAACCCAACTATAGTTAATAGTGTTCAGGGTATTTAGGAGAGTATAAATATGTACGTCGGTTGTGATGTCGTTTAAGTAAATAAATTCCAACATGGCGGCAATATAAAAAATATCTTAGAAAAGAAACAAGATTATACTAATGTCTAATGGTTGCTAGACTGAGTATTATTATTAAACATATACAGCTTTAATATGTAGTATATAACTGTTGAATATAAATAATAAGGTATAGTTTCCGTCGAAATCACGAAATGCGAGTACGAAGTTCGACATTTTCGAGCGAAGGCCTTCTTGTTCGGCCTTCCCTGAGTGAAATTTCAAATTGTGTTTACAGACTGACATTCGCTTTCTCGGCGTAGTACAATCACAACTTGTTCATGTTGTATAATAAGAAGACACAAGTCCAAAAAACTGGACATGTCTGATGTCTAACACTGGTATTAATATGCATTTATTTAATATATGCATCGTTCCCGCTCAAGGGTCATACTAATTACCGACAAAAACCGACAAAAACCGACAAACACCGACAAAAACCGACAAGAAACAGACAAATACCGACAAAACTATGCTATTGCTATGAAACTTGGTAACTATAAAACTAGCAAATAACTCTCCATCTTTCGACAGTTATCACCTCTCATTTAGTGGATTTGCATGCTGCTCAGATCTGGGCTATAAGTGAAAAAATCCAGTTATCAATTTTCTACAAATTATCCAAAAGCCAAGAATCAACATGAGAGCAGTTGTATAAAAAGTAGCTTAACTATATCTAACTGTACTAAAATTAACAAGCCGGAATCGCATAATTATGGGTGGTTACTAGCCTTGTATTATATATATAGTAGACAGTAAACATCGCAAATTATTTATAACCAAAGTTGAATGTTCTTATTTCGCCTTAAAAATGGCGGAAAGATAAAATGAAGTTACTGATTTAGTGAGAAGCAAAATATATAGTAAAACTAAAAGCATTCTATGGCGTCTTCTCTAAAGCCTGTAATAACGCCTGTAATAACGTCTTCTCTAAAGCCTGTAAAGCCGAGTAACCTGGATCGAAAAAGCTTCTTCAGGAATGCTTTCCTGCATGGGTAAAGCTGTCGTTGAATATATAGGTACATTTCCCTCAACCACAAGTGTACATGGAAACAGTAAAAAAGGTATCTGTAGCGAGTATGTCAGGACTTGCGAGGCTACAAAACAAATTATCAATGACAGAATTAAAAATGAACCTGCCAGAAATATATACTGCGACATGGTTTTAGATAATTCTATATGGATGCTCCAAGGGATCTTAAACAAATACAGAACTTTAAACAAGCAAAGGCAAGGGCAGACAAGTTACCTGGTACGAACAGAAAAAACACTGCAGATGATGTACAAACAATCATTAACATGATGAACGATCATCCATTCATCCAGGAGATTGTCCAAATGAAGGGGAAGCCACCGATGGTCATTTTATATACTGAGGACCAATTGAAAGACGTTAAAACGTTTTGTTTAACTCCTGGGAACACTTCAATTCTTGGAGTTGATCGTACTTTTAACCTTGGAGCATGTTTTGTAACTTTGACAGTTTTCAAGCATAGTTATCTTTTGCGACGTTCGGCTCAAGCATCTCCAATTATGCTGGGCCCTTTGTTCCTACACTGGGATGGCACTTGCACAACCTACCAACGTTTCTTCTCACATCTTCGAACTAAACTTGATGCTGATCTTAACACTGAGGTTGGCTTTTGTGACTTGGTCATTGGTTCAGACGAAGAACAGGCCATTTTGAAAGCAGTAAAGCATAGTTTCCCAAATGCCACCCAGCTGTTGTGTCAACGTCACCTGGAACAAAACGTGCGAAGGAATTTACAACATAAAGTAGGAGTACCGGACAAATTAAAAAATGAAATTGTTTCATTAATAAACCAGGACAAAGAAAACGCATTCGTGCTGAGAGAACCAGAACTGTAAATAAGAAGCAAAAAAGACACTGATTTAAGGTGGCTCGATACAGTTTTCAAAAATTCAGGTGTCCAACACTTTGAAATTTTTAAACTCCGTATTTTTAGATTTTATTCACCAGGTATCGGAGTTTTCATATATTTTGATCTTTCCACTTTCAAATTATGTTAGTTTTAGTAACACATAGTTCGTTGCTATGGCAACATAAGCGTGCGAAATTTCACTCCAAAATAGCCTATCGCCTCGTGTAGTTGGAAAAGAAGCACGCATTTTTTTTTCGTGCATTATTTTACTTGCAAGGCGGACTAACAATAAGCAAAATATAAAAAATTCTCTAATGCCAATTTTTTGAAAAAGGCAAAAATGTCGTTTTCTTCAATAAAATGTTTTTGGCATTACGGAATTTTTTTATTTTTGGTATAATGAAAGATTTTTGCGGTGTAATACAGCATGCAAAATTTGAACATAGGTCACCGGACAAAATAATGAGATATAGCGCATTGTTTTTCAAAAATGGATTTTTTTTAATGACGTCAGCAATTTACATGAAAACGGTATATAACACGCGCAATGACGCGAAATGGCGCGAGCAACTGCTCACGTCAGGTCATTTTGGAAGTTCTTTCGTTAATGTTCCCGCGCGCACAAATGGTCACGCGGGTTTGTTCATATAGTATGAAGTTTTGTTTTCGTGATTCTTGAATAAGGTTTTTGTGATTACTATATCGAGCCACCTTAAGTAGAGTAGAAAAGAAACAAGCCTATGCTATATTTTTTGCATTATTAGCAAACATTTGCCTATTTGATGTTGTTCAGTTGAAAAGCAAGTTGAAATTCAGAGTTACAGAGTAATTGTGGTATAAAAATGTACATAAATAATATTATTCACTTATATATAAAATTATACTGTAACATATGAAGTAGTAATGAAGTGTAGGGCTTGTAGTGTATTCAAAGTTTACATATTTAAATAAAAAATATTGTAAAACAACATTGACCAAAACTTGTTTATTAATTAAAATAAAATACTAAAATAAATTCTTATGTTCTTACCTTACATTCTGACGAATAGGGGACTGGAACTGACATGCAAACCGCGTAAGGGGACTGGAACTGACGTGCAAACCGCACAGTGATGACGTAATGGGGGACTGAAACTGACGTGCAAACCGCGTAGAGGACTGAGGCTTAGGCTTCACTTTTTCGCTGCTGTTATCATTCCAGTGTATCATATTGAGTTCACTGGCTTTTTGTCGGTCTTTCTCTGTTTTTTGTCGGTTATAACGCCATGTTACGAGTCACGAATATTTCTCTTTGATCTTGACCCTAATCCCGACCCAATCCCTAACCCTATTGTGTGCGTAACATGGACTTAGAACCTTTTTGTCGGTCTTTGTCTGTTTGTTGTCGGTTTTTGTCGGTGTTTGTCGGTTTTTGTCGGTGTTTGTCGGTTTTTGTCGGTATTTAGTAGGACCGCCGCTCAACCGTAAAATAACCATATTTGCATATATATAATTATTTTTAAAAGTAAACGTTAACCTACCTTCAAATACGTCCTTGAGAGTCAATAGATTCCACTCTTCTAGTTTCTCCAACACAAAACTATCCATTACCGTAACACGCGTGTCAGTGTTCAATGCGACACTAAATTATAGCAGTATATATATCGTACAAAGAGCTCCAAAATCAGGCTACCACTTCGACGGTGACTTTGTCTTCGATGTAGTTCTTGATCAGCAAATTGCGCCAAAACGAATTATTGACGTATTTAGCAAATAGCCAATCAGAAACGAAATGATATCATACACGATAACTCATTAGTGAAATTCACCAGACCACTGTGTTATAGCGATTATGGGGTAAACTATTATTCGTTATTAACCAGGAATTGTGGTACAAATAACCAGAATAGTGTTAAAAATATTTCACCAGGCAATTTTCACCAGACATTTTTTAGAGTGTGGTTATTAAAACGCTTTCTCTAGCCAAACCTGATGCTGCTGTCTCACTGAACGTGGAGCTGAGCATGCACTAACAACATTGATATTTGTTTCGTTTCTGAGACATGGTTGAACGACAAAATTCCACCAAGTCTGGTGTGTCTCGGTAGCTATGTCCTTGTGAGAAAAGACCGGTCTTGCGGTCGGGGGATGGAGTGACTATTCTGTGTAGAGATGACTGGAAAGTTAAAAATCTTGATTTTGACAACAACCTTGAGTGTGTTTGGTGTGAAATTGAAACAGTTAATACCAAATATTACGTATCTTCAGTATATCATCCACCTGACCCCATATATGCTGAGACCGAGTTACTAAACCATTTGTCAGAAACCATTGAACAGATTCTTTACTCCGAGCCCAATGCAGAAGACATTAATCAACTAAAAACAAAAGACCTTAATTAGCCAGCATAACTTGGAACAATTAGTCAAGAAGCCTACCCGAAAGCAAAAAACTTTAGATGTGTTTTTAACTAACTGCCCACATCTTTGGGAAAAATCTATAGTTTTTAAAGGCCTAATAAGATCCGACCACTTGGCTGTTGTGGTTTCTCCGCGGCATGCTATAAAACCAGATAGAAAGGACGTTAACTTCAGAGACGTTAGGGCTCATCGGAAGTTTAGTATGATGAGGAAATTGGAGGCATGTGATTGGAGTCATATTCATAATTGCAATGATGTCAATGATGCAGTTACTCTATTAAATGACACTATTGCCAATATATTTAATGAGTGCTTTCCGTTAATTAAAGTAAAAGTGTCCACACGTGGCCCACCATATATGTCTCCCCTGGTTAAACACCTATGTAAGATAAGAAATAAGAATATAACGAAGGCAGTAAACAGTGATCTTCAAAAACGTATTGATGAGCTCATTCGTGAAAATCTTGTTCGTGCTGAGAATAGAAAAAATACTTTTGGATCTAAAAAGTGGTGGGATATAGTGAATAGAATTACCGGTAGAAAAACCAAGAACAATAACATCAGTTCAGTCATCGATCCACAAGTTATCAATTCGTACTTTCAAAATGTAAATACGGATGCGAATTACATATCCCCCCAACTTATATCAATTCCTGTAGGCACTCGAGTTCCTACCGTTGATGAGCATACATGCAGTCATAAGCTTTTTGACGAAACTAAAACGAACAGCGCCAGGTCCTGATGATCTAGCTTCCATATTGGTTATGGAAAGACTTTGCACAATTTTTAGCACCTGTAATTACCAAAGTGTTCAATCTTTCTATTGAATTTACAACAGTGTTAATCCTTTACACAAAGAATCTCCTCTGACAGAGTGTAGCCAATTGAGACCTATATCGCTTACAAATATGATTATGAGACTGTTTGAAAGGGTAGTTCATAAACAGGAGATTGCGTCTGCATTCAAATCTGTGATCGGACGAGATCAATTTGCTTACAAAGAGGACACAAATACAACCGATGCACTGATTATGTGTTTGCATCATTGGCTCAAGTGGCTGGATGAAGGTGCGGACTGTGTTCGGGACAACTTCGGGTAATATCCTTTGATTTCAAGAAAGCGTTTGATTCTGTCTCTCGTGACATTATTTGTGAAAAACTGAAAACACTTGAAATTAATCCTTACGTTACTAACTGGGTTATCAGCTTTCTAGCCGATAGAAGACAAAGAGTTGTTGTTGATGGCATAGAAACGGTTTACGTTGACATTAATAAGGCGTACCGCAGTGTACGGTTTTGGGTCCCTTTCTATTTTCGTTGATGGTTAATGACATAAAACCCACGGACGCGCAAAACAAATCTTTTGGTCAAATTCGCTGATGATATAACGGTGAGTGCTCCTGTAAGATCAGGATTTGATTCTGCATCTGCTGAGGCTGAAGGCATTCAGAATTGGTCGGAAACTAATCGAATGACATTAAATCTATCTAAAACGTGGGAAATGATTGTGCACGGTGGGTCTATGAAACCCTTACCGCGGCACCGATTGAAGGCATTAAACGAAAAAGTTGGTTAAAATTATTAGGTGTCACATTTCAGGATAATCCATGTGGTTGGTATATCTTTATATCGATCAGTCTATTGTCGAAGGCCAGTGGGCGTATGTACATATTGAGAGTATGTAGGTTCCATGGTTATTCTGCAGATCATCTAAATAAACTATTCGATTCGCTAATCATGTCGCTTTTTTATTATGGTATTGAAGTGTGGGGCTCTGCTCTCCAAAAGAAATATTTGGATCGTATGGACAAGTTTTTACGGCGGGCTTATCGTTATGGATATATACAACAAAAAGTATTAAGATATCTGAAGTGATTGAAGAGAGAGATAAAAAGTTATTTAACAAGATTATAACCAATCCAGAACATACTCTACATGAATTGCTTCCTGCACGTAAACAAAGGACATTAAGAGAACGAGAACATGATTTTATTCTACCGTCAATTAGAACTGAAAGATTTAAACGATCGTTTTGTTATAGATGTCTATTTAACTATTTTAACTAATATAGAAATTTTAATTAGGATAGATAAAGCTAGCTATATTTATAATTGTAAATAATTAGACATTGTAAAGTTGCACGTTTGATGTGACTCTTGACAATAAAGACTTCAATAATAATAATAATGTTTGTTTTCGTACGTTGTCATATTAGGCTCAAAATCCGTTTAATTTTCAATACGTAGCTACATCTCTAATTTTCAACAAGCTAGATTGGAAATTAGACAGAATTGTTCGAATCAACACGAAAAACGTGTTGCCCCTATAATCATACAGGGTGAAGTTGCCGGAAGACGTTTTCAATCTTCTTCCGGGTAGGATTTTGGGTTTTCCAACCTTCCTCACTTGCAATAATTGGAAATTTTTCGACATGCAGGTTTTGCCTGGGTATGTTTAGCAGTTGGCCATTGTATGCTGTATACTTCTAGTCTGACTGAGTGCTGAGTGTTGCTACTAATACTAGCCTAGTACTTACTGCTTTGCAATGTTTTATCCAGTATTTCACTTTCAACCTTCCTCAGTGCCACTAAATCTTCCTTACGGTTGGTACTCGCATACCCGTAGCCTACGAAACATAGACGTAAGTACTTGAAGGCGGTCGTCTGCGGCGCAGGCTAGCATACCCGCAGCTTTTTTGCAACTCTGTAACCATGCAAATGAAACAATTAGCTACAAAAAATTACCAGTGTCAGTGAGGTTCTGTAACCATACAGCAAAAATTCCAGTGAACATGTGCCAAGAATAAGTGTCCGGTCCTTTTATGGCTGTCCCGCCGCTTCGTGTTGCTTCCAACGCGTATCAATTACATATTAAGTTTAGACCAAAATATAAGCAAATTCTCAGGAATATAAGGGTCTTAATGTCCTTAATCTTTCGAGTAAATCATAAAGTTTAACTATTGTTTACGCAAAAAATTTTCATGCGACGCAAAAAAGATATGGACAATAAAAATGTGCATCAAATGAACCTACGAAAAATACACGATAAATTTATCGCCAGTCCCCTTTGGTTCATTTTATTGCATGGTACTATTTCTTGAGCTTGTAAACTATAATTATTTCTAGTTTTTAAGTTGAAACATCTATTATTTCGCTCGCAATTTTACAGCAAAGACACACGAGAGCCACGAGAAGTCACTCCTTTTCATTTTGAGACTTTGCCCCACCGGAACACTTTTCAGTCAAGTTGATGCATGCACAGACGTTTTTCCGCGGTGTCGAGCATTATAGATCGTGCGTGAGAGCGTATAAGAATGAAGCCTATATTCAAAGTTCAAAACTCTTCCAATCTTCTTTTACACTCCTACATAAACGATAGGGAATGTTAATACATTCATGACGGATTACAGGATCGCACTACCTGAATAAAAAGAACTTGGACCTTTCGAGCCGTGGCCCTTCGCCTGGAAGCTGAGCAGCTACTATTTTTCAGGCAGTTTAACCCTGCAATCCCTCCAGTTATATCGTTCATCGCTACTTACACTGTCACACTGGATATCTATCTATCGCGTGGAACTCGGCATGATTGTTGTGAGAGCATATTTAGGATATTTAGGCATAGTTATAAACTGATGCATGACGTTCAAAGTATGGCCTGGAACAAAAGACGTGTCATAAAGCGATGGATACTCAGTATAACTGTGCACTGCGACAAATGTCAGTTCCATGCAGTATATTTTTACTTTCTGCGGGTTATCATCACATAATACAGTCTGCAAAAGCTTTATTATTCTTCCAATGCCATAAATCATATGTCTGGCTGCATTTGTCAACGAACAGTTTCAACTTCAACGCACAGGGTGGTTGTATTTGCTAAAGGGGCGCCGTGGTGGTCTCGTATTGTTGATATATTCGTTAGTATTTCTTGCCATTTTATATACACGTCTGTGCACATAAACACAAACTTGTGGGAGTCATTACACTGCAACAATTACCAATTCTTCTTTGAAAACCAAGGCAAGATATTTTCGGATTTTAAAAGTTACAAAAATTTTCAGGAGAAAGTGTGTTAGGTTCTTTGGGGATATCTCTCGAAATCCATCAGGAACAGCGACTCTGTTGGCAAGCTCTGCTGTTATTGCGGTGTTGTCTTGAAGCTCTGCGTGCGATCTAATTACTCTTTGTTTTGAGTTTATTTATGAACGTTTATCTGCAAAATTGATCGATATATATATTAAGGGGCATCGTGTTGAGCGTGTCGAGCCAGTCCGCTAAAACGATACGGGTATTGTCGGTAGAATGTTAAAGACAGCTGACTAGAGCTTTCCTAATTTTGTATGCAGAAAAATGGAAGTCACAAGTTCGACAAAACCACCGCATGTTAAAAAGATGAACTCGATGAAAGATCGCGATTACAATATAGTTCTACTTGGCCAGGGAGGCGTTGGGAAATCAGGTAATCTATAAATACTGTTGTTCCCCCATGAAACGGGATATATAATTAAACTAAGTGGTCAGCCTAGTGTGGTACTTTACTAATAATCGCTTAATATATTAGGCCGGCGAATCGTAATCGACAGAACTGGTTATTATCAGTAATAGACAGTAGCAATCCATGAATGATTAAGTCAACACCTTAATTAAGACAGCAATATTGCTATGCAATATATGGCTCCCACTTTAAAGTTTTCTTAGCTAACATTCAGATAACCGAGTTAATATAAGGCATATTTGGAATGCGTGTCTTATACGACGCAATGATTATTTGTACTACATCACATAACATGAAAAGAGGAATCGTATTATCGGATAAAGATTTGTGTTATGGCTCCTACTAAACAATTTTACTCGTTTAAAAAACTCACTTTCAAATAAAGAGTTAATGTTGGACATATAGGGGAATCGGTAGTGTCGTAATATAAACGCATTGATCTGGTTAGACATGTACATTCCATAACATGAAAACAAGAATCTATATATAGTTATCATCAGATAAATCTTATAACCAATTTGTTAAACATTTCAATAGAGATTGAATGATATTTTGACAATATGTTTTTGTACAAAGAGAATTGGACAACAACAAATAGTCCAGAGTGTAGGCAAACAAAGGAACAACAGAAATTGCCAAGTTCCTTCGTGAGTTTGGCTGACCTCTCTCCTCCACTCTCCAGAGGCTCTTTTTGTTGATATATTATGTTTACTTATCATGGTTGCGGGAAGCGCTAGAATGTAATAGAGCGTACTGTATGAAAAACTAATTCAGATTTAGTCAAAACGTTTAGTCGAAACGTAGAACTATTGCTCTATTACGCTCTAGCGCTTCCTAGTTTCTATATTTAAACACGGCAAGCGATCTCAAATTATAGCGCAATTATACGTACAAGATATCTAGACTGAGACGATTGGCCGATTGCAATATGGTCATGAGACATAATTATATAGACGTAGTATATAACCACTAAACAACAAACGGTGGTATTCTTTAACATTGTGCTGTAGTACTAAACTACCCGAAAAAGTTTGTTCGCGTTCACGGCAACAAGGTTTAATGTGTTCGCTCACTTGACTCTGATTTAAATAAATGAATGAAAAGCCCGGCCGAATTGAATTGGGTCGTGAATTAAAAACGCTTACTTCGACGTTTCGAGCGAAGGCCCTTCGTCGATACGAATAGTATACAAGAAAACGATCAATATTAAAATCTTCAAATAGTCACCGAGAACTGATAGTCAATATATAGTCGAATGTAAATAGCGAAATATACTAAATGGGACTAAGGGAGTACTAAATACACTGGACCTCGACTTTCGTTTCGACATGACTGGGGACTGACTGCAGTTATTAGAGTGGAGAACAACTTTTTTCAGTCCGTTCATATTTGTATTTCTTTCTTTAGCTCTTCTTGTGAGGTTTTCCACTGGCAGATTTATTCATGAATATCATCCTACATTAGGTAAGTGACTGGCAAACACTAAAATATGGATGTCACACGACCGATACAAATATGGTGCCACGCTGTTTCATCAAGTTAAATATATCCTTATCATATAAACATAATTATATTAAATTTATATGAATGTTCAAATAGGGGCGAGTGACAGTGCTTTGCGACAAGTCATTGTCCCTATCTGCTCTATATATAGCAGCTGGTTCGAGGGGTGTATCACTCCAAAAATCTCGTACACCTTGAAACAAAATCTCTAAAAATCTCTGAAAATCCCTGAAAATCCCTAAAAAAATCTCTATGAACCCTAAAAATCACTAAAAATTCCTGAAAATCCTAGAAAATCTCTAAGAAATCCCTAAAAATCTCTAAAACTCCCTACAAATCCCAAAAAACTCGAAAAAATCCACAAACTCCTCAAGAATCCCCCCAAAAATCCCTTAAAAATCCCAAAATTATCCCTAAAAATCCCACTGAGTGATATACACCCCTCGAGCTGGTTTATAAGTTATATACTCTAATCGTTTCTATTAGATCGATCTGCCTAGTTTCATTCAAACTAGCATTTATTATGTTTTTATAATTTTTACCTATTAGTATTTGTATATAGAGGGAGGAACCTTACATGGGACTTACCCGTCGGCTTGTTCGCATCTTTCTTTTGGCCTTTGGGCCATTAATTAATACTTTATAATTACGACATTGTATATATAATTATAATACTTAGTTTCATATAACTTAATGGTACCAATAATCTTTTCAAACAAACCAGTGAAATTTTGGCCGACTAAGAAAATGGAGTTCGCTCAATTGTATGGTTAAACCATAAAATTATATTCCTCATTATTTATTTAAAATAATTCATAATTTCTGATTGGCTAACAGCCATAGGTAAAATCGTCATATCAAACCAATGGCTGCCAAATATGGAGTTGTAGCATCACATCACACGATTTGACGTCAAACATGTGATATGAAAAATATAATATCGCACGTTTGACATCATGATAAATACGAACAAAAACAATATGGCTTCGCCTTCGGCCGTTCGCAGATTATAAGCCGGAAGGAAAATTTCAAAAAAGAGAATAAGTAAACGACGAAAGGCTCTGAAATATCTTTTACGCATATTTCTGCATGCACCTCAGCCATGTTATGTCGAAATAAATACGCACATACAAAAACAGTGAAACGCGTTTCTCTTCTCCTTATAATCTTCTCTTCATTAGTTATTCGTTGCCTTCTGGCCATGCTTAGCAGAAAAATACCTGCAATATACTTTTTACCTACTGTAACGTCGCTCTCTGTCCGAAGTTGCAGCACTTAATTGCCTCATGTATAACATGGCTTTGAGTTATAATTATTGATAAATGAAATCGTTAGGTTTGGCCGGTATAAATTAAAGTGGCATATAGCCGTAAACTTGCCCCTGTTCGAACAATCAGTCTTTTACCCTTCTGCACTATCAAATCAAAACTTTACCATATGACACTTTCATGCATGGATTCTCGTCAGGTCACTATCAATACACGTCCATGATCAATCTTGATAAACGTTTTTAATAAATCCAGGTAAATAATGTCGTGTCATAGCATGTCGAATTTTTCTCACTTAATTAAACATCTTGTTATTCTAACTTATCTTTCTTTGACACAGTATCAGAAATCGTAAGTTATACTCGTCTTAAATAATTTTAACGCACGAATACAAATTGCACCTATAGATAGTATAGAGGTGTTGCACCATCACGTGACTAAATTCTAAAATCTTTAACGTGCAACCAATCAAGCTGGCTGTTAAACATGTTTTGTATGTCATTATAACAAGTATTCATAACAAATTTCAAGTCGATACAATTATTCCCTCGCGAGTTAAAAGGTTTGAATAATTCGTATTGCTGACGTCAGCATTATTTTCAAATGCCGTTAAAAGCTACGTTTTTTCCAAACCTAACGCGAAAAACTCAATTTAGCTTTCAAAAGCAATATATAGTATCATAGTAAACAGAATATAAACATGTCTAATAAAACTCGTCTTTCCGTGGCATCCACCTGCCAAAACACAAATGCTCAAGAAATTATGTGTTTTATAACAAAATTCTATATTCTATTTACTATCATACTATAGATTGCTTTTAAAAGCTAATCTAAGTTTTCGCGTTAGGTTTGGGAAAAACTATGGAAAAACGTAGCTTTTAACAGCATTTGAAAATAACGCTGACGTCAGCAATACGAATTATTCAAACCTTTTTAACTCGCGAGGGAATAATTGTATCGACTTGAAATTTGTTATGAATATGATCGAGTCCAAGGCTTATTAAAGGCGAATGACTCATGTTTTATCAGGGAGTAAAGCTACGATAGATGGAAGGGTTAGTTTGGGGCTTATCCCGCAAACCCACCCTCCCTGTCAACATCCCCGCGGTGGCAGGAAACCGGAGTACCCGGAGAAAGCCCACGGTTTTCGTTAGAGCGTTGACTGGCTCTTTTCACATAAGTGTCATGAGTCCGCAGCGAGAACCAAACCCACGATCTCAGAGGAGAAAGGCGCTTGCTCTGACGACGGCGTCATCGCTGTACCGCGGTGAACCGCGCTAAAAATCTACAGCCCCTCTATCAGATCACAAAAAGTCCAGGCTAGAGTAAGGGCGGGCACTGGCAAAGGCTCGAGTGGATAATGTTATGCGGGCATAAACAGAGGCAGAGTCTGTCTTCGTGCGATCAGAGGAGCATGAATCCGCCCTTTGGTTTGCAGATCAGTGACATGGTGTCCTATTAATAACCGGTTAAACACTAGAAAACCGGCTGCTTTTGTTTTCTGATATTTTAAGTTCTGTTTTAGAGTTCAACTGTGAAACAACTTCAGTAATTGATGACGAACTTGCTGAGCTGAAAATTTTTGATACTGCAAACACGGTGAGATAAATTTGAAGGTTAACTAAGCAGTTCATTTTTTTAAAGAGCTATAGAGGATGCTCTACGCACTTTTCGCACAATCAATGATTATTAGAATTCGAGCAGACAATAGATTCGCGAAATTAAAACGGAACGAAAATTAGCCCGCGCGAAAACGGTTGTTGCCATAGCACGCGCGAAAAATACTCCGTGTGTAAGCGTTTACCGTGAAAAATTCTGATATTTAGAGAGCAAGTTAAAATAAGTTATTCCATATGACCTTATTTGTAATATGGAGTGTGAAAATAAGAAAATTAAATAGCCTTATTAATAAAATAAAATAAAATTATTAAGAAAATTAAATAACCTTGAAAGAAAACGTCACATGTATATTATAGTCTTGTAGATCCCATACAAAATGAATAATGAAAATGCTAATGATAGGTGACAACCAGGAGTGCTTGTGACTGTTTTGCAGATTGATGGGTTCATTTCACAAGTTCTTTACAACACACGCGAACGAAAAAAATGAGATAGGAGACGAGCGACGAAAATTAGGAGAGGAAGTCCCCGTTTCCCCCCCCCCGTCTCCAACCCAGTAGCGTCGCCAGACCTGGAGAGGTGGGGGGACAAAATGATATTGAGGGGGCTGAAAAGGAGGGCCGAAGGCGCGAGTCTAGCGCGAGCTTTTTTTGGGGGGTCCGGGGGCATGCTCCCCTGGGAAATTTTTTAATTTAGAATCTCTGAAATACCATTTCCTGGACTTTGGGGGACGATTTGACAGAATTCTGATGGTCAGAAAACGTACCCCCCCCCATCCTTTTTTTCACCGGATTTGAGAGAATCTCAAAAGTGATTTTGAGGAGAACTGGGGGGGGACGTGTCCCCCCCAGTCCCCTCCCTGGCGACGCTACTGCTCCTCCCCTCTCTTCTTCCCCGCTCCTAACCCTTCGCCTTGACCTCCCCAAAAAGAAAACGGACTTTTGGAAAGTCTACGTGACACCGTGTCGATTTAAGCTGCAGAAAGAGCGTTATGTAATTTCATTACTTATTAACAATGTTTGTTTAAATAACCTTAAAAACAATGCGATGTCTACAATAAGGCCGACTTTGAGTAACACTTCTTACAGGGCCTTTTTTAAGAATTCGTTAGTGGGAGGAGGGGTCCCGCATTAACGAAAAGAGACCTAACAAGGAGGCAGTGAAGTGGATGAGTATGAGCGTGTCTGGATTTTTGTATTCTTGAGCCCCTGTGGCTTGATTTCCTGCATTTTCAGTGACAGTGTTTTTATATATCCCATCTAGACAGACTGAGCTTTCGGTATAAGAGCAAGGTTTTGCCGTATGGGAATATTACAACACTCTTCTGAACAAACTCATTATCCCCCTTTTAATTTTTCCTATATTTTAGACGAAAGGGACCTTAACTGGTGGGGGACAAAATAGTTTACTGGGGGGCAACATGGGGGCTGGATGGGTGCTTTGGTCCCCCCAGTTTATTAGTTAAAAATGACCCTGACTTCTTACATCGCAACAAGCTTTCACGTTGCTCAAAGACGTGATGATGGTGAGTTTAAGGTCGTGATAAGAATGACGCTGTTGACGACTATACCCCTGGGACAAAAAATTATGCATTCCTTTTGTTTTGCATGAAGATTTTCTTTGTTTCAAAGGCACGTCGTCGAGCTGTCGCGTCGTAGATCTTAACTGCATGAGCTCCTTATATATATAATCACGAGCCGAACAAAACGGCCACTCGTGTTCAGTTGTCAACATATTACTAAGCCATTTCACTGTTCGTTGCCGTTACAGCTGTCCTGCAAATCTCTCTCAGTCTTGGGATTTTCTCGAGTTTAGGATGCTTTTAGGGAAATTTTTAAGCATCCAAAGTCATCTTAAGCTTTGTACAAGAAAAAAACATGATATACAGCTTGTGAATTTCTATTTTTGTTCCGTTTCAAAGTGCGCGAATTTAAAACTGCACGAAAATTAAACATCCGAAAATATTTAGCCTGGGCAATATATTAAAACGCGCGAAGTTTACATTGAACGAAAATGAGTACCAGGCGAATTTAAATGCAAGCAAGGTAGATGCCACAAGGTTATACATACTTTTGTCTATTTTAGAACGAGCCTCACGTTTACCACAACGAATATCAAGGTTTTGTTGTCGTCTACTCCATCACGGATCGCATGAGTTTCGAAACAGCGAAACAGTTAGTGAAATTAATAAGAGAAGTTAAGAAAATGAAAACGCCAGGTTGTTTTACCTGTGTCGCACTAGTAGGGAATAAGATGGACTTAAAACACGAGAGAATTGTGAGCAGAAACGAAGCGAATGATTTTGCCACCGAACACGAGTGCCTATTCATGGAGAGTTCTGCGCTAAATAACATTAATGTCGAGCAAGTGTTTCACGAAGTCGTACGGCAGATGAGAAAATGCAGGAACAATAAAAAGAAGGACAAGAAAGGAAAGAAAAAGAAATAGAATATGTACAAACATCCATTAATGTAAATATTGTCTTCGATATCTTGAAGAATAATGTCAAAAGGCTTCAGGGCTTTAAGTCTAACTGTCTAAGGCAAATAGGGAACATTTTGCAGGAAACATCGTATGTTTCTCCGTTTGGCCACCTTGGAAACAAGTTCGGAAGCGAAATTTGTTTCCCATAAAGCAAAATGATGGGGGACAGGGTGGAGTGGGTGGGCTGGAATCTCACTGAAAATATATCGAGCAAGCACTTCAACCTATAAAAAATATCGAGCAAGAACGGACAAAAAAGTATCAAGCGTAAGTTCAAATAATATTGTATATCAAAATAATCAAATATTAAACACCCTGCATGATACTGTACCAGCCAATCGTATTTCGTTATCGCTCGATGCACTTCGCTAGGATACAAGGGGTTTGGTTCGTATTCAAATAGTCGGAGATAATTGAAATTGTCACAGACAAAATTCAAAACGAGTGTCACACATGATAAAAAATTATTTGTAATATTGTTCCCACTGAAGGCCGACAGCGACAATTAAGGGGTCCAAGGACAGATTTGAAAATGGATATTATTTTACGCAAGACATGGCTTTACCAAGCCTACTTCAAGAGCATGGGCCTGGTTATGTGTTTCCCCCTACCTGCCCACTCCCCCTCACCCACCGTGGCCCTTTTGCTCGCTGTTGATTATTGATTTTACATTGCAAATAAAAGGTTTGAAAATTCAATCAACCACGATAGGGGGGGGGGGGGTTAATTTCCTTGGACCCCCAGCTAAAGAGGGCCCCCAGATAAAAAGGAAGTGAGATATCCATATATATTACTGTAAAATAGTCTCCCAGAATGCAAGAATTTGCCATTCTTGAGATCCTAGATTTCAATTTGATTCCAGATTGAGAATGTTACTTAAATTAACGACCGTATTGATTTGCCCTCTACAACATGAAATCACAGAGTAGATACATAATTACATACAGAGGCCTCACTTCAGACAAAGTGCGTAACCGGCCGCTTTCTGTCTGATGATGACTTTAAAATAGAGTCGAAAATTTACAGTCTCTCAAACTCGTCTTCTTTTATGCATATTTTGAATTTCAAAATGACGGATTCTTCGGAATTTGTTCCTTCTTTATTTTCTTAAATTGTCGGCCGCCGCCATGTTCCTAGCCAGTGCGGTAAATAACCGGCATAAGAAACCCTTGTTATTTTCTTTATAGCGGTTTACCTCGACTGAAGTTGTGATTAACAACATTAAATAGTTAACTCGAATATTGTATATAGAGGGAGGAACCTTACATGGGACTTACCCGTCGGCTTGTTCGCATCTTTCTTTTGGCCTTTGGGCCATTAATTAATACTTTATAATTACGACATTGTATATATAATTATAATACTTAGTTTCAAATAACTTAATGGTACCAATAATCTTTTCAAACAAACCAGTGAAATTTTGGCCGACTAAGAAAATGGAGTTCGCTCAATTGCATGGTTAAACCATAAAATTATATTCCTCATTATTTATTTAAAATAATTCATAATTTATGATTGGCTAACAGCCATAGGTAAAATCGTCATATCAAACCAATGGCTGCCAAATATGGAGTTCTAGCATCACATCACACGATTTGACGTCAAACATGTGATATGAAAAAAATAATATCGCACGTTTGACATCATGATAAATACGAACAAAAACAATATGGCTTCGCCTTCGGCCGTTCTCAGATTATAAGCCGGAAGGAAAATTTCAAAAAAGAGACTAAGTAAACGACGAAAGGCTCTGAAATATCTTTTACGCATATGTCTGCATGCACCTCAGCCATGTTATGTAGAAATCAATATGCACATACAAAAACAGTGAACATGGCCCGCGTTTCTCTTCTCCTTATAATCTTCTCTTCATTAGTTATTCGTTGCCTTCTGGCCATGTTTAGCAGAAAAATACCGGCAATATACTTTTTACCTACTGTAACGTCGCTCTCTGTCCGAAGTTGCAGCACTTAATTGCCTCATGTATAACATGGCTTTGAGTTATAATTATTGATAAATGAAATCGTTAGGCTTGGCCGGTATAAATTAAAGTGGCATATAGCCGTAAACTTGCCCCTGTTCGAACAATCAGTTTTTTACCCTTCTGCACTATCAAATCAAAACTTTACCATATGACACTTTCATGCATGGATTCTCGTCAGGTCACTATCAATAAACGTCCGTGATCAATCTTGATAAACGTTTTCAATATATAGTATCATAGTAAACAGAATATAAACATGTCTAATAAAAATCGTCTTTCCGTGGCATCCACCTGCCAAAACACAAATGCTCAAGAAATGATGTGTTTTATAACAAAATTCTATATTCTATTTACTATATCATACTATAGATTGCTTTTAAAAGCTAAGCTAAGTTTTTCGCGTTAGGTTTGGGAAAAACTATGGAAAAACGTAGCTTTTAACGGCATTTGAAAATAATGCTGACGTCAGCAATACGAATTATTCAAACCTTTTCTCGCCATAGCACGCGCGAAAAATACTCCGTGTGTAAGCGTTTACCGTGAAAAATTCTGATATTTAGAGAGCAAGTTAAAATAAGTTATTCTATATGACATTATGTGTAATATGGAGTGTGAAAATAAGAAAATTAAATAGCCTTATTAAGAAAATACAATAAAATTATTAAGAAAATTAAATAGCCTTGAAAGAAAACGTCACATGTATATTATAGTCTTGTAGATCCCATACAAAATGAATAATGAAAATGCATTAGGTGACAACCAGGAGTGCTTGTGACTGTTTTGCATATTGACGGGTTCATTTCACAAGTTCGTTAGAACACTCGCGAGCGCAAAAGATGAGAGAGGAGGCGAGCGACGAAAATTAGGAGAGGAAGTCCCCGTTTCCCCCTTCTCCTCCCCTCTCTTCTTCCCCGCTCCTAACCCTTCGCCTTGACCTCCCAAAAAAGAAAAAAGTCCGTTACGGACTTTTGGAAAGTCCACGTGATACCGTGTCGATTTAAGCTGCAGACAGAGTGTTATGGAATTTCATTACTTATTAACAATGTTTGTTTAAATAAATAACCTTAAAAACAATGCGATGTCTGCAATAAGGTCGACTTTGAGTAACACTTCTTACAGGACCTTTTTTAAGAATTCGTTAGTGGGAGGGGGTATTAACGAAAAGGGACCTAACAAGGAGGCAATGAAGTGGGTCATTCTCCAGAAAATTTTCGTATTCTTGAGCCCCTGTTGCTTGATTTCCTGCATTTTCAGTGACAGTGTTTTTATATATCCCATCTAGACAGACTGAGCTTTCGGTATAAAAGCAAGGTTTTGCTATGGGAATATTAAAACACTCTTCTGAACAAAATCATTATCCCCTTTTTGCCTATATTTTAGACAAAAGGGACCTTAACTGGTGGGGCCCAAAACGTTTACTAGGGGCAACATGGGGCTGGGAGGGCAACATGGGGGCTGGAGGGGTGCTTTGGTTCCCCCAGTTTATGAGTTAAAAAAGCCCCTGACTTCTTACGTCGCAACAAGCTTTCACGTTGCTCCAAAAAGTGACGATGCTGAGTTTAAGGTCGTGATAAGAATGACGCTGTTGAGGACTATACCCATGGGACAAAAAGTATGCATTCCTTTTGTTTTGCATGAAGATTTCCTTTCGAGCTGTCGCGTCGTAGATCTTAACTGCATGAACTCCTTATATATAATCACAAGCCGAACAAAACGGCCACTCGTGTTGTCAATATTACTAAGCCATTTCACTGTTCGTTGTTACAGCTGTCCTGCAAATCTTTCTCAGTCTCCAAAGTCATCAAGCTTTGTACAAGAAAAAACCATGATATACAGCTTGTGAATTTCTATTTTTGAGTGCGCGAATTTAAAACTGTACGAAAATTAAACATCCGAAAATATTTAGGCTGGGCAATATATTAAAACGCGCGAATTTTACATTGAAAGAAAATGAGTACCAGGCGAGTTTAAATGCAAGCAAGGTAGGTGCCACAAGGTTACACATACTAGTTTTGTCTATTTTAGAACGAGCCTCTATACGAAACCAGGTTATTTTGTTCATTTTGCATTTCAGGCAGCAAAGACTCTGACATCTTAAAATTTCCTTCCAATTTCCTTGGTTGAGGCTAAATTTCCTTGCCATTTCCTTGTAAATCTTATTTCCTTGCCAACCATATTCACGAATCGCGAAAACAAAACTTCATACTATATATGAACAAACCCGCGTTACCATTTGTGCGCGCGAAAGAACATTATTAACGAAATTTAACGAATATTAACGAAAGAACTTCCAAAATGACCTGACGTGAGCAGTTGCTCGCGCCACGCGTCATTGGGCGTGTTATATACCGTGTTCATGTCAATTGCTGACGTCATTAAAAAATTCCATTTTTGAAAAACATGTGCTATATCTCATTATTTTGTCCGGTGACCTATTTCAAATTTATTGCACCGCAAAAACTGTATTGCACCGCAAAAACCTTTCATTATACCAAATATAAAATAATTCTGTAATGCCAAAAAAAATTTATTGAAGAAAACGACATTTTTGCCTTTTTCAAAAAAAATGACATTACAGAATTTTTTATATTTTGCTTATTGTTAGTCTGTCTTGCAAGTAAAATAATGCACAAAAAAAATTGGGGTCACCGTGCTTCTTTTCCAACTACACGAGGCGATAGGCTATTTTGGAGTGAATTTCGCACGCGTATGTTGCCATAGTAACGAACTATGTGTTACTAAAACTAACATAGTTTGAAAGTGCATGCATTATGTGTGCAATAATAAAGTTGTGATAGTTTCCCCATTCAACCTATATTGAGACGCCATCTTTAATTATTTTTAATATACACAATTATACACATATGAAAGAAAGCCAGGAAAGTCCATTGACTGTATAATGAGGAACTGAACATTCCTCAATCCTCAGTGCAGAAGCACTTTCCAAACAACACATGTGAAGTTACGCGCTGAATTTCCAGTTTGTTGACTGCATAATTGACCTTCTTCACAACATAAAGAGGTTCCAAATCATAGCATAAATCAGGCTCTGTACGATTGCATGTTATTTATATCATACACTGTCACACTGAGAGCCAAAAGATAGGTTGCTTAGAGAATATTTCAGCTGAGGAAGTTCTTCGGATGAAATATTGAGGAACAATATTCCTCTCGCTTTTCACGAGAAGAACACTTCCCAATCTCAAAATAGGCTCAAATGGCAGATAACTAAATATGATTCCTTGAAATCCTCCCTTAATTGCTTAAAGTACGCGTGAAAAATTCAAAATGTTCTTCAATCGTGTTGCCGGATCCCGAGATCCCCCTTTTTCTAGGTCTGGTTGTGCAGTTTACAGTACGAAGACAAGCCAAGTCGTTATTTCCAATCTGATCTCTTGTATTAATGGTCATTCCAAGGATATTTTCATGCTTACCAAACTCCAATAAAAAGAATTGTAAGACGAAAATTGTGACGACAAAACGGGCTCCATTTGTTAGCGTCATGGTAACTTCGTACGATTTACGCACTAAATACCACTGATCTAATAAATACTAACCCTTAGGAACTAACAATGGGGCCACAGTAATTGGCTGACGCTGTTGTGGACTCCCTGCCATTGAGGCGAAGTTGAATAAAAAAAATAAAAAATAGACTGGTGATAGCTTCTCTAGGTGGCAAAAGTGAAGCCACAATATATATGCGAAAATCACTTCCGGGGACCACGGAGTGATACAAATTTGTATAGAAATGTATGGCGGCGTGGCGGACAACGTGAACGAACGTGAATTTTCGCAAATTTAAGACACTTCGCGATCTTGTACTAACCTCATCGTTCTACCATGGATAAAAGATGTTATGTTAATGCTTTTAAAACTAAAATTATCTAGATTGCTCTAAAATATCGGCATTTGTGTTCGTTCAAAGTTGTCCTTGCGGGAATAATATTTTATCGCCACGATCATATGAGAAGACAATTTCTAGTTTGCTTTCCAAATATGGAGGCAGAATAAGATCTACTCTACTCAAAAATACCTTGAAAGGAAAGTAAATAATTTTGTTTTATCATATATGTTTAATCTTGATCAACAATAGGTTTTTAATTCCCCCAAATTACCAAGCCTTTACAAATATACTTTTCAGTCTGTATAGATATTTGTACATGTTTAGTTGTTTACAGTACTTGTTTTCATTTATTATACTTAAAACTGGATGGCAACCCAAATATAGCCTTTATACACCACGTATATTTACCAATTAATCCATGAATGATGGATTGCCATGCCTGTAAGTCAATGGTCCACTCTTGCCCACTCATTAGGAATTGAAATAGGTCAAGTTTGGTATAGAGCATATTCAAAACGAATACTCATAAGTCATAACTATTCATTTCTTAAGAAGGACCTTGGCCAATTACTGGAGAAACAGTCCCTTGAAATTTTTATCCCCATTTACGAACCCGGGTTGGAAGACCACATCTTCAACCTGGGTTGGAAGACCCTGTGGGGCTTCTTTTTATTGCATTCACATTATAACCCGGGTTGGCTGCAACACTGGAGTCTGGATATTTGTTTTCAACCCAGACCAGCTTGAACCAACCCTGGTTGACATTCAATTGAGGTTGTGTTATTTTTCTGTTCATAACTCTTTCATTACACACTATTTTGCTGATACACATGTGTCGAACCTTTCTACCATCCACCTTGTCAGCCTGGGGGCGGTTGCATCAAGGCCGGATAGCACTATCCACCGGATAGCGAATTTTTCGACTGTTGTAAAAATGCTCCAAAAGCTATAAATATACGAATGTAGACCCCACAATTAATAAAAAGATAAATGCTAAGGTTTATGCATGAATCTAGATAAATCAACGGAATTTTAGGAAGGTTGGAAGATTCGCTATCCGGTGGATAGTGCTTATCCGCGTTGATACATAACAGCTACCAGGTGTCAATGATCACAATTTTAGAAGGTTAAAGGATTCGCTATCCGTGATAGTGCTGCTATCAGTTAGTTGTTTGGCCGACCCCAGGTGTCCATGATCAGTTGTGCTGTTTTGACATTGTCAAGAAGGGAGCTGATATAACATGGTGTCAGTACATCTTTGCAATCAGTAAACTGATTTGCATACATACAGCACCCAAACTGACAAAACACATGAAGAAAGATCCAGACTATTTTGCATCAGTGACCATGACTTGGTCATGACAGCTGGACCAAATGGAAACAAGGCTCGAGTGTATAAATGGGGCATTAAACAGTAGTGTTTCCTTTGCAAACTGCAGGCGTTGGTGAACTGTAAATGCTGGGAGTTGGTGGAAATAACTGGAAAATTGGTTATTTTTACAATAACAAATGTTTAGATAACAATATCTTTTAAGCAAATTTTTATATTAAAAAAATAATGAACAACACACTCTGCATTTAAGATCAATTTCATGGTTGCAAGTTCAAAATTCGGCTGCATTATAAACATAGATTCACTCCGCAAAAGGCTATATTTGGGCAGGCTTCCAGTTTTATAGTATAAATCAAAACAAGTACTATTAAACGTGTCAAATATCTATACAGGCTTGGTCATTTGAGGGAATTGTAAACCTCTTGTTGATCAAGATTAAACATATATGATAAAACAAAATTACTTACTTTCCTTTCAAAGTATTTTTGAGTAGAGTGGATCTTATTCTGCCTCCATATTTGGAAAGCAAACTAGAAATTGTCTTCTCATATGATCGTGGCGATAAAATATTATTCCCGCAAGGACAACTTTGAACGAACACGAATGCCGATATTTTAGAGCAATCTAGATAATTTTAGTTTTAAAAGCATTAACATAACATCTTTTATCCATGGTAGAACGATGAGGTTAGTACAAGATCGCGAAGTGTCTTAAATTTGCGAAAATTCACGTTCGTTCACGTTGTCCGCCATACATTTCTATACAAATTTGTATCACTCCGTGGTCCCCGGAAGTGATTTTCGCATATATAATGAGCTTCACTTTTGCCACCTATAGAAGCCACTCTCCTCCGCAGAGGCTGTGAGCTATTAAAATAATTAGTCGTTTTTAATAGTGAGTTCTCGAGCATTTTCATTAGTCTTACACGAAGTTTTGACGAGGGTGGTCGAGAACTCACTATTAAAAACGACTAATTATTTTAATAGCTCACAGCCTCTGCGGAGGAGAGTGTATAGAAGCTATATCCAGTCTATTATTAGATCAGTGACTAAATACGTGCAATTTTTGATCTCCTTGTTAGTTGTATTTACGAATAAGACCACCAGAGTGTGAAATAATGCGTTAAAAGTAAAAATTTAACAAAATAACAGGGTTACCAACGTTAAAGATCGAACTATTTTAGTATAAATGTAGAAATTTTGACAAGCTCAAAATTTAACACCGCCATCTTGAACAGTAACCCATAAAAAAATTAATCTACAGGTTGATATGATTTCACAACCAAATTACTTATCGGCGAAAACCGAATCCTGGTGGCTTCATAGGAACTCATTTGGTGACTGGCTGTTTTGGTGGTTATAATTAAGTCAAAAAATTTCCTGAACAGAAGAGAAGTTGATGAAATTCGAATGCCATAAATTATGGAAAGTTGAACATTCGCAACATTGAAGTATTGAATTGCCATTCGGTAGTCAGTAGACTAGTCGTCAATTTAAACGTTAATAACTTTCTTAGCGTATATTGAACAAGTGAAGGAATTTCGTCATTTTCTGCGTTCTAATTTTTCTTAATAACTTAAAAGTCAAGTGTTTACCATGACACAATCTCAACATTGAGTTGGGGGAGTAGGGGCTTAAGAAGTGAAACTTGATTTTACAGGGAATTTTGCATAGAAAGTCTTGTCCAAGGCAAAGATGGTTTCGTTCGTGCAGCAAACATCAAGTCAAGTACTGGTTAATATTTACCTGAAGTATAATGATGATAATAGACTTTTTTCTGATTGATTATAATTGTAATACTGAGTCGCTTAAAAGATAGGGGGCTGGGGAGACTCCAGGGCTGCTTTTCTGGCGTTTTCTGAAGCGAATTTGCAAACGAATTGAGTCCAAATTGACTGTATTTTGCACAAAATTTCAGTTAATATCTAGTGGAAGTTTTTAAAAAGATCATATTCTTTCAAGTCATTTAACATTCTATTTTAGTTATTACTTTACAAAATATAACGAATTTATCCCACAAATTTTACCTGAAAATGTCAAATTTTACGTCAATATTTTACCTTTTGTTGGAGGTGTTATACCCCCCTCGCTACGTCCCTGAAGGTCCTATCACCAAACCATTCCCACTTGAACTAACATCGCTGCCACCGACACCGCCATGCATGATAAACGTTCCTAAACCCCATTCTCTCAAGTCCCTGGATTCTACAACCAAATGCCAAAAAAACGATCAGAGCAAAAGCACAACTTGCAAGCAAGAAAATGAAGGGGCTAACCACAAGATTGATGGAGGGTGCAAATCTCATTCCCTGTGGTTTAAATCTCGTTTTCCTAGTGAAAGAAATATGCTGCAAATCCTAGTTCCCGTTTTATGATAAAACCACAGGGTGGCGTTTTAGAAATGCAGAAATCTAAATTCTGTTCATTTTGTAAATCTTATTATGTAAAGATTTGTAAAGTCACATTATGCGTGCAGCCTTGAATTATGGTTATGGTAATAAAATGACGGACATTCGCTTCATATCGGACGCTGCACCTTATTCTTCAATATTATTGGGGAGAGTCTATTAATTACTAAACTGAATATTTGAAGGTGATCCAAAACAATGACACATTTAATTTAGTCATTTTATGAAATATAATAGACAGCCAAACAGTTGGGTCGTAGACGAGGTAGGTATAAACATTTGGTATTTAATCAATCTCCCGGTGGTATTTAATGTACATCAGGTTTCGACGTTTCGTACTCAGACCTGGCTTCTCTTATTTCAAAGCAGAACAAATATTGAATAGCTTTGTTTCGTTATGTTTAATAGAGTATATACTGCATGGGGGGAACTAAATGCTCACAAAGCGTTGAAGAGGGGAAATGCAGTATAGCTGTGACGTCTGCGAATAAAACGGTTTGTCGGCGTTTTCAGTACTTGAAAATAGGATATTCACTTGACTTGACAGTTTACTTGAAAGTTAGCGGCAAATTATAAAAGTAACCCCAACAATTTTATCTTGATTTGCGTGCAAAGCTGTGATTATCTCTAAACCTATGTGCCGTAGGTAATATTCTGCAATAAGCTGTCGTGGTTTGTGTCTGAATTACATCCTCAAATAAAAAGACTAAGAAACGACATTTGTTGTTTCAGCTACGCAGTTCTGGCACATGCAAACCATGGAAGCTTATATTTTCGCGCTGGCGTATCCAACCACTGCTTAAGTCAATGATTTAATTTCTTTGTTTCCGGACCTACAATCCCGTGCAAAAATAATGAGACTTTTGAAATTTATTTCTACTTTGTATTTGTCTGTCCCCCCCTTCCCCCTATACAATGTTGGAAAACAATTTCAGCTGACAATCTACCTTTGTATCATGTGTGCAACACTGTTTATGGGGGGAGGGGGGCAATGACTTAGTAGTCTCAATAATATTTGCACGCGATTGTCTGAGTTAGTATATTTGAAGAAAATGTAGGCTTATTGGAGATTAGTACATATCTAGTCTAGGGAGACAATAAACTTGGATGTGTTGGATTTGCTGCTTATTTTAAAACGTTTTTGCTACAATACCTTTATTAGTGGTTCTCTACAACTGAGTACTTCATGTAAAAAGAATATAAGGAAACTTTGGCCCATGGTTATATTTAGTTAGAAAAGGGTAAATAATTCCTGAATATAAGCATTACTGGGAATAAACAAAATTTAAAATAATATCAAACTAATTTTCGTCACGGCTAACGCAATTATACTTCCAAAATCAAAATTTCCTTTATTTCCAGTGTTTTACAAGAGGCAACTGATTCGTTCTGGGCTAGTTATAAAATTGCAGTAAATTGGCTGGCTTTTCTATTTTCAGCTAAATTTCTGCGCAACATTAGCAATATGATTTATGATTTATGAAAAAAACAATAAATATTTGCGTATTTTCTATTGTTTTTATCATAAATCATAAAAATACAATAAATATAATTTATTATATGGCAAGTGCTTGTTTTGGTGAATCTCGCAATCTGATTGGTCGCTGACGAGGCAGGATTTTCCCGTATTGCCCACGGGCAATACGGTATTCTTATTGCCCTGCGACGACTTGAACACATTTCAAACCAATAAAAGCATTAAAAAATCCT
The DNA here is from genome assembly GCA_016169945.1 of Trachythela sp. YZ-2020. Classification (NCBI taxonomy): domain Eukaryota; kingdom Metazoa; phylum Cnidaria; class Anthozoa; order Malacalcyonacea; family Clavulariidae; genus Trachythela; species Trachythela sp. YZ-2020. Next base: position 950,927 of record JADLSH010000120.1, on the reverse strand, counting down.
TAAAAATAATTTAAAACAATGAAAAATAAACGGAAAATACGGAAAAGGGATAACTACAAGGGATAAAATCAAGTTTTGTTGGCTCAAGTCGAAATATTAAGGTAAATTTTACGATGTTTTTTAACTAAAACAGTCAAGAATATTTTTGTTTTTTCGAACATGCAAAGTTGTTTTTGTCCTTGATCCGATAGCTCAATATCACTATATTTTCTATTAATTTTATATTTTATTCTATAAATGGTACTGTAGAGTAGTTTTACTAAGCTAAGATTAGATAAATTTGTAAAAAACTAAGACAAATTCGTATCATTGAAATTATTTTGACATTTGAAAATGACCGGCTTTGAGTTTCGGACTTTGTACTTTGCCCTCGCGTGACCAATTTTCGGCAAAATGAATTGTTTTTTGTTGTCTGAAATGCCATATAATAAACAACTTACTAACTTCGACTGTTCGGTCTGTACGGTAAAATATCAAGCCTCGGTCTTGCTGTATTGACCTCGCTATCGCTCGGTCAATACAGCAAGACCTCAGCTTGATATTTTACCGTACAGACCTCACGCTCAGTCAGTAAGTAGTTAATATTTACTGGGTTCTGTGGTCGCGAACCAGCGTTTCGTGAAAATATTTCCCCCCCCCTGTCAAGTAGCCCACGAGGAGTTTTCACGAAGATTGCGCGTGACTTTCAAATTATTTTTAAACTTGTGTCTTTGATTCTGATCCTAAATTTGTTATGGGAGGTTTTTTCCTTTCAAGTACGACTATACTACTCTAGTTTTTCGATTGGGACTATTCTACAATGAAGTACTCTTGGATACTGTAATCTAAGTACTCTTGAATACATATGAAGACGAAGAAGTGGCATTTATCGGGAAGAGAAACGGCGAGGCATTGCAATGGCCGCTATTTGACGAAATATCGAAGGACACAATATCGAAGATAAAATACACTGCACTGCTTCAAAACTTGACGAAACTTGGTTGAAATCCTCTTTAGCCATCTATCATTATGTAAAAGTACAACAATTGGATGATACTTGCGAGACGCGGCGATAAAAAGCAAACAAGACGGCAAAATATGGCTGAAATCGTGTTTTGGTGGGGGGTAAGTGAAATAAAATGTATTATATTTAAACAAAACAATGTCAATCCTTATGAAATCTACAATAATTATATTAAATTAAGCATAGTTTTTCATCCCATGATAAAAATTGTTAGGAAATATGAAAATTTAATCTCTGCCAGGTATATTCAGGGTTTCCACTTTCAAGGAAATTTCCCTTTTCAAGGAAATTCTGACCCCAAAAAGGAATTTTCAAGTATGGAAAAAATTTAAGGAAATCTAAGGAAATTCAAGGAAATCTAAGGAAATATTGTCAAAAGTCTGTAAACGGAGTTGTAAACAGTAAAAATATATTTTTTGGCATATTTGGCAGCAATTTTTTATCCATAGACAATTTAAGAACACTATTACATGAAGTATTATAGTGTTTCCTTGGCTCATACCAGTATCACACGGCCCGGGGGCCCCAGTACCTTTATAGCAAAATGCCAAAATATCTGAAATCAAACATGTCGCATGGTCTAGCAATATGAATAAGTCATGAAGCGATCTCTTGCTGTTGATGAAGGTCAGACATCAGAGTCAGACGGCTTCGAATCTGACCTTTCCAATCAAGATGAACCAACCTTACCAACGGCCGCAACAGTCACATTGTCACAAATTGAATGGACAAATGTCAAAATTCATTACAGCAATATTTCACTGTTTCAATGCCTTTGAAATTAGCACTATAACACTAAACAGTCTAAAGATAAGTTAGTAGGGCTTTGGTAGGGCTGTAAGCAGTAAAATAACTAAAAGTCTTCTCAAGGAAATTTCAAGGAAACTTTATTCCATGGTCAAGGAAATCTAAGGAAATTTTGACACGAAAGTAAGGAATTTCAAAACTAAATAGTGGAAGCACTGGGTATATTAGTTATTTCATGGATAATTAGCAGTTGACCTGGGGTGGTGCATGGTCATTTTCTTGTAACATATTATACTTAGACAAATTTTTCCTTCCAATAACTACCCCTAAAAGCAACCTTCTAAACACTATAAGCACTTCAGAAAGGCTGTCGCTTCTGCTTTTCAGAAGTTAGAGCTATGTCGGCACTGCCGTTTCAGGGCGGGGTCATTTTCAGGACTTTCGTCCCGGATTCAGGTTTTGGCACATATGCCATGTTGACCGCCATGGTCATTTTACCCTAAAACAGTTGAGATTGCCTGTGGTAAATGAAACGCATACAAACTCCTATACAGGTCCTAGACTAAATTCAAAAAAGCTTGAAAGGCCTTAAGAGTGGGTAAAAACACTGCATCGGATCTTTCTTGGCTTATTAAAGTGCATATAAACCCAAATTAGTTTTGATTCCTTTCGAATCTAATTGATGCGAAAGACCCAAATTTGAAAATTTTATTTCAATCGAACATATATTTTTACTGCTACGTTTCATCAAAGTTGGTAAAATTGGCCAATTCGAATCGCTCGGTTTCCCGCCGGGATACTGGTACTGCGCGGTCAATTTTAGAGCCTGTGACGTAACATGAGTAACTCGCAGCTGTCACAGATCAATAGTGTGCTAATCATGCCAAGTCGCTGTATTGTTGCTGGGTGTTCGAGTGTTCCTTGCCCAGAAAAAGGCATAGGACTTCACCAGATTCCGTTTTACGAGAGTGAAGATCTGGTGAAAAAGAAGAGAAGGAAGAAGTGGATAGATTTTGTTTCTTTAAAACGGGCAAAATTCCCTATATCTAGGAGATCAAGCATTTGTTCACTTCACTTCCAACCCAAGGATTTCAAAAGAAAATGTAAGAATTTACCAGGACAAACAAGCTCCTATTTACCCGTGCTTATATCAGATGAAGTTGGTGTGTTGGCTTTCCCATCGATTCATGTTTCGGACGTATCACTAGAAGAGAATACACCTTCTGAAAGGGAACGTAGACTAGTAAGTTTACCGTGCATCTTGTGGCTTTAATTTATTAAGTGTGAAATATGGTTTTCAATAATATTATAAGATGCTTTTTCGTATTTAGCTAATATATTAACAGCTGAACAACATTTAACTCGTAGTTCTATCCTTTTTAGCTTGTAAGAAATATTTTGTCCAGTGAAGAGCCATGTTCTTCGACTGCTGGTCAAGATGAAAACTTAGATCGCATCGTTAACGAAAACGATATGTTTGGAGAAGGAATTGATACCTTCTATATATCGGAAAGCGACAAGGAGATTGACAAGGAGCAGATAACCACTGATGAGCAGTTTAGGACAATTGGAGTACAAATTGAAGTACAGGTATACGATTTTTTAAAAACACTTTATAGATTATTAATATTGGAATAAACGCCATGATGGTGAGATATGTGGTTTTTTTCAGTCGACAAATGGGTTTTGTCAAACTACACCTCAACCGTGTCGCGAATGTGTCGAATATCGTGAAACAATAAGACAGTTGAATAGAAAATTGCAGATGAAGGTTGAAAATATTAAACTACTCACCAAAGGTAATCGACAAATTGTGAATGTTGATTGTAAAATATCTCTTGACGTCGCATATAATTTGGCTGTCTTATTTTTTATAGAGATAAAGAAACTTGATGAATTACAAGGAGCCGTCCAAGTTAGGGAGAAAACTCCGGAAAAGGCTTTCGACGACACAAAACATGACAATAGAAAAGAGCAGACAAAAGAGGATAGCGACGTCGACAAGGATAGCGACATCGAGAATGAAATTGAAATGTCAGACGAAGAGGATATTTATGACATGGAAACTGAATCTGAACTCGAATCTGAAAGTCCTGAAAGCGAAGAGTCAGATGTAGGCGAGACAAATCAATGCAATAAGTATAAGATTTATCGTTTATTACCGTTTTAAAAACCATTTGCAAGCTTGTACCGTCAAAATTCTTCAAATTCGAAAATAGATTTGTTTACGCAGAAATGTCTTTTTAAACTTTATGTCATGAAATTGACAAATTTAATAGGGCTATCTGTAAAACAAGGAACGGGGAATCAAGGAACGGAACGAGGAACGGAACGAGGAAAGGAATCTGGGAATTGTAAAAGCCGGAATCTGTAAAACCCGGAACTGTAAAAGCCGGAATCTGTAAAACCCGGAATTGTAAAAGCCGGAATCTGTAAAACCAGGAATTGTAAAAGCCGGAATCTGTAAAACCCGGAATTGTAAAAGCCGGAATCTGTAAAACCAGGAATTGTAAAAGCCGGAATCTGTAAAACCCGGAATTGTAAAACCCGGAATCTGTAAAACCCGGAATTGTAAAAGCCGGAATCTGTAAAACCAGGAATTGTAAAAGCCGGAATCTGTAAAACCCGGAATTGTAAAAGCCGGAATCTGTAAAACCAGGAATTGTAAAACCCGGAATCTGTAAAACCCGGAATTGTAAAAGCCGGAATCTGTAAAACCCGGAATTGTAAAACCCGGAATCTGTAAAACCCGGAACTGTAAAAGCCGGAATCTGTAAAACCCGGAACTGTAAAAGCCGGAATCTGTAAAACCCGGAATTGTAAAACCCGGAATCTGTAAAAGCCGGAATCTGTAATGGCGTGTCTCATTGTGTGTATATTTTTGCTTCTATTTTGTATATTTTGTCGATTCAACGTGTACTCCTGCAAAATACTCTAATGCGCTTATTTTCCTGCCGATACGATGGTAATTTTCTAAAAATGCTAAAAACAAACATGAGGATTATAGAATTCTTTCTTAATTTAGTCTTTTATGATATTTTAGGGGCTATGTAGGCATGGAGTTTGCAAATTTCCACCAAACCCGGCCTTTTCGATCTTTGTGGCAAAGCCAACGGCAACGGTGTGTAATTTACCGCAAAGTCAAAGCCGGAATACAACCGATTACAAGTGTGAAATTTTACGTTATTTTTGATATAATTTCGGGTGTTTTAGGTTTGAGTTAAGATACACAAATATATATATTATATACCTGTATATATATACCAAATATATATATTATATAATTAATTTAAGTAATCACTGTAAATCGCATAAAATGTCTGGTTTTCTTATATTTCTTACTGAATCATTGCAAGCATAATTGCTTCACTGAAAATTCGCTTATGTTCTACCTGTTTTGTTGTACAATATTGTACAGATATTCACGCACGTTTTGGCATCATAATTCATAGTAGTGACAATCCTAGAAAAGCCGAAATATCAAGTATATATAACTACAGTTGAAGATATTTTTTTTCTTGTTACATGTTGTCAGCACTGGTTGTCAGTCAAGACTACAGAATTACTGCGGCATGCGCTGACCTTCCGTAAGACTTTATCAGAACAGGAAAACCGTAATCAGTCCGTAAATAAAGATTATAGTCTATTATATAGATCAACTGTTAAACTTTATAAACTATATATAGTCTATAAACTACTGTATAAACTATCATAAAATAATATATAACATTAAATATTTAAACGTATATATATACATAATATTTATAAACTAGTGATTGTCTGATTCATAAAATTCATGCACATGTGTACGCCTCGTGTAGCGGCCAGAACACACGGTACCAAATGATCCAGTGCCTAAATTTTCCGTTATTGTAACATCGCTCCAGTTAAAAGTAGGAACGTCAATATATTGGAACTCGTTTTCCGTAGAGTGAGTTTAGGAATGGCGAAGGTCCCAGCCATATTTATCACAGAAAAAGGAGCGATACACTAGTAACACCAGGTACTGGCAAAAGGATATCGATTTTAGTGAGCAATTTTTAGAACGTTAAATTAAAGCTTGTATAGTTATACGCGAGTGCAATGCCTTTGAAATAATATATAATAATGGTTTTATTAATCACATTTCAATAGCAAAGTATATAGCTAAATTATTATGTGTTACAGGATTATGAAGAATAAAATACAAAGAGGCATAACTAGATAATCAATAAATGACGCAGAACCACCTTGCCCAGAGCACCTTGCCAAAAGTACTTTGATGAGGTTCGATCTGATTGGCTTACAGTTTGAAGTGAGAACATAGGGCGGAGAAACACAACAGGGAGCGGAAAACCCCCGCGAAATCTCTTTTGGCCTTTTACACAAAAAGAGAAATGCACCGTGCACGTTTTATCCGATTCCTTCCACACTTTGCCACAATGTAGAACAATAGTTAAGGAGCAAAAGGGTGCACCCGTTTTTCGTTTAACGCCATACTTTTCGAGTTATAGGCATCCGTTCTAACGTGTATACAAAATTTGTGAGAGTCAACTTGTCTGCTTTATATCAAAGCAAATACAATAGCTGTCAAAAAATGCGAACACACTTTTGTTCTTTGATTATCTGAGATGGGAAATATGATGTTTTGCAAGTCCTAGGGTTAAATCGGCGGCGTGCAAATCTCGTGACGCGAAGGAGGTCAGATTTTCAAAAGTAGCCCGTAGCAACCACAGTGTTTTAAAATATAGCGTTTTTGTTAAATTACAGTTCCGGGTTTTACAGTTTCCGGCTTTTACAATTCCGGGTTTTACAGATTCCGGCTTTTACAGTTCCGGGTTTTATATACAGATTCCGGGTTTTACAATTCCGGGTTTTACAGATTCCGGCTTTTACAATTCCTGGTTTTACAGATTCCGGGTTTTACAATAGCGTTGTCTCACGTAGCTAAAAATAGATTCCCTCAGCTAAGACCCCCCACGAGACTCAGACAAACAAACTACTATTTAATATAGAATTATACTAGCAGCGAACTATCATTGGCATATTTTTTATTTTATCTGCACTAAAACTCATTCAAATTTACACCAAAGTTAGAACATGGTTAGTACTAAGCACTGTTGCTGGGGAACGTGTGCAAGTGATTCGAGATATCCAGAAAAATTGCCGAAATCGCTTCAGGAAATGAGAGCTTCTGGGCAATAGGTATTTATACCTTTTCCAAAACCGTCGCAAGGAATTGAAAAGTCTCGTCGCTGGGTTTCAGCATGTTCGCGGAAAAACTTTGATGTAACAATGATAAATAGGAACACATATATTTGTGCAGTTCATTGGCCAGGCGAGAAAGGGCCCACGGATAAAGGGCCAAAGTGGTAAAGGGCCTTCGGCGTTTACCACTTTGCTTCAAGCCTCTACATTTTAACCACCGCTTGAGTTGATCGACAGTATAATCTGATGGATCATGCTCAAAATATGAGCCGGGAACGCCGTCGTTTTCAGTGAGAGTTGTTAAATTTATCGGAGAAGCACTAGTTGTAGAATTCATTTTTAAACCAGACACAGTGCCAAAGGGCGGTTCTCTCTTTTACAGAACTGATATTTAAAAATAGACTATTAAATCAATAAGTTAACCGGCTTGTGAAATATTTTTTCAACATATTTTTTTATTGTCAAATCAAAATAGTTTTACTTATCAACGGAAGATTCCTCAGTGAAAAGAGTTTATATTTGAAATTATTTTACGTATAAGTGACAATTAATCTTTCATTTGAAATAAATCCGTATTTTAAATATAGAATATAGTCGATAGAATAGTAGACAATCCTAGACCTAGCTTCTTTTATAGTATTAAAACTAAAAGGTAAACAAAATAGACTATAAATAGTGGATACCAGCGGATTCCGTTTGACTGCAAAACAACAAACGTTCGCAACGCACGTTGGTCGTTTAAAATTTGACGTTGCTAACGTCAATTTCAATTGTTTCCAAGGGGCGGGCCCAACGTTCGATGTGCTTTTTTGACAGGTTCATAGTTTATTTAGCCTGCTTGTAGCACGTGCTTGCAGTATATTTTATAATGTAGTATTATAAACAAGTTTATACGAAAATTTAATATGTCTCTGGTAAAAATAAAAATTGTCTACGACTATTATTCAACCAAAAGGGTACTCCTGTTTTCATGAGGGAAGAAGAGCTCGTGAATCTATGTTTTGATGAATTCAAAGCGCGTTTATTGACCGAAGTTCCTTATCTAAATAAAATGGCCTCATCTTTGCGACTGTCAGTTATCGAAGATAATTTGGAAGTGGATTTGTCTTCCACTTATTTTAACTATCAAATCAAGGGGATTTTAGAGAAGGAGAAAACAATAACAGTCAAGGCTTTTGCGTTTGATTCTCCTGGCTTACTGTCTGTCCCTTCTCGCACTGAAAAAAACAGTGTCAGTAATACCCGTAGAAATGTTGAACCGCAAGAACTTCGCCATGAAGTAGAAGCCATTCCTCGCGCAAAAAGATCATTGACCTTAACAGAAGGGCAAAATGATCTTGTATACTCCAGTGACAGTGATTCAGAAAGCAGCAATCCTACCAATCCACCTCAACACTCGCGTATATTACTTCCTTTGGAGAGATACGCTAAGAAACAACAACAAGCCGCGAAGGATATTCAACGCACATTGCAAATGAAAAGTCAAGAGCTTACGAAATGTCGTGAGAAGATAGATATCGCATCGCAGCAAAATGTGGGAAAAAAGGGCACATGTGGGAATTGTCATCTTAAACTTGGTCACACCAAAAAAAGTTGCGATTTTAGTCCTTGTAGATCCGCTTACTCATGTGGCTTCCTCTCAAAACATGGCAGCGAAAAGATAGCAATTACAACTTTGGAAAGGGAAACTGCTCGGCTCGAACGAAGTCTAACTACCGCACAAAACGAGGTCCAAAACGCAGAACGTGCTGCAGACAAAGTGCTCACATCAGTTCCAAAGCAGATTGAGGATGTCATTGTACAAGAATTACCGGAGCGATATATTTCGTTTGGCCGTCGAAATTGGATACTCCTGAATAGAGACGTAGCTATGGTTCAGAAAAACTTGCATGGTAAACTCCCATCAAGAGAAAACGTTAACCAACTTCTTCACCGGGTAGTCCTGGAATCATCATCTAGCACAAATACGGTTTCTTCTAGTACTTTAACTGAGAGATTGACAGATCACAGAATGAGTTCCCAAAGCGCCTGCTCTCTGACGAGTATGGTATCAATTTTCCAACCGACAAAGCTAAAAAACAAAAAACAGGTCCTTGTCTTTCTACTGCTACTTCAACCCACACAAGTACTTCTAGAGCAAATAGTTGTACAAGTAGCTTTCCTGTAATATCTACTCAGGAAACACGAGATTTCAAGTTAGCTCTTAAACTTCAACAGGAAGAAATGGAATCACCTCAATCACCTGTAGATGTGGACACACGGCAACAGCCCACAGCAGAGGAGCCCACCAAAAATCAGGAAGCAGACATGGAATTCGAGGCGAATGCTGCAGCAGCATTGTTACAACTCCAGCGAAGATCCAAGTAAAGTAACTTAACCAAAATAAGTTTGAAATTTTATTTTTTGAGACGTTTTCGTTGCGTTTTTTTATAGGTATATAATGTACAATATAGCCTACTTGCATGGAGTCTCGCGGAGGCATACATTTAAACATTTCGCTTCTATATTGTAGCATGAATAAATTTTATTGATATTTTGCTGACGTTTACTTTTTAAATAAAAATGCCCACACTGTTTGTAGACTGCATGTATATTTTTAGACTTTTGACAATTAATTATTTGTCTGGTGTAAATGATGAAATGTGACAAGTTTTTGAAAAGTTGGCATGCAAGTTTTTCAACACTGTTACATGCACTGGTCAATGAAAGACTTGTCACATTTCATCATTTTATACACGGGCAAATAGAGATTGTCGAAGTAAAAATTGCCAAGTAAAATTTGCTTGTCTAAACTTCGCTTTATAAAACGTGTCAACAGTATGAATTTTTCAACAGGCACACTTTTTGGTTATATACATGAAATAATTTGAATTATATAATTCTACGAAGACAGGCTATTTCCAGAAAAGAATAAATACTGTAATAGAACGAGTTTACTGTAATAGGTTTTACAAAACTTTACATGTATTTTGTTTATAGCTATGCAGGAATCAGTTTTCAACCAAACTAGCACTTTCAGTAAGTCCGGGTGTCACACCCCCCCAGAAATTATATTTGGAGTTTCAGTCGGCAGAAGTGCTATTTTAATCGGCAGACAAAAATATTTTTGATGACTAACAGCAATGTAGTCGGTACAAGTTCGTTAGTCAGTCGGTTGAAAGGCCCTGTCAGTAACACTTGTAATTTATAGACCATGACATTTACAAATTTGAATTTTTTCTCTACGAATTACAGTAATTACAAATATCCTTTAACAATTTAATATCAAACATCTAACAATCTCATTATTATACCAGACTACAGTAAAAAACAGATTATACAGTTAAGTAACCAGTAATTCGAAAATATTCTTGCATGTCCGCAGGAGTTATGAGATTGATGGCAGTGTATAGCGAATCAACCAGGTTGGTGTTTGTCAAATCCCAAAGTCTATATTTTAGTAGTGTTTTTATCTTACCAAAGACATATTCTGCTGGATTGAAATCTGGACTGTAGCAAGGCATGTAGACTAACTCTATATTCAAGTCATCCAAGAAATCCCTCAAAATTTGACCACCTTCATTATGATGAAATGCGCAATTGTCCATAACTATTATGTCTCCGACTTCTAGGCATGGTCGTCCCGTGTTAGGATTTGTGGAATTATAAGCCTCTTCAAAAAACCGTAAAAATTCCAATGTGTGAGATGGGCCATTTACTGTGTTCATATATGTCACACCAGTTAAGCCACACATGAGATTAACGGTGGTATTGGCGGTTTGACAGTATCTTCGAATCTCAACTGCCCTCTCTCCTATCGGTGCGTGGCCGTAATTTCGCGCGCCATTTACAGGAAGCTTTACCCCACATTCATCGAAGTATTTCAAAACATATGGATCTTTGCCGTGCAAGTAGTCGATAAATAGTTGTGTGTATGCCATGTTATTTATTGTGAATCGTTCTCTTGCCACAACCGTAGTTTTTTTAAAAGTAAACTGACCACTCGGTAGTTTATTTTGAACGGCATTACAAACTGAAGTTACTGAAGTATCTCCTTCGGGTAGTTCTCCAAAATCATGTAAGCAGTCCATGATTTCATAGTACGTTATAGAAGGTCTCTGCCTCTTCAATACTTCAATTAACTGAAGATCACCGTCAGATAAACTTGGTCTGTTTCCCCCTCCATGCTTCGGAACTAAATCATTTGATTCGCAGTACTGTTTCCAGATTTTGGACACAGTAGATGCAGAAACCTTAAATTCGTTCGCTATATCAATAAATTTTCCTGGAAAATTCCCTGTAGTTTTATCCCCCCCTTTGGAGGAAATTTCGTCTACAATATTGACCCTTGCATTAAGAGAAAGTGCTTTTCCGTGACTGTAAGATCGCCCTTTACTGTTAACTTTCCACATTTTGAAGCACATCGAACGTTTGGCCCGCCCCTTGGAAACAATTGAAATTGACGTTAGCAACGTCAAATTTTAAACGACCAACGTGCGTTGCGAACGTTTGTTGTTTTGCAGTCAAACGGAATCCGCTGTAAATACAGCGACAAAATAGTAAATTTTAAAAATAATGGGCACTATAAAAGCGAATATAAAACACCAAAAGAGCAAAATAATGGGCACTAAATCGACAAAAAATGGTTTTTAAGCGTCCAAACTTAGTATAAACACGAAAGCAACAATATATTAATATAGACTATATAGGATAGTAGACCTATTTATAGCAGCGACAGAATAGTCCATACTAAAGCGATGAAATAGCCTATATTACAACTACCAAAGCAAAAATATCGACACTGGCACTTCGACTAAAGCAAAAAGTACAACGTGTGTATGATTCCGCACAAATAAACTTTAAACAAACTATCAAATTATCAAAATAACTCATAGCAAGCTCTCAATCAATACAATTTATATTAAGAGTTGCCAATGTTTGTCTGAGTCTTGGCGGGGGGTCGGAATTCGTGACGTCACGTCGAGACAACGCTATTCCTGGTTTTACAGATTCCGGCTTTTACAATTCCTGGTTTTACAGATTCCGGCTTTTACAATTCCGGGTTTTACAGATTCCGGCTTTTACAGTTCCGGGTTTTACAGATTCCGGCTTTTACAATTCCGGGTTTTACAGATTCCGGCTTTTACAATTCCGGGTTTTACAGATTCCGGCTTTTACAATTCCGGGTTTTACAGATTCCGGCTTTTACAGTTCCGGGTTTTACAGATTCCGGCTTTTACAGTTCCGGGTTTTACAGATTCCGGGTTTTACAATTCCGGGTTTTACAGATTCCGGCTTTTACAATTCCGGGTTTTACAGATTCCGGCTTTTACAATTCCGGGTTTTACAGATTCCGGCTTTTACAATTCCGGGTTTTACAGATTCCGGCTTTTACAATTCCCAGATTCCTTTCCTCGTTCCGTTCCTCGTTCCGTTCCTTGATTCCCCGTTCCTTGTTTTACAGATAGCCAATTTAATAGGGGGCGTGTTGCGTGAATATGTATAAAATAATTGTCAAAACTCGAGCCTCGTCGATCAAAAGTACTCAAAAGTACTCAAAACATGGTAGTATAAAACATTTGGCGGTGTGTACAAAATACAAATGCTACTAACCATGTAAGTAATTCTTATTTTAAAAGAAAATCTGTTTCCTCAGAATTTGTTTACTTCGCATTGGCAATAAATATAATTTAAATGTTGATGTATATAAAACGATACTGATTCGTTTTCAAACTTGCACCTCTCGGAGTCTCGGTAGCTTTTAGAATCATCTTGTCAGCAAATCTTATTTATTTTTCCCATCATTGTCGCTATTCATTTGACGATTATTGTAATTAATGCGTATTTGGTTGTCAAAGGTTTTATACTTTTATATCACTACATATATATATATAATAAGACATTACGAGACACAAAGGTATAAATGTCAAATACTTCCAATTTCATAAATATTTCCCAAATTTCGGACTTTTTCTAAACTAGCTTTTTGAAATGCATTTTATTCGAAATGCAATCTAACTCGAACTGAAACGATATCGACTTTTACTGATTTTAATATACTGAGTTTAATTAGGTACCTTTTTAAATAGATCTGACACATATTTGTTCTAATCCACAGGGTAAACACGGGAGAAAGCAACCTTAGAAAACAACCCAAATTCCTTGTTTTCTTGTCACAATTGTTGCTCCTTTTCCAAATATGTCCTTCCTGTAAGACTGAAAACCCTCTTGTTGACGTCTCACAATTTGGAACTATGGTTAAAGTTACTACATCATGTGGCAACCCTGCTTGTACTAAGAAAGACAACACTTGGAAATCACAACCATACATAGCAGGCTGTAAAATTCCTGCTGGGAACATTTACTATCTTATGCTATACTGTTATCTGGTAGTTCAGCAACCAAAGTTTTACGTGTGTTTTCACACATGGGACTTCATGCCATGTCTTTAACCACATTCTTTAAACATCAAAGGGTAAGTGGAATTGTTTTAAATCATTTATGTCAAGTTATACAAAAATGCTGCAGCTTGCAACAAACAACTGGTCTAAATTCATATTAGTGTGAATAAACTCACCAGTGATTTAAATCAAATGCAGCATTGGGTCATTCCAGAAAATATTCACACCTTCCCCTGCACATAGGAAATGGGAAGTTAACAGTGGCTAGGAATGGGGCACATGCAGTATGATGAATATCACTGTTACCTGTTGATATTTATGATCAGTTATCCCAACTAAAAGAGAGTGTTTGCTGAAATCATACAACTACATGGCAAACTTGTGTACTGACTTGGAGTTAGATACAGTGGTGTGGGGACACGGGGCATACTCCAAGTTTTCTTCAAAGTGCCCTTTTTTCCAGCTAAAAATGGAGAAAGTGCCCTTTTCTAAGAGAAGAGATGCCTTTAAGAGGAAGAGTCCTCCAATTCAAAGTTTCTTCCTATGCCTATATATGGAAGTCAACCTCATTTGGCCACTCTAGTGCATTTTATTTTAGATGAATATTTTATCCTTCTCTCCTCCTGATCAGCACCAATTTTCTCTTTGGAGTGTATCTATTCTGCAATAACCCATTTACTTGTGTACACCTGCTATTTTTTACAATGGGTCATTCCAGAGAAGATCCACACTTCCCCCACAGAGGAAATTTCTGTGGTCCGAAGGGTATAAAAATTTGTTCCTGATTTTAGCAATATATTGTATTGGGATATCTGAAGGGGGTAGGGGTTAACTTCCAATTTTCTCCGTGGGGGAGGAGGTATAGATATTTTCTGGCAGTGGCGTAGCCAGGGTCATTGTTTTGGGGGGGGGGCGAGATGCGAATGCCGCCGGGGTGAGCCATTCTAGGGGAGTCCGGGGGATGCCCCCCGGAAAATTTTGAAATCTAGAGTCCCTCAGATGCGATTTCCTGCATTTTCAGGGTGAGATTTTGCAGAATTCCAAGGATTATATTGTGCATAAAGACATGATTATACCGCCACCACCCAACTTCTACACGGATTTATACTTCTCGAGAATGGTCTTGAAAGCAATTGGGGCGGTCGCCACTCGCCTCCATTAACTACGCCACTGTTTTCTGGAATGACCCAATGCTCATTCAGTCATTCCTGTTTTCTTAGGAATTGCTTTTTCCAACAGTTATGGTTCACTGGAGAAAATATCAGCAAACCATGTTAGACAAAATAAAGGGGCTGAAAACACCCGTGGTTCTTGGGGGAGATGGCAGGCATGATAGCATGGGACACTCAGCAAAATATTGTGCATACACAATATTTTGCTGCTCCATGCCTATGATTATCCACTTCACACTAGTCCAGGTACAAATAATTGAAGTTGAAGAATTAGGAGATACTGCCATTGTTTAATTCACAATCTTTGTTGTTTTAGCGGAATGAGGCAGGGAATAGTCCCGCAATGGAGTACCTGAGTTTTCAGAGGTGCATGTCATATTTGATCAGCTGTGGCATAGTTATTTCCACCTTTGTGACAGACCGACACACATCAATTGTCAAGCATATGCGCGAGAAGCTAGGTCACATAACACACTATTTCGATCTATGGCACGTTAAGAAAAGTAAGGCTTATGATTACTACTTATAGGGTAGCTTAAGGGGGATTTTTCTACTTGTTAGGGGGGGTTGGTGTTAGATATTTTACAAGCTCCCTATTAATTGTAACTTTCCCATGCAGAAATTGGAAAAGTATTGAACAAGCTAAGCAAGGAGAAGGGAATGAAAATCTTCAACAGTGGATTCGCCCATGTGAGAGACATTTTGTGTGGAGTGCAACATCCACATTTTTAGGAAATGGCAACTTAATATGGGCCAAGTTTAAGTCCTTCCTCAGTCATGTGGTAAATGAACACGAAAATCTCGATGAGCCATTATTCAGTAAATGTGCCCATGGTGAGATTCAACCAAGAGAATGGCTGAAGAAAGGTAAGAATATCACCACACAAAATGCATTTGCAATACAGCCAAAGCAGCCCCATGCTCTTTCTAATGTCAAACTAAGATGGAGAACTTTGGCATTATGTGTTAAAACCAAATTATAGAAATGTTGCAGATGGTCTTGTGAAGTATTTGACATGGTCTTCACTTAGGAGCTAGAGCAAGGAATGATAAAGCGTTTATGGTAATCTGATCTATGTTCCTCTCTTACTATTCACATTGCGATTGTATTTTTTTTGTATATGCAGATTCCCTGTTGTATGAGAAGTTGGTTTCCACTCTGACAAAAAAACATTTGAAGAAAGGTATCATGAAAGCATCCCCCATGGAACAAACAAGCTGTTTAGAAGGTTTTCATTCAGTTTTAAACCATTTTGCACCAAAGATGATTGCATACACATACCAAGGGATGGTAATTAGGTATGTTAAGGATGTATTTATCATTTATTGACTCCATGTGAAGGGCAAATCTGACCCCCTATTGTGCAGGCCAATAAAAAAAATTAATTATTTAACATATTCAACCATATATAGGATATTATATCCACTCCCATGCCATTTTAAAAGCTGCAATGTGCACCCTACTTTATTTAATCTGTTTAACATCAGATTATTTTGTCAAGGAGAGTAAATAATGTAATGGCTAATTATACAATATTGTCTCTTTACAGACACATCTTAGCAATAATCCACTTCAATATTAACTTACGAAGAGAATTGAAGAAAAATGAAGATGGCACAGAACGTTTTTCAGTTATCTACCCCAAATTCAAAAATGGGAAGCTACAGTAAGTGTCCGTGTTAAACAGAACTTTGGTAAGTTTGCTTAGAATCACTTTTACAGTTTTAAAAGTAGGAACTATCAAAATGTGATGTATATAAATATGATTCTTGTTGTTTATAGGTACTCAGATAAATACATGAGTCTTTTGCAAGTTTTAATAATCATCCATTTGTTATGTGTCTTAGAATATGTTGATGCCATTTATCAGACATTCCTGCAGACCGATTGGGAAAAACTGGAGGAAGTTGCTACTGAAATTCAGGAGTCTGCCCCAGCCGCTATGAACACTATGCTCGACAAGCAGTCTAAAACTGAAGCAGTGGACAAGTGGAAGCAGAGGAAAACAATGACTGCTGTAGATGTACCAGGAACAACAACTGAAGAATCAGCAGGTAATTATAGCTATTTGTACTGTATTTATAACAGAGTGTTTGATTCTCAGTGTTCCTAAATTTGAGGGCTGAAAATGTATTACTTCTTTAAAAAATTTTAAAAGTTGTACGTTGTATAATATTAATTACAAAACTGTCTCAGCCCTGAAAAATACCCTCTTAATAAGTAACCTTAAATAAGAAATTTAATTTAACTTTTTATAATCAATGTCATTTACAGTAAACCAAAGCAATAACTCTCAGAAGTCAAAACAACCTCGGTCCAAACCAAGATGTTCACATTGTAAGAACTTCATGAAAGGCCACAAGAACATCAAGGAATGTCCTAGAAACAGGACATCATCCCAATGACAAACCTGAATTGCATGTGACTGTGTCATGCCAAATTTATGTTTATATTAAATTTATGTAACACTAGCTAGTTCAGTTTCTGAGATATATACTAGTCTAATGCTTCTTCATCCGATGAGGATTCTTCTTCATAACCACGAAAAGCCTCCTCTTTTGGTGCATTGAACTGCTTTCTAATTGCATTATATGCACACGATGGAAGTGGGTGCCTTACCCTTCCAAGGCATCCATAAATGAAAAAGGTGAATTCCCTGTATGCAATACTCCGGAAAAACCTATAATATAAGAGCTGGATTTAGAATTGATTCAAATTATCTTTTCGTGTTCACAGCCACAATCCCATAGTGTGCTGTGCAATTCCATATAGTGTATTCAAATTTATTTCAGGCTTATGCATAAATATGCACCAATTGCTATGTATGTATGTACTAACGAGTAACATTCTCTCCCCGGGCATATACCCAGGAATTTCACTTTTAGGATGTTAAAACAATAATTGTATTCCCACCCCTGCCAAAACGTTGTTCAAAAAGCCTTATATAAAGTCCAATTAGCAGTCAGTTTTTGGAGTCAAACACTGCCTTTTTCGTAAACATCTGCGAGAACTATAGAAATCAAATGCCCCAACAAAATAAAATTTTACTAGCAACATAATAATTATGGCCGACCTTAGCCGTCGCAGTGTGTTACACTTTTCGAACTCATCGGTGCACGGAATTGGTTTATCAAATAGAAATATGTACTAACTAGTATTAACTACCCTAAAACATGGATATATAATAACATTAAAAACATTTATAGGTGCATAATAAAGTTAATACTCTACAATGTTCTTGCTGACATAACATTTATACTGTATAAAATCAGGCTGTGAATAATCAATGTTTGTTCGGATGACTTCAACGTTTCATGAAAGAAAGTGAACATAAAAATTAGCGCAAATAGAATGAACACTTACGTTTCTTCAGATTTTGTTTGCTTGTACTTCTTCTTTTCTTTCGTGCGAAGCTTATTCGCAGCATGTCGTAGGGACCAATTGTCTAAGCAAATCGTAGTAAAACCTGGATGTAGAGTTATGCAAGCAGGAGCGACAGCGACCTCCGAAATGACTTCGTCTTTGTTGAGGGCTTCAACACATCGGTCTATCTCTCCACAACAAATGCCTCGTAGGCATTCTGCAGTAATTCTGTTCGACAGTGCCCGCACGTGCACCTATACAATGTCAATAACGATTCATATTCCTCTTCAATCAGATACTTATTTTGGACTGATAACACAAAGTACTCGTTACACTAGCTTACCATTCACTCAGGGCTTTTGTTCCATTCATTCGCATTTTTAAACTGTTTAGTTTTTCCTCATCTTCTGATAGTTCCCTTGCGTAATTTGCTTGCCAATGTTCGTCGGCTAAGGGCTCTTCTTCGTAAGGAAAACTAAATATAGTACTTGCCGATGAAGTATCGACGATGACACTGTCGTCCACTTCAAAGTCATAAACTTCATCCTCAGATGATTCAGAATATTTAGACGAAGACCCGGGCGATGACATTTTATATTTTTAACAAACGAGCAATGTAAACAACCTTGGTAAACAACAGCATGGCCTGCATATAAAGCCTGCATGGGTTACTCACGTTACGTCACCGAATAATTAACTCAACTCGTTCCCAGATCGCGTACGGGGAAAAATATGTGGAAAATACAACTTTTGAAGAGCGATTGCACAAAGGTCTTTAAACAGAATGCGATTTTGCTTTGAAATATATCAGTTTCTTAACCTGTACTTTCAAACTAGACCAAAATCCCACAGGGTTTATATAATTTCGAAGTATTCCTTAATATCGACATATAGCACACAGCTGACTTTATTGTTCCATTCTCCCAAAGATTTCTACCCAATAAGTAATGCATAGAAATAAATTAAAATACATTCGAAAAGCTTTTTTCCTCGTACCCAGTCTCCCACGCTGTTCCCCATGGATTTTCTATGTTTCGGCGGATAAACAACTTTCGGTCAATTGATTCAAATGTGCGACTTTTGCTAAATATCAACTTTACTGCAAGATTTTGGTAAAAATTCAAATTTGGGACAACGAACCACCAGAGTCCGGTCTCAGACAATCCCGTGTAAAAATAATGAGACTTGAAATTTATTTCTACTTTGTATTTGTCTGTCCCCCTTCCCCCTATACAATGTTGGAAAACAATTTCATCTGACAATCTACCTTTGTATCATGTGTGCAACATTGTTTATGGGGGGAGGGGGGCAATGACTTAGTTGTCTCACTAATTTTTGCACGCGATTGTAAGTATTCGAGTAGAACCGATGACGCGTTATACAAAACAAAACGTGTCAGTATGCACAGTAAAACGTATCGTATCGTACTGTAGCATTTTCTTTTGTGTCAAAGTCATTAGTTCTACCCGAGTGCTCAGGAAACAAAGAAATACGCTACGTTTCGCTACGATACGGTTGAAGTGGAAAACGGCCTTTACGGTTAAAGTGCACAGCACGTCAATAGACAGGTTTCAATATTAGCCTGCATATAAACTACACACTGATTAATATACTTTTCAGACTTCAGAACACTCCTATATTAATAATAATCTTTCAAACGGTGATGGAGATAAAAATGAAATAGTCAGAAGACAAAAGATTGTTCGGAATTGTTGTGACCACTCTACCCGGGCTATACTCCAGAGAAACGACGCATAAACTGCAGCTGTTCATATCCTCTCGCACACCCACCTGCTATTGTGTTTATTTCCCCTCATTAATCATAATCAACAATTCAAAATATATTGACAGCATTGCCACTGGTAAGAATGTTTGCCCACTGGATTTTTAAGGTGATATTACAGTTGCACGGGACAGCCTTTAGCGACAACTCTCAATGCAAATCGTTACAGAACCTATCAAATTTCGTATAACCTCATTTGCATTGGGAGTTGTCGCTAAAGCTGGTTGTCTCGTGTGAACATCGCCTTAAAGGTAGGGGAATGCTAATAATCCTTCCTTGCAGCTGAGAGCTGAGAGCTGAATTGCGAAGGACACATCTCAAATGTGACCGAATCAAAGGCTTACTATGGCGCTTCTGGTTGCCACCATACGACCCATGTCTGATCACAGCTAAGGTGGAAGTGTTAGTTTCAGGTGGAGAAGGAAAATCGAAGTACTCGAAGAAATTTTCGAATCCGACAGAAGAGAACCACTCTACTTACATGTAATTTTGTCTCCTTATAAATTCCTATTCTTTAAGTCTCATTGATTATATTCCTGATTCTATACATGTATATCCTCGAGTTTCTCTCTTCCACATTCCCTGTTTCCAATTTCTCAGATCACCATACCCTAACCCTGGTTTCTGCATCCTTCATACCTCATGCACCATTCACTGTTTCCCCTACGAATTTCCCTCAGTTCGTTCAGTGAGCATATTCCCAATCCAACATTTACAAATCCCCATTTCCCCATCCTGCCATTTCCCATTCTATACAGTTCTGCAGTTGTCCAACTTCGCTGTTGCGTCACTCCCAGATTCCCCCACTTTGCGATTTCGCACTTCCTGTTTTCCCCACTTCCCATTTCTTCACTCCCTGTTTGCTCCAGATCCCGGTTTCCCAATTGCCCGATTCCCTGTTCCTTGAGTCCCCAATTCCCTGATTCCCCAATTTTCCTGCCTCGTACTCAGGCGCTTTAAATTGCTAAACTGTCGCGTGAGAAGCACGCGGGACGACACCACGACACGCGTGGGGAGAAATCTGATTTCGCGTTTTCTAATCTTTATTTTGAAGGACTGCTTTTCTGGCGTTTTCTGTATTTGCTGTATTTTGCAAATTTGGAAGCGAATTTGCTGTATTTTGCACAAAATTTCAGTTAATATCTGAAAGTTATTAAAAAGATCAGGTTCTTTCAAGTCATTTAACATTCTATTTTAGTTATCATTTTACCAAATATAACGACTTTGTAGTGTCTCGTCACGCGATTTAACTACGCGCATATTATGCGGTTTCCTGTTTGCGCGCAAGGAACGTTTGGAACATTTACAAACATTATTTTTAGTTTTTAACTCTTTTAGGAAATGGCCTCACCTTAACTAATCTAACCACGCTAAATAGAATCATAGACAGTGTATGTCTATGATAGAATTAACAGTTAATTTCCTTTAGGCGTAACACTTGGCACTAACACTTAATTTTAATACTTGTTGACAGGCCTACTCATTTGTCTATAAAATAACTTGTAAATAACGTAGAATTATTACAGTCTCGCTTGGCGCTCAAGAGTATGGAACGCCATGTGTCCAAAAATTATTTAACGTTAATTATATCATATCATGACCAAAAATGTCATTATATACAAATAATTTATTAACGAATATATATTATATCAAATCATGACTAACACGGATAATTCATGATTTGATATCATGTTGATTAGCATTAGTCGTTATATCATACAATGAATTTCCGTTAAGTCATGATATGATACAATGCAATTTCGACAAAATCGTTATTTAAAAGCATACGCATTTGCGCAATTCCTTATTTCATATCATGTTAAGGCGTTACACTATGATATCAAATAATGACTTTTTAGTTGATTCATGATTTGATATAATGAAAAAGCACTTTTTTATTATATCATATAATAAAAATGCGCCGAAAAGTCATTATTTCATATAATGCAATTGCGCGGTGCGCCATCTGTCCAAAAATTCAAAACTGTCCAAAAATCAATTATTACGTCGTGCGGATGAGCTTCCGGTCATAAACTTCCGGTTCATGGGAATGATTCGAAACCCGCAAAATTAAACTATAAATCTCTTCTTCGAGCGCTCTCAACGGCAAGCTTTTTACATATTTTAATACTCTTTAAATCGATTAATCATGGCGAGTGGCGAACGTGGTTGGGAAGAGGCAATAACCAGAGATGTTCAAGGGGCAGTTAGATCCGTAATGAATGGCAGAGGTGGTTCATCAAGCCAGTCATCGCATTCGTCGTCAAACTCGACCAGCACAAGCACAAGTACTTCAAGCCGAAACGTATCAAACCAGGTGTGTATTCTTTCTAAACGTTGGCATTTGTATATTATCGGTTTAATACGCTTGAGCTTGAAGTACTGCTAGTCGAGTTTGACGACGAATGCGATGACTGGCTTGATGAACCACCTCTGCCATTCATTACGGATCTAACTGCCCCTTGAACAGCTCTGGTTATTGCCTCTTCCCAACCACGTTCGCCACTCGCCATGATTAATCGATTTAAAGAGTATTAAAATATGTAAAAAGCTTGCCGTTGAGAGCGCTCGAAGAAGAGATTTATAGTTTAATTTTGCGGGTTTCGAATCATTCCCATGAACCGGAAGTTTATGACCGGAAGCTCATCCGCACGACGTAATAATTGATTTTTGGACAGTTTTGAATTTTTGGACAGATGGCGCACCGCGCAATTGCATTATATGAAATAATGACTTTTCGGCGCATTTTTATTATATGATATAATAAAAAAGTGCTTTTTCATTATATCAAATCATGAATCAATAAAAAGTCATTATTTGATATCATAGTGTAACGCCTTAACATGATATGAAATAAGGAATTGCGCAAATGCGTATGATTTTAAATAACGATTTTGTCGAAATTGCATTGTATCATATCATGACTTAACGGAAATTCATTGTATGATATAACGACTAATGCTAATCAACATGATATCAAATCATGAATTATCCGTGTTAGTCATGATTTGATATAATATATATTCGTTAATAAATTATTTGTATATAATGACATTTTTGGTCATGATATGATATAATTAACGTTAAATAATTTTTGGACACATGGCGTTCCATACAAGAGAACATCTCTTAAAAACAAATCAACAAATTGTACCGACGAATTTCTATATGAAATAAAATTGTATTGCGTTCTGAGTATTTCATCATTCAGCTTAACTCAAGTCAATACTCGCGCTAAAAATTTATCCCACAATTTTACCTTTTGTTTGGGGGATGTTACACTCCCACACACCCCGCCTCGCTACGTCCCTGACCGTTCTAGCACCAAACTATTCCCACTTGAAAGTAACATCGCGACCACCGACACTGCCAGGCGTGATAAAGGTTCCTAAACCCCATTCTCTCAAGTCCCTGGATTCTACAACTAAAGACCAAAAACCGAGCGGAGCAAAAGCACAACTTGCAAGAGAGAAAATGAAAGGGGCCAACAACAAAATTGATGGACGGTGCAAATCTCATTCCCTGTGGTTTAAATCTTGTTTCCCCAGAGCAAAAATACATGCTATACTGCAAACTACAATAACAGATAAACACTTATCCTTTGCAAGAGTTCTATACCATGTACATGTCCGTGCATTATTTCACATACTTAGCACTGTTACGTTTAGTTGTTTATCAGTTAAATTATCCTATGTGCTTGTAACAGCATTCTATATTCTAATGTCATTATTGTAGGCCATTTCCAGGGCCGTAGGAAGCTTTTTCGGATTGGGGGAGGGCTAAAATTTACCGAAAATTTACCGACGACTCCGAGGGCAAAAAAAATGTTAGTTACTAAACCTCAGCGAGCGCACAACGTTACTAGTCCGTCGCGCATTTTTGTTTCAGTGCCATCGGCAGCAAAATGTTGTTGGGGGCGAACCTAGGGGGTCTGGGGGCATGCTCCCCCAGGACAATTTTGCATTTTTAAGCCTCAGAAGCGCATTTTCCGTGCTTTCTTAGAGGATTTTTAATCAAAATTATGAAGTTTTAACGCACATTTTTAACTTTTTACAACCTCATGTGCTCCGTATGCAATTACACTTACTATTACCGCCAGATGAGTTGATTGTGGTTGGCTCTGCAAGAAATAGATAGACTATGAAAAAAAGTACAATCTTGGATGAGCAAATTGCTGCCGACGGCCCAGTGGCTGTGGTTGTTTGAAATTTTAAAATTTACAGAGCAAGTTACTTTCCAATTCTACGTTTTAACTGACGAAGGTCAATTTACCGACATTGTTTTAAAAGTTTGGGTTATAACACCCCCTACACCCCCGCTCGGTACGCCACTGTCTAAAAGTGTTTCTGTTCCGAATAATTGTAAATGAAACGGTTAACTGAAATCAATTTGAAATTTATTTCACAAATTATTGGGGGGGGGGCTGCAGCCCCCTCAATCCCCCGGCCCTCCCCCAGCTCCCACAGCTCCACCCCCGGTTGCTACGGCCCTGATTTCGTTGTCACCAACATTGTTTGGTAAAGACGCATCTACGTAATATTCTTCACGTTTACTGAACTTTTCCAATGGAAGGATTAATATAAACGTTGTGATGGCAACAAAAACGAAACCAAATTGTATAGACACTTTGTACGGCAACCTTTTAACTGATCCCATCTCCTGCAGAATGGTTATTACAATGAGTGGAAGAAAGATACAAAGATTGATGATTAAAAGCAATACGAATTTAAAATAATTAATGTTGATCTTCTTCCATTTCTGTACGACCTCAAACATGATATACGAAATTATAAGAAGGCCAAGATTGAGCATTTTGAACATTAAGTATGCAGACGATGCGCCAATGAACGCCCTATCAGGATCAAAACTAACACGGTAGCAAATGACGGATTCATCCCTCGAGATCGATGAACAGTTGACGGGTGATTCATCTTTCTCTTTGAAACAGTCCAAATCTGGGTCGTGAATACATTCGTAGGTGACGTTAAGGATAGTAACAAGGAAAAATAACTGCACGCATATTGAAATAATAAAAAACGAATAGCCCAAAAAGAAACTCCGCCTGAACTTTGGAAGTTTCCTGTTGCAGATGAGGTACGTCGGTATTTTGTCGATATTCCTTTTACTGATAATGCCTTTCAGGATGATCAGCATCAAACGTTCGCTTTTTCGATGACAACAATTCACAATAATGGCACCAGTGATCCATACCACAGCAGATGGTAGGAAAATTAAGGCCAAAATAATACCGCCATAGCTTTTGAAATCCATTTTTCTTTTCTATTGTTCGTTTATGATCTTCAAACAAGGAACTATAAACCACAAAATATAGAATATCAAAGTTTATAAGAATTCTGATTCCCCGCGCCGTGCTCCCATAAATGGGGGCAAGGCCTGGACTATAGGAATTCCAGATTAACCAAGCAATTCAGTTTATTTGCGCCAATTCATAAAGCAGAGGTCCATTTAATAGATTTTTGAAAGGTGACAATGTAACCGTAAACCTTCTGAATGTTAGGGGTCATCCATATTAGCAATATTTTCGCAAGCATTTACATACCTACGCTGGGGGATGGGGTTTATGACTAATGTACGCATATAGAGAGTACGCTCTGAGAAGAGGTAGAGGGGTCGAAAGTACTCTTTGCACGCTTGTAAAAATGTTCATAATTTTGAATAAACCCTTAGCAGAAACGTGATTCTATCAATTTGCTGTGAATCTCATAGGTAATTAATGGGCCTAAAAAGCATGAAAATTAAGAGTACTCTCCTGAATTAGGTCACTGCCATACTATTATTCAAATAGGTCAATACCCTTTGACAAGATAAATTACTCACAGGCCTCGCTTCGCAGCTGTTTATCTCTATATCAATTAACCCGTACAGAACTGCAGATCGGCGTTTCCTGTTATTTTGATCTACTATAAACAAATAGAAATGCACCGGGAACTAGTTTGCGTAATATTTGAGCATTACCAAAAAATAGATCCGGAAAGCGTACACGTGTCTGCATTACCAGGATTACAGCAAAACATCAGACAGCGCATGAGTAGTAGCTGGGTGATTAAGTTATGTGAAACTTAACCAAATCAATGTGATTTTCATGTTAAAGGACATTGGCAACGAAAATTTTTATTCCTTATATTTATAGAGCATGCCTACGGAATACTTAATTTCATAGTTTCCCTTGTCCATCGCATTTAGTTGTTGAGAAAATTTGTGACAAAGTTCAACAGTCGTCCGCCATTTTGAAAAAAACGGCGTATGCTAATTTATGCATGAATACATTAAATGACGTCATTAGATGGGTTGACACAATTTCTCTATTATAAAATCTATAGTGTTTACCACACGCGGTAAACTTTGCGGCAAAATAGACGGCAGAAAGGTTTTAACAAGTGTGTAACATGTTTGTACCACTACTTTTGATACTATTTGTTCCAATTCCGCGTGAAATAGACGCATAAATTCGAATATCACATAGGAAATCCTTATGCAATGTTATGCTATTATTGTCTATATCCCCTGAATGTCTCGCTGGTAAATGCATAAAAATTGCAAAACAATCAAATCTCTATCAGCACGTTCAGTTACCAGTTCCAATTATTATTGAAAATACAACAGAATGTAGTCTTGTGGTAATAACTGTTTATGTATTGTTAGACGGCAAAGCTTAATAAATAAATGTAGTCTATACTAATACTAACTATTAAACCTAAGTATGATATACATTCAAAATACACAAGAATAAAGGCCTAAAAATTTGGATAGTTCATCATTGAGATTTGAACTACTCCTTTTATACTTTCAATGCAGTTGGACAGTGTAGTATAAAGAAGCGCTATTACATAAAACAAACTACAAATAGCATGCTGTATTCGCATTCAAGGTATATTATTGATTGTTGTAGAGAGTATATCGCTTCATCGCTTGTATTGACAGTGCAAATTTAAGTTACCCATGATTATTGAAATAAAAGTATAAAACAAACAAGATTAATACAACTACAGTCATTTTGAAAAGCGAAGAGAATACCGGTATGTCAGTTAATAGCAAGTCTTCAGTGCGGCAACGCATTAAATTATTAATTTCTATTTTAATGATCAGTTATTCCCTAATCCCTACCCATATGCGCGTCTTGACTTTTCGTAAAAAGAGTATAACAAAAGATCTAAAATATTAGAGTTCTCACTTCTATAATTGATATTGTGTGTTGACGCAATTAATAACTATATTTACTGAATTACTGTAATGGGAATCGCTACATTTTCGGCAATATTTTTACCAGCTTCATCATGTATAATTCACCAAACTATTTAGCCACACATATGAAACTGAATTTAAGCCAGAGAACAGCTATAGTCTGGCTTTTTTCTATAAACTAGCTAGATATACTAAATAATGTACTATATTGACGACAGCTTCATATTTCCCGTCAAAACAATAGAAGCTCAAAACTTCATAATCATATGAATCGCGTGAATAACTATTCTTTAAAACTTGAATATAGATTGTTTTCAAACGAATATTACTTGCATCCAATAATTCTGCACCAGATTTATTTTTCAGTAACATTCAAGGCTTTAGTTTAGCTCCAGATATTTATAGGTCAAGGTGCTCAAAATCGCTGGTTGACAATTCGTTCAACCTTTCTCGGTGTCTCGAGTTTATAATTATATAATATAACATTTCAAACATCTCTTCTCGTGTCTTCGGTTAAAGAATGTATCCTACAACAACAGATGGTTCCTGAAACCTTTTCCAGAGTGTATGACGACACAAAATACTATAGTATAGCTTCAATAATACCCCAATCATTCACAAACGCGTGACACAACTAAACCACGCAAGTTGTAAAATTCGCCATTCCTTTCCTTCTTACACGCTTAATATGGCTTTACCCGATAGTGTAGCATTTCCTTAGTTCTCCTGCCTGGTTGTGAGAATTTTTGTTCATTATAACGCGCAAAAACGACATATTTTTAGTTACCAAAATCTTCACGCAATATAGATCCCTATGTTGTTTTGAAGCGAACCCATCTAATGACGTCACAAAGGTCATTGACCCCAAAGATAATTTTTTGAGAATTTGATCCAAGATGGCGGCCGATGAGCAAATTTATCACATTTTACTTGCACTTTACTCGCAAACAAAAATGTTACAGCAAAAAATAGTAACATTCTCTTAGTTAGGTGGTCCAGTAAGATTAAATAAGCCAATAAAAATTTTCGTTGCCAATGTCCTTTAACACCAGCGCCATTAAAATATTGTGCAGGAGGAGGGAAAATTTTTCCCTCATCCTCAAGAGTATTAATTTCTTCCCAATATTTGAGATTTGTGATAAGAGCAGCATATTATTTATTACAAAGAGGGTAAGCCTAGTAAATTATCTACGAATGCCTTTCACTTTCTTTGACTTTCATTTTAAGATGTAAAGTCGCATAGCACGCATAAAACGTAAAAGATATAGCGTCTCAGCGAGTTTGTCTACATTTGGCTTTAGACCTGAATATCAAAACTACTAGAAACGAACAAAAAAGTGAGAAGATAAGAGTCTTCCGTACAATATCTATTATTTTAATACTATTAACCGACAGATTGTAATAGAACGTTCTTTGTTTCGTATTTTTGATAATTTCGGCCATTGAATTTTTCCTTTCGACCTAGAAAACGAAGTATCTTCAGTGTCTGAAAGTTTTTTTTGTTGATATCGATCACATATATGATAGACGGCCGGCCAAGTCATCGTATCTTGCAACTTGATGGCAATTTTATGTTGGAAGCTGGCAACAGCCATATTCATACTCAGATAGATGTAAGGAACAAGGTTTGAGGTGTTGCCAAGTCGAAATCTTATATTTTGAATGAAAAAATATGATATTTCTAAGCCACCTTCCCGCGAAATCGCGGAGTTTAACTTCAAACGATTACCGACAATTCTGCTGTTATGAGACAGACTTCTTTGCTCTGATTGGCTATCGGAATTGTTCCTAAATTGGTCAGCCAATGGGCGAACGTCGAAAAGTCCTGACGCTTCCGGTTTTTGCAACATACGAGGTAAACAGCATCAAAGTTCATCAAAGTACAAGAAGAAATGTGCTATTTATACGATTTTAATGATATTTAGGTAAGATTTTTCGTGTTAATGCGATCAATATTATCTATACTGATACAGCCCGTTTACTAAGTATCGTGCCAAAATGTTTTGTATTTTGTCCGGTGCTGAATTGTGTCGAGCTAAAATATTTTAAATATTTATACTGTATCCAATCTTTGTTGAATTTTGTTCAGTCAATGTTTGAAACCATACTCTCACATTGTATATCAGTCTACCAATGGAAGTGTATTTAACGATTTACCTGATTGTCTAACGAACTACAGTAGGACTCGCGTCTGTTTTGATTGTTGTATATTCATTTGCATATATGTTTCAAGGCTAGCCTGTATTATTCAATGTCTATCGCTGTAGCCTGTAATTATAAACACAAACGCATTTGACTAAAATGACTTTATTCATTAAGAAACTATTGTATATATTTTTTATATTTTAGTGATAACTGTTAGAAACATATTCGGCTTTTGAATGGAACTAACAATAAAAATGTACCTTATATTCTCGAAATGATGCATTATCAGAGTTTCTCGGTCGCCCTTCCGCTATCCATTTCCTTCGACATTTCCTTGACTTTGTTCGCGCATTTTTAAGATCGTTGTTCCAATAGGGTCGCAAAATGGGACGATTTCTCTTGCAAGGCAGAATCTGTTTGGCAGAAGATGATAAGATCTGCATAATTTCAGATAAAACAGATTCAATATCCTGTTCACTAGCCATCGTGTAGGAGTTGAAACAAGAAAGTTTTCTACTTACAAGTTCTTGATATTTTTCCAAAACCAATGGGTTCTTAATCTTTTTCCACGAAACACGACATTTCGGGTCATTGGGAAGAGGCCTTATCCATTTGACGGGAAATGTTAGGCAGCAAAATATGGGAAGATGGAAAGATAAGTTGTCACTGTGGTCTTCATCTACATAGCAGTAACGAACATGGTGCAATTCATCTACTTTCATTAATATATGGTCAGTTGTACTTAATTGCTCGCCTTGTTGAGCAAAATAGGTTTCCACTGGTCCTGTGCTAAAGGTTTGTGAATTAACAGATCTCAAGTTCCAAAATTTTAACTTATCTATGAAGGCTAGACCTTGTGCATTTGTTGTGTCAAAACTTCGAGGCCCACCATATTTTCCAATATGACCATTAAAATCTCCTGCCAGAACAATAATTCCTTTATCGTACAGGTTATCAACCACGTCTTCAAGAACTTCGAGACACTCTCGATATTTCATGATTGAAGTGTTAGACGATGGTAGGTAAACAGAAATAATAAACATGCATACAGTGGGCGACAACCGTACCTGTGCGGCAATAATTCTGTCGTTTCCCAGTTCCTCCAAAACACTAATTCTTGAGTTTAGCTCTTTTCGCCACAACATGGCAACTCCACCTTTACCTCTTCGCCACACTGAATCCAAGTTCGCACATTGGTGAAATTGATTTGAATGGTAACTTAAATAATGATTCTAATAAAATTGCAAATGCGTTTAATGATTACTTCTCTAGCATTGGTCGAAGCTTAGATAGATAGATAGATAGATAGATAGATAGATAGATAGATAGATAGATAGATAGATTTAATAAAAATACTTTGCAGCCAAAGGCTGAATTACGTAATTTTAACAATGCCATAAGATAAAATAAGATGACTATTTTACATCAAATACTACGACAATATGTATAAAAAATCTATAAATGTTTAAATGTTTATCATTCAAATATTTAAAAGTTAGATAATACGACAATATATATAAAAAAACTATAACAAAGTTTATCATGCAAATGTTTAAAAGTTAAGAACCAGGTTATACTTAATGTTCCTTATTGAAACAGCCTGCACATAGCAGGGATAAAAGAGTTTGAGGCTCTATTTGTATAAAACCGTTGGACATCAAATTTCCGTTGATTCCTTAAACTATAGCTGGGTTCATGTAATGGTGGCAACAGTTTTGCAAGCTTGTGGTTCTGGTTTGACACAGCAGATTGAAATAGCTGGTTGCATAGGTATATGTGATGTTCTTGTATTGGTAATATATTGAGGCTTTTAACAGCGGACAGATAATTCTCTTCAGGAAAAATAATTGACAAGGCACGTTTCTCTAATCGCTCTAACTCGGTTTTTAGATACTGAGGAAGAGAATGGTAAAAGACAGGTATTGCGTAGTTAATTACCGATCTAATACACGTGATATAGAACAACACCAAATCTTCAGGTGGTACTCTTGCTCGTTTCAACTGAACGAGGAAGTATAAACGTTTGTTAGATTTCCTTATTACCTTCTCGATTTGAGCATTCCAAGTTAATTGGTTAGTAATGGTGATCCCTAAGAGGTCAACACTGTCAACTACTTCCATTTCTTTACCATTTACAATTACAGGGTCAAAGTTAACAGGTTGGTTTGAAAATGAGATTCTTAGTTCTTTGCACTTGTCTGAGTTTAACTGCATTCTGTTTTCAGATGACCAAGACATAACTTTATTCGCTATAGCTTGTGAATTGCTTATATTTTCTTTATAGACAATCTCAGAGGTTGTCGTGTCATCAACGTATTTCCAAATACCGTTGTTTCCAATATCTAAGTCATTTATCATTAGCACAAACAGCCAAGGACCAAGCTTCGTTCCTTGGGGTACACCAGAGGGCACTAATCTCCATTCTGAAAAGCACTGGTTGGATAATTTGACTCTTTGAAATCGATCAGTTAAAAAATCAATTATCCAATTTACAACACTCCTGGGTAGATCTAATCTTGATAATTTATTAATGAGAATACTGTGGTCGATAAGGTCAAAAGCCTTGCGGTAATCAAATAAGAGTGTTCTTATTGTTGCTCCATTACCATCAGTGCTCATATGCCAGTGATGCAACATGCTAATTAAGGCCAAAGCCGTGGAGGAATTCGGTATCGCTCCAAATTGGTTTGAATCAATTATCCGGAGGATAGCAGGTTTTAAATAATCCACAACAACAAATTCCTCAGCTATTTTAGATATGCATGGCGTGAGTGAAATTGGTCTTAATTCTTTCTTTAGGTTTCGTACGGGATTGGTTTTCGGTATTGGGGTTACATCAGCCATTTTCCAGCTAGCCGGCAAACGCTGTTCGTAATAGGAAGCATTGAGAATAAGAGCAATAGGTTGTGCCAGAAGGAATGAATATTCCTTTAATATCCAGTTAGGTATTGCATCTGGTCCTGCTGCTTTATAACGATTTAATTTGGCCAAGTATCTTTGTATTCTCATCTCGGTTACTTCGATAAAAACTGGCGATTCTTCCAAGGTGACATGCTCTAATAAATTTGGTAGTCTATATTCTTCAAGAGGCTCTAAGAATGCCGAATTTATGGCGTTTGCTTGTTCGTGGTAGGTTAAGTTTAAGAGCTCACCAACATTGATTTGGTTAGTCAAGTCACTTTTATTGACCTTCATATTGCTCAAACGTTTTATTTCACCCCACCATTTTTTTGGGTGCTCCCCTTTCAGTTGTTGAACTTTTGATTCATAGTACTTGCTCTGATAATTTTTCGCTCTCTGTTCACACGATTTCTGTAGAATTTAAATTTTGCCGAGTTAACACCATCATGAGTAAAAGCTTTTTGTCGTTTTAAGATGAGAGATTTCAAATTTTGGTTCATCCATGGGGCATCGGCTGTACAAATTTGTATATGTTTTTCTGGCATTAATGTATCAAGGCCAAGATGAACAACGCCGTGAAAGACATTCCACATGTCTTCGCTAGCACCCAAGGTAGCAAACATTGTATTCCAATCCACACTGTTCAAATATCTTCCCAATTCGTTTTTGCGATTTGGTCGCTGATCGCGTTTGACAATAGTTTTCTTATTGCAGATAAAATAGATTTAAATGAAAGTAGTCGGTCCTACGTACCTTGATTATTTATCTAGTCAAAATAATAGTGCTACTTTTCAGTTAAAAAGAAACCAATTTCCCAACAGTTTTTGTCCTTTTATCCAAGCTAAGTAGGTCAAAAGCAACAGGTTTGGACAAAATATCATCCATCAGTCCCTTAGTCTAATTTTAACCGTTCTACTATCACAGGCATATTTCCTGATGAATGGAAATGCGCAAAAGTCGTCCCAATACATAAACAAGGGAAACGTAGCTGCCTTGATAACTATATCGTCCGATTTCCATTATCCCTGTAGTGGCTAAAGTTTTCGAAAGGATAATTTACGATCAGATGTATTCATTTCTGTCTGAAAATAACATGTTAACTAATTGTCAGTCGGGCTTTCGTGGCTTACATTCTACTGTCACCGCTCTTCTTGAGGCCACTAATGAATTGCCCTATAATATCGACCGTGGAAACCTAAATGCTGTTATGTTTCTTGAGTCTTGACCTTAAGAAAGCGTTTGATACTGTAGACAAGGAAATACTGTTAGATAAACTAAATGCATATGACATTGGTGGTGTTGCGGGAAATTGGTTTAGATCATATCTCAAAGAACGTAAACAAAAATGTGTTGTTAATGAACATTTTTCGACAAATCGTTTACTTGGATGTGGAGTTTCCCAGGGAACTCTATTAGGTCCTCTTCTATTTTTAATCTATATTAATGACCTTCCTAATTGTCTTGCACATTCCCGAGCACGCATGTATGCGGATGACACTCTTTGACGTACCCAAGTAATAATATTTATGACATTGAACTTTAACGAAGATTTTGCTAATGTCAGTGAATGGTTAACCGCGAATAGACTTACTATGAACCAGACTAAAACTGAATTCATGCTAATCGGAAATCGTCAAAGAATTAATACTTTTTATTCAACTCCTTCATTGGCAATTAATAACGTTCCAGTTAAGCAAGTCCAACATACAGTCACTTGGTGTACATATTGATGAGAATTTGTCTTGGAACGTCCACATTAGAAATTTGTGTAAAAAAGTTGCTTCCGGCATAGGTGGATTAAAGCGTATAAGACCATTCGTCTCTCCTTCCGCAATGCAACTTATTTACAGTTGTTTAGTCCAACCCTATTTTGACTACTGTTACGTTATTTGGGATAGTTGCGGTAGTACTCTTGAGGATAAACTTCAAAAACTCCAAAATCGTGCCGCCAGAGTACTGACGTCATCTAGTTATGATACCAATGCTGACTATCTGTTTGAAAAACTTGGTTGGAAAAACCTTGCATCTCAGCGTAAAATTGCTAAGGCTATAATGGTGTATAAATTGCTGAATGGTCTCGTACCAGATTACCTAACGAAAATGTTTGTCGATCGCAGTAGCGTCGGTTACAAATTATACGTTGAGAGACACCGGAGGCAAATTAGCTTTACGTCAACCACGCACAAACTATTGAAAAATAGTTTTAGCTATAGTGGTGCGGTACTGTGGAACACCCTTCCATCCGAGTTACGGCAAGCTAGAACTTTACATAAATTCATATGCAAGTCTGACTGCAGCAACTTCATACGATAATTTTCATATTCTCACTGGGAGTTTTCCCTAACAATACCAAATATTTCAAATCTGTATGCATGAGGTGATCATTAGTTAATCAGAACACATCACGTGGTGTTCAGATAGTATAAAACAAGCGTGAAATCGGGTATTTTGAACATTTGCCACCGAAAACCTGTTTGGAACGGCGTTCAAAAGAATTTTTTGGTCGCAGGCAGTGTCGCATCCGAGCCATGGAGCAACAGCAGCAACAAGACCTCAGCAATCTAGAGCAGTAGACGTCGAGGATTTGATTCAGAATGAAGACCGCAGCGTGCAGCCATAAACAATCAACCGCCCCTTCAAGATCAGCCTTAGGTTTGTTTGTTCAATGTCTATACAGAATTTCCATACGGTATATATTTGCTGCGCGTTAATGTTCATGCTTCGCGTTGCTCTTTACGATATTGGACTTATAGTCTAAGGGTTAAGCGGTTAGTGTGATTTTCTT
Source organism: Trachythela sp. YZ-2020 (assembly GCA_016169945.1). Classification (NCBI taxonomy): domain Eukaryota; kingdom Metazoa; phylum Cnidaria; class Anthozoa; order Malacalcyonacea; family Clavulariidae; genus Trachythela; species Trachythela sp. YZ-2020. The sequence goes on along the minus strand of JADLSH010000120.1, from coordinate 916,257 downwards.
TTCACTAGCCTGTAGGTTTCTTTTCACACGCTGTTTACTTTATAGAGCAAAGTTTTCGAATCAGTTTTTCATGACACCCAAGCTCTTTAGATTTAATTGTTAAGTAAACGTGTGCGTTCATACATGTTATTTTTTGTTCAAGTATTCACTATACTCTTCATTATGGTTCCTGATTTATTTATTTTTTACGGCCTGGCGTAGTTGCTATATTTTACTCGTTGTTTGTACTCGAACCCTGCCGTGTTAACGCGGTCAGTTTTCTGAGTAAAATATGGACCTCGCCTAGTGTTTGTGTAGTACATATTGTAGCATATTATTATACTTTATGTCAGCTCTGGAGTTAATAACTTTTCCTGATGTGCGGTCTGGCGAGGTGGGCACTCTTAGGAAATCCCTACACAGACGTGTTCTCGCATTCAGACGCGTGCTGGTGGCGTATAATTTCACGAGTTTGGCTACTTATATGCGCTTAACTTTATCGTGCATTGTTTATATTTGCACCTTAACTTCGGATGAAACATACCGGTAGTGCTGGGAGTTTTTAAGCGCCGGATAAGATGTTTTTTTTACGGTGATATGTAGGCGTGTTATTTACCATGCTTTCTATTATGACCGCTATGGGTGTAGTGGATGGTTGACGTGTTGTCCCAATTCGTTTAAATTCCCTCGTGGGCCATGGAGTATTTGTTTTTATCAATAGCACCGTTCCTGATTTTTGTTTACCCGTGGAAATATGATAGGAAGTATTTTGGAAGGTTTTGAGGCGTAATTGCTGTCAATCACCAAACAACGGTTTGAGAATTTGCTTTAGGTGAAGCAATTAATCACCTTTGAGATATCGCGTTTCATTGGTGAAGCATAAGTGTTGACCTATAAGATTCCAGTTGCAGTAATAGTAATAGTAACAGTTGAGATATTGCTTTAGGTGAAGCAAAACGATCTTTGAATATCGCTGGTTTGGGGGAAGCATTACATTTTGGGTATATTGCCTTATAGGTGAAGCAAAACGATTTTTGTTTGATATTGCTTTAGGGGAAGCATTACATTTGGGTATTGCTTTAGGTGAAGCATAAAGATCTTTGATTCGATGCTTTAGGTGAAGCACAGAGATTTAAGATACTGCTTTAGGTGAGGCACAAGTAATAACAACGTTTGATCTGTTGTTTTAGGTGAAGCAATAATCTATATGGTTTAGTTGTCTGTGCAAAATCAAACTCCTCGGCTTTGGAATAAAGCCGGGCGATGTTTTCTGTGTTGTTGTTTATTTTTGCTGTTTGATGTACTGCCTTTATCTCATTGTGCCCTGGCCTTAAGGCAGTCGAATCACGTTACACATCATGCGATGGTCCGATAAGTTACTATGGGCAATCTGGGTCACCACGCTCTCAGTCTGGGTGAAATATTCCGCGCTAAGTAACTTGGAGGGTTTCTCTCTGGCTTCCATAATTCTTTACCGGGGACAGGTGTGTTTTTCTGAGTATTGGAGAGAAAGAAAACATTTATCCTATTGATTAAATTATTTAACAAAATTATTGTACATTTGTGTCTCAATTATCTATGTTTTAAGTATGTGCTGACGTTCGCGCGCAAGGCATGAAAATTCTTTATCCCCAATCTTCATCTCCTCAGTTAAAAGTATTGTGTGGGGAAGCGAGCAGTGAGAATATATTACAATTTTTATCTTTATATTAGTAATTGCACGGCACTCATGGAAAACAGGTACTCTCATAAATGTATATGTATATGTATATAAAATTTGTAATATGTAATTTTTATTCTATTTTATTCTATAATTGGCGTATAAAATCCTGATGAGTTTACCGTGGTTAAATAAAGTTTACTTACTTGCTTGCTTGCTTGCTTGCTTGCTTACTTGCTTGCTTGCTTGCTTGCTTGCTTGCTTGCTTGCTTGCTTGCTTGCTTGCTTGCTTGCTTGCTTGCTTGCTATATAATCATGCAGCCTTAAATATTAAGGCGATGTTTATACACGGGACAACCGGCTTTGAGCGGCAACTCCTAATGCAAATCGTTACAAAACTTTGTGTGTATTATGTCGCCCTTGGCTGTCGCGACCCCTTGGCTGTCGCCAAGAGAATCTGCAAAAAAGCAGACTTTTACAATTGTGAATAAATAATTATATAAATAGCTAAAATTTATTAAAATAGTTAAAAGTCAATATTAAAATTTTAAAACTAAGTTAAGAATTATGAAAGTGTCGGTATTTGCAGTAAATTAGTCTGCACTATTCGTTAACTTGTATCGAAATGAGATCATGCACTTTGAGGAATATGTTAAATATTCCGCCTGCTGTTATTGTCAGAAATCTATCAAGTTCCTCTGTTGTAAAAGAGGGACAGTTTCCACTTAATAGGGCTGTATAAATATCTTCTTCTTCTAGGCTGTTGATGTAGCATATGCTTTGTATAGGAAGGCTATCCATTAATTTATCCCACATTGTGTTACGTTCTGGATTCGTTGCTGAACAGTTCATTACAAAGTGTTCTCCAACATCAAGCAGACTTTCACTGCATACCCGACATACATATTCAGTATCGTTTTCTATTACAGCTGATAACACCATTGCTGGAACATTTCCACATAACAAATTTACCAGGTTAGCTATTATCTCTCGCACGCCTGGATTGCGCCTTGTTACACTCCAGTGTTGAAGCGGCTTTAAACTTGTGTGACTTTTTTGCAAGTGTTTTAAGTTCGGTTTTGCACTAATTGCTTCTTTCCATACTTCCGTCTGTTTTTTATGTATTTGTTCTTTAACCATTTTCTTAGATAGTTTATTCATTATATAACCTCCAATTCTGAAGAGAATCTGCAAAAAGCAGACTTTTACAATTGTGAATAAATAATTATATAAATAGCTAAAATTTATTAAATTACATTTACATTTTTAACGAGTTATACGTTATAAAACTATTCCTAAACCGTTTGGTATTAAAATTTATATTAAATAAGTGTTGTGTCCTAAGTTCCATAGTTAAATGTTCTAAACGGGGAGGCAGGAGGCTATGGAGCCTGTGAGATGGATCTGCAACTATTTTCTGGAACAACTTCGTTGTTAGATCATTCCTCCTTTCGCTAAGACATTGCAAGTTAGTGCACTGCAGAGCGTTTTCATAGTCATGATGGGGCAGAATTATTTTTAGTGCTCGCCTTTGGACTGATTCTAAGTCGTTTGACAAATACGATGGAAGGCCATTGTGGAAGACCGGGCAGGCGTACTCCAAAACAGGTCTTATACACGATTTGTAAAAGTGAAGCAATTCCTTAAGTCCAACCGCTGCTCGTTTTAATTGGGGAAGATGGTAGAGGCGTTTACGGCATTTCTTGATTACTTCATTCACGTGGATGTTCCACTTAAGGTTGTCAGCTATATGCAGTACCAAAACTTTCGCGTTTTGGACAATATCCAGTGTAATGTTATTGATAACGATTGGTTGAAGGTCGTTAGTGTTAGATCCAAAACAAATTCGCATTTCTTTACATTTTAATTCGTTTAACTGGAACTTATCAGACGAAATGCTGTTCGCTAAAATGTCCGTTTGGTTTTGCAAATTACTCGTTTGATATTTTTCAATTACTTCACTGACAGTGGTATCGTCCACGAATTTCCACATTTCATTGTTTGGTAACTTAAGGTCATTGATCATAATAAAAAATAGCCAAGGCCCCAATTTTGTCCCCTGCGGAACACCCGCAGGTACAAGCTCCCACTCCGAAAAACAATCGTATTTCAGCTTAACTCTTTGCTTTCTACCGGAGAGAAAATCCACGATCCAGTTTAAAACCCATTTAGGTATATCGAATGAACGTAGTTTTCCAACCAATAAGTCGTGATCGATCAGGTCAAAGGCTTTTTTGAAATCCAGTAACAATACCCGCGAACAGCCGCTCCGTTGCCGTCAGTTGCCTTATTCCAGGACTGTAACATACTGAGGAGAGCTATTGTTGTACTTGAGTTTGGGATTGCCCCATACTGATTAGAGTGTCTATCTTCTTAAGTACAGCTGGTTTAACATAGTTTTCGACGACAAATTCCTCAGCTACTTTTGATACGATCGCAGTAAATGATATAGGCCTTAGGTGTTTATTTATATCTCTGACAGGTTTCTGCTTTGGGATCGGTGTAATGTCTGCTTTTTTCCACGAGTCTGGTAAATGAGCCTCTTTATAAGAGCTGTTTATGATATCCGCCACAGAAGAAGCCAATATGTCAGCGTTCTCTTTTAACACCCAAGCGGGAATGCCATCTGGGCCAGTTGCTTTCCTTGCATTAAGGGTTGGCAACATCTTGAAAGCAGAAAACTCGGTGACGGGCAACAGACTCGGGAAATTATCATCCTCGTTTTCAAGGCGTAGGTGTTGGGGTAATGGATTAAAGGCTTTCATAGGTGTTACAAAGGATTCGTTTGCAAGTTGCTCAGGAGTGTGATCAGATGGCAATAACGCTTTTTCAATATCGTGCAGGAATGACATCGTGCCTTCTTGTGGGTACAGGCGAAGATACGCCACTTAACTTTTTGATTTCCTTCCACCAAGATGCAGGTGAACAGGATTTTAGATGTTCAACTTTGTTATGATAAAAACGTTTCCGACAGGCTTTCCTTTCGCGGTTTACTTGGCCGGTTTCTTAGTTTCTTGAAAGAGTTTAAGTCATTTGGTGCAAAAGCTTTTTCTCTTCAGCGGATCAGTTATTTTAACGATTTGGTCATCCAAGGGGGCTCATTATTGATCAAAATCTTCTTTTTAAAGGGAGTAGGAAGTCAAGACCAAAGTTAATAATATGCTCCAACATTTTCGTTTTATCGTCACACGAATCTACACTTTCTACCCAATGTTTGACATTCACTTCTATATGTTTACCACAAGCCAATCGTTTCGATGGTCGCAAATCCCTTGACATTACAACAGCTTTTGTCCCAGGATGTTCAGATCTTTTAATGGTTGTACTTCTGCGGTGACATGATCGGATAGTCCAAAAGGAGGGCGTTTAATTGGAGAGTCCTAAAATTCCTTCATATTAGTTAAAATCAGATCGAGGGTGTTATTGCCACGAGTAGGGAAATTTACAATCTGACGCAATTTGAAGCTGTTTTTTAGTAGACGAACGTTCAGTTTATTAAAATCACCAGATAAGATTATTCCACTATTTGGGAATTTTGTTTACTAATGATTCAAAAAGTAGTTGATCATGCACTGATCATTTGCCCCTGGTGGATGGCAGAAGTTGCATAAAATAATATTAGACAAGCCTCTTGGTAAACGAGGTAAAACATAATGCTTCGAACTCATTACTTGAGAAGTCATGCAGGATATTGAAGTTAATCGTGTTTCGGATGTAGACGCAAACACCGCCGTGAATGCGTTCGAGTCTATCACGTCGAATTAAATCATACCCAGGTAGTGAAACAATGTTATCGTCAACATGATTTTGCAACCACGTTTCCACAATGCATAAGATATCCACACTTGCATTGGCAATATACGCATGTAATTATTCAATTTATGGGGCCAACCGATGATGTTAGACAACATTATAGATGGTACAAATACGTTTTGTGATCCATAACGTTTAAGTGGTGCTCTCGGAATAATTATACAATTACTACTGTTGTGGCCTGACGATCTGCTTCGGAGACGTGAGTTATTGTGTCGATCGGAACATTAAGCGTCGGTCTTATTAGTACAGGTATTGTTGGGGCTAATCCAAGCAATTTTGTGTTAATTCCACGTACAAATTCTAGATAGTCCAGCCAGTCTGTCTTCGGGCTGGTTCGCGACCGAAAAAACGTTGGGTTTGGTGGGTTGGATTTTTCCGTTCGATTCTTCGGAGACCGACGTGGGCACGGCGTTTGCGTAGTGGTACTATCAATCGCCAAAGGTATTTCAATTAATGGGAGATGCCCCATCCATTCATGAAGCTGGGGTCGACTTTTAGATACGTGTGGCAATTTGTTTTTATTAACGTTATCGGCGCTTCGGTATAGATTTTAACATGGTAACCAACCCTCGTGAACTTCCTGTTTGCACCCAAGCAACAGTTTGCTTATTTTGTTGCTGCTCTTTGGCGGCGGAGTGAACGCCTAAGCAGGCGTCTTTTTTAATACAAGTATGGTTTCTACAGTTTTTAATAGGATGATGTATAGTGTAATTAATTTACAACTTTTATCGTATATTCAAATGTAAATAACTTAATTGATAGATTAGTTTTAAATTGTAAACTCGCACGTTTGTTGTTGAGTTCTTCCATAACAATAATGAAGATTAATAATAATATGTTGAATCAGTCTTGTACCCAGGCGCTTAAGAGAAAATCGGAGAAAAAATCGCGTTAAGCTACTTATACATCTGAGCTGTGTTTTACAGCGCCCTGATACAGATTAGCGCACCTCCGCGCGCTCACTCAGCTCAATTAAGCCACTGATCTGTATACAGTAGCTTAGCGCGACTTTTTCTTTTTTCGATTTCCTCTTAAGCGCCTCGGTATAAGGCTAATGTTGACTCCTGTAGCATCTCCATCTGCGTTTTATTCCCGCATCCGCCTTTTATTTAATTTTCTGCCTTTTATTCTCTCATACTCGTTTTATTTTCTTCTCTCATTCCGTCCTTTATCCTAACCGAAAACTATAGCGTCCTTCATACATCTTATATGTAAATTCTGAATAGCCGCATCGCCACTCCTTGGCCTTGCCATACCTTGCCGGTCCAATGTTTCCTGCTACTTTGCTTCGCATGTGTCGTGTTTGGGCAAGCTTTGAACAAGTGGGAATGCAATGTTGCGTGCTATAGTAAGCAGTCGTTCGTGCGGAGGCACGACAGAAAGAGCGGTTGCGAGACAGACTAGCTACGCTACGATACAAATGTAGTAATGCCAAAGTACGGAACTACATACTGCAAGAAAGCTGTCGAACGGTCGAACCATAGATGGCACATGCAGACATATTAAAGTGAGAATTAAATTTGCCCTTGAAATATTAATAATAATAATCGTTGGTTATATATTTACACGTACAATAGCGATATTAGAGACCTTAAGATTTACGTATGTTTACGATTACGTCGAACCGCAAACCGCTAGCGATCACGTGACTAGACTCCCGCGGTTGAATTTGCGGTAAATGTTCAGGTTTTCAACGTGTGGAAATTGTTTTCGTGTATGAATAATCCCGCAGGATCTTTTTCGAAAATATCAAACTATATTTTAGTGTTAGTAGAATAAATGTTTAAAATATCATCTTAGCTTCATATTGCACTTATTTTGAAACACGAAAAACGAAAAACTAAGCTTGGAAAAAACTATAAAGCACAGCTTTCAAAACAAGATGGCGGCTTATACTCAAACACATCTCAGAGTTTGTACTTCAATCTTAATCTCCTCAAAATGTATTACCTCTGATGTCTAACCTCAAACTGCAGTTTGAGGTTTGAAGTAAAAATTTTAAACCTCAATCTTAAGGTCTCTAATGCTAAATTACAACGTGTTTATAATAAGATTATATATAGGATCTATTAAGATTAGTTACACTTATAAATTGATTAACCTAAACTCTATCTATATGATATCGAGCACTCTTTGGCATTTCGTGAACCAAAACACGCTCATATATTCATGTTATATATATACGTAGACCTAAACCTACACGTATATATGCGCATGCGTCTGAGTATTGTACCACATGCGATTGGTGGGGGCAAGAGTATGGTGTATAAATACGAAGTCACGCGCATCTAGACTGCGTTACAAGCTGCACTGACGAGCCGTTGAACGGCGAAACATGCATGTCTGCAGATTTGACTATATATATATATATATATATATATATATATATATATATATATAGTTACTTACTGCCTGATGATTCTTTTACAGATGAAACAGCCTGTTGCAGACAAGTTTTGAGTTAAGCGAAAATCTATAATTTGCTCTAACTATATGTTGTCGAGCACTCCTTGCGTTTCGTAGACCTAAACCTACAAGTATATATATATATATATATATATATATACGTGTAGGTTTAGGTCTATATAAGACAGTATATATATATATATATATATATATATACTGTCTTCGGGGGGTAATCTTGCAATTGCTAAATCTTAAGGTCTCCAATCTGAAATCTACCCAATATTAAATATATTTTTAACAAAGTAAATAAGGTCTGCTCTGGGTCTGCTTCTAAGAACGTATTATTCTTAAACTCCATCACTCGCTTGGGTGTATATATATATTGTCCGAACCAACCTCGTAACTTTTTCACCTTCTAAGCATAACTTTACATTTCTTTAACCCATACCGAGCAAGCATATCTCGGATATACTTGTTAACTAATCCAATTTCTATGACTATGACTATGACTATGCCTAAGAGTGAATCATTGAATCCTAAGAGTGAATCATCGAATCCTAAGATTGAATCATTGAATCCTAAAGAGTGAATCATTGAATCCTAAAATTTAATAATTGAATATCGAGCGATGTTAGCTTCATATCGAGCGAGCCAACCTCCATATCGAGCGAGCTTAGCTTCGAGCCGAGCTCTAAGATGTAAAGATAGGCCCGAGCCGAGCTCTAAGATGTAAGGATAGGCCCGAGTCGAGCTCTAAGATGTAAGGATAGGCCCGAGCCAAGCTTAGTATATATCTCCGAGCCTATAGTATATATACCTCCGAGCCGACTTATCTTCTTTATCTTCCTTATCTTTATCTTCCTTATCTTTATCTTCCTTATCTTTATCTTCCTTATCTTTATCTTCCTTATCTTCCTTATTTTATCTTCCTTATCTTTATCTTCCATATCTTTATCTTCCTTATCTTCTTTATCTTCCTTATCTTCCTTATCTTTATCTTCCTAGTCTATGACTATAGTCTATAGACTATAGACTATAGACTATAGACTATAGACTATAGACTATAGACTATAGACTATAGACTATAGACTATAGACTATAGACTATAGACTATAGACTATAGACTATAGACTATAGACTATAGACTATAGACTATAGACTATAGACTATAGACTATAGACTATAGACTATAGACTATAGACTATAGACTATAGACTATAGACTATAGACTATAGACTATAGACTATAGACTATAGACTATAGACTATAGACTATAGACTATAGACTATAGTCATAGTCATAGACAATAGTCATAGACTATAGTCATAGACATAGTCATAGTCATAGACTATAGTCATAGTCATAGACTATAGTCATAGACTATAGTCATAGACTATAGTCATAACTATAGTCATAGACTATAGTCATAGATTATAGTCATAGACTATAGTCATAGACTATAGTCATAGACTATAGTCATAGACTATAGTCATGGACTATAGTCATAGACCATAGTCATAGACTATAGTAATAGACTATAGTCATAGACTATAGTCATAGTCATGGATTATAGTCATAGACTATAGTCATGGATTATAGTCATAATGACTATAGTCTATGACTATAATCCATGACTATGACTATAGTCTGACTATAATCCATGACTATGACTATAATCTATGACTATAATCCATGACTATGACTATAGTCTATGAATATAGTCTATGACTATAGTCTATGACTATAGTCTATGACTATAGTCTATGACTATAGTCTATGACTATAGACTATAGTCATAGACTATAGTCATGGTCATGGATTATAGTCATAGACTATAGTCTATGATTCACTCATAGTCATTCATATGATAGTCTATGACTATAGTCTATGACTATACTCTATGATAGTCTATGACTATAGTCTGACTATAATCTATGACTGACTATGGAGGATTCGCTCGATATGAAGCTATCTATATGGTGGAGAGGGGGAGGTTGGCTCTGCCTGATATGAAGCTAACATCGCTCGATATTCAATTATTCAATTTTAGGATTCAATGATTCACTCTTTAGGATTCAATGATTCAATCTTAGGATTCGATGATTCACTCTTAGGATTCAATGATTCACTCTTAGGCATAGTCATAGGCATAGTCATAGTCATAGTCATAGAAATTGCATTATCCGAGATATGCTTGCTCGGTATGGGTTAAAGAAATGTAAAGTTATGGTTAAAAGGTGAAAAAGTTACGAGGTTGGTTCGTTTAATATCTATCTATATATATATACACCCAAGCGAGTGATGGAGTTTAAGAATAATACGTTCTTAAAAGCAGACCCAGAGCAGACCTTATTTACTTTGTTAAAAATATATTTAATATTGGGTAGATTTCAGATTGGAGACCTTAAGATTTAGCAATTGCAAGATTATCCCCCGAAGACAGACAAAAAGTATGATAACTCTTTAAAGATATAAAAACGATACCTTACTAACGCTGTAAAAGAAATTATAATCAATAAATGTGTTTTAAAAATTATTTATGTGTGTGCTGTGTGTACATTCTACAATATTTCCCCGTCCTATAATTATATATTCTCAATTTATTCAATTTTTTAAGCTAGAAAATCTTAATTGCCCGTAATTACCTAACAAGCGCTAGATGTTTATATATAATGTTTGTATATGCTCGTAAATCTCGCTTAAAAATCACTGATTTTCCACTCTGCTACATCTAAAACGCTTGAAACTTTGTAAGGTTTAAATCCCTGTAAGAACTATGTTTATACATTCGCTTGGCAAACATATATTTGTATTTCTCTATAACACCTTAGCTATACCGATTAAACTTTAAGATCTTCTCGTTTTAGAAAGCTATATTTCTTCTTGTTGTTACTTCGCATAAGGCAATAATATTTTACTAGGTTAAGTGTCGCTATATTAGTTGTCTAAGCCGTTTCGTATAAGGTGATATTAGATACGAGAATATATTTACTCGTTGTCGAAACGGAGTGTGTTTGGAACACGACGCTTGGCAAACTATATAGCTATTGTGATGGTTTAACTTAATCATTGTTTCTCCCAAACAAGCTTTTTGACTTAATCCCTTAATGAGTTAAGCTATTGCGTCTATAGTTTACATTGGCAACAAATGGATCAAAATATTTATATTTCTAACGCCAAAACGACAATGTTTGTAAATCTCGCTTGTATAGGCTTTACTAAATAAACGCTTGAAAACTTTGTAAACTTATTAGTATTGGTCGACTCAGAAAGAAATACTTCACTAGATACGAGACTGAAGGATTTTATAAATCTCGCGACAACAAACCCATATTTTTTTGCACACAAATATGCTGAACTCAACATAATGACTGTCTTGCCCAAACTCGCCTTGCATATCATTATGACGTCAATATATAATTAATGTTTATGTTAATGAATTTTTAATGACGTGCTCCCCCCTTGCTCCCCCCTGTTAATGACGCTGCACCCCCTTGTATGTTAATGTACCATATGCTAATGATGTTTGAATTTTTAATGATGTGCTCCCCCTTGCTTCCCCCCTGCTCCCCCCTACAAAAGGGGGTTGATCGGCCTGTATATTACTACCTACGGATGTCACGGAAGTGTTATCAAGCTCACGAAAATCACACGATCACCACGCCCTTCAATCGTTACAACTCTGCCCATAAACACGCATGTTCTGATATTAAAACTTTACTGTTTTCTTCGTCTGTCTGCTGAAGGCGAAGTGTTCGTTGCATTATACGAGTTCGTTACAGTGCAATACAGTTTCAAAATGCTCTTAGAAGATCTGATCTAAAACTCCACACGAGTCAGAACATGAGTGAACACGAATGAACACGAGTGAACACAAATGAACACGAGTGAAACACGAAAAAACACGAACACTAAAAATGCCATATAAGTGTTATAAATATATATAAAACAGGAAATAAAACCCCAATTATCCAGTTATTTATTGAAAAAGGCTTGGAAAGGTTACCATATCATGTATGTAAAGACCACAAAACAATTTGAATAAATATACCAGCAGTTATACGGTATGTGATGTAATTATTATAAGCATAGGCGTACGGGCACAACTTTCTTTGGGGGGGGGCAGCCAAAATTTTGCCCGAATTTTAAAGCTTAGCCAAATTGCCCGAATTTCGATAACAACATATTGATAACAGTAATAACCACTTTTCCCGGAAACTCTTAACTTTACCATCTCTTTTTAAGATTTTTATCTCATAAACCATATTTTTGTCAACAAGAACGCAAACAATATAAATAAACAGTACTGTAAATTATAAAATTATGTTTTTGTTTAAATTCAGACTAAATAAATATATTTTGCCCGAATATTCGTGAACCATTTGCCCGAATGGCTTCAATCTCCAAATTTTTGGGGGGGGCAGGTGCCCCCCCTGCCCCCACGTCCCGTACGCCTATGATTATAAGTAATTCTTACCCTAACACAACACCTACCCTAAACCTATATAAGTATAACCCTAGTTCAGTTCTAACATCATCTAATTATTTTAACTTACTTTAAATCCTCAATACTAAAAGCCGGAATCTCTTAAGGTGGTCTTATACAAAATTTTAAAAGGAAATCCTATTTTGAAATTAGCCATATTATGCATCATTAATGATCCCTTTTTCGTTTTCTGGTGTTAATTTTTCTATTTGTTTGGCGGAAAATGGATAAATAGGGGAAAATAGCAGCTTGTTTGAAATTTTATCCAGTAGCAACCACCATAGCAACGACATGTTATTGGAAAATCGTGAGCATTGTAGCATTTACGAAATTTCTCCAAATGAGTACCCATGCACCTATCCCTCCCTAGCTATATAGTGATTTTAAACGATTTTATTTCAAATTACACCAAGTACAAGTCGGTTATTTAGTCACACTGGGCACAGAGTAGAGATCATACAGAGGTGTAATGGGTGTACCCACTTAACTGTGCTTGCCGAGCATGCGCAGTTAAAGTGCACAATTCAGATGGCGGTTCGCTTTTAACTGCAGTTTAAATTTTAAAAGTGCATAAAAATGCGAAAGATTGTGAAACTTTAAAGGGCCGAAAATGTTGGGAACTTGGAAGATTTGGAACTGGGAAATGTTGGGAAATTGAAAGAGCATGCCGAGCATGTCATTTTTTGTTTGCCTTTCAAATCCTGAAATCACACAAAAACAAAAAGTCTCCCAAGTGTTTGAGACGACTCATTCCACCTCACCTCTGTGTGATCTCTCTACTTGTACTGGGGTTTGGTTGTTATAATGTGTGTTGCTCCTATATTTTCTATAATTACGGCAACGGCGGAGGACACAGTTAGTACGTGTTAAACATTTTTCAAAAAATCTAGCATGGCATTTTCATGATATATATGCCTACCTCTCCCGTTTAGGATATGTTTGGCTATGTGATTTCGACCCAGTATATTTTGTTAGCATATGAAAGCTCCATGTCAAATTTTTCATATGAAAATATAGGGGAGCTCCTTGTCAAATTTTTCATTTGTGAAAAATCAAGAAAAGGAAGGACAAACGTATTCAAAGGGGTCATTCTAGCTGCTGTTTGCCTTTCTTTGGTTAGTAATGTGTAATCAATATTATTGCAAAACGCGATTCGAAACTATAAACTTGATTTTATCAAAACAGCTCAAAACGTAAGAGTAAGAAAAGCTAATTATAAAGCGAAGACAGACACAAAGACAAGAAGAAAGGTCCTCAGAGGCCAGAGAAAAAAGACAGGGGACAAGAAATTTTAAACTTTCCAGAAGGCTATTCAAGTCTTCAAATTAGGATTGTAATGTTTGTCGAAAACATACCTACTAAAAGAGTATTTTAAACTTAATTTTCCCAAATTGTCAATTTACGAGACGTTAAAGACTCTCCTGGGTTTACTTTTTATCCAATCAAGGTGAAATTTTCAGCATTTACTCATTACTGTGAAAGCTTTGATGTGAACCTAAAAAATACTAGGTGTGAGTTATACACGCCACAGGCCAACCCTATTAATGAACTGAATACGCCCATATTTTCATTCATCTATAAACAGAAGTAAAATTTATACACTCTATGCCTTTAGCTGAGTATTTTTTAGGTTCACGACATAGATAGGTCTATTTTGTATCCATTAAAGCTGTTTGGGAGATCATTCGTAGTTTACTTTGGCTCCTATCATTTGTGGCTCAAACACCATATTTTACTCCATAGGGGATCATATCTTGGTTACTATGGCAACAACAAATGTATAAGCATAGATATAGGAGACCTAGATTGCTGACTGTAATGCTGTCTATAACGCACGCGCGTGCAGGGTTGGTATATTGGCCTTTTTGAGGCCAAATAACTCGATTTTGGCCTTTTTTTTTCTTGTTTGGCCTCGAAAAAAAAAGTTGGCCATTTGGTTACTTTTTGGCCTCTTTTCATTTCAAAGAAATTTTTAAAAAATTTATCAATTTTTAATAGTTTAAATGTTTAATTGTCATAATAATGTAGTTATCATTGGTAAATGACGTAGTAATTTACTGATTATTGTAATATTAAATTATACATTTTTGAGGATCATTTAATCCATTTATGGAATAAATTAGTTGTGCCGATTGGCCCATTGTAATGCTGATAAATAAGCGCTGTTTTCGCAGACGTCCGCCTCGGCAGGTTCATTATATATAAAGCAATTCGATGAAGGCTTTATTATTTAGCATTATTAATTTTGCATTTTCCATTGATTCTTAAGCTGCATTTTTTTACGTTTTCTAACTTTCAGGGCGATAGGCCGTGGCTGATGGGGGCCCTTAACTGTCGGGGGCCCTTAGTTTTTGAACTAACCATCGGGGAAAAAAATTCCTGGGCACGAGATTGCAATTTAATTTGGCCTCTTTTAGCTTTTTCTTGGCCTCTTTAGAAAAAATTTTGTTTGGCCTCTTTTGGTAGATTTTGGCCTCTTTTTGACAGCTATTTGGCTCCAAAGCATGCGCAGGACCTACCAACCACTGAGCTATATAATACCTGGAGGACCTGACGCTAATGTCAGCCAGGCAGCAAAGTGAAGCCAAAAACATGGCGGATTTTGGCATTTTCTGACGCCAGAATGACGCCACTGGTTCCTTTTACTCATGGTAATTACCACTGACCAAGGCTCATTTTGAGCCCGCTACAACTTTCACACCCCCCTGGTTTTTATAACAATTTACAGTAAAGTAACTTGTTTTCGTATTTTCTATGTATTTTTTCAACTTTTGACCATTTGTTCAAAGATGTGGAAGTCGTACACGTTATTCCAGCCGGTAAAAGACAACAAACAAATATTAAAACCTCGAGAATTGTGGCCGAAGACGATATTTGAAGCCAGTACTGTACACTGTACAGGACGTACAGGTAAGAGACGAATTATTTCAGTATTTCCTCGAGTATTTCACAGTTCACATGGTGCAAAATTGACAGGTAAAACGATCAATATACACCCATTTGTTAAGAAAACAGCTTTCTTGTACAGTATAATGCATTATCGCAGCAAGCAGCGACCTGTATATTTCATAATTAGGTTGTAGAAACCAACCAAAATATCGTGCTATATTTAATATAAAAACTACTGTTTCCCCTTAAAGCAGAAAAGGTTGAAATTCCACATACTTTTAATTCATATCATTTTTAATATTATGTTGTGGGTTGCTTGTATGCATTTAAGTAGCATGAAAAATTGCTTCTGGGATGAAACCATGCAATTTTATCAGTCAATTCCAGCATGCATTATTTTCCCATGCAGCCCACAAGCAACTTCTGGGCTTTTGTATTAATATATATTTCTCTCCATCCAGCCCGTAGTCAACCACAAGGATTTTGCATATTTTCTTTCCATCCAGCCCCCAGGCAACACCTGGGCATTTGCATTCTATTATTCTTCATCCAGCCTGCAGGCAACACCCGGTCTATTGCATTATATTTTCTCCATCCAGCCCGAAGGCAACTGCAAGGCTGTTATATCTACAAGTATATAATCCCCCAGGGCTGTGACAATGAAAAGAAAGAGTGTGACAATGTCTCACCCTGTGCCAAAAAATATTGGTAAATGCAGGGGCCCACCGATACACAGATTTGTAAGAATTTCATGAGGGGAGGGCGTGTATGTTTTGAATTTTCAGTAGTCCCTGCATGTAGATCCAATTTCAAATTTTACACACACATATTTTAGTGCTGTTTTTTACCCCTATATACCATCTCATGCTTTACAGTACCGTAGTTTTGTATATTTATGCCACTCAATGAGAGCATTGCTTATTTTGTATTGGCCTGTGTAGTGGCACTAGGGGGGAGGACTAGGGTTGGGGTTAAAACAAGAAAGAGAGTGGAGGAGACCTCCCCCACTAGCACCGCTATGCAGGCTAATATTGTATATAATCTCTTATTTTTTATTGCAGAGTTCATTGCACAATGACACAGCTCCACTTTCTGCTGGCAAAATACAGGATTTTTTATCATGCAACATGTTTGGAAATGAAAGATACAATATCATAATTAACTGCTTTTATTTTTTAACTCTCTTAAAGTTATCATGGTGTATTAATTAACAGAAAGTATTGAAATTTTGTGAATATTTACAATTAAAGATATTAATAGAATTATATTCAATAAAATATATACAGTAACATTCATGCACTAGTTAACAAATTTGCAATCCATATCCTGAAACATCTGCATCTTGATACCTTGTGCCTTTTTGCTGGTATCTATAACTGTATGATTGACAGACTTTCCTGCAATTAAAGAAGAGAGAAATTATACTGCAGTAATACACATTTTTGTTACCTACATGCATTCTATATCTGTAGAGGGTGGAAGGGAGATAAAACCTTTGTTGGTTTATGTACAATTACTAATTGTGCACATTGAAGACCTTGCCTAAAATAAGAAAATCCATTTAAATATATTTATCAATAGCTTGTTATGACTCGAGGGCACTTCAAATATATCTTGCTAGTTGTTGCTTACATTAACATATTTTTCTGCCAGGGAGACTTTGGGAAAATGAACAGTTAGTGGAATTTACTGCATCTTGGGGGGGGGGGGAGGTCATAGATGTTTTTCACAGATTATAGCACTACTGCAATTATACTGTTAAAAGTGTGCTTGGATATGTAATGGATTATTCTCACTGTTTATTCCATACTTAACATACTTAGTTGACATGCTTAATTCCACACCCCTATATATAGTGTCTTGCACTGCTGCCCATGGCCAAGCAATATTATCCTCTTATGGATAAAGTTCTTAACATTTTATACAGCAGTCAGCAGCATATGGCAACTATATATTTTATCACTACAAATGTCCCACAGAGGACAAAATCTATATATACCAAACTACTAGTGATAAGACATTAATGAGTCTATAAAATGCGGTTTCAAACAAGTTGAAACAGTCGAAACAACCCGGCAAACAAGGTTTTTGAAAGGAAATATCCGTTGTTTACAGTAATACAGGCCAGTGTAATACTCAAGTTTTTAATTTTTTATTTTTCCTATCTGACTTCAGTAACGTAAAAATATTGAAAACAAGTATTTATTAAATACAACCTTACCGGAGTGAAAAAATGTTTTCTTTAACAGTGATTCGTACCATTGTAGCATCCAAAAGCGGAGCAAAACCTCACTTTTCTCTCCACCATGTAAAAGAAAAAAGACAGGCGAAAAAATGAAAGTTTGAGCTTTTAAAACAAAACATTTCGTAAAAATGAAAAAAAATTGTTTAAAAAACCAGGGGGGTGAAAGAGTCCGTTTTAGATTAGGATCGCGGTCGGTCAGTGGTAATTACCATGGGCAAAAGGAACCAGTGGCGTCATTATGGCGTAAGCAAAGGCCAAAATCCGCCATGTTTTTGGCTTCACATTTTTTTGCCGAGCACGTCCTCCAGGTATTATATAGCTCAGTGCTACCAACCCTGCGCGCGTGGCAACCACTGATCTGAAAATATAGTACCTGGATCGAGCTTCTATACCTATGAAAATTGAAGCCAGTTTTGGATTTGGCGGCCATATTGGAGTGACCACCAATGGCCGTCGTAAGTCGAAGCAATTTGAAGGAAGTATTTTCAATTTGCGCTGTGTTGGGCGATGGAATTATTGAAGTTTAATTGGAAATATGTGAAGGAGTTTGTATACTGTTAAAAGTCAACGATTTGGTTTGATTTCTGGCGTTTCTTGGCGAAAAAACTGTTCGCGTGTGTATGTTGTTGTCAGCCATGAGTGAGCATATTCACGTGAAAATTTTGGAATAAATCGCCGTACTGTGCCTCTCGGCGTAGTAATCAAAGAAATTACAAGAAAAGAGACAGTTTCACATGGGAAAGTAATACTGGGCAAATAGTGATGGTGAAAGATCGGCCTTAAAACGGGTTTTTGTGACGATTAAAAGTCGACGAACTTTGCGTGTTGTAGCTACAATAATGACAATGTTGCCTTCCGCAGTAATATTAAATCAAGAAACGAGACAGGACATCTTGTGGGAGTAATATTGCGAGAAAAATAATGAGGAATCACTGATTCAGGCCTAAAACGAATGTGTTAACAGAAACTTTACGCGTATAAACTAAGTGGTCGTGATGCACTGTCGCCATATAGGACATATATAATTTATAGTGCTTGTAAATATTATAATAGTATACTTAATACTTTCTGTGCTGAGTTGCTTCAAATTTAGTATTATGTTTGTAGTGAAGTCATAAACTATTTTAATTTTTATACTGTATATTTTATACCTGTCTGAAACATTCTGTATCTTGTGAAGAATTTTGCAAAAAACTGTATGCAATAAATCAGCATACCATAACTGCATGGCCAATGCTATTGTAAAAGTTCTCATTGACAAATGTTTTTATTAAATTTCTTTTTAATATGTCTTTAAACTAGATTTATACCATTAGGTTCCTAATCTACTTGTCAACTATGGTGTCATCAATTCCTTGGCACAGGAAAGAACAGGGGCTAAATATATCAGGCCATAGTCCTTTTAAGGCAAGGTCTGAAATTTGCAGTATCCCAATATCCACAAGATACTAAAATTTGGTGTTGGATACTAAACTGTGAATGACTTGTATCCTGACTGGATACTACAAAGCTTCAAAAATTGGTATAACATTAAATGTCTTAATTGATCAACATTCAAGACAGATGTACAGAAGTTTGCTTAAGGTTTATATGCATCTTAGTATATCACAATGCCAACTTATTTAGTGTCTAGTTGTTGACTGTTGTGTCTTATGTTGTTATTGTTACTTGTAACAGTGAGTTGGGTCAGGAATGGGTAATCCAGTTGGAATGGATACTGAAAAATAATTTAAATTTCAGATTCTGGAGAGGGAGTCGATTAATTTTTGAACCAAGACTTAATGCATATTACATGGTTTGTAGCTCAAACATAGTAACTGAATATGACAATCCCTGATATATTTCCCCAATGGAACATGGGGTTTCCAACAGAGCATGTATTCCCCACTAGCACCACCCCTGCTTCC
Organism: Trachythela sp. YZ-2020; assembly: GCA_016169945.1. Taxonomy (NCBI): domain Eukaryota; kingdom Metazoa; phylum Cnidaria; class Anthozoa; order Malacalcyonacea; family Clavulariidae; genus Trachythela; species Trachythela sp. YZ-2020. Next base: position 896,869 of record JADLSH010000120.1, on the reverse strand, counting down.
TCTGCACAGATTCAAGCTTCAAATACATGTTGTAAATAAATTGTTCACTTAATTCATAAGGAAACTAAATGCCACAGCATGATGGTTTATATAGATGGTCTGTAACCAATCTCTTGAGACACAGTAGACAAATTTGTAGTGGTACATTCTGACAAATTCTATCAATCTGACCAGTATAATTTAGTAAATACAATGAAAAATGCATAACAGCATAAGTACTTTTTATTTATTTTGCTTCAGCAAACAATGAACTATTTTCTTGGACCTGTTAAATATATACTGTCGTATTTGATACAAGTATGAACAACGTCTGTTCGCCGGGCAACAACAATCAACTATTAATTGTAGCTACAACACGCAAAGTTCGTCGACTTTAATCGTCACAAAAACCCGTTTTAAGGCCGATCTTCCACCATCACTATTTGCCCAGTATTACTTTCACACGTGGAACTGTCTCCTTTCTTGTAATTTCTTTGATTACTACGCCGAGAGACACAGTACGGCGATTTATTCCAAAATTTTCACGTGAATATGCTCACTCATGGGTGACAACAACATACACACGCGAACAGTTTTTTCGCCGAGAAACGCCCGAAATCAAACCAAATCGGTGACTTTTAACAATATACAAACTCCTTTACATATTTCCAATTAAATTTCAATAATTCCATCGCCCAACACAGCGCAAATTGAAAATACTTCCTTCAAATTGCTTCGACTTACGACGGCCATTGGTGGTCACTCCAATATGGCCGCCAGGGCTCTCACATCCTGTTGTTAGGAAATCCATAGATTCAGGGTAAAAATTCCTTAGATTGACTAAAATTTCCTTAAAACCGTGACCGAGCCTGGTTCCAAGGAATATGACGCCTGGGAACTAGTGTAAAAAGGCGGGGAAAAGGCGAGGGAAAAGGCGGGAAAAATTTATTTTGTTATCATCAGTCATATAGACAATATAAACAAGTGTAAAACAACTGTCAACACTAGTCAGACTCATTAATAACAACAATTTTTATTTGTTGTCACATTTTGTTCAATTTTCATGATTTTTGTTAATAAAAGTAAATATTTCAGATAAAATTCAGAATTCCTTAGAAATTCCTTAAAAAATATAATTCCTCAAACAATTCCTTAAAATAGTAAAAAAAGGTCGAAATTTCCTTAGTTTAAGGAAATTTCCTTAAAAGTGAGAACCCTGATGGCCGCCAAATCCAAAACTGGCTTCAATTTTCATAGGTATAGAAGCTCGATCCAGGTACTATATTTTCAGATCAGTGGTGGCAACATGAGTATTCAAAATGGCGGCTCAACCGGTCAAAAATCATAGAGCGGTATAGGGAAAAACCATGTTTTTTGCATTTTGCGTCTTCCTGGTGTTACCGATCCCGTTCTATCACATTATTTTGGGAAGAACTAACTGGTGTGAAGGTTTTGGATGAATATTTGCATAATTTAAGTTCAATAAAGACGAAATAATCGATCGCTAAATGTCTGAAAATCATCACATGGTCGGTTGAGCAGTTCGAGACATTTTGTTGCAGAAAATAAAGGTTTTGGTTCTTTGGGTGCTTTTTTTTTCGAGGATCTCGGTTGGCATATAAAACAGGGAATAACATTGTGAAGTATTTTGAAGTTAAAACCTATTTTGCTTGATTTACCTGGTCTGCTGGTCCGAAAACTCTGATGCTCTGTTTAGTGTGACTTTGATGACTTCCTTGCTGCTGCAGATGTCAAGGAATCTCAAGTCTATATGGCCTGGACTGTGAAAAGTGATGAATTAATCAGGTTTTTAGAGAGAACTAGTGACAGCGAATGTTTTCAATACAAACTAGTTTGAAGAAACTGACTAATTTGTCTAGTATGCATAAAAAAACCTTCACAGTATCTAGTTCTCTCCAAGAAACCTGATTGAGTCATCACTTTTCATAGTCCAGGCCATATAAATGAGTTAATCATTGCCAAAAAGAAATGAAATTGCTCGTCGAGGAGATGGCTTATTGTCCTCTAGAGTGTTTTGAAGGTGTTCGATAACGTTACTCAAAACCCAGGTTCACATTCAACTGATGAAGCCCATGACCGTATAGTAGATAGATGTGGTAAGTGGAGGGATTTGCGAACAAACTTGTACGTCTTTGGACTGTAAAAGTGCAAAGATATAGCAAATTGTCTTATTTTTTCACTGTATCTAGACCCAGTTGTATTAGCTTCATTTTTCTGCTCATTTGTGAATAGATCTGTAGTCATATGACCAAAATTTGACATGAGATGTTGGCTTTGTTCTTCTGATATAGCCTTAATTTCTTCTAATTTTTTCACAAGACTGTTCTTCTGATATAGCCTTAATTTCTTCTAATTTTTTTCACAAGACCCTTAATAGACCCTTTCAGATATTTCTTGGATTGGCCTTCTATTACTTGCTCTCCCTTACTAATATAGTCGTCGGGGGTAAAGTGTTTCTCACACAAGACTGAATATTTGGTTGGCATCCAGTCTGCCTATTTTATTGTTGTTATCCAACTTTTTAGCAGGCTGGGATTGGTTATAGGAAATCTAAATAGTGCAAATGGAAAGATTTATCTTTGGTTCACTGATGTGAACAAAACTCAAAAGTTTTTGACAGAATTGTTTCTGCAGGAGTCAAATCCTAGGTCCTTTTGAGACCTTAAACAGGACAAGGACCTCTATGAAAGTTGTTGTCAACATGCATATATATAGACTAGGACACAGACATCAAAACAATTTCTTTTCCAGTTTAATATTATTTTATTAATTATTAAAACTGTAAACACTTTTATATTGTAGCTAACAAACTCAAAACTACATTTGTTGTCATTTATACAGTATTTACAAAACAAATTGTTTTTATGCTATTAAAAGCTGTCTTATTTATACATAACATAGTCTTAAACTATGCTGTTTATATGAAGTATGTCATAGTGTACAAATATACAATATGTGTGTTTTATACTTACTTTTATAGACTTACTTATGGAAGGACAAGCGAATACCATCTTTTAAATCCCCACGTCTGGCCTTGCAGTTATACGCTGAACAATATTCAGGCATTCTTTTCGATAAAAAACAGTTTTTTTAGAATAATAGAATGCCCCAGAATTTTCAGATAAATATACTGTATTTTGGTATAAATAACAATGAAAGAAGAAAATAAACAACAGTAGCTTTTGGAATAGTTAGATATATATCACGTAATCACGTTACTTGAGAAAAACTCGTAAAAGACTGAAGGAATACACAGGAAAAGAAACTAGGCCAGCAGTTTCGCACGCTTTTCGTCTTTGCCCATTCTTGCCCGGTTGAATTGTAATATGTAAATTGTACTAATTATACAAATATTCATCCAAAACCTTCACACCAGTTAGTTCTTTCCAAAATAATGTGATAGAACGGGATCGGAAGCTGTAGGATGACGCAAAATGCAAAAAACATGGTTTTTCCCTATACCGCTCTATGATTTTTGACCGGTTGAGCCGCCATCTTGGATTTTAAAAATTTGACACGTCTAGTTGAGCCGAGTCAGCAATCTAGGTCTCCTATATCTATGTGTATAAGTGAGTGATTTTGTGTCAGCTACCCATATTCTATAATATTAGAGTAAAAAATGAGGAAAAACTATTAATTAAAATTAGGAAAAAAGTTTTCAATGTATAAGACCACCTTAAACCTGGAACACTAAAGCTCGCGAATCTCTTAAACCCGGAATACTAAAAGCTCGAATCTCTAAAACCCCGAATACAACCGAATACTAAAAGTCGGAATCTCTAAAAACCCGGAATACTAAAAGCCCGAATCTCTAAACCCGGATACTAAAAGCCCAAATCTCTTAAACCCGGATTCTAAAAGCCGGAAATTCTAAAGCCGGAATCTTTACAACCTGGAATAGTAAAAGCCGGAGATTTCATGGCCAGCTTTTATTATTTCGGGTTTTAGTAAGTTTACAGATTTCTGGTTTATTATTTCGGGTTTAAAATATTCTGTTTCATTCCGTTTTATAATATAGCATTGATTGGCTGAGAGTCGTGTTTACATAACTCGATGTAACACGGAAAATTTCATAACATAGTTGTACTTTATATTTCTTAGTGCTATATTATAAAAAAACAGTTAACTTACATACAGTAACTTACATACATACTGTGTTGGCTTACATACAGTTATATCAACACTCGTGGAAATTGGGAAAACTCGAAATTATGTGAAAACACTCCGCCCTCCGGGCGTCGTGTTTCCACACAATTTCTCGTTTTCCCAATTTCCACTCGTGTTGGTATAACCATAACTGTATGTGAACACGGAAAGTGTTTTATATTTCTTAATAATTAAGTATTCCGGGTTTTCCATTCTCATTTCAGAAATAGCCTTATAGTCAAAAGAATACTACTTGTGACTAAGATTATACTAATTTTTTTAATAGAAAAGCTATAACGTTTATTATTTCTTAAAATATAATTCTTAAAGGGAAATGGCAACATATTTTTTCTTTAATTAATTTAATAGATTACCTCTTCATATGAAAGAAAATAACAAAAATTCCCCATTTCTGTCCTTTATTTCTTGGGAAATGGTAATTGTTCAAACAAAATCGTAGCGTCTTCGTCGCCATCTTGTTATGATTTTCTTTATGCTAATTTATGCAAGTTTCAGAAACGTGACGTCACAACAGGGCTTGCTTTTCGCGGGAAATACAAATTCTACTGTTTTTGTTTTGTTTTCGCCATGTATTGTCCAGTTTATGGTTGCAATAGCAGCAGTAAAAGAAATCCCGAGAAGAAAATACACTTTTTTTCGTTTCCTAAGATAACTAATAAAACAGAGGAAAAAAGAAACAAGATATGGGTCGACTTTTGCAAGCGAAAGTGCTTTGTTCCATCTAAGTATTCGGGTTTGTGTTCGCTGCATTTTAGCGAAGATGCTTACGTTACTTCGCATTCTCCTCAGTTTTTGTCGACATTAAACTTTCAAGAAAGGCGAAAATTATTGCTAAAACCTGACGCAGTACCCACGAAAAATAAACCACTCGATATGGTTAATGATACTCATGGTGATTGCAGACAGGCGAAGAGGAGACATACAGGAGTTCTAGCAAGGCGGAAAGTAAGTACTATTTTCAATCATCTTTTATCAATTATCATGTTGGTCATATGTTTTCAAAAATTTTGTTAATTAGTTCAATGTTGAATACAATTGCTTAAAGTGAAATACCATTGTGTAAGTGAAACTTATACCACGGTATTTGATGACTCTTCACCCTTGGACGCGTTTTCTGCCAAAACTAACTCGGTTACAAAATTAATAATTTCCCTTAGAAGTAATCTCAGTTTAGCTGATTTCAGCCGTGCTTCGAGGTCTGTCACACCATAAGCACGACAAAGGTTCCAGGAGCGTAGGGAGATTGGTAAAATTGGGTGGGGGTGGGGGGGCGACACTCACGAGGCATTACCACGGTTGGCTAAGAGGGAGGAAAATTTTAAAATTTGGAGCGATGAAAGAGTCTTATTTACATCTTTCAGTTGGCTTTTCAGATCTTTACAATGATGGGATGTGATACATGTATTAAATGTTATGTTATGGTGATATATGTTATGATGGGTTATGATAAGCATTAACCTATGGAGGGGGCGTGAAAGATATTTACCACCTCTCCCGATTTAATATGCCCCCACCTGCACAAGATTTTCTTTTAAAAAATTGCGCATCTAAAACTCTACAATAAAAAAAACATCAGAAATTTCGAACTACTTGATAAATAATACGTTGCGACTAGTCAATCACTTACAAGTAACATTCTCCTTTCGTCTTATCAAGGATGTTCAAGAGTTGATTTCAAAATCCAAATTACCACCTAATAACGAAATCGTAAACGAAGACAACACGATCGCTACTGAACTTCCAGAGGAATCAGAGATTGTAAATGCTGATTGTAGCAACTTCAAGATTACAAGTTGCCAAACCATCGCACTCGAATATTTTCGAAAGAATAAGACTACTCAAACAAAGAAGTCTATGTTGTCAACAACAGCAACAAAAGGTACACAGACACTCCTTACCGTGAATTCATTGTCTAAACTCGTATTTTCCGAAACAATTTCTACTGGTTCTCAAACTGACCCATCTGACAATGTTATTGAAGAGCATATTGTTGATTCCTCAAAACCAAATGAATGTGGAACAAGTGAAAATGTTGTTAAACAACATGTTGATTCATCAAAAACACGTGAATATTGCAAAGCAGACGCAAACGTTGAAATCTCTGGACCACCACCAGAAGAACTGTGTGAATCCGATTGTGATGAAAGTTGTGGCGAGAGTTATTGTACGGAATTTGATCATTTATCAGGTGAAGAAAGTCAATCTGAAGAGGAGGGGAGCACTGAAGAAAAATCAAAGCAAAATGAAGAACGCATTCTCTTGTCTCGCGAAAAGTCTATTGAGAATCAGCTAAAATTTATCATTTGCGAAGAGTCGATAGCACATATCTTTGGGATTTGCCAAAAATGTGGAAGCAGCTGCTCAGTTTCAATAGGAAACAGGATTGGAAGTTATTGCATGATCTATATATCGTGTTCATCGAACCAAAACCATGATACTTCTTGGTCAACTGGTCCTCTTATAAATCGGCTTCCTGCTATAAACTTGCTCATAACTTCAACCATTTCAAGCACGGGGATGGAATCGAATAAAACGTTGAGGTTCATGGAATCCTTAAACATCCTCTGTATTAAAAGAAGGGAAATGTCAAACCTTCAAAGTACATACACAATACCAGCAATATTTAACATGTGGAGATTAGAGCAACAAAGTTTGATCAATGGAATCAAGGACAAACCAGTTATTATAGCTTCTGACATGCGTGTGGACAGCCCTGGCCACTGTGGTCTTCTTGGTTCTGGTAGCACACTTGACGTAGAACAAAACGTTATTTTGGATACTCAAGTTGTAAAGGTAATTGGAGGGTTCAGATACAATGTATAATTGTGGTAAAACGTAATTCCCAATTGATACACTGTTATGCACGTGACTAATTCGATTAAAGATAATGATATAGTATTCTTCTCAAAACTAATAAATAATTCATTAGCAATTTACTCAATCAGACAGCTCATTCCCGTCAATGGGCTGGGCTTTCAGTAAAAAAACTGCATCAAACACTAGTGTGTTTGATATAATCACACTAGTGTTTCATTCATCGTAATTTAACTGAAAATCAAATGCGATTGTCCTAAAACGACGCCTGATTGGTTCACTGCCTTTCGTTTTGATCAAACACTCAAACTTGTTTTTGAAATAGTACATCATAGCAATGATATTATTACTAATTACACAAATTATGATATACCAATTTATCAAATCAATTAAATTTCAGAGTACTGAAGTTAAAAACTCCAATGGAATGGAATTAGAGTCCCTGAAGAGGCAACTTTCGTACCTTGAGAATGCTAACGTAGAAGTTAAAAAACTCGTGACAGACAGACACGTGCAAGTATCTGCGTATATGGCAAGTGAAAAGCCAAGTATAGAGCACAATTACGATGTGTGGCATGTTGCAAAGGGTAAGAAGCCTAGTTGTCAAGTATTTAAAATAAGTACGTAAATCATGAAGCTCCATAGTAAATATTAAAGAATATAACATTCTTAGTAAGAATAACTATATTATTTGTATAATTTAGGTGTGAAGAAAAAGCTTTTGAAAGCCTCAAAGACAAAGAAATTTAAAGTAATAAAGCCATGGATTGGGGTAGGCAAAACTGTCAAGTATGAACTAAAAAGACCGCTATAATGTTACATATATAGTTCCCAAATGCCTCTCTAATAAATGCTGTTTGATATAAGCACTTCTCCTTTTCAATGAAAACGCTTGACAGGTTTCAATCAACCTGTCTCATTTGTTTTGCAATTGAGTTTCAGTGTAATAAGATTAACAACTCTCTCTCTCTAACAAACACCTCAAAATAATAATTGGCAATAAAAATTTATAAATTAACTTTTTTCAGTCAATCGTTAACCACGTTTACTGGGTGGCAATTTCAACCACAAACGAAAAAGAGAGAGAAGAAAAATGGAGAAGCCTTTTAAATCACATCATAGACGTGCATGTTCATGAAGAAAACAAGATCTTCCAGAGATGTACCCATGGAGAATTAGATAGAGCATGGATTAAAGCAGGTTACATAGTTTTTCACACATCTTAATTATAAAAAATTCTTGAAAGTTTAAAATATCATTTATTCTATACAGGGTCAGCTGCACACAAGAAACTTGAAGAAATCCTTACAAAACCTCGACTAATTTCTGGTATTCGGAAACTATCAAATCTTCACCAGACTTCATCCCTCGAGTCAAAGCATTCTTTAGACAATCAGTTCGCCTCAAAGAATGTCTACTATCCATACCATTCACTTATGGCCAGGTAAGTATGAGTCACATTTTAGAATTTTATTCCCTCACCCAAATGTGAGTGCATGTTTCTTTTTTACCTGCATTGAGAACTAAGTGAAATCAAATCCAATTTAGTTCTAATTAGCCCTTTATTATAAGTAAGCTGATTGCAGGAGTATCAGTTGGCAATCGAAGAATAAGAAAATGTTTAGAAGAAAAGCAAAGGTTAAATTTTGAATTTTAATAGCTTGAAACCTATTTTAGACTGTTTTGCTCTAACATGCACTTCAATGAAAATTCCAAGAAAAACCAAGCCAAAACAAAAACAAATTCAGATCGTTGGGTAATAATTTATCCAAAAGCAAACAAGGGGGAAAAAGCTATTGCTAAGAAGATAAAAGAAGCTCCAACTTTCGGTAAGTTGATTAAACAAAATGACTATATTAATTAATTATTAGATTTAATTATACTGTAAGAAACGTTTAGTAATTTAGTTAATGACTTCAGTTACATATACAGATCGGACCGGAAGTAAATCGTATCAGAGCATACCAGGAAAAGTAGATGAGTACTAGGAAAAACATAGTAATGCAAGCACATGGTGTAAGTCAGAAATATAGTTAGTTTTGGTTGTTTTACGTGGTTTATTTTGCTTATACGAGTCAAAATACGATCGATTATAATATGGCGCCCAACGTGGGGCGCCATTTTATAATCGTGGTTTTATTATACGAGTCAAAATACGATCGATTATAAAATATACAAACTACAAATAAATATGAAGCATCGCCACAAATTACAAGTTTCCTCTACACAAGTACAGTTTTATAGTGCTTTGTAAACACAAAAAGGTTATTTAAGCATTCAAAAATGTTCGATTGCAGTCATGATATGCAAACTCTACCCTTATATCACTTAATTTTTTATTATGGCCATTCCAGCCAATATAAACAATATTAACAATCAAGTGGCTTTACAACTTAGAGTATTTTGCTTTAGTCAGTCAAAAAAAACCTAACAGAGTTTACAATTGAATAAAATTCTCCATTTTTAGGTTATGTAAAACGCATTCAGTCTGAAAGCTTAAAGCTACGGCAGAAGTTTCCAACCCTAAAAAAGGCACGCCTAAATGCAATTGATGTCCTACCTAAAGAACCACCCTCTCTTGTGGATCAGTATCAAAAAGAAAACCCACCAGAAAGTAAAAGTTCTATCATTGCCAAGCGATTTAGCAGATTTACTAAACCGGCCTATCCTGAGGAAGATAAGGATATATGTGAATGTTCAGGCAAATGTGCAACAAAAAGATGTGGTTGCAAAGCAAGCAAGAGATTGTGCTCTTCAAGTTGTAGTTGTATGAGGGACAAATGTGTAAACAAATAGACTTATAATCACTTAGCTGAAGCAATGAAGAACAATTAAATTCTGGATACTCCTTAATTTTCATCAGCGAATCATTTTGAGAACCTAAAATGCGTGTATAAACCATCTGGAGACGGAAACTCCTTCCTGATGCATGTATACACACACGAAGGGAAAACTCGCCGATTTTTTTTACCTAATATACCAAAAATCCACCTTGAGCATCTTCTGTAGGATGCAAGTCTGTATAATTTGTGCGTTTGTTCGAGTTCCTCGTCTCCCAATGGCCAATTTTCCTCCATATACTGCGACACGTCAACATACAGTACATCCCTTGACAACATATTTTGTTGAAAAGCCGACGAATCTGTTATGCACATAAATTCTTGAATTTCTACCTTTTTTTAATATGTCGTCATACTCGTCGTATTCTAGAGACTTCTCATGGCAACAAAAAGACTCAATTGTTTTTTCCATGAGTGAGCATTTTCCGCATTTACACCAGGAAAGTGTTGTAAGGCGCCACGCATTCGCTCTTTCAAATTCATCATCATACTCATCCTCTCCATTAGAAGAATCGTCACTAGAATCTCCGCTGCTATCTCCCTCATCACCTTTATTAGGTTCAAACATATATGGCTCAATAACAGGCTCATTCTGTACAAAATCGTCGAATACATCTTCCTCGCTTTCTGCACAAACAGTCGCCATCTTGAAATTGTTGCCCTGTTGTGACGTCACGCGTATGTTTCTTTAATGACTTGAAATTTGATTAAAGATGGCTGCCTAATGCTCAAAATTAATGTTTTTAAATGCGGGATAACAAGAGCGTTATACAGAGTTGAGTTGTTATTAAACTTTTTATTCTTTATTTAATATCTATTATTTTATTTGGTGAAGAAAAAAAATATGTTGCCATTTCCCTTTAAACTCGTAAAGAATGTTAAAAATAGGTACGCTAAGCGTACATGTATCTGCTCATGCGTATTTGCATAATTGTATAATTTATAAAAAATTATTTTTGAGTTATAACTTCTTTTCCATGGGTCAATTAATACAAGAGGTCTATTAGTGTATGAACTTTAATATTGCTCCTAAACAATTGTGCATAGAGGGATGAGGGCCTATAGGCCATGGGAGCAATTTTTTAAACAATTGTGAAACCTTCAGATTTTAATATATTATACTTGGGAATAAAGGTTGTAGTAAACAGCAGTGGCGTGCTGGCAGGGGGGGCCGGGGGGCCATGGCCCCCCCAGCGAAGATTTTTAAGGGGGCGCCAAAACATAAATGGGGCGCCGAAATTGGCACAAAGAATAGAAAAAAGGAATTTGTTTTTTTTGGAAGTAAATTTTTTGTATGAAGAACCGTATTTATTGGTTAAATAGTAATATAAGAACGTTAGTAGTCCGGGAAAATTTTTTAAACAACCAGATTGTCCGCCAACCCCCCCCCCCCCATAAAAAAAATTTATTTATTGCGTCAAAGAGGCTAAACTATACACATATTACAAGGGGGCGCCAAATTTCCAGCTGGCCTCCCTTGGTGAACACAAGCCAGCACGCCACTGGTAAACAGCAGTATTTACACACCACTTATAAATATTACATACCACCTAGTCCCCTTATAGCCACAACAGTTTGGGAGAGAAATGCCAAATTGTGCCTATATCTTTTTACCAATCAAATATAAAAAGTAAACTTAGTATGAGGCGGTGTTGACTATGGAAATGACAAACAACGACCATGAACTATTGTTGATTTGACCCAAATAGTGTTGAGACATGAGCGAACTTTATCGAAATAGAAGCTCGAATAATGCAGGATATTCGTACAATATTCAAATAGGCTTACCTTATTTCCTGATTCAAATGACATTCATATATAGCAGGTCCAGTCAAGTCAATACTTTGGGTAAATTGGCGATTCATTTCCACAGTTTAAAATGTTATTAAAAGACTTCCAATACTTACAAAAATACTCCCTCGACTTTTACCATGCTCAAAAGAGTACAGAAAATAAAAATATCGTTGGTTTGATGTATAATTTTCTTCGTAAAATTAAAATATTTACTCATGTTTACAATTATCGCACTTCTGTAGTCCGCCATCTTGAAATAATCAATATCAATCCAGTTATACCACTGAACTATAAATAAACTGGAACGATAACTCAGGGAGAGAAATTGAAGCCACTGCTTCATTCAGTTTTTCTGAGGTTTGAGTTGAAATACTTAACGCCGAACATTGGGCTGTATATGAAATTGAAGCTATTAAAAAGTTCTATTTGATATAAAAACTTCAAGACTTTAGGTAAAAAGGAAATACTTAAAACTTTGAGGGAAAATTTGACGTATTTTACAAAATTGCGGTTGTTTTTGTATTTTTTAAGTATTTCCATTTTGCCTAAAGTCTTGAAGTTTTTATATCAAATATAACTTTTTAATAGCTTCAATTTCATATACAGCCCAATGTTGGGCGTTAAGTACTTCAACTCAAACCTCAGAAAAACTAGCTTGGCTTCAACGAATCATAGGACTTGATCATAGGAGTTAGCGTTCCAGTTTACTTAGAGTTCACTGAGTTATACATCGAGGTCAAACGAGGTGTAAACTAATCGCTGATTGGTTGATATAAGCTCGTCGCTGAATGGCTACAAGCTAACGCACTCGCACGATGACAATATATCTGCATTCGCAGATACAAAAATGAATAACAATTAGTATACCACACCGACATGCAATAAATTACATCTTTCATAAACAACAACGCCCATTTGGTTTTGACTTTTGGTTTCATTTTCGCTACTAACTATTGCTGCAATGCTTCTTTTCACGAATTCGCTCCAATATTTCAAATATTTTAGCGTACCCATGCAATAAAACTTATTTCACATATATTGTTTTGCATAAAAATACTTGACTATTCTGCATGAAAGCGGCAAAACGACACGTATGAGGTGAACAGCGAATTGTTTATATGGAAATCCATAAAAATCCTTAGAAACCAATAATGGGCAAAATAATAATTATACACTTTTAATCAGTTAATTATTACAAGCAAAGCAGGGTTAGACATAGAGAAAGGTCTTCATGCAGACCTCCAACAAATAAACAGAATACTTACATTTTACATGTGTTTCTTGATTGAACCACGGTTAGTAGATTGACTGTTCAAACGACAAACGAAGTAAAATTTGATCAAAATAAAACATAAAGGAACAGTCAACTCTATAATTTTATTAAAAATTCAGATATTAAACATTTTTCACAGAGCTTGAGCTTCAGCTACGAACTCTGTCTCCTAAATTGGCGTCGAAAGTTATATAACTGTCGCTATGCGTGTGTTTGTGTTTTCTTAGAAGACGACAATAAATTTGAATTATTTTCGAAAGAAAGAGCTGAGCCATGACTTTGCCCTATTGTGAAAAGTGAAAGTTGTATTGTATAACCAATAGAGTGCCAGTTTCCAGCAGAGCAAAGGCAATAATAATCCCGGCCCAGTTTGCAAGTCAGAACGGAAATTGTGAAACACGTACTATGACCTATGTCTATCACTATGTGCTTCCAAAACTAGTTTGCAAGCCGATAATCCCCGATAAAGCCCCGCAAAAAAGGGAAGCGACCCCTACGACATAGAGGTACCTGAGTGGACAAAGGAGTTAGCCGGAATCTATCGTTCATTTGTGTTCTCTCGTGTTCATTCGTGTTCACTCGTGTTCTCTCGTGTTTATTCGTGTTCTAACTCGTGTGGAGTTTTAGATCGGATCCGCCCATTTGGTTTTGACTTTTGGTTTCATTTTCGCTACCAACTATTGCTGCTATGCTTCTTTTCACGAATTCGCTCCAATATGTCAAATATTTTAGCGTATTCCAATAAAACGTGTTCACATATATTGCTTTGCATAAAAATACTTGACTATTCTGCATGAAAGCGGCAAAAAGTGTGAGGTGAACAGCGAATTGTTTATATGAAACCAATAATGGGCAAAATATTAATTATACACTTTTAATCAGTTAATTATTACAAGCAAAGCAGGGTTAGACATAGAGAAAGGTCTTTGATAATATACCAAATCATGCAGACCTCCAACAAATAAACAGAATACAGACGAATACTTACATTTTACATGTGTTTCTTCATTGAACCACGGTTAGTAGATTGACTGTTCAAACGACAAACGAAGCAAAATTTGATCAAAATAAAACATAAAAGAACAGTCAACTCTATAATTTTATTAAAAATTCAGATATTAAACATTTTTCACAGAGCTTGAGCTTCAGCTACGAACTCTGTCTCCTAAATTGGCGTCGAAAGTTATATAACTGTCGCTATATGCGTGTGTTTATGTTTTCTTAGAAGACGACAATAAATTTGAATTATTTTCGAAAGAAAGAGCTGAGCCATGACTTTGCCCTATTGTGAAAAGTGAAAGTTGTATTGTATAACCAATAGAGTGCCAGTTTCCAGCAGAGCAAAGGCAATAATAATCCCCAATTTGCAAGTCAGAACGGAAATTGTGAAACACGTACTATGACCTATGTCTATCACTATGTGCTTCCAAAACTAGTTTGCAAGCCGATAATCCCCGATAAAGCCCCGCAAAAAAGGGAAGCGACCCCTACGACATAGACCTGAGTGGACAAAGGAGTTAGCCGGAATCTATCGTTCATTTGTGTTCTCTCGTGTTCATTCGTGTTCACTCGTGTTCTCTCGTGTTTATTCGTGTTCTAACTCGTGTGGAGTTTTAGATCGGATCCGCCCATTTGGTTTTGACTTTTGGTTTCATTTCGCTACCAACTATTGCTGCTATACTTCTTTTCACGAATTCGCTCCAATATGTCAAATATTTTAGCGTATTCCAATAAAACGTGTTCACATATATTGCTTTGCATAAAAATACTTGACTATTCTGCATGAAAGCGGCAAAAAGTGTGAGGTGAACAGCGAATTGTTTATATGAAACCAATAATGGGCAAAATATTAATTATACACTTTTAATCAGTTAATTATTACAAGCAAAGCAGGGTTAGACATAGAGAAAGGTCTTTGATAATATACCAAATCATGCAGACCTCCAACAAATAAACAGAATACAGACGAATACTTACATTTTACATGTGTTTCTTCATTGAACCACGGTTAGTAGATTGACTGTTCAAACGACAAACGAAGCAAAATTTGATCAAAATAAAACATAAAAGAACAGTCAACTCTATAATTTTATTAAAAATTCAGATATTAAACATTTTTCACAGAGCTTGAGCTTCAGCTACGAACTCTGTCTCCTAAATTGGCGTCGAAAGTTATATAACTGTCGCTATATGCGTGTGTTTATGTTTTCTTAGAAGACGACAATAAATTTGAATTATTTTCGAAAGAAAGAGCTGAGCCATGACTTTGCCCTATTGTGAAAAGTGAAAGTTGTATTGTATAACCAATAGAGTGCCAGTTTCCAGCAGAGCAAAGGCAATAATAATCCCGGCCCAATTTGCAAGTCAGAACGGAAATTGTGAAACACGTACTATGACCTATGTCTATCACTATGTGCTTCCAAAACTAGTTTGCAAGCCGATAATCCCGATAAAGCCCCGCAAAAAGGAAGCGACCCCTACGACATAGACCTGAGTGGACAAAGGAGTTAGCCGGAATCTATCGTTCATTTGTGTTCTCTCGTGTTCATTCGTGTTCACTCGTGTTCTCTCGTGTTTATTCGTGTTCTAACTCGTGTGGAGTTTTAGATCGGATCCGCCCATTTGGTTTTGACTTTTGGTTTCATTTTCGCTACCAACTATTGCTGCTATACTTCTTTTCACGAATTCGCTCCAATATGTCAAATATTTTAGCGTATTCCAATAAAACGTGTTCACATATATTGCTTTGCATAAAAATACTTGACTATTCTGCATGAAAGCGGCAAAAGTGTGAGGTGAACAGCGAATTGTTTATATGAAACCAATAATGGGCAAAATATTAATTATACACTTTTAATCAGTTAATTATTGCAAGCAAAGCAGGGTTAGACATAGAGAAAGGTCTTTGATAATATACCAAATCATGCAGACCTCCAACAAATAAACAGAATACAGACGAATACTTACATTTTACATGTGTTTCTTCATTGAACCACGGTTAGTAGATTGACTGTTCAAACGACAAACGAAGCAAAATTTGATCAAAATAAAACATAAAAGAACAGTCAACTCTATAATTTTATTAAAAATTCAGATATTAAACATTTTTCACAGAGCTTGAGCTTCAGCTACGAACTCTGTCTCCTAAATTGGCGTCGAAAGTTATATAACTGTCGCTATATGCGTGTGTTTATGTTTTCTTAGAAGACGACAATAAATTTGAATTATTTTCGAAAGAAAGAGCTGAGCCATGACTTTGCCCTATTGTGAAAAGTGAAAGTTGTATTGTATAACCAATAGAGTGCCAGTTTCCAGCAGAGCAAAGGCAATAATAATCCCGGCCCAATTTGCAAGTCAGAACGGAAATTGTGAAACACGTACTATGACCTATGTCTATCACTATGTGCTTCCAAAACTAGTTTGCAAGCCGATAATCCCCGATAAAGCCCCGCAAAAAAGGGAAGCGACCCCTACGACATAGACCTGAGTGGACAAAGGAGTTAGCCGGAATCTATCGTTCATTTGTGTTCTCTCGTGTTCATTCGTGTTCACTCGTGTTCTCTCGTGTTTATTCGTGTTCTAACTCGTGTGGAGTTTTAGATCGGATCCGCCCATTTGGTTTTGACTTTTGGTTTCATTTTCGCTACCAACTATTGCTGCTATACTTCTTTTCACGAATTCGCTCCAATATGTCAAATATTTTAGCGTATTCCAATAAAACGTGTTCACATATATTGCTTTGCATAAAAATACTTGACTATTCTGCATGAAAGCGGCAAAAAGTGTGAGGTGAACAGCGAATTGTTTATATGAAACCAATAATGGGCAAAATATTAATTATACACTTTTAATCAGTTAATTATTGCAAGCAAAGCAGGGTTAGACATAGAGAAAGGTCTTTGATAATATACCAAATCATGCAGACCTCCAACAAATAAACAGAATACAGACGAATACTTACATTTTACATGTGTTTCTTCATTGAACCACGGTTAGTAGATTGACTGTTCAAACGACAAACGAAAAAATTTGATCAAAATAAAACATAAAAGAACAGTCAACTCTATAATTTTATTAAAAATTCAGATATTAAACATTTTTCACAGAGCTTGAGCTTCAGCTACGAACTCTGTCTCCTAAATTGGCGTCGAAAGTTATATAACTGTCGCTATATGCGTGTGTTTATGTTTTCTTAGAAGACGACAATAAATTTGAATTATTTTCGAAAGAAAGAGCTGAGCCATGACTTTGCCCTATTGTGAAAAGTGAAAGTTGTATTGTATAACCAATAGAGTGCCAGTTTCAGCAGAGCAAAGGCAATAATAATCCCGGCCCAATTTGCAAGTCAGAACGGAAATTGTGAAACACGTACTATGACCTATGTCTATCACTATGTGCTTCCAAAACTAGTTTGCAAGCCGATAATCCCCGATAAAGCCCGCAAAAAGGAAGCGACCCTACGACATAGACCTGAGTGGACAAAGGAGTTAGCCGGAATCTATCGTTCATTTGTGTTCTCTCGTGTTCATTCGTGTTCACTCGTGTTCTCTCGTGTTTATTCGTGTTCTAACTCGTGTGGAGTTTTAGATCGGATCCGCCCATTTGGTTTTGACTTTTGGTTTCATTTTCGCTACCAACTATTGCTGCTATACTTCTTTTCACGAATTCGCTCCAATATGTCAAATATTTTAGCGTATTCCAATAAAACGTGTTCACATATATTGCTTTGCATAAAAATACTTGACTATTCTGCATGAAAGCGGCAAAAGTGTGAGGTGAACAGCGAATTGTTTATATGAAACCAATAATGGGCAAAATATTAATTATACACTTTTAATCAGTTAATTATTACAAGCAAAGCAGGGTTAGACATAGAGAAAGGTCTTTGATAATATACCAAATCATGCAGACCTCCAACAAATAAACAGAATACAGACGAATACTTACATTTTACATGTGTTTCTTCATTGAACCACGGTTAGTAGATTGACTGTTCAAACGACAAACGAAGCAAAATTTGATCAAAATAAAACATAAAAGAACAGTCAACTCTATAATTTTATTAAAAATTCAGATATTAAACATTTTTCACAGAGCTTGAGCTTCAGCTACGAACTCTGTCTCCTAAATTGGCGTCGAAAGTTATATAACTGTCGCTATATGCGTGTGTTTATGTTTTCTTAGAAGACGACAATAAATTTGAATTATTTTCGAAAGAAAGAGCTGAGCCATGACTTTGCCCTATTGTGAAAAGTGAAAGTTGTATTGTATAACCAATAGAGTGCCAGTTTCCAGCAGAGCAAAGGCAATAATAATCCCGGCCCAATTTGCAAGTCAGAACGGAAATTGTGAACACGTACTATGACCTATGTCTATCACTATGTGCTTCCAAAACTAGTTTGCAAGCCGATAATCCCCGATAAAGCCCCGCAAAAAAGGGAAGCGACCCCTACGACATAGACCTGAGTGGACAAAGGAGTTAGCCGGAATCTATCGTTCATTTGTGTTCTCTCGTGTTCATTCGTGTTCACTCGTGTTCTCTCGTGTTTATTCGTGTTCTAACTCGTGTGGAGTTTTAGATCGGATCCGCCCATTTGGTTTTGACTTTTGGTTTCATTTTCGCTACCAACTATTGCTGCTATACTTCTTTTCACGAATTCGCTCCAATATGTCAAATATTTTAGCGTATTCCAATAAAACGTGTTCACATATATTGCTTTGCATAAAAATACTTGACTATTCTGCATGAAAGCGGCAAAAAGTGTGAGGTGAACAGCGAATTGTTTATATGAAACCAATAATGGGCAAAATATTAATTATACACTTTTAATCAGTTAATTATTGCAAGCAAAGCAGGGTTAGACATAGAGAAAGGTCTTTGATAATATACCAAATCATGCAGACCTCCAACAAATAAACAGAATACAGACGAATACTTACATTTTACATGTGTTTCTTCATTGAACCACGGTTAGTAGATTGACTGTTCAAACGACAAACGAAGCAAAATTTGATCAAAATAAAACATAAAAGAACAGTCAACTCTATAATTTTATTAAAAATTCAGATATTAAACATTTTTCACAGAGCTTGAGCTTCTAGCTACGAACTCTGTCTCCTAAATTGGCGTCGAAAGTTATATAACTGTCGCTATATGCGTGTGTTTATGTTTTCTTAGAAGACGACAATAAATTTGAATTATTTTCGAAAGAAAGAGCTGAGCCATGACTTTGCCCTATTGTGAAAAGTGAAAGTTGTATTGTATAACCAATAGAGTGCCAGTTTCCAGCAGAGCAAAGGCAATAATAATCCCGGCCCAATTTGCAAGTCAGAACGGAAATTGTGAAACACGTACTATGACCTATGTCTATCACTATGTGCTTCCAAAACTAGTTTGCAAGCCGATAATCCCCGATAAAGCCCCGCAAAAAAGGGAAGCGACCCCTACGACATAGACCTGAGTGGACAAAGGAGTTAGCCGGAATCTATCGTTCATTTGTGTTCTCTCGTGTTCATTCGTGTTCACTCGTGTTCTCTCGTGTTTATTCGTGTTCTAACTCGTGTGGAGTTTTAGATCGGATCCGCCCATTTGGTTTTGACTTTTGGTTTCATTTTCGCTACCAACTATTGCTGCTATACTTCTTTTCACGAATTCGCTCCAATATGTCAAATATTTTAGCGTATTCCAATAAAACGTGTTCACATATATTGCTTTGCATAAAAATACTTGACTATTCTGCATGAAAGCGGCAAAAAGTGTGAGGTGAACAGCGAATTGTTTATATGAAACCAATAATGGGCAAAATATTAATTATACACTTTTAATCAGTTAATTATTGCAAGCAAAGCAGGGTTAGACATAGAGAAAGGTCTTTGATAATATACCAAATCATGCAGACCTCCAACAAATAAACAGAATACAGACGAATACTTACATTTTACATGTGTTTCTTCATTGAACCACGGTTAGTAGATTGACTGTTCAAACGACAAACGAAGCAAAATTTGATCAAAATAAAACATAAAAGAACAGTCAACTCTATAATTTTATTAAAAATTCAGATATTAAACATTTTTCACAGAGCTTGAGCTTCAGCTACGAACTCTGTCTCCTAAATTGGCGTCGAAAGTTATATAACTGTCGCTATATGCGTGTGTTTATGTTTTCTTAGAAGACGACAATAAATTTGAATTATTTTCGAAAGAAAGAGCTGAGCCATGACTTTGCCCTATTGTGAAAAGTGAAAGTTGTATTGTATAACCAATAGAGTGCCAGTTTCCAGCAGAGCAAAGGCAATAATAATCCGGCCCAATTTGCAAGTCAGAACGGAAATTGTGAAACACGTACTATGACCTATGTCTATCACTATGTGCTTCCAAAACTAGTTTGCAAGCCGATAATCCCCGATAAAGCCCGCAAAAAGGAAGCGACCCCTACGACATAGACCTGAGTGGACAAAGGAGTTAGCCGGAATCTATCGTTCATTTGTGTTCTCTCGTGTTCATTCGTGTTCACTCGTGTTCTCTCGTGTTTATTCGTGTTCTAACTCGTGTGGAGTTTTAGATCGGATCCGCCCATTTGGTTTTGACTTTTGGTTTCATTTTCGCTACCAACTATTGCTGCTATACTTCTTTTCACGAATTCGCTCCAATATGTCAAATATTTTAGCGTATTCCAATAAAACGTGTTCACATATATTGCTTTGCATAAAAATACTTGACTATTCTGCATGAAAGCGGCAAAAAGTGTGAGGTGAACAGCGAATTGTTTATATGAAACCAATAATGGGCAAAATATTAATTATACACTTTTAATCAGTTAATTATTACAAGCAAAGCAGGGTTAGACATAGAGAAAGGTCTTTGATAATATACCAAATCATGCAGACCTCCAACAAATAAACAGAATACAGACGAATACTTACATTTTACATGTGTTTCTTCATTGAACCACGGTTAGTAGATTGACTGTTCAAACGACAAACGAAGCAAAATTTGATCAAAATAAAACATAAAAGAACAGTCAACTCTATAATTTTATTAAAAATTCAGATATTAAACATTTTTCACAGAGCTTGAGCTTCAGCTACGAACTCTGTCTCCTAAATTGGCGTCGAAAGTTATATAACTGTCGCTATATGCGTGTGTTTATGTTTTCTTAGAAGACGACAATAAATTTGAATTATTTTCGAAAGAAAGAGCTGAGCCATGACTTTGCCTATTGTGAAAAGTGAAAGTTGTATTGTATAACCAATAGAGTGCCAGTTTCCAGCAGAGCAAAGGCAATAATAATCCCGGCCCAATTTGCAAGTCAGAACGGAAATTGTGAAACACGTACTATGACCTATGTCTATCACTATGTGCTTCCAAAACTAGTTTGCAAGCCGATAATCCCCGATAAAGCCCCGCAAAAAAGGGAAGCGACCCCTACGACATAGACCTGAGTGGACAAAGGAGTTAGCCGGAATCTATCGTTCATTTGTGTTCTCTCGTGTTCATTCGTGTTCACTCGTGTTCTCTCGTGTTTATTCGTGTTCTAACTCGTGTGGAGTTTTAGATCGGATCCGCCCATTTGGTTTTGACTTTTGGTTTCATTTTCGCTACCAACTATTGCTGCTATACTTCTTTTCACGAATTCGCTCCAATATGTCAAATATTTTAGCGTATTCCAATAAAACGTGTTCACATATATTGCTTTGCATAAAAATACTTGACTATTCTGCATGAAAGCGGCAAAAAGTGTGAGGTGAACAGCGAATTGTTTATATGAAACCAATAATGGGCAAAATATTAATTATACACTTTTAATCAGTTAATTATTGCAAGCAAAGCAGGGTTAGACATAGAGAAAGGTCTTTGATAATATACCAAATCATGCAGACCTCCAACAAATAAACAGAATACAGACGAATACTTACATTTTACATGTGTTTCTTCATTGAACCACGGTTAGTAGATTGACTGTTCAAACGACAAACGAAGCAAAATTTGATCAAAATAAAACATAAAAGAACAGTCAACTCTATAATTTTATTAAAAATTCAGATATTAAACATTTTTCACAGAGCTTGAGCTTCAGCTACGAACTCTGTCTCCTAAATTGGCGTCGAAAGTTATATAACTGTCGCTATATGCGTGTGTTTATGTTTTCTTAGAAGACGACAATAAATTTGAATTATTTTCGAAAGAAAGAGCTGAGCCATGACTTTGCCCTATTGTGAAAAGTGAAAGTTGTATTGTATAACCAATAGAGTGCCAGTTTCAGCAGAGCAAAGGCAATAATAATCCCGGCCCAATTTGCAAGTCAGAACGGAAATTGTGAAACACGTACTATGACCTATGTCTATCACTATGTGCTTCCAAAACTAGTTTGCAAGCCGATAATCCCCGATAAAGCCCCGCAAAAAAGGGAAGCGACCCCTACGACATAGACCTGAGTGGACAAAGGAGTTAGCCGGAATCTATCGTTCATTTGTGTTCTCTCGTGTTCATTCGTGTTCACTCGTGTTCTCTCGTGTTTATTCGTGTTCTAACTCGTGTGGAGTTTTAGATCGGATCCGCCCATTTGGTTTTGACTTTTGGTTTCATTTTCGCTACCAACTATTGCTGCTATACTTCTTTTCACGAATTCGCTCCAATATGTCAAATATTTTAGCGTATTCCAATAAAACGTGTTCACATATATTGCTTTGCATAAAAATACTTGACTATTCTGCATGAAAGCGGCAAAAAGTGTGAGGTGAACAGCGAATTGTTTATATGAAACCAATAATGGGCAAAATATTAATTATACACTTTTAATCAGTTAATTATTGCAAGCAAAGCAGGGTTAGACATAGATAGAAAGGTCTTTGATAATATACCAAATCATGCAGACCTCCAACAAATAAACAGAATACAGACGAATACTTACATTTTACATGTGTTTCTTCATTGAACCACGGTTAGTAGATTGACTGTTCAAACGACAAACGAAGCAAAATTTGATCAAAATAAAACATAAAAGAACAGTCAACTCTATAATTTTATTAAAAATTCAGATATTAAACATTTTTCACAGAGCTTGAGCTTCAGCTACGAACTCTGTCTCCTAAATTGGCGTCGAAAGTTATATAACTGTCGCTATATGCGTGTGTTTATGTTTTCTTAGAAGACGACAATAAATTTGAATTATTTTCGAAAGAAAGAGCTGAGCCATGACTTTGCCCTATTGTGAAAAGTGAAAGTTGTATTGTATAACCAATAGAGTGCCAGTTTCCAGCAGAGCAAAGGCAATAATAATCCCGGCCCAATTTGCAAGTCAGAACGGAAATTGTGAAACACGTACTATGACCTATGTCTATCACTATGTGCTTCAAAACTAGTTTGCAAGCCGATAATCCCCGATAAAGCCCCGCAAAAAAGGGAAGCGACCCCTACGACATAGACCTGAGTGGACAAAGGAGTTAGCCGGAATCTATCGTTCATTTGTGTTCTCTCGTGTTCATTCGTGTTCACTCGTGTTCTCTCGTGTTTATTCGTGTTCTAACTCGTGTGGAGTTTTAGATCGGATCCGCCCATTTGGTTTTGACTTTTGGTTTCATTTTCGCTACCAACTATTGCTGCTATACTTCTTTTCACGAATTCGCTCCAATATGTCAAATATTTTAGCGTATTCCAATAAAACGTGTTCACATATATTGCTTTGCATAAAAATACTTGACTATTCTGCATGAAAGCGGCAAAAAGTGTGAGGTGAACAGCGAATTGTTTATATGAAACCAATAATGGGCAAAATATTAATTATACACTTTTAATCAGTTAATTATTACAAGCAAAGCAGGGTTAGACATAGAGAAAGGTCTTTGATAATATACCAAATCATGCAGACCTCCAACAAATAAACAGAATACAGACGAATACTTACATTTTACATGTGTTTCTTCATTGAACCACGGTTAGTAGATTGACTGTTCAAAGGAAAAACGAAGCAAAATTTGATCAAAATAAAATAGCAAAGAACAGTCAGCCCTATAATTTTATTGAAAGTTCATCAGAATTTGTCAGATATTAAACATTTTTCACAGAGCTTGAGCTTCAACTGCGAACAAGTTTGCAAGATAATCCCCGATAAAGCCCCGCAAAAAAGGAAGCGACCCCTACGACGACATAGACCTGAGTGGACAAAGGCGTTAGAATCTATCGTTCATTTGTGTTCTCTCGTATTCTATCGTGTTCACTTGTGTTCCACTCGTGTTCACTCGTGTTCTCCCGTGTTTATTCGTGTTCTAACTCGTGTGGAGTTTTAGATCGGATCCGCCGATCTGATCTAAAACTCCACACGAGTCAGAACACGAGTGAACACGAATGAACACGATTAAACGCGAGTGAACACGAATGAACACGAATGAACACAAGTGAACACGAGTGGAACACGGGTGAACACGAATGAACACGAAAGAAATACAACTAAAAATGCCATTTAGGTTCTATAAATATTTAGTAAACAGGAAATAAAACCCCAATTACCCAGTTATTTACTGAAAAAGGCTTGGAAACGTTAATTTTTTGCGTGCTGCCGCTCAGTGTTATACTCGGGATTTTTTTACAAGCGTTTTCTTTGGGCTAAACGACAGTGGACTACACAACTATTTAGAGTGGGGAAAACGTGGTTGTCAACGTGGGGAATTCGATCTACTTTTGGTACATATATATTAAAGTATTTGATTTAATTTAGTTGCTATTTAAATGCGAATAGTGTTAATTAATTGTAATATTAATAGCGTTAATTGTTAGCCAAACGCAAGCCATTAACGGAAATATAATGTACATTGACCATTTCACTTTTCATGAGTCCACGTTGAGTTATTGCTAATTATCATTTGAATTAGAATGCTTTCATCCATGCCTGCATGTCATTTAATTTAAAAAAAGTGTTGTCCTATCACCGCATGATATGAAATATGTAAGAAAACAACACAAAACAGGTCAATTGATTGCTCCAAGAACCACAGTGAACACAACTCCCCCACAGAATAGACATGGGCAGAAAGTCCACTCTCATTCCGACCTTTGAAGTTTTTGTGCCAGCACATGTTACTTCCGGCGTCTTGGCCGCCATGTTGAAAGCAACCAACTCTGGTCCAAAACATTATAAACTATTAATATGGCGAAACTTGTATTTCATAAATTTAAATGAGTATATCGTCGTTATTTTGTGGTGGATGTCATTGAAATTTTCAGGACGTACTAAAGAAAGGTAGATTATTTCATTTTATTTTAATAAAAGCGTATTTAATGATGCTAAAATTGTCATTTTAAATGCATTGCTATGTGCTGTTTTGGGACCCGAAAAAGCCGAAAGTCACCCGATGGGTATATATGTTATTTTTCTGAGTGTTGCTTGAATTGCAACTATTATTCGACTTAGCTTGAACAAAAATATGTCATGTCTTGTTTTTAGATGGCAGTAGGTTGAACTTTTTAAATTTCAGGCGCATATTTATACTGTATCGTAGCGTTATACCAGTCGTACTACTAAACACAATAATCATATACCTGATCAGTGAAAGGGGCTTCTTTTCTTCATTAACAAAAAGTTTTTGGACTAAACTCAGTTAACTGCACGGGTTGAATCCATTTTCACCAGAACTGGCTTATAATTTTTAACTTTGATTGCTGGATAACGGTAAGATATTTGTTCACATCTATCAAGCAATTGATGGAGCAGACTAACTCGCTAGAAGTTACAGTTCATGACCCAAAATTGCAACACACTAATCTCATGTACATTTACACAGTGTAGCACCATCTTAATGGCTTCACCTGTTTTCATTTACCATCAGCATCATTAGGTTTACCGTCTTAGAGATAAGAATATTGAAGAAGCTAGACTAAGCTCCAAAATATTACACATTCAAACTGTGTTGGCTGCATAGCTCAGTCTGGAATGCATTGGTCTTGTAAACCAGAGGTTGTAGGTTGCATTCTCACTGCGGTCAAGTAGATTTTTCAGCTTGCCCGGTGTAGATTTACTCAGTGTAGCAACATCTTAGTAATTTCACCTGTGTAAGATTACCATCAACATTAGATTTAACACGAGTCTTGTATCTTACAGTTCAGTTCTTCTGTACTCTGGTGTAAAAGGTATTAAGCAATACTACTAACTTCCAGACGAAGGGCCTTCGCTCGAAACGTCAAAGTTCTCATTGTATTTTTCAGGTAGTTTTACACAACAGTCAACCGCCGTATTAACTATTAAGCAAAAAAGCTTGTAGAAGTTACTGTCAAGTAGAATGTTTTGGCAACACAGCATATTGTCCAGTGTGCATGGTTAAAGATGTGCTACCTTCAAATATTTTCTGTTCTTCTTTTTAGTGCTGGAAAGTTCACGATTGGCAAATTTCAAGTTGTAGTAAATGCGCAACCTCAAAAACAATTTTTGCACAAATTCCAATGGAAATTCATCACAGCTGCATTTAATGGTAGGGGTATTTTCTTGAGCAGCATGAGAATATCTTTTCCAACAGTCAAGCTCTTTGTATAAATTGAAATGTTTTTGAAAAATACATCTTCCAATTTCATGATGTAGTCCAGAAAGCAATTTGTTGGAGCATGAAGACCTCCAAATGTGTTTTCTGTTTGATCAAAGGCCTTGAAGAAACAAAACAGCTTCCTGTTATCATCTAGGTCATTACATTGGATGGCATTTGTACATGTGGGGCAGGTGTGGATCTTCACAGATTTATGGATGAGGTAACCGGCAACATATGCAGTGGCATTGTCCTTAACAATGTCAGAGTTCACATTGCATTGATCCCTATAATCAGTTGGTCCAATTTGTAATGTGTGAGACATGTTGGACTTGGTGACTTCTTTTCAAAATTTGCAAGGAGCTCAAAATCAGCTGCACAATTTCCTTCTGATGATGTGAGAAAGGAGTTAAAAAAGGTTTCCTCAAGGCACTGGTGAATTGTGATGGCGTTGGGTTGTCATTGTTTCCTCCTTGCTGCCTTATGGTGCCAAAGAAATTCTCTATAGCGTCAGTGTTGAGCCGTCTTGTCAAAATAAACTTGAAATCCTGTGTTGTTTTCAGGTGTCCCCATTTCAGAAGTATTGCATTCAGTGTCATTACCCATCCTTTAAGGCACTTGATACGACCTGTAACTTCAGCGTTTCCATCCAAGACTTTCAGTCCTTTAATGAAACCAATGGCTTCTTTTATGAATTCTGTATGTTTTGTTTGGTCACTAAGGGCACATTTGAGAACTTTTGTTGAATGAAGTGTAGAACTATTTACACAATCAAAAATCGAATCAAACTTTTCAATGAACTCGGCTGTACCCATGGCAATTGATGGAAGTGCTCCGACTTTGGAAGTTGCTCCAAATTGTAGCTGCAACCGTGTGATTGAGGACTTGTGTTGCCAATTTCACATTCATCTTGTTGAAATTATTTGGTCTTATATGTTTTTCGGTCAATTTTGGAGCCGATCGTATGGGCAGTGCTGAATCTCTATCATAGACTGCTTCAACATCTTTCCATGACGCGACATGTTTTCCAAACCTGATGGAATATTTCATTAAGTTGTTTCTCCCACTTTTTATCAGATGAGGTGGATCAAACATCAAAAATATCTTCCTTCCATTGTGCATAAACCATGGTTTCTCAGGAGTGACTTTAAGACGTGTGGCAAGGCTATAGAAATTTGAACCCTGGTCAGACATCACCAGCACAACGTTCAAGCCAATACATTCAAGCTTGTCAATGGCTTCTTTGACAATATCCTCCATTGTGTCACTTGGACATCCTCCATTCACCAAGTAATATCCAAGTGGTTGCTTCTAATTTCCAGAAATGCTACGGATGAGAAGAACAAAGGCAGACGTCGCCACTTTGTTGGTTCGATAACCACCTCCAAAGTCTTCTAGACTGATGATCTTGTCAGCAGGTACGCTGTAACACAAGTTTGTTTTCAGTGATACCTCATCCATGCACAAAGTGCATTCCTTCTCTCGGGGATTCATTTGCATAACCTTCTTCTCGATTATTTTTAAGGACCCTTGAGAAATGCCGGTGTTATTGGGCATTTTTGAAATATATCGATGAAGAGATGATTTTGATGGCAAAATGAAAAGTTTTGACAGCAGACGATAAGCCTTCACACTGGCATGGAATATTGATATGGCCAATGACTTTAACTCGGGTGAGTACCTTCTACCTTGTTTCTTCTTTCCGTGCAATTTTATCTGCATCCTCAGAAAATTTGCTAGGTTCGCTGGCAGCTTATCTAGGGCTTCCTCCAAGGCTTTTTCTTGCCGAGCTTCCTTTCCTTTCGGTGCCAAGGCTGATTTCAACCTCTTAATCGTTTGCTTTTGGGCCTTTACGACCCGTTTTTGCTTCATTTTTCTAGGGGTGTTGCTCGAAATTTCGTCGGTTGTTTGACTGCTGGTCGATGCCGTTAGGATTGTGCCCGTTTCGGCATTTGGAGCTTCTAAATAATGAGAGGACATTGAAATTAGGAAGGACTTTATATACGCATTTTAAAACATTTGCTCAATCCAAAAGGTACATATGTTCAATTTGTATACCTTTAATTTTGTAGCCCCTTTAGCGACCCTTTCGATAATTACGTCATGCATGAGTACGTTTTCAGCTGGGAGTCTTGCTTAAAATGAAACGTAAACCAAAAGCCTTGTTTCGTCAAAGTCAAACGTTATCGTGACGAAAGATCGAAAGGGTATATCCCGGTAACCCGCTTCTCCCTAACATACACTTGATATCAGTAAGCACTGTCGAAGATTAAATTAAATATTTAAGGTATCTGACCTTCAACGTTACTAGTGGTTTCCTCTTCCTCTGTGTCGCTTACAACTAGAAAATGAAAGCGAGTCAGTTTGCAATTGCGTGTATTTAGAAATATAAGCGGTAAAAAATAGAATCGTGACCCGGAAAATAAAGGTTTACGTTGTTTAATTAAAGAGAACAAACGTGTATTGTATTTACATAGTAGTATAGACTTGCAAATTTCTTCATTTATCACACACGCATTATCATCTAGTTGCATTATCATATCTAAACCGATATGAGTTGTTATTCAATTGGCTTGGTAGAGTAAAAAACGTAGCTGACTGCGTAAAGATGTTACGAGATTATTTCATGATCTTTATAATTATAGGCCTAAAAAGTGGAATTACCTGGAGGGGCAGTGAAAGTTTGTTCCCTTTGCAGTCGTCGTCGTTTCGAACTTACTGTTGGAGGAGGATTTGGTATCTCAAACAAAGTTGGCTTTGCGTCTGGCTTTAGGCGATTTCGAAGATCGTTGTAAAACATACAATCTTCGAAGTGGTCGGAACACAATTTACAATTGTTATACAAATATTTTGAAGTCTTGTCCATCAGATCCGCACGTCTACACAAGTTCACCCATTCTTTGGATCTATAGTACATCATTTTCAACATGTATATTATTTGAATTTAAAAAGCCTGAACATGTACAGCGAGGTGAAAATATCATTTGTAGCACACCAGACAACTTACAGTACCTTGCTGGGTCAGACGGAAATCGGAAAAAATTGAGTTCTGGATTCGAACTTTTATTCTTTGAACAGTTCACTGCTGAACACCATGTTTTTGTCTTGGATTTCTTTTTCAATGACGGCTCCAAAGACTCAGAACCAGCCATTTATGGTTTTTAAAGATCGCATAAATAATTTATCACTTGTATATAACTCGAGGAAAGCAGTTTTGACGAGAGATAAACAGACTGAAGTCTACAAGTCTACAAGTCTACATATTTTTTTTTGAAACATGAATTTTGTTCAATAAAAGTTTTGATTTTATTAAGGCTTTTGGATTGTTGGACTTTTTGGATTGTTGGACATTTTGCATTGTTGTACTGAATTTTTGTGGATGAAAGGTTTTAAAGATATAAAACCAGGACTTTGCTCCGAACAAAGTCATTTGTATTCTGGAACTAATTGGACGAAGAAATAAAAAAGTCGTTTCGCGCAAACAAATTGCTAATGGAAAATCGGCGTAGATATCAGCTAGTAAGAAGTATAGGTATGAAAAGAGTAAAATATTTATAAATACATTGATATTGATTCTCCAATAATTGAACGATTAAATCATTCGTTAGATTTATGTCATTACGCCTAGTTTCCCGTTGAGTAGGACATTTGTTGTTGTCGTTGTCGTTGTCGTTGTCGTTGTCGTTGCCGTTGCCGTTGCCGTTGCCGTTGCCGTTGCCGTAGCAGTAGCAGTAGCAGTAGCAGTAGCAGTAGCAGTAGCAGTAGCAGTAGCAGTAGCAGTAGCAGTAGCAGTAGCAGTAGTAGTAGTAGTAGTAGAAGCTTTATTTATTCAGGGTGACTCCATCAGCGAAATGCTGTTCTCCCTGGAGGCCCTGACTATAAGTTAAAACCATAGAGTATTTACAATATTAAAAATACAAGGTTAAAACTAGGTTATATTTACAAAGTATATATTTACTAACTAAAAATGTTAGTAAGTCTGTATATGTGTCAAATATGACTATTAGCATGAATGGAAAAATCCTTAAAATCATAAGTTATAAATGATAAAATTTAAAATATTTAGATTTAAAAACCTGCAAGGAGTTGCAGCTTTTAATGTCATCGGAAAGAGAGTTCCACAATTGAGTTCCAGAATACAGAAAAGTTCTTTTCAACTGTTCGGTTTTCGGTTTGGGAATCGTAAAATCGTTCTTTTTCCTAGTATTGTGGTGGTGTACATCCGAACGCCGAGTGCAGGGAAGCTCTAATCCCTCATTATCATGATGGAGGCATTTATATATGGCAATCGCTTTATGAAAGTGTCTCCTCTCTTCCAAAGTTAACCATTTGGGAGTTTGAGGTGGCTCCGATTTCAGGATCATTTTATGAGCACGATTCTGAAGACTTTGTAGCTTTGCTTTGGATGAGACGTTACAGCTATCCCACACTACATCGCAATGGTAACACTATTGCATTATAAACAAGTTGAGACGTTGAAGAGCCAAGATAGTTCCTGATTCTGTTTATCAAACCAATTCTGGACGAAACGTTTTTGGATAAGGTATCCACATGCTCAGTCCAAGAAAGGCGAGAATCGACCATTAAACCAAGGTATTTGGATGATTCTACCATTTTAATGATACTCTGACCAAGGCGGGGTTGAATTGGCTGCACCGTTCGAAGTTTTTATCAAAGTTCCTATCAAAATGCATTCAGATTTTGAGGCGTTTATCACAAGTCCGTTATCTTGAAGCCAACAAGAGATAGATTGAAGGTCGGAATTTAACAGTGGTTCAATGTCCTTGGACTTTTTCCCATTCAGGAAAATAGCAGTATCGTCAGCAAACATATTAATTTTACTATGTTTAACCGCAACAGGTAAGGTGTTAATGTAAATGAGGAACAATAAGGGACCTAAAACAGATCCTTGGGGCACACCACATGTTATTAGCCTCTCGCTCGATATTGCACCATTGAATACCACTCGTTGCTTCCGAGATTGTAAGTATAACCTAAACCACTCCAATTTTAGATTTCTAATCCCAATGTTTTGCAGCTTATCCAGTAACAATAATGAATGTTTGACCGTGTCGAAGGCTTTAGCTAGGTCTAAAACACAACGCATGTTACTTCGCTATTATCCATATTATGAAACCATTGATCTACGACGTTAAGCAACGCAGTTTGGGTGGAGCGCTTGCGTCGAAATCCATGTTGTGAAGGATGGAGCAAATTATGTTCTACGATAAAGGAATACACTTGGCGATAAACTTCTTTTTCTACAATTTTAGCAACAACAGTAGGATTGAAATAGGCCTGTAGTTTCCAACTTGGCCTTTATCGCCAGCCTTGAACAAAGGAACCACTTTCGCTGTTTTCCATTCACTGGGAAAAGATCCGCAAGTAAGTGATAAATTGTAAATATATGCAAGAGAAGGCGCAATTAAATCAGCTGAGGATTTCAAAAGACGACACGGAATATTATCTATTCAGCACCCTTTTTAGGTTTAAGATGCTTTAATTGAATTGCTACTGATTCAATTTGTATTTCATCAAAAGAAAACTTTGGACCATTGGATTGGTTACTCAACAGACTGGCAGGTAGTATGCTGCACAGAATCGTTCCAACGGAAACAAAGTACTCTTTAAAATGTTCAACGATGGTAAGGGGCTGAGAAATTGGTTCGCCATTTATTTCCATAGTGTTGGTCGGAGATTTGTTCTTCTTTGGCATAAATTTCTTAATGGATTTCCAAATACTATCCGGACTCGATTTGTTGTCAGCTATCTCTGATTTAAAATAATTTTCCTTGGCTTGATATATTTGCTTGTTTGTTTTATTTCTTAGTAATCTGTAAGCTTGCCAGTCTTCTGGGAGTTTAGTATTAATTGCTGTTTTATGAAAATTGTCCCTTTTACGCATCAGCTCCTTGATACAATCACTCAACCATGGGCAAGGGTTTCCTCTGAGCTCCCGTGTAACTATAGGCGCATAGTTGTCACATATTTCAGTAAACATAGATTTCCATAAACTCCAACAAGTGTCAACATCATCGCAGGTTTCGATTATGTGAAATGGAGTCGAACGAACATCTTCAATAAATTTTCCACTGTCGAATCTACTATAGTTCCTAAATGATACTGTCTTAGGTGGTAATTTAATTGAACGAGCTTGCCGAACAATATAGACCAGTGAATGATCACTAATACTAAGATGCATGACACCAGATTCGCCAATCTTTTCACTGTTAGTGGTAAATATAACGTCTAACAATGTTGAGGAAGTGGCTGTTATTCTAGTAGGATTTTTGATAAGCTGACTAAGTTGGCATTGGAGCATTAAAGCTTTTTAAAAGCTTCCTTGTCTCTGGTAGACGTCTTTGCATATCACAATTTAAGTCACCCAGAACTAAATATTCATGGGCATGGTCGATTGCATCAAGCTCAAGTCGAAATTTATCAATGAAGGATGATTCTTGCGGTGGTCTATACACCACAGATACTAATAGCGATTTTGATTTTGGAATCATTAGCTCAAACCAAAGTGTTTCAAGATTGGCAGTTTCCAGCTCCGGTCTATGTCTAAAAGCATGTTTGTTTTTTATGTAAACAGCCACCCCACCTCCATTTACATGCGATCTGTCTTTCTGTAGCAAATTATAACCTTCGATTTCTAATTCTTCGTTACTAACATTATTGTTAAGCCATGTCTCACTGATTGAAAAAACATCAATAGCTTGATCTTTTAATAGAATACGTAGCTCATCTAGACTGGAACGTATTCCACGAACATTCAAATGCGATATAGATAATCCACGAGTGCGGGGTTTACTAAATGTTGTAGAATTAGTTGTCATATCTTGTCCTTGTGTTGTATCGCCAAAATCCACATGACCGTTTGAAGGACCAGGATTTAAAGACACATCGCCAGATAACACTATAAGATTTGAAATCATAAACGCCTTCACCAGCTTTAGGATTAGAAGACTTTTAACAGCACCGGGAATGGCAGCTTCTTTGACCCTCGTGGTTGGTCGACCATGAGCACAAAATTTGGCCATTTTTGACACTTCTGAGATTGTTGAGGCATTTATCCAAGCAATATTAGCATCAATATCGAACGACTGAAACTTATCAACGTTTAGACGGTGATTAGATTGAACCATTAAGGCAATAACCAGGAAAATAACTAGGCTACGACGTATATTGCCGGCAGCCATATTGTCACGTCTTGACGGACAATATTAATGAATTTTATGGAGTGTAGTCATTACGGATTGATAACGTAGGTCCAGTACTCAATAGAGGTTTGGAAGTTTCTAATTGATTCTGATTTTATGGAAAAATAGTCGACAAGTCAATGCAGCATTTTCAAACAGTTAAAAAATCAACTATATAGGTATGTTGCACAAATATAAATGAACTTGAATATAGAATAACTTTCAAACATATAATTCACATAAGAGTCTGAAACAAGATTGAGATCTTGCATTCTAGTTTGAACCATACCAAACTAAAATAAAAATGTGTTTTTTTACATTTTTGGACTTGTACAACTTGTACACAGTAGAAAAAAACTAGATGTCAAAGTTTCATTTACTTGGTTTCCTTTGTAAAAAAAAACACTTCAACTTGCATGCACCAAATTCAGATTTTCTTGCAAGTTGAAACCAGTTTTATTGCCTGATATATTACTCTGCCAACAAGTACTAATAACTAAGGTGATAGCAACAATATACTTGGTGCTAAATGTAACTTAAACTTGAGTAACAGAAAATATTCTCATATTCAGATTATTTTCCCCTTCATTGTAGAGTAAACTGTTAACACAATCTTAAAAACTAGAGTGTATATTAGAATCTTCTCACAGATTTGTAATTAAAACTGTCATCAAAATAAATCAGGTCTTTCATCGTCTGTTTTGTAAATTAGGTCCCTTGATTGATCCAAGCATTGATCTTTAAACGTATTTTTCCAATATCAATGAAGAGTCATAAGGGACCAGTCATTAATAATGGCTGGATTGGGGATGGTGGGTGAGAAAATGGGGGGAGAAAAGGGGGGCAGTCTCTATTATTTTTAGCCTAAATGGGGGTCGCCTCAAACCCAAAAATATATGCCAAGGGGCTACTTGCTGAAACCATATGACAAGAAATGGACCATGTAGCACACATCAATAGATACAATATAGATGAATTCATACTCATATACATATTTTTTGTTAGTGGCCAATCAGAGGCTTTATTTACAAATCTGGTCGTGAATTTCACTTTGCAATTTG
This sequence comes from Trachythela sp. YZ-2020, assembly GCA_016169945.1. Taxonomy (NCBI): domain Eukaryota; kingdom Metazoa; phylum Cnidaria; class Anthozoa; order Malacalcyonacea; family Clavulariidae; genus Trachythela; species Trachythela sp. YZ-2020. The sequence continues at coordinate 862,207 of JADLSH010000120.1, read as the reverse complement.
TTGCAAATTGCTCAGAACAATCTCCCAATCAAAATTGTGACAATATTGCAATGTTGCTCGCAACAGAATACAGGATTTGACTGTAAAAATATTCGATATGAAATTTGGTGGTGTCTTGAAAATAAATGTCTTGGTGGCGGTCTCTAGAAAAAGAGTTTTCTCACCCGCTGCCCCCCTCCATTATTAATGACCGGTCCCTAAGGTCATAGGACTTTAGGAGGCCTTGTGATACCAAATTCGTAAAGCCACAGCCAAAGGATTTTAATAGGTTCAAGTCAAGATATTATCCCCAAAATTTATTTTTGAAGACGAAGTAGATACCAATTTCTTTTGCAGGCCAATATGCCAAGTTAATATTTCATTGCTCTTGGTGAGTACCGTCAATTCGTCAAAGCTTGATCACAGATTCACAGAAAGTTCTATGAACTAGTTTATTTCCTTCATTGCCCATGGCGTGTACGTCCTTAATTCTTTTATACACCGTGAAATATCACCAACTTATCACTCAAAACATATCGTACGGCGATGACTAAGCTCACAGAAGCTATATAACTTGTATGACAATGGCCAAATTCCACGATTAAATTCGTTTCTCATCCTCATAGTGACAATTAAACCAAAGAACAGCCTTTTCTTTATAATATTTCAAAGTATCCTGAGTTTCGCTTGGATGCATAAAAGCTAGAGCACTTTTAGTGGCTCTATTTCGTATTCCGCCATACTAACTCCTATAAAATTTCCTCTGGTTTGGTTGCTTTCAACATGGCGGCCACACCGAAAGTCGGCTGACATTCTGGCACACTTTTTTCCGCGGAGTCACAGCAGATGTCTCACTTCTATACCAAAACCGTAAGCCGGTTTTTTTGACGGCCATGCTCTTAGCAAGTGCCGTAAAGAGAGGCATGCACCCCCCCGAACATAAAAATTTCAAGATGGCGGCCTTGATTTCAGCCTTTTCAGGAAGTAGAAAGCAATAGAGACGCTTTTTTATTCTCTTGATTAAGGCTTATTGTTACCGAATGATTTATTACAACTTCAAATGTGTGCGCATAAGATATAAGTTAAAGGAAATCTTCTTAATATTTTTTTTGTTTTTTTACCCTCGTAGGAGTGGAGAGCATAATAATATAACAATTCATACTCAATTACTTTAGTCAGATATTAAAAACACCATGTTTTCTACAGTGTACAATCTTTTTGTACAATCCTCAGTACGTACCAAGAGAACTTCCTCCACAGTTGAATGATTTGATAGAAAGGATTAAAGATAACATAATGTATATTTGGGAAGTCAGCAAAATTTCTAAAACAAGACAATATTCAGAAGATATTTATTTTTTTTAAATTTTTTTTTTATAATTATATTTATCCAGGATACCCACATCACTAGTGTGTTTTTCAGTGGGGTCCTGCATGATACAATCATTAACAAAATTTACTTCTATATGACTATATATATATATACAATTAATAATATACAACGTCACGTCATATAGCAACAAATAATGAAAACGAATAATTAGCTATATCTATAATAAGTACATACATACATACATACATACATACATACATACATACATACATACAAACATACATACATACATATACATATATACATATACACACACACACATATATATATACATACATATATATATATACACACATATATACACATACATATACATACATATACATACACGTACATATACATATATTATCTATACTGTATATAAAATATATCTGTTATAAACTTAATTCAATCATTAAGTGCGAAGCATGAACACAATATGAAAGCTTATCAAAGCTGCACACTTAGGAACTGAAGTGTAGGAGAATGATATAAAGCATGCGACTAAGAATAGTTATATAATATGTGGCCTTAGTGATGACTTAAATTGACTCAGAGAATCAATGTTTCTAACGGAATCGTCAGTAGCTTATCCCCCCTATACAGCAGAATTTTCCCGCCATATGACGTCAGCAACGTACATCCATCGTAATTTTCCCGCCATATGACGTCATTTGCATACATCCGGAAGTAATTAGTATTCATACGCCTGGAAGTAAGAATAATAATGAGATGACGTAACATAAAGCGTTGCGTAACATAAAGCGTTGCGTAACGTTTAAATACTAATAGCGTTGCGTAACATAAAGCGTTGCGTAACGTTTAAATACTAATAGCGTTGCGTAACATAAAGCGTTGCGTAACGTTTAAATACTAATAGCGTTGCGTAACATAAAGCGTTGCGTAACATCCATACCGAGAGTATAAAACGGAGGACGTAGATGCTGCTCAGCACATTTTTCACACAGCTTTCACAGAGAAAACATTTTTTATCACAATCGCTCGACAGCGTCAATCAGTTTGTGCACACAACATGACTATCGACATACTGTTCATGGCTAAGAGTCAACTTGTGCTTCGTGTCAATATGTGTGCTTCTAGTTTTGAGAATAAAATCTTAAATGATTTGACAGATGAAGAGTTTGAGAAAGGGGTTCCCGTTTATGATGATGACGAAGATATATATGTATATACTAATGAAGAGTTTATCGAAAAGGTTTGGTATACATGTGTCAAGCATGGATATATTTCTGAAGATTACGATATCATGGGAAAGTTTCTTGACGAAATGAAAGTCACTCCATAAGCAAAACATGTAACAATTTGAAAAATCTATAAAAACCCGGTATCGTTCCTGATTTTCATCAGATCAAACAAACATTTTAAAGAGCAACATGGTTTGGAGAAACATTGTAACGCATTGGCTTTCGGATAAAATTATAACGCAAGAGGGAAATTTGGCAACTCTGGATTTGATGCGACTTTTGATAGAGAAGAATATAATACCAGCAACGCTTGTCGATAACGCAACGTTGCACTCAATTATGTTGACGCAAATCATATTGGAAACATTAACAGGTGTATCGGTACCTCGAGCCACCCAGGGACCGAACTTTACCTATCGTATGAATGCTAAGGAAATGATGATGTGGGACTTTGCTAGAAAAAACGAAAAACAAATCGCAACGCTAGAAGAAGAAACGGGGGTGAATTTGGATCATTATCACAAACTAAACATTGGAAATTAACTTTGAGATCAAAAGGAGGATAAAGGGGGTTTAACGAATACGAAAATGTATACATTTTTAGAGCAAAATATGAGTACTTAGTGACGCTTGGATGCATGCATAAATTAACACAGACAAATATTAACGTTTTAAACAATTTATTCCTTTAGGTATAACAATTATTTACACAAATATACAGTTATTAAACATATTGTCCAGCTTTTACACTGTTTTTCTAGTTTCGATCGTTTTATTTTGTAAACATTGCCGTCTTCCGTAAGCACAAGTTTGCGTAGGAAGGGTTTGGTGGGATTTTGTAGCAGTTGTCTGGAAATTCTCTAAAGCTTCTGTGGAGATTCTGTGGAGCTTCTGTGGAGTTTCTGTAAAGCTTCTGTGAAGCTTCTGTGGAGCTTCTGTAAAGCTTCTGTGGAGCTTCTGTGAAGCTTCTGTGGAGCTTCTGTAGAGCTCTCCAAAATATGAGTAATTAGTGACGCTTGGATGCATGCATAAATTAACACAGACAAAGATTAACGTTTTAAACAATGTATTCCTTTAGGTATAACAATTATTTACACAAATATACAGTTATTAAACATATTGTCCAGCTTTTACACTGTTTTCTATGCGAGGGTCGATGTGAGGTCGATGTGAGGTCGATGTGAGGTCGATGTGAGGTCGATGTGAGGTCGATGTGAGGTCGATGTGAGGTCGATGTGAGGTCGATGACCAAACAAGCCAAACAAGCCAAACAGGCCAAACAAGCCAAACAGGCCAAAAAGGCCAAACAGAGGTTCTGTAGGGGTTCTCTGGGGGTTCTCTCGGGGTTCTCTCGGGGTTCTCTCGGGGTTCTCTCGGGGTTCTCTAGGGGTTCTCTCGGGGTTCCCTGGGGGTTCCCTTGGGGTTCCCTCGGGGTTCCCTTGGGGTTCCCTCGGGGTTCCCTCGGGGTTCCCTTGGGGTTCCCTCGGGGTTCCCTTGGGGTTTCCCTGGGGTTCCCTTGGTTTTTATTATTTTTATTTTTTATTTTTTTCCCAAAGGCCAATCGGGCCACTCGGACAATATTTATTTCGACATGCGGGCTTTTGCGGGACACATTTAGCAAGTCCCGTAGAAGTACTCATTTACGGGACCTTGTTGCGGGACATATTTAGGTATGTCCCGACGTCCCGGGGTCCCGTTTGACAAAATGTATAGGTATCGCCATGTAACAGTCTTACGGGACGTCGGGATGCGTTAAGATGCGTCCCGTAGCGACGTCCCGGGGTCCCGTTTGACGAAATGTATAGGTCTTGCCATGGGACAGTCTTACGGGACGCGTTAAAATGCGTCCCGCAAGACGTCCCGGGGTCCCGTTTGACAAAATGTATAGGTATCGCCATAGAACAGTGTTACGGGACGCCGGGACGCGTTAAAATGCGTCCCTCAAGACGTCCCGGGGTCCCGTTTGACAAAATGTATAGGTATCGCCATAGAACAGTCTTACGGGACGCCGGGAAGCGTCTACAGGCTTTTTCAAGGACTTGTTTGTTCGACATAATCATTAAAAACTGTGTACCCTGAAAAGAGAAGTCATTTCGCTCCATGCCACGAACGCGTAAAGACTGTCCTCTGTGCGGAAAGAAAAACCTTTGCAAACTATCCAATCATTTGGCAGACATTCACCGTTTATCAAGTGAAGAAAGACGTGTTTATCTGAATAACGTCAAGTCATCTTGCGCAGATGAAGAAGACCACGACATTATGCCCAGAGCAAAAAGAGCTAGAATGGATAATTTCAATGAAGGGACATCTACCTCTTCTGAATATCACAACGGCGATATTTTCGATAGTGATGATGATAACGAGGAAGAATATAACAGCGAAGAAAAAGAGAGCAGCAGCGAAGAAAATGAGAACAGCGAGGAAAATGACAGCAAAGAGGAAGGCGAAGACGGGGGTCACCAAACCAGCGAAGATGGAGAAGACTATGACCCCTGGCCAACGTTGATACATGAAGCAAAACTGCAACTTTTGGATGAATTTCAAGAAAACGTTGCGTGTATTGAAAATGAAGGTTTTAGTGAGGTTGAAGCTAAGAGGCAATCGTTTTCAGCACTTCTTCCAAAACTGACAAAAGAACTAGAAGATGTTTATGTAGACCGGCTGCTGTGGATGTCACACATGAAAAAAGATCCAACTCACCAGAAGATTATGCAGACAAGAGATAATTTGATAGACGTAGATCTCCTCGACCGCGACGAAGCTTTATATTCCGCAGTAGAAAAGAGAAAATATCTTTTCAAGCGTCTGCTAGAAGACAGGCAACATTTCTATGATGATGATGGTGTTGATGAAGATGCTGCTGACTCATAAATTACAAATTAAAAATGTAATAGCTAATTGTGTTAAAATAAAGCAGTTGCACCATTCAAGTTGTTTGATCAGTTACTTTTTTCTTAAACGGGGCACACTACCCGTATTATACACAGGAATAACTACACTTCCTTAAAAACATTCCCGCACGAAAAATTTCACTACATCCTTGAAATTATGCCCGCAGAAAGATGGCTGGCAATTCCTTCGAACGGGACCCCGGGACGCCCTTACAAAAACACCCTGCTGATGAATACAAAAAGTCAAAACGTGTTTATTTAAAATAGTAAAACCATACATATATTAATTATTGTCCTGAAATATAATGTTCATGTTCTGAATGGCCCTATTTTGCTGTAGGCTTATTGCGTCGCGTTGGGAGGTTTTAATGTTGTTGTTTTCCAGCACTCTCCTGGCACTCTATCACGCTTCCTAACACCCCAGTTTAACAGACCGATCTCGGTTAAGTCTTTGTATTTAGTCCAATGAGCAGCTGACTTTTCTGGGTTTTTTAGTCTCCAGTGTCTAGACGTCTCGCAAGCTTCTTCGCGGTGATTCTCCCTATAATTGTTTCTACTATTCTCAACTTCAGGGAGACACAGTATGGCAGAGTCTTGCTCGTTTAGAGATATTACACGGCGGAGTTGTTTTTTACTCATGTTGCCCGCATAGATGATACCTCTTTTCTTTGCCATTGCAATTAGAAGTTTACGCGATGATTCCCTCGGTTCTTTTTGCTCTTTAACTCTTTCTTCCTTACTCTCTTCCGTTTCAAACACAGGGCGTTGTTCCGCTTCAAATATTTTTTTCCCACGATCGACTTGCGGTTCATCAGATGTCCCCGCGCCGTCATTCGCTTCATCAAAAGATATTTTCTGGCCACGACCATTTTGTACGAAAGGCTCGTCCGATGTCTCTCCGTTCATATCATCATAAGCTCTCTTCTGGCCTTTCTGTAACACGGGTTCGTCATTCTGCCAATCATACAGAAATCTCTTTCGTTGTTCCGGGGTCCAGTTATCCGTAAAATCAGCCACAAGCCCTAGCCGCTCGTTTTCCATTCGCCATTCCCTTATACGTTGAAAAATATCCATTTTCTTCTCAAACATAAGCCGTTGTTCAAGCTCATTCAACACATGTTGGTTTTCCAGCTCAGCGAGTTCCGCAATCGTTTGGCACTCGGATATTTTCGTATCCATGTCTAAACAAAAAGTGTTTTAAGTTCATTTACTGTCTACCACGACCAAGAAAGTTTACATAAATTAACAGACGTGTATAGGTAATTACCTTTAAAATCAGGTCTTTTAAAATTCCAAGCAGTCCAGTAAAGTTTCTCTGTGAACAATATATCAAAGCCAGTCTTTTCACAAGAAATATATCCAACAATGTTCTCTCTGTGAAAGCCGTGAACAATATACCGAGTAGCATCTATATTCTCACCGCTTTATACTCTCGGTATGGATGTTACGCAACGCTTTATGTTACGCAACGCTATTAATATTTAAACGTTACGCAACGCTTTATGTTACGCAACGCTTTATGTTACGCAACGCTTTATGTTACGCAACGCTTTATGTTACGCAACGCTTTACGTTACGCAACGCTTTATGTTACGCAACGCTTTACGTTACGCAACGCTTTACGTTACGCAACGCTTTATGTTACGCAACGCTATTAGTATTTAAACGTTACGCAACGCTTTATGTTACGCAACGCTTTACGTTACGCAACGCTTTATGTTACGCAACGCTTTACGTTACGCAACGCTTTACGTTACGCAACGCTTTATGTTACGCAACGCTATTAGTATTTAAACGTTACGCAACGCTTTATGTTACGCAACGCTTTATGTTACGTCATCTCATTATTATTCTTACTTCCAGGCGTATGAATACTAATTACTTCCGGATGTATGCAAATGACGTCATATGGCGGGAAAATTACGATGGATGTACGTTGCTGACGTCATATGGCGGGAAAATTCTGCTGTATAGGGGGGATAAGCTACTATCGTCCAAGTTATTAAAGTCTTTCGAAGCGAGGTAGGTTGGTTTGTGTTTACCCCAGTTCGTGTTGACTTTCGGGAGATGGAGGTTGTTACAGGATCTTGTGCTGTGGGAATGGATGCTGCAGTTAGTTCTCAGGTTGAAGTTGAAATCGATCAGTCCATTAGTGCATTTGTAGATGAAGATACAACGATGTTTATATCTGCGAGATGAGAGAGTTGACCAGTGTAATGTAGCGAGAGCTTCGGTTGCTGAAGAAAGAGGAGGGAGATCTAGTATCAATTTAGCTGCTTTATTTTCCAAGGTTTGCAGGGAGTTCATAAGTTCAGAATTGTTTTTATCGCCCCAAATTACATCAGCGTAGTCGAATAGCGGTAGCATTGTCGAGGTATAGAAGATCTGTCTTGCATCCAGCGGTAAGAAATATTTCACACGGCGCAGCAATCCCAATCTTTGGTTGATTTTCCCCATTAATTTATCAATATGTTCATGCCAGGTAAGGTTCTCGATGATCGTGATGCCCAGATATTTCAACGATTGTTCTTGTTTTATCGTCCGATTGCAAATAGAGATGTTAACGTTGGAGATGGATCTTAGGCGTTGTCTACCGGCGAAAATGATGAACTTTGTCTTGTCATGATTGAGTGTAAGAAGGTTGCTGTTTAGATAACAGGAAAGGGAGTGTAGGTCGGAGTTGAGTTTTGACTGAAGTTCGGAAATGCTGTCCGCAGAGTAATAAAGGAGTGTGTCATCAGCATAAAGTATCGACTTGCAGTGAGTCAAGCATTCAGGTAGATCATTAATATAAATAAGGAAGAGAAGTGGTCCAAGAATACTTCCCTGAGGGACTCCGACAGTTACTGGCTTGGGATGGGACATTGAATTATTGATCATGGTTACTTGGGTACGGTTTGATAGATACGAGCAGAACCAGTCGAGAACAGACGAGGTGAAGCCGATTGTTTTCAATTTCTCCAATAAGATGGTATGGTTGACGGTATCAAAAGCTTTCCTTAGGTCGATAGAGACGGCACCAGTAATCTTTCTGTGATCGAGATTATCCAGTATCTGCTCAGTAAAATGTGCCAGGGCAATGGTAGTTGACAGTTTGGAGCGAAAACCAAATTGTTGGGAAGCTAGTAACTTGTGTTCTTGCAGGTAATTGTAAACTTGATGGTGGACGATTCGTTCTAGTAACTTACTCAAGGTTGGTAGGATGGTGATTGGTCGGTAGTTGTAAAGATATACTTTATAAGGGGCTGTTTATATGGAAGCCGGGCTGGCTCGCTTAGCGGACCAGCCCGCTTAGCGAGATCTCGCCGTGTAATTGATTTTATAGTAAAAACTACTGTGTGTTTATATGGACGCGCGGGCTGGCCCGGTTCCCGAGATCTCGCTTGAAAAAGGCGAGATCTCGCTTACCGGGATGAAAATTTCCCCATATAAACACTCACTAACCGGGCCAGCCCAGTTGCCGGGTTGAAAGTTCAAAGAGATGCCGCCGCCAATTTGTCTGCGAGCTATTTTTGTATCTGCGTAGCAGATATAATGCTATCGACTTGTTAATGTTTATGTTAATGTTTATGTTAGCTGTTAGTGTTAGCTTGTAGCCATTCAGCGACGAGCTTATATCAGCCAATCAGCGATTAGCTTACAAATCGACCATTGATGTTGATTATTTCAAGATGGCGGACTACTGAAGGGCGAAAATTGTAAAAATGAGTAAAATTTTTAATTTGACGGTGAAAATTATGCATCAAACCAACGATCATTTTAATTTTGTATATTGTTTTGAACATGGCAAGAGTCGAGGGAGTATTGGAAGTGGTTGATCGTATTTCACGCTGTGAAAATGATTCGCCAATTTACACAAAGTATTTTAATACTTTACTTGACCTGCTATATATCAATATCATTTGAACCAGGAAACAAGGTAAGCCTTTTTAAATATTGTACGAATATCCTGCATTATTCGAGCTTCTATTTCGACAAAGTTAACTCATAAAAGTGTTAAAATAATGCAATATTTATTCTCAACACTATTTGTGTAAAAGTCTCAAATCGAATTGTCATTTCGATAGTCAATAGCTATCACCTTATACTTTTAAGATTTTTAATTGGTATAAAGATATAAGCACAGTTTGGCATTTATTTCCCAAACTGCTGCGACTAGGGGGACGAAAATAGTTGATGGTATGTAATATTTATATGTGGTGTGTCTTTTTAAATATTGTACGAATATCCTGCATTATTCGAGCTTCTATTTCGACAAAGTTAACTCATAAAAGTGTTAAAATAATGCAATATTTATTCTCAACACTATTTGTGTCAAAATCGTCAAATCGAATTGTCATTTCGATAGTCAACATCACCTTATACTTTTGATATTTTTAATTGGTATAACGATATAAGCATAGTTTGGCATTTATTTCCCAAACTGCTGTGACTAGGAGGACGAAAATAGTTGATGGTATGTAATATTTATATGTGGTGTGTCTTTTTAAATATTGTACGAATATCCTGCATTATTCGAGCTTCTATTTCGACAAAGTTCACTCATAAAAGTGTTCAAATAATGCCATATTTATTCTCAACACCATTTGGGTCAAATCGACAATAGTTTGTGGTCATTGTTTCTCATTTCAATCAATAGTCAACATCACATTTCGACAAAGTTCACTCACAAAAGTGTTAAAATAAAGCCATATTTATTTTCAACACCATTTGGGTCAAATCGACAATAGTTCATGGTCATTGTTTGTCATTTCAATCGTCAACATCATCTTATATTAAATTTACTTTTGATATTTGATTGGTATAACGATATAAGCACAGTTTGGCATTTCTTTCCCAAATTGTTGTGACTAGGGGCCTAAATGAGTTGATGGTATGTAATATTTATATGTGGTATGTAAATAGTGCTGCTAACATAACCTTTATTCTCAAGTATAAAAGACTAAAATCTTAACGTTTCACAATTGTTTAAAAAATTGCTCCCATGGGCTATAGGCCTTCGTCCCTTTATGCACAGTTTTTTAAAAGCAACATAAACGTTCATCCACTCATTGAGTGATATTGACCTCGTGGATTGACATCTATGCAAGTGCACATGCGCAGATACATGTACGCTTTGCGTGCCTATTTTTGTATCTGCGTAGCAGATATAATGCTATCGTGTTGTAAATGTTTATGTTAATGTTAATGTTAGTGTTAGCTTCTAGCCATTCAGCGACGAGCTTATATCAGCCAATCAGCGATTAGCTTACATCTCGTTTGACCAATCAGTGACCGCTAGCTTAAAATGACGTAATTATATTGTTACTCTTTGATCTCGATGTATAACTGGATTGATGTTCATTATTTCAAGATGGCGGACTATAGGCCGTGGGCTGTGACCTGAAAACGTTCAGGTCCGTCGCCCCCATCACGGTGCTAAAATATTTCAACGGGTATTAGGAGTTTTGAATACGCTCATTTCAAATATCTTTGTTCCCACGCGCGAAAACCTGCAGTTTTTTCAAAATCTAAGGCCAAAGTTTGATATTTTTATCGGCCGGCGGCCATCTTGAATTCCGCGGTACTTTTGATCTATCGGTTATCTTTCCGGCTTATAACTTGAAGTATCTGCCGTACTCTAGAAACGTGGGCTCATAAACAACATAAATATGGATGAGTTAGTTGGCAAAAAGCTTTCTTCTTCGCAATGTTTTATTCATTTCGAAGGCAAATCCGGTGAACTATGCAAGCTAACACAACATACTATTAGTAAGATGAATGAATATTGTCAAAGATGGATAAATTTAGATGGAGAACAGCGCCAAATCGCAGCAAATGTGAGCGAACATTCAACAATGGACATTTGGACTTGTAAATATTTATAGACCTCGCCACCTTTTAAAATACTTTATTTTTTCCCTTAAATGCAAGATTATATATATAAATTATGCAGTATAACATGCTGTAAAATGCTTTCACAAAGAAGTTTATAGGCAACAAATTTGAAACTTGCATAACAACTGTGTTTATTCCTATTAAACTCCAGGGCCAGACATATTCTATAGGACGAAGGGCCTTCGAGCGAAACGTGGAAGTTCTTATTGTATTTTTCAGGTAGTTTTACTCTACTCATCTGCCGAATCTTCTTTTGGAGTTTTATATAATGTTTTCATTGTATCTATGAGACTATGTCCAGGCATTAAAAACGTAAATTTACTTGAACTGTCGAACATTATTATTGTCACAGCATTTTGATTGGATATTGTCTTTCACGTGAATACTTTTCTACCTTCATTGTAAAAGCAGTATGTTTGTCTATATTTTACTAACTTTTCTGACGAGAACCATTGGCATCAATGCTCAATGTTGAAGAGTGAAATATACGTTTCGTCCAAGGACAAAGGTCAATCGTCTGGGAAAGGATTTATTGGCATGACATATTTTTGCCGAAATATAGGTTTGAAAATACTAAATTTAAAAGATAATAATCTGACTTCATAACATAGTCGTCTTTTGGACGAAAACGTATATCTGACCCTTCCTAGTTTTCAACAGTCACTGACACTGTCTTCTTCCATATCACTACCAGAGTCATTTTCTGAGTCATCATCAATACATTCATTAGACTCCTTCGGACGATTTTGCATCCAACACATTGACACATCTCATTACAATGGTTACTTGCCTTTTGCACGAACATCTCAAGGTTTCACAGCCTGTTTTGCACTTACAGTTGCAATCCTTGAGTAATACATCAGAGCACACTTGTTTTCCATCCACACCACGGCAATATTCCCTTTCTCATCGATCTTCCATCCATGGTGAGTCGGTGAAGGTGCATTATTATCGGTGATGTTGCTTTCTTCCATATTGCTGCCTGGTAATTTGCCCGTTGAAGGTGCTTCACAAGGCAATCGTTGTTTGGAGGTAAAGCTGCATCAGAAAACTTACCCATCCTGAACAAACTGGACCTTGCTTCATTTACAGAAGTGGTATCCTTAACACCATATAACAGACACGTGATAGATTCAAGGTTCTTCCGAATGGTCCCATCCACAAAAATCATTTCCAAATTGCGAAAAGGTGTCGAGGGATGTTTTATTGCTTGAGACCAATTTCCAAGTAGATATTTTGCTTCGACCGTAAAACGAGCTTGTAGAATCACATCCTTGATAATAAAGGAAATGAAATATGTCAAGTCTGTTGGAGAATTTGTTGTGCTTAAATAACGGTACATGTACAAAAGTTTCAGTTAACTCATTAAAGACACACAGCCACATGTGTGATTTATCACAGCCAACTCTATCCTGTGAACAGGCAGAGTGAGGAACAATTAACGAGTTTAATGAAAATCAAGTGCATGGTGTATGGTGTGTTCATACAGTTAAAGGCAATACCTAATCGTTGCTCACCTGTAAATGCATGAAATCCAATCAATGCTTTGCCCTCTTTCTCGCCAATCTGCTGAAGAACACAATTGACATCAATAATTCGAGTCTTATCTTTGATACCTGTCTCAAAAAATAGTCGACAACGAAGTACCGGGCAAAAGTTGAGCATGATGATGAAGACGTCCGTATCCGGGCTCTTTATTACAACGCTTCCATGCGACTGAGATGCATGAGATGCATGAAGAATCATTCTGGTGTCCGCTTCTTCGTGGTCACAAAATAATTCTGATATTTCTTCGACATTGTTAGGTGCATCATTGGGTCGTGGCTCGAGGCGATGACACTTATCATCATGGCAAACATATATAATAATTCCACTGAACATCGCGGATTTGTATCCGGACCACTGCTCAAACAAAAACCGAATCAAAGCTTGTTCAGTGGAATTATCCACTGATGTTCAGTGGAATTATCCGCGATGTTCAGTGGAATTATTATATATGTTTGCCATGATGATAAGTGTCATCGCCTCGAGCCACGACCCAATGATGCACCTAACAATGTCGAAGAAATATCAGAATTATTTTGTGACCACGAAGAAGCGGACACCAGAATGATTCTTCATGCATCTCATGCATCTCAGTCGCATGGAAGCGTTGTAATAAAGAGCCCGGATACGGACGTCTTCATCATCATGCTCAACTTTTGCCCGGTACTTCGTTGTCGACTATTTTTTGAGACAGGTATCAAAGATAAGACTCGAATTATTGATGTCAATTGTGTTCTTCAGCAGATTGGCGAGAAAGAGGGCAAAGCATTGATTGGATTTCATGCATTTACAGGTGAGCAACGATTAGGTATTGCCTTTAACTGTATGAACACACCATACACCATGCACTTGATTTTCATTAAACTCGTTAATTGTTCCTCACTCTGCCTGTTCACAGGATAGAGTTGGCTGTGATAAATCACACATGTGGCTGTGTGTCTTTAATGAGTTAACTGAAACTTTTGTACATGTACCGTTATTTAAGCACAACAAATTCTCCAACAGACTTGACATATTTCATTTCCTTTATTATCAAGGATGTGATTCTACAAGCTCGTTTTACGGTCGAAGCAAAATATCTACTTGGAAATTGGTCTCAAGCAATAAAACATCCCTCGACACCTTTTCGCAATTTGGAAATGATTTTTGTGTGGATGGGACCATTCGGAAGAACCTTGAATCTATCACGTGTCTGTTATATGGTGTTAAGGATACCACTTCTGTAAATGAAGCAAGGTACAGTTTGTTCAGGATGGGTAAGTTTTCTGATGCAGCTTTACCTCCAAACAACGATTGCCTTGTGAAGCACCTTCAACGGGCAAATTACCAGGCAGCAATATGGAAGAAAGCAACATCACCGATAATAAATGCACCTTCACCGACTCACCATGGATGGAAGATCGATGAGAAAGGGAATATTGCCGTGGTGTGGATGGAAAACAAGTGTGCTCCTGATGTATTACTCAAGGATTGCAACTGTAAGTGCAAAACAGGCTGTGAAACCTTGAGATGTTCGTGCAAAAAGGCAAGTAACCATTGTAATGAGATGTGTCAATGTGTTGGATGCAAAAATCGTCCGAAGCAGTCTAATGAATGTATTGATGATGACTCAGAAAATGACTCTGGTAGTGATATGGAAGAAGACAGTGTCAGTGACTGTTGAAAAACTAGGAAGGGTCAGATATACGTTTTCGTCCAAAAGACGACTATGTTATGAAGTCAGATTATTATCTTTTTAAATTTAGTATTTTCAAACCTATATTTCGGCAAAAATATGTCATGCCAATAAATCCTTTCCCAGACGATTGACCTTTTGTCCTTGGACGAAACGTATATTTCACTCTTCAACATTGAGCATTGATGCCAATGGTTCTCGTCAGAAAAGTTAGTAAAATATAGACAAACATACTGCTTTTACAATGAAGGTAGAAAAGTATTCACGTGAAAGACAATATCCAATCAAAATGCTGTGACAATAATAATGTTCGACAGTTCAAGTAAATTTACGTTTTTAATGCCTGGACATAGTCTCATAGATACAATGAAAACATTATATAAAACTCCAAAAGAAGATTCGGCAGATGAGTAGAGTAAAACTACCTGAAAAATACAATAAGAACTTCCACGTTTCGCTCGAAGGCCCTTCGTCCTATAGAATATGTCTGGCCCTGGAGTTTAATAGGAATAAACACAGTTGTTATGCAAGTTTCAAATTTGTTGCCTATAAACTTCTTTGTGAAAGCATTTTACAGCATGTTATACTGCATAATTTATATATATAATCTTGCATTTAAGGGAAAAAATAAAGTATTTTAAAAGGTGGCGAGGTCTATAAATATTTACAAGTCCAAATGTCCATTGTTGAATGTTCGCTCACATTTGCTGCGATTTGGCGCTGTTCTCCATCTAAATTTATCCATCTTTGACAATATTCATTCATCTTACTAATAGTATGTTGTGTTAGCTTGCATAGTTCACCGGATTTGCCTTCGAAATGAATAAAACATTGCGAAGAAGAAAGCTTTTTGCCAACTAACTCATCCATATTTATGTTGTTTATGAGCCCACGTTTCTAGAGTACGGCAGATACTTCAAGTTATAAGCCGGAAAGATAACCGATAGATCAAAAGTACCGCGGAATTCAAGATGGCCGCCGGCCGATAAAAATATCAAACTTTGGCCTTATATTTTGAAAAAACTGCAGGTTTTCGCGCGTGGGAACAAAGATATTTGAAATCAGCGTATTCAAATCTCCTAATACCCGTTGAAATATTTTAGCACCGCGATGGGGGCGACGGAATTCGATTTCTAGCCACATTTTGGCAGCACAGCCCACGGCCTACTACTGAAGGGTGAGAATTGTAAACATGACTAAAATTATAAATTTGACGGTGAAAATTATCCATCAAACCAACGATAGTTTTAATTTTCTGTATTGTTTTGAACGTGGCAAGAGTCGAGGGAGTATTTTTATGGAGTACTGGAAGTGCATTTAAGCATTTTACGCTGTGGAAATGATTCGCCAATTTACACAAAGTATTTTCTCAATTTGACCTGCTTTATATCAATGTCATTTGAATCAGGAAACAAGGTAAGCCTTTTTAAATATTGTACGAATATCCTGCATTATTCGAGCTTCTATTTCGACAAAGTTCACTCATAAAAGTATTAAAATAATGTAATATTTATTCTCAACACTATTTGGGTCAAAATCGTCAAATCGAATTGTCATTTCGATAGTCAACATCACCTTATACTTTTGATATTTGATTGGTATAAAGATATAAGCAAAGCTTGGCATTTCTTTCCAATTGCAGACTGTGACTACAAGGACTAAATGAGTTGTGGTATGTAATATTTATATGTGGTGTGTAAATACTAAATAGTGGTGTTATATCCAACTTTTATTCTCAAGTATAAAAGACTAAAATCTGAAGGTTTCAACAATTGGTTTAAAACATTGCGAGGATT
Source organism: Trachythela sp. YZ-2020 (assembly GCA_016169945.1). Lineage (NCBI taxonomy): Eukaryota > Metazoa > Cnidaria > Anthozoa > Malacalcyonacea > Clavulariidae > Trachythela > Trachythela sp. YZ-2020. Next base: position 845,867 of record JADLSH010000120.1, on the reverse strand, counting down.
GCGAGTTAAAAAATATTTTGTTGTCTTACACTGAGTTTCGTGGAGCGTGGGGGGAGCATGCGTTATTGAGCATTTTTTGTAGTCTCAGACAACGTTTTTCGATCTTTCCCCGCGCGCTCGCATTTCCAAATCCCCTATTTTCCATATGCTCCCCCCACGCTTCATAAGACCCTGTGTAAGACGAGTCCGTCTGAAGACAGTTCAGTGTGCATGCAAAACTGGTGGATGTGGATCAGCAACAGGTATGGTGCAATTGAAAAGATATGAAATATTCACATAAAAATATTTGAGGGTTTGAACACGCTAGCCTAAAAGATACCATTCGTCAGAAGAGTTAGTTACTGTACTAACTCTCCTGACGAAGTGCCTTCGTTCGAAGTGCCTTCGTTCGAAGTGTCTATAAGCGTTTTGTATCTTTCAGGCTAGCGAGTTCTGACTTCTGACCCTCCAAGATTGTCAATTTAAATAACTGTTATTTTAAAATACAGGAAGACGAAGTAACGCTGTATGTGGATGCATTAAAGATAACTTGCCATGCACAGCAATGTGTCAGTGCCAAGGTTGCACAAACAATCAAGAACAGGAGTTACCTGAAGACGACATGGACGACAGTGGCTCAGATGAAGAGGACGATGAATATAACTAACAAGAGAGAGTTGGCTTTTTGACACAAGCATGCTTTTAAATAATTAAGCCAAACTCTTTAAAAACATTCTTTTAATACTGTTTATATATATTCCTTCGGAACAGATCCTATTGATTGATTAGGCTAGATTTCGCTCGTGATAAATTAGATAATTACTCATGCCCCGTTAACACGGCATTCGCTTGTCACGACTCACAACAACAACACTTGCCGTTCAGGAGTAATGTTTGGCCACTAAGTTTACCCCCTTCACAGTTTTCGTTTTATTTTATCGTACTTGTATAATCGCAATTTCAAGTCATTCGGCCATTCTGACAGCAAACCCATGCCGTGTAAAGGCGATGTTACACAGGACAACTTTTAGCAACAACTCGCAATGCAAATGATCCTATACGAAATTTTATTGGTTCTGCAACGATTTGCATTGCGAGTTGTCGCTAAAAGTTGTCCCGTGTAATATCACCTTAAAGGGCGCCTAAGTAAATCGGGGGGGGGGGGGGTAGGCATCCTTTATACTTATGAAATTATATGTGTTTAGGTATTTGAGTGGTGAAGCCTAAACATGGCATGCTATGCTATTAAAGTTGAGGTCAAATCCAATTGTAAACAAACCTGTGACATCGGTTTGTTTACATTTTTAATAAACACCCTATATTTAAAAAATATGTCGTGTTCTGGTTCGCTAATACGATAAATTACATAGACGTAGTATGACCATTTGCCCATGCTGGCCTCACCATTAGTATTTTTATTACACCTAGATATATAGACGTCTAAATGATGATGAAATGTTGAATTTGTGTCTTTGGGAGCATTACATGGTGTTATATAATATAAACTCTTTAGTAGTTCTAACATAAAGTAACTAAAAATAATGCCTACTCAGCTATTTTTCAACTTCCAATATGGCCGCCATTGTTCGTGAACTGAGCTGCACAAAGAGCCGATTTTTGCCTTAATGAGCAAATTTCCGCTTTGACATACATTGGTAAATTAATCAGCAATACTTCAGGTACGTGTCTTAAAAAAATCAGTTGGTTCCTCTATGTGCGCATGATGATTTACTTTCTGAGTGACTTTTTAGCCTTCGGCCCATGGTCTGTTGTCGTGAGGAATCAGGAATGCGTCTCACTGAATACTTATTAATCGAGTCTGTTCAAGCATTTGGGTCAAATTGAAGTATAACAATAAGGAGCTAAATGATCATCTTAAAATATTGCAAGACTTAGGGAGAACTAAGCTCTTCGGTTTTCTTGTGAAAACTTGACCCGTTTACAGCGTAATAATTATCAAGAATATGTGATAGCTGACCCTTGAACTCTAATAAATAAAGTTCGTTATTGCGCGTTTATATATGTCTGAATTATATTCAACACTGATTTCTAGACATTCTAGTTTCTCTTTAGTTTCCCACAAACACAAATAAATACCCACGTACGGTTCGCCAAAACTATTGTAGAGTATAGATGTTTTAGAGCGATGCGCTTTACGAGGCGCAATGTTGTTGTTGGAAATATAATATCCCTCTTATAGACTGAAGTATGTCGAATATTTTACACAGTGCGTGATGATACCGCGGCTTTTATGGTAGATACAGGTAAAAACAATATTGCGATTTTATCGCAGCCGGGCCAACTCACCTACCCGGGACCGCGGTTGTCGCTGCTGAGTCAACTCACCTAGCCGAGTTGAAAATTGCATTTTCTGTCCATGTAATCGCATTTTCAGCTGAGTTGTCCCGGCAAAGCGAGTTGCAAATCGCACGTGCACTGCTTTTTATATTGAAAATATAAACATATATAACGTTTAAGAGACTTAAACTAGACCCTTAGACATTTCAGACAGCAAAGCGAATAAATGGAGCTCGTTATTGCGCGTTTATGTCTGAATTCTATTCAACAATGATTTCTAGTTTCTCTTTAGTTTCCCAAAAATACAAGTAAATACCCATGTATGGTTCGCTCAAACTATTGTAGAGTATATAGATGTTTTAGAGCGATGCGCTTTACGATCGTCGAGTCTTGAAGGCGTAATGTATGTCGAATATTTTACATAGTGCGTGACGAACATCAGCATGATTTGTACGTTTCTCGTTCGTATTGCATTTATCGTATCGTTCCCTTGATGCGTTATTGATCTGGTTAAAACACAAGTACGTAACTCAAAATGCGCAAATATTCTATCAAGATGCACACAAAAGATTGACAAGAAAATTGCATGCGTTTTGTGCGGATGACTTGGGTGACCGGGGGAGTGCAAGTTGTGACACCCCCAAAAAACCACGATGACAATACAGACAGGGGCATATTAAACCTATGGCTTGGCTCTGCCAGCCGTAGTAACTATATACACCTCGTCCCAATGGGAATACTTGTCCCTAGAGTCATACTATTGTTGTTTATTGTGTTTGCCCCCTTTGCAAAATGGCGCCCGTAATTACGAAATTGCCTATTGTTGAATATTACTCCTTCATTGGCAACTGTGGCAACACCATGATCAGATACATTTTAATTTTAATTTTTTTTTTAATTTTTAATTTTATTAGCTTTGCCATTATATATCAACACTATACATACAATACAAAAACACATGCATATAGACATCTATAAAACGTCATACACATCTGGCAGGATATCTGCAACAGCTTAACGCCAATTACTGCAGATCCTAAGTTACAATATAGGAACACAAATCTACACACGACACACAACAATGAACTAAAAACAGCACGATATAGGTTTAGTAAGATCTCGAGCTACATTACATTTAACACACACAGATTTCCATGTTCTCGGCTCGTCCACGTTGAAAACGTATTCAAGTGCCATTTTATAATGGGCGTATAGACTCCTCCTAAATTCGTTCATTTCAATGTCCTTACATCTTAAATGGTGAGGCAACGCGTTCCAAACTCTGGTTGTCCGTAGAAGAAACGACTTCTGGTAGGTGGAGGTTTTACATTTTGGAACAATGAAGTTCAGGGAGTTTGGAGTTGCTGATCTGGTTGGTCGATTTGAACGTTGAGGTATTGGTAGAATGTCACTATTTAGGTTTACTATGTCATGGTTCGATTTGAAGAATAACATTAGGTCTAGAAATTCGTGCCAGTAACACAATGGTAGAAGGTTAAGTGAGAGGAGCCGATGTTTATAGGTGATATCGCATAAGAATGGGAGATCCATTATATATTTGGACGCGCGTCTTTGGACACGTTCTGTGCGTTTGATAAGTTCGACTGACTGTGGGGCCCAGACTTGCGAGGAGTACACGAAGTGGGAACGGACTAGAGACAGGTATAGGGTGCGGCGGATAGAGGGATTCTTGATCTTTATTGTACATCGTCGTATAAATCCGAGCGATTTACTAGCTTTGGCGCACTGGGAGAGGACTTGTTTGGACCAGGTAAGGTTGGAAGAGGTCCAAACGCCGAGATCACGTTCGCTGTCCGTGCTTTCCAGGATGTTATTTTGAAGTTTGTATGGATGCTCGACTCGGTTATATTTTCTGGTGTATCGTAGTACCTTGCATTTGTCTGGGTTGAGGAGAAGGTTGGCGTTGGTGGAATAAATTTGGAAGTTTTGAAGGTCATTGTCCATAGCAGAGGCATCTGAATTCGAATCAATCACTTTATATAGCTTCGTGTCGTCAGCAAAAGTCGCGATATTTGATTCATTAACAGCGTCGGAAAGATTGTTTTGGTACAGCAAATACAACAGTGGACCAAGGATTGAGCCTTGTGGTACTCCAGAACTAGTTACTGATAGTGGAGATGATGTTTCACCAAGTACTGTTGTCTGCTGGCGACGGTCTTCAAGGTAAGATCTGAACCAGCTTAAAAGATTACCTCCAAATCCAAAATCGCGAAGTCGATTGATTAGTTGCCGATGACTGACCCTATCGAATGCCTTAGACATATCGAGATAGATTACGTCCACTTGTTTGCCGTGATCGAGTTGTCGACCAATATATTCAAAAACTTCAATAAGCTGTGTGGTACATGACTTTCGAGGAATAAAACCATGTTGGCCAGGGTTGATCTGTTCAAAAACTCGATCTTTGATCTTGTCGAAAACACATCTTTCCAAAGCTTTCGAGATGAGAGAAAGGAGCGAAATAGGGCGATAGTTTTCCACGTGCTCTTTGTTCTCTTTCTTATGAACTGGGACCACATTTGCTAATTTCCAGTCATGAGGCAACACACCGGTTCTGAGTGATTTATTGAAAAGAATTGCGAGCGATGGAGCAATTTGATGTGCCGTTGCTGTTAGTAGACGTGCAGGAATCTGATCAGGACCTTGGGCTTTGTTGTTGTCTAGGCGATATAAGGCGGAGAAAACATCTGTATCTGTTAGGGTAATATTTTCTATGATCGCGTCATCAGAATGTCCTTGATGGTCAGTGACATGTTCGTTGATGGTGGGATCTGTAGTGAATATAGACGTAAAGTAGTTGTTGAACAGAGTGGCGATGTCAGCAGCATTGTCGGCACAGGTTCTTTTCGTTTCACTTACTTTCGGGTTATCACAACGGGAGGCGCAGAGAGAGTTGATGTAATTAGAGCGACTGTCGCGTAGCATACGTTTGATGGTTGATCGTAAATTTCTGAACTTTTCCACGATGTATTCCGTTGGATGTCGAGAGTTTTTAATCTTAGATCTGATGGAGTTTTTCTTTTTTATCAAGTGGAGTATTGAGGCATTTATCCATGGTACATAGTTTCGACCTTTAAGTTTCATTGTTGGAATATGCCGGGAGACTGCTTCTAGGAATGTAGTCTTCCAATTTGTCCAGTCGTGGTTGATGTCTCCATCGTCTGTTATCAAAGAGTCTAGATTCAAGGATTCGAGGGTAGTTCGTAGACCATCGAAATCACCTTGACGGAAATTGTACACTGTTCGCCGCACCTTCGGAACAGGATTACCACGGATTGAGAATTCAAAGAAGATGATGTTGTGGTCGGTAAAGAGTTCTGCTTGTGCGGGTGATAAAACTTCAGATATTTTGATTTGATCAGGGATGTTAGTAAGAACAAGATCGAGCGTATTGTTACCTCGTGTAGGTGTAGTGTTTAGCTGCTCCAAGAAATAATCATTAAGAAGTTCTACGAAAGCAATCTCACTTCTACCAGATGTTAGCTCAGGTGCATTCCAAGACACATTTGGCATGTTAAAGTCTCCAGCAAGAACAATGTTGGTGTTTTCTGAGCAAACAGAACTTAGAAAGTTGTTGAATCGGTCTAACCAGTTTTCATCTGCGTTTGGTGGACGATAACAAGAACAAATGATAAAACTGGAGTTGGATGTAGTGGTTATTTCAGCTACGGATATCTCTAAGTCGTGATCATGTTGTATTTCGCGAACTGATTTAAATGAAGAAATCTTAACAGCAACCAAAACTCCGCCACCACGAGCTCCGCGATCATTTCTAAATATAGTTTATCCTGAGTGAAGAATTTCAGAGTTGTTAACATCATTGTTTAGCCAAGTTTCGTTAACACAAACAATATCACTGTCGTCCGAGTATACTAGGTTCTGGAAACGTTCAACGTTACTTTCAGTTACGATCGTTGTCTTATGGAGACTCATCAGACTTCGAGCATTAAGAGCAAGGCATTTAAACTCGTGCAATTTGGGTCCAGGGTTGGTAGCAATATCACCAGCTAGTAGGATTAACATGAACGCATGGCTGGTAATTTTAATGACTTGAAAATGTAGACCATATCGATAGGTGGAAAAAACTGGTAGATTAAGTTTTCGAGATGTTTTATCTTGAGTTGTAAGCCAGATAGAACATAGTCTGTCAGGAAGTGTAGCAAGTTCTGAACTGATAGTTAGGACGGATCTCGAACTTGAGTCACTGAATTTTCGATTGGATATTAACTGTATTACGCTAAAACACTGCAACCACAGAAATGCGACAATAATGAAAAGTTTTTTAACCGTTGATAGTTTCTCCATTACAATGATGCTCGTTTAATAAAAGCTTTTCAAGATTGTTAAAAAGACTGCTGAGTTTCTTTAAATTCGAATTAAATTTGAATTATCCAGTTACAATTAAAGATCAGCGTTCCAACGCGCGTAAATCGAATAACGTAAGCACACAAAGTTGCGTGTCCAAGCTCGCCACGAAATCAACGAATTTTCAGTTAATATGACTTTAAACTCACCCAAATCGACGTGTATTTTTGCAATTTCTCCAGTCAGAATGCGAAAACTTTATTTTAATACCAGCAAGGAATGAAGAATATATCTTTAAATACCAATTTCTAGTAAGATCCAACCTCCAGAAGAGCTTTTGGTTGCAAAAATACCATAAATTCACGGAGCGTTTTGCGTGCGTATGCACGCGCGTGCAATTCAGCACGAATTCAGCACGAATTTTACATGTACGCTTAGCGTACCTATTTTTAATGTTAGCTGTTAGCTGTTAGCTTGTAGCCATTCAGCGACGAGCTTATATCAGCCAATCACCGATTAGCTTACACATCGTTTGACCAATCAGTGACCGCTAGCTTAAAATGACGTAATTATATTGTCACTCTTTGATCTCGATGTATAACTGGATTGATGTTGATTATTTCAAGATGGCGGACTACTGAAGGGCGAAAATTGTAAACATGAGTAAAATTTTTAATTTGACGGTGAAAATTATGCATCAAACCAACGATCATTTTAATTTTGTGTATTGTTTTGAACATGGCAAGAGTCGAGGGAGTATTGGAAGTGGTTGATCGTATTTTACGCTGTGAAAATGATTCGCCAATTTACACAAAGTATTTACGACTTTACTTGACCTGCTAATATCAATATCATTTGAATCAGGAAACAAGGTAAGCCTTTTTAAATATTGTACGAATATCCTGCATTATTCGAGCTTCTATTTCGACAAAGTTAACTCATAAAAGTGTTAAAATAATGCAATATTTATTCTCAACACTATTTGTGTCAAAATCGTCAAATCGAATTGTCATTTCGATAGTCAACATCACCTTATACTTTTGAGATTTTTAATTGGTATAACGATATAAGCATAGTTTGGCATTTATTTCCCAAACTGCTGTGACTAGGAGGACGAAAATAGTTGATGGTATGTAATATTTATATGTGGTGTGTCTTTTTAAATATTGTACGAATATCCTGCATTATTCGAGCTTCTATTTCGACAAAGTTCACTCATAAAAGTGTTCAAATAATGCCATATTTATTCTCAACACCATTTGGTCAAATCGACAATAGTTTGTGGTCATTGTTTCTCATTTCAATCAATAGTCAACATCACATTTCGACAAAGTTCACTCACAAAAGTGTTAAAATAAAGCCATATTTATTTTCAACACCATTTGGGTCAAATCGACAATAGTTCATTGTCATTGTTTGTCATTTCAATCGTCAACATCATCTTATATTAAATTTACTTTTGATATTTGATTGGTATAACGATATAAGCACAGTTTGGCATTTCTTTCCCAAACTGTTGTGACTAGGGGACTAAATGAGTTGATGGTATGTAATATTTATATGTGGTATGTAAATAGTGCTGCTAACATAACCTTTATTCTCAAGTATAAAAGACTAAAATCTTAAGGTTTCACAATTGTTTAAAAAATTGCTCCCATGGGCTATAGGCCTTCGTCCCTTTATGCACAGTTTTTTAAAAGCAACATAAACGTTCATCCACTCATTGAGTGATATTGACCTCGTGCATTGACATCTATGCAAGTGCACATGCGCAGATACATGTACGCTTTGCGTGCCTATTTTTGTATCTGCGTAGCAGATATAATGCTATCGACTTGTGATGTTAATGTAATGTTAGTGTTAGCTTGTAGCCATTCAGCGACGAGCTTATATCAGCCAATCAGCGATTAGCTTACAAATCGACCATTGATGTTGATTATTTCAAGATGGCGGACTACTGAAGGGCGAAAATTGTAAACATGAGTAAAATTTTTAATTTGACGGTGAAAATTATGCATCAAACCAACGATCATTTTAATTTTGTATATTGTTTTGAACATGGCAAGAGTCGAGGGAGTATTGGAAGTGGTTAATCGCATTTTACGCTGTGAAAATGATTCGCCAATTTACACAAAGTATTTACTTTACTTGACCTGCTATATATCATTTGAATCAGGAAACAAGGTAAGCCTTTTTAAATATTGTACGAATATCCTGCATTATTCGAGCTTCTATTTCGACAAAGTTAACTCATAAAAGTGTTAAAATAATGCAATATTTATTCTCAACACTATTACTGGAAAGTTTGTACTGCGCGGCCTAGATCTAGGCCGCGCAATTTCGGACAAAATGCGCGTCAGGACGCGCAAATTTTGAAATTTTCCCTATCCGCCGCGCAATATCGTAATGCGCCGCGGCTGTAAAGATATTGCGCAATATTTCAAGCGCGCAGCAAAGCCTGAACGTGCGGTAAACGCGCGCGTGAGAAGGGCGCGCAGGAAAGCGCGCGCGACTCGAGAAACGTTCGCGAAACTGAGAAAGGCACGCGACACTAACCGCGAATTCAATGCGCTGGAAGTGCTGCAGACAACAATAACATTAGAGTTGCCAAAGGCGCCCCACGTGCCGCATTTAATGAAATTTACTTCCGATTTGGTTGGCTTAGCGAATAGAAATTTGGCATTGAGGAATCTGATCTTCGCTGTTGGCAAATTATAAATTTTTCGCCGTATCGCGCTTTTTCGGTTTGACTTTTCAAGGCGAACATCGATACTTCGAAGTGACAAGCTGCTATTGAGTATTTTTACTGTGGAATTCTTTCGTGGAGACGTTCAAGAGACTTTAGGCGTTCAATTTTGCAAGGTGAGTGTATGTCGTGTTCGTAGTGATTGTATTTTTGTTTGCGCTTTATGGAAATTTATATAGCGTAATAGCGACTCATGTCTTAACTGTCTGAACACAATAACACACTGTTATATATATACTCAGGCGCCCGCCTTGGGCATTCAGACATTTCGTTACAAATTTTTAGCTTTATAAAGTCTTTTTACCTTTTATAACTATGGAATACCAACTCTATTAAATCCCTACAAATCCCCAAAAAACTCGAAACCCCCCCCCAAAAAAATCTCACGGGATTTTCAAAATCCCAAAAATCTCGTACGCTTTTTTGGAGCGATACACCCCTCGGAATGTGCTACAAATTCTTAATAATGACTTATGGCTATTGGTTGAGGACAGACTGGACAGTGACTGAGGATTATTGATATAACTTATAGACTGGATTTCTCTTGTACTTTAAAATAGTGATATTACATCCAGATTTACAACAGATTAGCTGCACTTTACAATAATAAGCATAATTGCATAAATAGAATTATTATTATTATTATTAAGTCTTTATTAAACATAGCCACAACAAACGTGTGACTTTACATTTAAAATTCTTATATACAGGGTTCCAAAAATAAACTTGATTGTTATTATGTATCTAAGTTAATTATTCTTAGGTAGAATTATTAAAAAAGACTAAGACTAAGTTATTATATATATCTAGATTAATTATTTTAGCTAAAATTATTAAAAAGACACCTATTTAAAAACGACCTTTTGAATCTTTCTGTTTTAACCTTAGGTAATATGAAATCGTGTTCGCGTTCTCTTAACGGTCTTTGTCTTTTAGGAGGAAGTAGTTCGTACAAAGGGTGGTCTGGGTTACTACATATTTTTTCAAATAAACTCATGTCTCTTTCTTTAATCAAATCAATTATCTGAACACTTTTTGTTGTGTATCCATATCTGTATGCTCGCCTAAGAAATTTATCTATCCGTTCTAGGTACTTCTTTCCGAGTGCAGAACCCCATACTTCGATTCCATAAGAAAATAAAGACATAATAAGTGCGTCGAAGAGAATTGTTAATTTTTTTTTTAGAGTAGCCATACGATCTACATATTCTCAAAATGTGCATTCGACTGCTAGCTTTAGATATCAAATTATTAACTTGAAGGTCCCAACAATTTGGATCATTCTGCAGTGTAGTTCCCAATAGTTTCAGCCAAGTCTTTCGTTCGATACCCGTTATTGGTTCTGGTAAAGGATTTGTAGATTTGCCACTTACGACCATTTCCCATGTTTTATTTAGATTTAATGACATTCTGTTTGTTTCCGTCCATTTTCAATATTGTCTACCTCAGCTAGTGCGGAGTCATAATTATTTTTCACTGGAGCGCTAACAGTCATATCATCTGCAAATTTGACTAGTATGTTATTATTTGGATCTTTGACTGTTAGATCATTTATCATTAAGGAAAATAGAAATGGTCCAAGAACTGTGCCTTGCGGTACTCCTTTATTTATGTCTACATAATTTGTTTCTATTCCGTTCACTATTACTCTTTGTCTCCTATCAGTCAAAAAATTTCTAATCCAATTTATTACATATGGATTAATGTTGGTTTTTTCTAGCTTCTTACAAATGATGTGGTGAGAAACGGAATCAAAGGCTTTCTTGAGATCGAATGAAATCACCCTGACATGATCAGCATCACCATCCAGCCAATTTAGCCATTTATGGTGACACATAATAAGAGCATCAGTTGCGCTGGTACCTTCCTTATATGCGAATTGGTCGGATTTTATTAAATGTTTTAGTTCTGATGAGATCTCCTTTTTAAGCACTATTCTTTCGAACAATCTCATTATTACGTTCGTAAGAGATATAGGCCTTAATTGTGTACATTCTATAAGGGGGCTTTCCTTAGGTATTGGATTAAGATTGGCTAATTTCCATAGGAGGGGAACGCATTGCTGTTCCAATGACATATTAAATATCTTTGTTATCACTGGAGCTAAATATTTTGCAAAGTCTTTCCATACCCAATAGGGTAGGCCATCAGGACCTGTTGATGTTTTCTTTTGTTTTTCTAAAAACCTTTCTACAGTAGGTATATCAACATTTGGTACTCTAGTCTCATTGGGTATAGGGACGAGTTCAGGATATGTATAATTATCATCAGTGTTTATTGTTTTGAAATAACTATTTATAACACTTGGATCAATATTTATACTGGTATGATTTGCCTTCCTACCGGTGATTTTATTAACTGTGTCCCACCATTTCTTCGATCCAGATGCGTATTTCCCATAGAATGATCATAATAGTGATCAGGGGTGGCGGCAGAAATTCAACCCAGGGGTGTTCTGTGTTCAGAATCATATGCCCCTGAGAAAATATTAGAATTTCAAATCTCTGACACTATATTTCCTGTATCTTTTTTATTGAGGGTACTTTGCGGTAACATAGAATTGTTACACTTGTTACAAGACATACCGTAGAGTCTTCCCCAATGAAATACAATTTTTTTCCTGATAAGGGGCTAAATGGCTAATGGGCTGGCAGGGTTGTAGCCCCTGCCCCTCCAGCAGTCCAGCACTACCCTTGATAGTGATAATTGATTTGCAAAATAAGCTTACTTAAATTGATATACATACTTGCTTTTTCTTATTGTATTATTACTATTATAAGAGTAGGTAATAGAACTTCCACTGGCATTAAATAATTGGTATGCTATGTCATTTATGTAATTGTGTATCCATGTATGAACGATATTATATAATTAATGGTATAAATGGCTTTTTTTAAACAATCACAAGGGTCTGAAAACTAGACCATGGTGCTGTAGGAAGTCTAAAAGCATGTAAATAACCTGCACTGTGTATCATACAGATTTAAATATCAGGTCTTATAGATTGTGTATTGTTGGTAAATAGACTGTGCAGTGAAGTATAAGTAAAATTTATAGCCAAGGCAGCGTAATAGTCATTTCATGAACTATAATGTAAATTATTTATACATATGTATTAAAAACAGAAAACATATAGGGGTGAAATATGCGATAATTGATTCGAGAGAATGGAAGATGCTGTGATGGCATTAGAGCTATATCATACATCTCACAGAGTCTTGGGTCGACCATGCTTGTGAAGTATGTTAGCTGATGGTTGGTGGATTAGATATATAGTTATGTGGTATTGTGTTTTAACGCTTAGTTTGAATATAGACATTTAATAACTGATATACCTTCCTAAACCACCACCTGGTTGCTGAATATAGCAGGGCCTTTTTTAACGGGCAAATGCCCCCCAGTCCCCATGTTGGCCCCTTCCAGTAAGCTATTTTGCCCTGCCCCCCCCCCCCCCCAGTGAAGGTCCCTTTTGTCCAATATATAAGCAAAAAAGGGGGGAAAACTGAGTTTAGAAGAAAGTTATGGTATTCTCACAACAAAACCTGGCTCCATTTAGATGGGATATATAAAAAATTGTCTCTGAAAATGCAGGAAATCAAGCCACAGACTCAAGAAAACAAAAAATTTCAGGGGGAGGACCCCCAGACCCCCCTTCGGCTTCCCACACCTGTAATGCACTACCTACTTGTTACGTCCCCTTTCGATTTTGGCACGTCCCATTTCGATTTTGGCACCCCCACTAACGATTTCTTAAAAAATGCCCTGGAATATAGACATTTAATAACTGATATACCTTCCTAAACCACCACCTGGTTGCCGAATATAGACATTTAATAACTGATATACCTTCCTTTAACCACCACCTGGTTGCTGAATTTAGACATTTAATAACTTACATACCTTCCTAAACAATTGCAAAGCAAAGTGGCAATGATGTAAGTCTGTAAGATCTCCCTAATGGCATATCGGCGCTGTCGCCGCGCAAACGGGACATTTTGCACGCACACGCTCAATGAAATGTCAATGCATTTGATATGAAGGAAAAAATTAAACGCGCAAATTTTCGTACCGGACGCGCAAACTCGAAAATTGGCCGCGCAAAATTTCGGAAAATTTTGATCTAGGCCGCGCAGTTTGCAATTGATTGTAAAATCGTCGAATCGAATTGTCATTTCGATAGTCAATAGCTATCACCTTATACTTTTAAGATTTTTAATTGGTATAAAGATATAAGCACAGTTTGGTATTTATTTCCCAAACTGCTGTGACTAGAGGGACGAAAATAGTTGATGGTATGTAATATTTATATGTGGTGTGTCTTTTTAAATATTGTACGAATATCCTGCATTATTCGAGCTTCTATTTCGACAAAGTTCACTCATAAAAGTGTTAAATTAATGCCATATTTATTCTCAACACTATTTGTGTCAAAATCGTCAAATCGAATTGTCATTTCGATAGTCAACATCACCTTATACTTTTGAGATTTTTAATTGGTATAAAGATATAAGCACAGTTTGGCATTTCTTTCCCAAACTGTTGTGACTAGGCGACTAAATGAGTTGATGGTATGTAATATTTATATGTGGTATGTAAATAGTGCTGCTAACATAACCTTTATTCTCAAGTATAAAAGACTAAATCTTAAGGTTTCACAATTGTTTAAAATTGCTCCCGTGGGCTATAGGCCTTCGTCCCTTTATGCACAGTTTTTTAAAAGCAACATAAACGTTCATCCACTAATTGAGTGATATTGACCTCGTGCATTGACATCTATGCAAATACACATGCGCAGATACATGTACGCTTTGCGTACCTATTTTTAAGAACTGTCAAAACAATGTCAAAGGTCAAAACAACAAAATCATCCCGCTTGCCGGGATGAAATTTTCTCATATAAACACAAGACAAATTCATCCCGCTTACCGGGCAGGCACGGTCAGCAAGCCAGCCAGCCGGCTTTCATATAAACAACTAAACAAGACAAAGTTGGAAGTTATAAAACTGAAAAAGTAAATGGAAACTAAACGAATTGAAACAAAAAGCAATGTAAATTTTATAACATGATCAAACTTGTTTTGGACCCTTGTGTATATTTAATGGAAGTTTCATAATGGTTTGTTGTGTAGCAGGTAACACTGCCTGAGAGAAGTATATAGATATGGAAAACAGTCGATAAAGAACACAGACAATTTATTACCCACATAATAGCTGAAGTCAAATTAGAGATGAGAAATTTGTGTCAGACAGAAAAGTTTTCTCTAGAAACCCGTCTGAATATAACTATGAATTTAAGACAAGTTTCTCGTCTGAGACGAATTTCCCATCTAACTTTCCCAAAGCTTTTTATTTATTTTTAATAATTTCACCCATATAAAGAAGAACATTTTACATTTGTAGTAATCTATTAAATATTTTACATTTGGGCTAGGGGCCTACTAGAAACCTTGATAGGCTTTAATATATAATTTTAACTAGAAGTTACTATCGCAAGGGAAGTGCTGCCTTACGGCCCGAAGTCCTGGGGATTGATTATACCAAAAAACTTAATTTATTTAAATTACCTTATATATACACTGTATGTATGAATTTATTTTGTTTAACAATGCAATAATTACTATATACTGTAAAGTGTACTTTGGATTTTCATATTTACACAGTCATGTGATTGTTGGTACCAATGTTGTAAACCGTCTTCACTTGTCAAAACGTCTAGAAGAACATAATTAGGAAGAACAAACATATATCTTTTAACGTGATATGATTAGTTTGTTGCAAATTTTCATATTCTTTCCAAGTAAAATAGTCTACTGTATTTTCCAATTGGTAAACAGGCCAGTGCCATTCATTGTTTTTCTTGTCCAATATGCAGATGTTTTGTATTTATTTAGCATGTACAGGTAGTGTCCATTACTCCATTGTTGGCCATCATATTGTCCAATAACTTGTTAGGTTACTGTACATATAAAGGTATGTAATATCTTGATATACAATTATGTTCTTGACATCCATATGGTAGATTGGAAACAAGTACAGTAATTTAATAATACATGGCAGATTCCATATCCCATTGCATTAGATGTATTGTAATATATCCATACAATCTTGTAAATCAGCATTCTTGTTTTAATAGAAATGCACTTCTGTTAATCCAGAAGCTCCCATCCATTTTCATGAGATGTACAGTAATAGATCCATATTATATTTTGGCTGTAACAACCATTTGGTTTCATTCAGCAGTTTTAAGAAATAAAAACCGTGGTCAGGCAAACCTTTCAAGCTTGCCCGGTGTGGATATACACTCAGAGTAACATCACAAACATCATACTCACCTGAGTACATAACACCAACAGGCAACACAGAAAAAAGAAATCTGTTGGGTGTTGATAAAACAAAATTCGACTTAGTCAATGGTTTGCTATCCAAAAATGGCAGAATAAATGCCTGCATGTACAGCATAAGAAAGGTTAAATAATTTACATGTATAGTATTGTTTAAAATTTTTGATCTTTCTTTAAAAATATCCAGTTGGGTTTATGGTTTTTGAGGTTACAATTGATATTACTTTGTACGATTATGTTTGTACGATTATGTTCAGTTAATAAAAATACAACTTGCAATTCTTGGTTTATACTATTCATGAAGGCCATGGCATATATGTTTATAGAGCAACATCAAGACTTATTATCAATTTCAATCTGCATGATTCCTCACACTGGCTATACTATAGCATATATATAGTCATGCATTGACATGGGCAATTTGGTTTAATCTACAACTTTCCAAAACGATTTGCGAGTTCGGACACATACTGCATAGGTCATACCTATAAAAGTAGACAGCTGTACTGATGTGTTGTGTTATTCCGACACATACTCGTCAATTTATATACGAGAAACTCTTCCTTTGATGCGTACAACACTATACAACATAAAACAGTGATCTGTAAACAACAATCTCGACGTTGACGTTGTCGAGTATTATATGCATATAAATCCAGTCATATTGCTTGAATCTGAAGTAAACCATGGCCAAGTCCATGACCATGTCTTGATGTAATTTTTGAATATAAACAGAAAGAAAATCGTAAATTATAAATACCTGTACGACCTGTTAAGTGTACAGTTTTAATTAAGAAAATCCTTCGGGCTTTTGCACATTACATAAATTGTCGAAGTCACCCCTCATTTTAAAAACATCCTTTGAGCCAACCCCCCATCAAAATTATTTGACAACAAACGCGAAAGACTGGGTCGAGTGAACTCTGGCAAAACAAAAGGGCGTCAAGAATAGGGAGCTGCCTACGGCAGCAATTATAAACTGTATAAACAAGTTCAAAGAATAAGTTCAAGTTAAGAATAAAATGATTCTTTAGATATAACACTATATAGATATTATCAACTATATATATATACTAAGTTGCAGTAACTAGGCATTGCCTTGTGTAACATGACCTTAAATGTTAACCCATTAATTTGCTGGCAATGCGCCCTACTTTAGTATTTTACTCTGTCTAATGCCAGACGATTTTACTTGTCAGTGGCAGAGTACTGCCAGTTAATGGGTTATACTACTGTACATAGGGATTTTGTAGGTGGAAATTTAAAAAATCTGCAATATTATGTATCCTACATTTAACAAAAATTTACATTGATATCCTTGATAGATGCATTATACTAGGGTAATGCCACTGTGTGGTTATAGTGTAGTAGTCAATCGAAACCCCACCCCCTGGGCATATGCAGGGTTTTAACAGGATTTTGCGGTCCCAGACTGCAGTCAGAGTATGGCACTTTTCAACAAGATCTTGGGTGCGCAATCAGGCCGCACCTGAAGTGTGGGTGTGCAAAACTACCTAAAATTTCTCAGGTGCATCTTCTCAGGTGCGCCTTGAAATGCATATGCGGGGTGCTGTGCACAAAGGAAAATGAAAGGAAAAATGTCATGCAAGATCAAATTTGCAAAAAAGAAATTCATGCTACAGGGGATAGACTAAAAAGCTCTCACTAAAATGCAGGAAATCAAGCGACAGAGAATCAAGAATTCAAACATTTTCTGGGGGAGAACCCCCCGATCCCCTAGGTCCCTTTACATTAATGGTCCCCACACTGAAGAATTCTTAAGGCCCTGTTATTCCATGCATGCCTGCTTTATTTGCTCATGTTCCAAATTGCAATCAGAGCTTTCATAATGAAAAATTTATGCACAAAATGTTAGTGCAAAAATATTTCTGCAAAGCCAAAGCAGCCGGAAAAATATCGTGCATGGGAAAAAAGTCCTCCCCCTCGTCACTTTTCTAATGTTTGCCCCTAAGTGCGCCATTGTTATTGCATTAATTTATCTTGGGTGCACCGCTGCCATACCCTGCAGCCTGTTTGGGGGAAATATAGATTTTAACACGCTTGCCATCATGCTATCCAGGGGTTTGAACAGAGACACAAAGGCCGGGATAAAATGCGAATGATTTAACTCTCATAGAGCCTTTGCTTTAATCATACCGACGCTTTGACAGTTCCCTGTAACAGCACGTTTTTAATCCAAAATGACGGATCAGACAATGTTGGAAAGCTAGACTGCAGAAAGCTAGATGTGCAAGTCGGGCAATTTAACAAATGCAAGGATCCCTCACTCCCTGAAGAAACCAACTAACCAGGCTAATCATGAATTTTCTATACACACATCCCTATGATCCCTTGAAGAATTCTTTCATTCTTTGCGAAGACAAAACCAACGAAGGCAAGCCCTGAAATGTGAAATGACTGAAATCCTTCCTTTGAAATACAGAAATAGTTTGATCCTTTTAGATAACCAATCCATCAATTTTGGGGCATATTTTCTTTACCTCTTGCATGGATGATCCAAGACAATACCGTCATTACGGGTCCAATGAATACACCAAATAGGCAAATACCAAAATCACGAGGTGAAATTGTCAAAATTCGGTGTGAAATCTCTTTCCGATATTGGTATTTCTTAAAATTCTCAACCCATTCCACACATAGACTTGATAGTAACAAAAAAGATTACTGTCGGTAAATTTTAAGACAATTTACAATATTTTAGCCCATGTTAAAGTACGCATACAGTTGCGTACTTTTCACGCCTTCACATGCCGCCATTTTGAATGTTTTCAGGGGGGTGACTGCCTCTCTTGACGGCACTTGTTAAGAACATGGCGGCTTTTTCGCAAAAACGGCTTACGCATTTTTAATAGTTAACCCATAGGTCGCCCAACTAATGCTGTTTATACACTTTTAAAAATAATGAAAACTATCTTTTAATTGTCGTAGTTTGTGTTGCAAGTGCTTATTATTATGCATCTCATTAACTATGCTCGCACGCACGCGACTGCCTACTATTAGTAGGCAGTCGCGTGCGTGCGAGCATAGTTAATGAGATGCATAATAATAAGCACTTGCAACACAAACTACGACAATTAAAAGATAGTTTTCATTATTTTTAAAAGTGTATAAACAGCAGTAGTTGGGCGACCTATGGTTAACCTGCACCGAAGCACGAGAACGAACGAATAGCCTCATTAACTGAACGATAGTACCGTTCACATTCGTTCAATTAAACGTTGTTTATTGGCTAATACAAGTTTAATTATCATATTCGTGAAAAAATTTTAGGTCGTGTGTAGCGTTAATATATGCTTATTTCGGCCAATGTTTGATTTAAATTACTGCATAGGTGTAACAGGGGTGAATCATAGAGATAGAACAACTAACTCCTTGAGCTGTGTACATGTGTGTCAGTTTAGGTGTAAGAATAATACTGTATATTATAGCAAGTTATCCAACTACCTGAAAGATAATATAGAAGCACGTAATGTGTTTTCCTGTCCCCCACTTACTAACTTCTTGACTAAGGGCCTTCGCTCTAAACATCGAACAAAATCCTTTCTTTATCTTCCAGGTACTTGGATAATTTACTATATACTGGATAACTCCTTGACTAAATTTATATACGGCATACCATATATACAGGGTGAGTCAGAAAAAAGTGATGCCTTTGAAATTAAATACAATAGGGTACAATAGATTCTTTGAAAGAAAATGCAAATATGAAGTTCAATTTCAAAAAGTTCACTATTGTATTAAATTTCAAAGGCATCACTTTTTTCTGACTCACCCTGTATATTATATCATTGATCGATTATAAAATGCTTCCAAGACAAGTAAGACGCGTAGGTGAGGTAGAAAGAGCCGTCATACATGAACGGTATATGGAAAATGGTCCGACTTGGGACATTATTGCAAATTATATCGCAAGGCATGAAAGATTTCCTGACCTTCCTGCCAACGTGCAAGAACTGTATGGTAATGTCGGAAATCGGCGTGCGGTTAGGCGAAGAATTCGCGATTTTATTGGAAGAGAGCAAAGAAAGTAAGTATAATATATCGGTTTGATTGTGGTCTTGTGTATTCTGTACTACAAACGCTGAAGCTAAAATTATCCATCTTAAAACATAATTCCAACAATTTTGAGTGGTTTAGTGGAAAGGGTAAACGAGATGCGATATCCTAACCGGCAAAATACCTTTGAGAGAGAAGCAGCACATGGAGCAATCTTAAACCGCATAAATGCCAACAACAACGGAGCAAACCATGACCCCCTAAATGTAGTCAATGGCGGAGAGAACCCTCCTGACCCCCTATATGGAGCCAATGGCGGAGAGAACTCTCCTGACCCCCTAAATGAAGTCAATGGCGGTGAGAACCCTCCTGACCCCCAATATGGAGCCAATGGCGGAGCGAACCCCGACCCCATAGATGACAATCAAGATGAAAACGAGGGCGGAGCTGAAGAAAGAGTTGAACACCGACTACCTGCGCCCAACAATGACAACGCGAATATTCACGAACAAGTTTTGCAAGCACAGGCTCAGCCAATTCTAGCACGGGAAAATGCACGGGAAAATGCAGAGGCATTAAATACAATACAATACAATACAATAAAAATTTATTTTAACACGGTAAAAATCTTCAGTATAACATATTTACAAAACAAAGCATGCATAATGACAAAAAAAAATTAGGATCTACTGGTTTACAAGATTGCCGTGTGGGAGTTCATTTAAATTTATAGTATAATATTTATCTACAGCTTTTCGGAACTGTGCAAATGATTGAAGCATTCGTATATTTTCAGGGAGACTATTCCACAATTGTGCTCCACTATATTGAAAACTTCGTTTTAGATAATTAGTTCGTGGCTTAGGCAGATTTAACTTCATTTCGAAGTTCCTGAAATTGTACTCTGAGCCACGAACTGAAAAAAGATTTAGGTGTATTACCTTTGAGCGTTTTAAACATCAAACCAGCCTTAAACTTTTTCCGTCTTAATGACAGGTTATCCAAGCACAAAGTATCAAGAAGCACTCCAGCGTTAGCATCCATTCGTAGCTGGACCTCGTAATGACTCTAGTCGCCCGGTTTTGCAATTTTTGTAGTTTGGAGCTTAGCGTTTCGCCAAGACCATCCCAGACCGAACAACAGTAGTCAAAGTGCGGTTGAATCAATGCTTGATATACTTGGATGGCCGTATTCATTGAAATACAGGATCTTATACGTTTTAAAGCTCCTATGGCTGAAGCGATTTTTTACATAGTTTATCAATATGCACGGACCACATAAGATGATTATCCAGGTGGACCCCCAAGGATTTGACCGAGACAACTTGCTTAACCAAGTTCCCATTTATCTCAATATCTATTTCTTTATCCAAAGTTTTTATTCTCTGCCTAGATCCAATAACCATAAATTCTGTTTTTACAAGATTTAAGCTCAGTTTATTTGCAACAAGCCATTCACTAAGACCTTCTAGTTCAGAATTGATGACATTTTGGAGCTCTTCGGCTGAATCAGTCGCATAACTGATACTAGTGTCATCTGCAAACATTCTTGGGATTGTATGATTAAGACAATTTGGTAGATCATTAATATAGATGAGAAATAGTAGTGGCCCTAGACTACTGCCTTGAGGAACACCACAAGTCACTGGCATAGAATCCGACAATTGATCATTTACCCGGCATTTTTGAGTTCTGTCATTGAGATATGATTGAAACCAGGTAAGACTATTTTCGTCAATTCCGTAGTTTTTAAGTTTTTGCAATACAATTTGATGATCGATCGTATCAAAAGCTTTCTTTAAATCAATAAAAACAGCTCCGTTAATTAAGCCATTGTCAATATTCATAGACCAGTCGGTTGTGGCTTCTAGCAAGGCTGTTAAGGTACTATGGAATGTTCTAAATCCAGATTGGCAACTATGTAGCAAATTATTTGAGTCGAAATACCCATATAGTTGATCAAAAACGATTTTTTCAAATATTTTGGCAACACATGGTAAAATTGATATAGGGCGATAGTTGCCTGGATTACTTCTTATACCACTCTTAAATATTGGGGTTATTCTACTGGCCTTCCATTGATATGGGAATATTCCGGCATTAATGGATGCAGCAAATATTCCCGTTAACGAAGGTGCAATCACACTTGCAGCTATCTTTAATAGTTTGTTTGGTATATTATCAAGGCCAGCCGACTTCTTCTCATCTATCGTACTCAACAGTTGATAAACTGTGTTAACAGAGGGAGTTTTGAGTGAGAAGGAATGATCGGTTGGTTTAAGATAAAAATATGGATCATGTGCAGGAACCGGGATTTCAGAGGCGAGTTTTTCGCCAATACCCGAGAAGTAGCTATTAAATGTTTCAGCTATTTCTATAGGCGCGGTTATTTCTCGCTCTTCGTAGTTTAATTGCGTTATTCTTTTAGTTTTGCCTGTGTTTCTAGAGCTTAACTCATTTATAAGATTCCATGTTTTTTTCATATTGCCCTTATTTAGTTCATGACGAGAGAACTCCCGATGTTGAGGCGACGTTTAGATGATTATTAGTTTTAAAAAAATGTCCAAAAATGTGTTGTGTGTAATAGTTTATATACATCGAAAAATATCGTTGGCCCAAATAATCTTGCAATTTTTTCTTCAATTTTAGGTGCGTACGAGTTGGATCTTTATATATGCTTATCTGCACGTATATTATTCATAACTCATCCACTCGTTCACATTCATCAAACGAAGAAAATCGTTCATAATTAAAATAGCAGCAAAAATTGCAAAAGTAAACGGGTCTTTACAGTTAGTAAAATACAATTATATATCATCCGTTAATAAAGACGCAACAGTTTCTAGCAGTTTTACCACATGCTAATTTAATTTGATTTAAAGGACTCTTGTAAGTTGGATATGTCTTTGTGCCAAGAACGAACAAATTTCTGTGACAATAGGGAACATCCAGCGTTCATGGCGCCACAGGTGGCTGACAGCGCCATACTCCTTCACCCTCCTAATGCAATGTTCCACCCGTGTCCGAACTCGTGAGTGTTCTCTATTGAACAATCGCCTTGTTAGGTTGCCAGCTACACCTCTCCATGGAGTAACGAGGGGATAAACACTGGGATACCCTTTGTCTGCTAAGATGTATACACCTGGTGGTAAGTGGAGTTCTTGTCCAGTTCCGATGGCAGGCATTAACTGAAGTTGACCGCTGTCATTGTTATGCCCTAGGAATCCAGATTGAATGTACACAATATTGGAATTGTTATCCATAATTATTTGGGTAGAAAAATTATGATATCTGCAATGGCCACTATAAAAATCTTGCTGTCGTTCAGTTTGTGGTCTTTGTATCGCATGACGCGTCCCATCAATTGCAGCAACTGCTCCCGGAAACATCTCCCAATGATTAGACATCTCCAACCATTGTTCAGCTGTGGGCCACTTTACAAATTGTTTGAAATAGTTCCATAGTACTGGAAGCAAAAATCTCTTTCAACTGTTGTTGGACTCACCATGAACAAACCACTCAGCATTGCCGCTTCTGGATACATCTGAAGCCAAATAAAAACCAAAATAATTCTATTTTTAACATCCAGCGTAAACGGGTTATCACGAACTCTCAACTGCCTACGCCTGGTGTAAAGTGCGAGATAAGGCGAAACGTCTTGAACAACCTGGCGAAACGATTCTACGCTTTCGCCCGTCAGGCTCCAAAACAAATGCTCGCATCTTTCTAATTCGCCATAAAAATCTTTCCCTGGGAAGGTTGAACCGACAAAATCTGGGCAAAGAATTTGTTCAATACGGGCTCTTGGTAAATTGGCCTGAGCGCACGTTGCTATTAAAGTCAGCAAGTCATAACAGTGCCTAACACATGCGAGTAACGCACTTATAGATCATCGCCCTCGCTTGTCTCCATCTCATTTGTTGCCTCTTCCATCGCGGCATTGATTGCAGGTATATATATTGAATATATTGCGTGAATAGCGTTCTGCAGATTCACCAGCACTCTATTTATGATCTGTACGTCGTCTGCCATAGTTTTTGATAGAAGGAAATAGTCAAGCAACAAGAATCTGGAGTTGATTAGTTATACGCATGCATGCATGCAAATGATCTTTATATACACAAAAGCCTTAACAATAAAACTATTTTTGCAAAGCACACAGCCGCCCACTAGTGATTAGGTATGCATACAGGGTGAGTCAGAAAAAAGTGATGCCTTTCATATGTAAAAACAGAAATGTAATTCCCTGTGGGGTTTAAAGTGCATACTAGCTATCGTGCGCGAATTGATAACACTATAGAAATTTGCATACACCTTTCATTAATCAGTCATCCACGACCTTGTCCTTGATCATTCGTTGAAAATACAAAATGGTACAGCTGACTACAGACCAAAGAGTATTTGTTGTAACAAACTGCGTTCTTTTGGCTGTACCCATGGGAATTGTCAAATTTCAACAACAAGTAACTCGCGGCAAATTTGAATAACAAAGGCATCACTTTTTTCTGACTCACCCTGTATGCTAAACCCACAAGTGCATAAACTTCTGCTTCTGGAATTTAAAATACTCCTACAGGGTGTATCATAAAAAAGTGAACTCTTTGAAATTTAATACAATAGTGAACCTTTTGAAATTGAACTTCATATTTGCATTTTCTTTCAAAGAATCTATTGTACCCTATTGTATTTAATTTCAAAGGCATCACTTTTTTCTGACTCACCCTGTATTACGATAAAAATCAAATTACATGTAAATCATATGATCAGTTGGAGTAACAACAATGGTTCAATTGACTACAGAGCAACGAGTATTTGTTGTAACACAATTTACCCTAATACCGAATTTTATTAAATTCCCAGGTGTGTAATCACGCGCGTTTAAGAGCGGTTTAAGAACAATGAGATAATTTCTATAGTGTCACTTTTTTTTGGGACACCCTGTACAGTAGTGCTCAGGCATTCAAATTATAACAATAGGATAATTTCTATAGTGTCACTTTTTTGGGGGACACCCTGTATATTAAGTATAACCGAGTTGTAACTGCACTAAGTCTAAGTTTAGAAACAATGCAAAATGCAAAGGCTCAATTATACAAAATTCCATTTGTCCTACGCGTGCTATGTTTTATCTTTTATTGTTTTGTTCCTTTGGTCATTCAATAATGCTAAACAAGTGTTGAAGATGCAAATTACTCTCTGGATATCGTATGTTCAAGATATTGTTTTCCCCAGCGTTTTTATTGTTTGGAACTCTCTTGAGGACCGAGAACACATGTAAAACGCTCGCGAAAATAACACCGTGTTAATTTCAATAGAAAGCATTGTCGTGCATGTCTAATTCGTAGTCAGGAACTGTTTATCCCGATTAACGGAATCTGGGTTTGTGTCCTGTTGTATACGCAATGCTTATACAGATAAGTTTTTGCAAAACTGCATGCTATACATCTATAAGTTCAACGATCAGGCGCGTTCCAAAAATATTGGGAGCATGCGATATGTAATTTCAATGGAAAATATTATCATTCTACTGTATAACTCGAAGTCAGGGAGAGACGAGACACATTTTGCATGAAGGCCAGGGGTGTTATAAAAGGAGTGGCATAGCCTTATAGGCATACTTGAATATTTTGTGTATTGATTTTCACAACCCTCACAATACTGTGCAGCGTGCAATCGTTTCGGCAACAAACACTGACATGACTAGTGCCAAGGTGGAAGAAATAATCCTCCGTGACGAAGTTCATATAGAAATTCATACGTTAGCACAAAAAATGAAAGGATTGTGGGCTTAACTTGCATGCAGGAAAATAAGCGTATAGGAGAAAGGTATGCTTTGCCAGTAGGCAGAAGCGATATAAAGTATATATAAAGAAACTCGTTTCTCTCTTGACTTTTGCCTGGCCATTTTCGCAGTGTTGGTGTAGGACTATTATTGATTAGGCCGTATTACATTCGTTTTCTCGTTCGTTATTTTGGTTATTCGTACATGTTTAAATATGCGAACCAATCAGTTTTCACGATTTGAACGAATTTGCATACCTGCATATTCGTTCGTTCTCGTGCTTCGGTGCAGGTTAACTATTTAGACTTTCTCAAAGTCCCTCGTCTTTAGGATCGTCTTTATAACGAAGGAATTTTCAAGGAAGTATTTGCGAAAGAGTAAGGAATTTGCGGAAGTGCGCGGTGTGAGACGAGGGACTTTTCCAACTTGCAGCGCGCCAAATTTTACTGACCCAAAAACGGGTCAGTAACGCTGAGCTATATATAATATGAACATGCTTTGTCGATGATCCCTTCAACCAATCAGAGAGAACATGAAAAGGAACATGTCAATCAAAGCGTCGCACTCGCTCATCAAATTTCACATTTATAAATAGACATCCGAAAGTACAATTAACACCAGACACAAAGGCAAATAGCGCACAAATTACAAATAAATATGGAGAGATCGATCTCAAAGGCGATTGAAAAAGCAAGGCAGTCTTCTGGTTATTCGAGCACATGTCGGAAAATAGCAAGTCGCTAGTTGTCGTTGTTGTTCCATTGGT
Organism: Trachythela sp. YZ-2020; assembly: GCA_016169945.1. NCBI lineage: Eukaryota > Metazoa > Cnidaria > Anthozoa > Malacalcyonacea > Clavulariidae > Trachythela > Trachythela sp. YZ-2020. The sequence continues at coordinate 819,613 of JADLSH010000120.1, read as the reverse complement.
CTCGCTGATGAAAGACCAATTACATGCTGCCATTCACATGCGAATGCCATACCTGCGCACAATGCCATGTGCACATGGCCAGCTTGGCCGGATAGTTATATCAGATTATTACCGCACATCAGCAACTCCGCCCCCTGTTAATTAATAGGCAAGTCTTTCTTCACACTTTTGGCGCGAAACGCGACAAGAAAACCTGCAAGCGAGACAAGTCGACCTCCCGCTCGCGACTTCGTCGCTCGCGCTCGCCTCGCCAGCGCTGCCCTCGCTTTAGTGCTGCCCTCGACCAGTGCTGCCCTGCGGATGATATTTGTGCTTTGCCGGTCACAAGGAAATGCAACACTATTATAGCCTGAATTGAATTTATACATTGGCATATATTGATAATTTACAAACAACCGCTATTCAGGCCCTAGTAATTTCTATGATGATTATGTTTGAGTGTAAGGGAAGCCTCATATACCGATTTTGCCCACGAGAAACGTCCCCCACCCCCCCAAAAAAAACAAATTACCTCTTTTTTGGCCTAGTAATGCTTCTTATAAAACATGAGGAAAAAATGCTTCATTGTCTCTAAAATAAAGGGTCGTGAAGGTAGGTTTCAATCATATTTTCCCATCCAAAATTTTCTTTGAATCCCAGTCACCCAACCCTCTTATTTGCCAAATTACATTCACAGTGTGTAGTGATAACCAATTTGTGCAGTGATAAAGTGAAAGTGTGCAGTGATAAACAGTAAAAATGTGCAGTGATAACATTTGAAAATTTAAATATAAATTGTTTAAATATATTGTTGAAACTTTATGTCGATATCATTGAAAGGGTTACTTCATTTAAGCTACTTGGAGTATGGCACCAAAATGACTTAAATTGGATTCGACATATAGAATAAATCACAAAAAGAGCAAGTAAAAGGCTTTATTACTTGAGAGAGTGCAGACGAGCTAAATTGCCTACTGAGGTTGGTATACTACGTGTTATTTAACAAAGATGAGACCATTACTGGAATATGGCGCTCCAATATGGGGTGGTCTTCCGGACTATCTAGCTAATGAATTGGAAAACATTCAAGGAGGGAGTCTGGATATCATTGGTCTTCCACGTGACTTTCTGCCTTCTCTGGAAGAAAGAAGAAAAACAATAATTTCTCGTGAATTCTGACGAATTAAGGAAGATATTAATCACCCATGTAACATACTGATCTCAAAGCCAACTGCACAATTTAAGAACTAAGAACCTCTGCCAATCTGTAAGGTCTGGTACTGAGAGACATAAACACTCCTTTATACCTAGGGCTATTTCCTTGAATAATAGCTAGATTTTTATATTATATAATACATAATATGCTATATAATTGTATAATTATATAATAATTATGCTGAACAATTTATGAACATTTTTATAAGTAAGTATTTACTATATACTCTATATATATTGACTATAAATTTGTATATATATTGTAATTTTGTAACATAGCTCTAATCATATTTGTAAACCTATTGTATTTTTTAACTTAAGATGGGTATTAAAGATTATTATTAATGCAAAGGTTAAAAACCTAAAATCGCGATTTTACAACGAAATTTGGTGGTTAGAACATTTTACGAAACAGACAATTTGCAGACTGAACTGGCATTGCTGAACGTTTAGCTTTAATATCGTTAATTGTGGTTGATTTTGAATTTTTCCACTTAATTTTGAGCCAATTGAAAAATAATTGTTGAATTCCTCTGCGATATTTTTATCTCCAGTTATTTTGGTGTCGCCAGCTCTATAATTATCACAGAGATTTAAAAAAAAGAAAGCAGTAAAACACAACCCGGCAAGATATCATGAATCATATATAGTACAAGAATAAATTAGAAAACAGCAAAAATAGTAAGGAAGGGTGGAGGACAATTAATGAACTATTAAACAAAAAATCAAAATCAACCACAATTAACGAAATTATATACTCATTGTCTTAATTTCATAATTTTTCATTTGTCATCCAAGGATTGTATTCACTTTTGACATTTCTTCTGATTACTGGTGCGTGTAAGTCAGCAATTTCCAGAAACGTTAAACTTGCCTTCCATACATGCCAAGCAGTATTAGATCATGCTGAAAGTGATTAATGTTGAAATTTTTAAATTGCCTTGTCTCTACTATTTTCGGTTTTACTTTCGGGACACTAACTTTTCTGCATGCATAGACAAGACTATGATCAATGATCCTATTTGGTAATTCTATTTGGGTTTTTAATTATCTATTTAAGTCGATAATCGTTTATTAAATCGTTTAGTTGAGTAGTATGCTCGTCATGTTCAGCTGACAGAAAGATGCAGTTGAAGTCGCCAGTTATGATAATTTCTTTGTCTTCGTAATCTACTTTTTGTAAAAAATCTTCAAAGTAGTCAAATTCTATGTTGGCGTTCAGGGGGCGATACCATGTCGACATTAATAGAGGTATACTATTTGGCTTATTAATTTCAATACAAATCACTTCAACGTTGTTTGTTAGTAACTCATTGCGGTCTGTATGTGGAATGATGTTTCTTACATAAAGTGCAACTCCCCACGGTTACGCTTTCCGTCTTTCCTTATTTAATCGTAACCTGTGATCTTAACTTCTTCGTTATGTATAGTATTGTCGAGTCTTGTTTCATTGATGCTTAATATATCAAAAGGTAAAGTCTGCATGAAAATTCTTAATTCATCAATATGCTTGAATAAGCTGGCAATATTTAAAAAAATGGCCAATTTTGAAACCCTTTAATTTTGGGTAACTCTAAAATGCAAGAAATGGCACTTCAGGGACTAAATATTTCCACATTTTTTAGCAGGAGCATGCCCCGGGTCCTCCTATAGATGTTTTGGCACATTCGGCGATCGCACGTTTGTTTGCCCTACTCTTTTCACTCTGGAAACACCACTGGATTTAACCCTAACTCTAACTCTAATGCCAATTTTAACCCATTTGTGATTTTCAGGTCTTGTATAAAAGTACTTCACCACACCACATTATTCCGGAACACTGGCAGCTGAAACACGTTTCGAGTGACCAAAAAGAAGAATAATTTTGTACTTTTTAAAAAAAATATGTGCATGAGATTTACAGACTAGCATGAGAGCGTAAGATTGCCGGAAGCGTAGTCAAAGTTCAGTTAAGACTCTTCTAATATTTTACACTCCTATACTTATATAAACGAAAGCGGGAATGTCAATACATTCATGACGGATTACAGGATCACACTACCTGAATAAAAAGAACTTCGAACTTTCGAGCGGTGGCCCTTCGTCGGGATGCTGAGCAGCTACTATTTTTCAGGTAGAAGGTGTTAGTAGATGGAATAGTAGAAGGTGTTAGTATAGATGGAATACTCGAGCGGAAATTTATATACATTTTTTAGACCTATAGCCAGGAGCAGTTGCGAAAATGCAACTTAGGCCCTCTGGCAGGAATTGAATCTGCGGCCCTGCGATCAGTTCCGGTGCAGAGCTCTAACCAACTGAGCTACAGAGTCCAGTTTCTGAGCATTAACCGCAAGTTCGGTATATATGAGATGGGAGTGATGTCAGTATATGGTGTAAGGGTAAATATCAAGATTTTTCTCGGCATCTCGTTCGATAGGATTAATAGTAGTAGAACAGTGTTAACACCTTCTACTATATTAATCCTATCGAACGAGATGTCGAGAAAAATCTTGATATTTTTCAGGTAGTTTAACCCTGTAATCCCTCCAGTAATCGTTTATCTCTACCTACGACTACACTGCACACTGGAACCACATCAAAATATCTATTCATCGCGTGAAACTCTGCATGATTATTGTGAGAGTATATATTTAGGATATTTATAGGCATAGTTATAAACTGATGACGTTCAAAGTATATGGGAACAAAAGACATGTCATATAAAGCGATGGATACTCAGTATAACTGTGCACTACGACGAATGTCAGTTCCACGCAGTATATTTTTACTTTCTTCAGTTTATCATCATATAATACAGTCGGCAGAAGCTTTATTATTCTTCCAATGCCATAAATCATATGTCTGGCTTCATTTGACAACGAACAGTTTCAACTTCAACGCACAGGGTGGTTGTATTTGCTAAAGGGGCGCGTGCGTGGTGGTCTCGTATTGTTGATATATTCGTTAGTATTTCTTGCCATTTTATATACACGTCTGTGCACATAAACACAAACTTGTGGGAGTCGTTGCACTGCAACAATTACCAATTCTTCTTTGAAAACCAAGGCAAGATATTTTCGGATTTTAAAAGTTACAAAAATTCAGGAGAAAGTGTGTTAGGTTCTTTGGGGATATCTCTCGAAATCCATCAAGAGCAGCGACTCAGTTGGCAAGCTCTGCTGTTATTGCGGTGTTGTCTTGAAGCTCTGCGTGCGATCTAATTACTCTTTGTTTTGAGTTTATTTATGAACGTTTATCTGCAAAATTGATCGATATATATATTAAGGGGCATCGTGTTGAGCGTGTCGAGCCAGTCCGCTAAAACGATACGGGTATTGTCGGTAGAATGTTAAAGACAGCTGACTAGAGCTTTCCTAATTTTGTATACAGAAAAATGGAGTCACAAGTTCGACAAAACCACCGCATGTTAAAAAGATGAACTCGATGAAAGATCGCGATTACAATATAGTTCTACTTGGTCAGGGAGGCGTTGGGAAATCAGGTAATCTATAAATACTGTTGTTCCCCCATGAAACGGGATATATAATTAAACTAAGTGGTCAGCCTAGTGTGGTACTTTACTAATAATCGCTTAATATATTAGGCCGGCGAATCGTAATCGACAGAACTCGTGATTATCAGTAATAGACAGTAGCAATCCATGAATGATTAAGTCAACACCTTAATTAAGACAGCAATATTGCTATGCAATATATGGCTCGAAACGTATTATTAGACGAAACGTAGAACTATTGCTCTGTTACGCTTTAGCGCTTCCTAGTTTCTATATTTAAACACGGCAAGCGATCTCAAATTATGGCGCAATTATACGTACAAGATATCAGTAGACTGAGACGATTGGCCGATTGCAATATGGTCATGAGACATAATAATATAGACGTAGTATATATATAACCACTAAACAACAAACGGTGGTATTCTTTAACATTGTGCTGTGGTACTAAACCACCCGAAAAAGTTTGTTCGCGTTCACGGCAACAAGGTTTAATATCATTCATGTGTTCGCTCGCTTGCATGACTCTGGTTAGACTTGGATCAAGTCCGTCTCTCTAGAGTCCGAGTCGCGAAGCGACCAGATCGAGCGCGCCGCGAAGCAGCGCGACAAGTCATTGTCCCTATCTGCTCTATATATAGCAGCTGGTTTGAGGGGTGTATCACTCCAAAAATCTCGTACACCTTCAAACAAAATCTCTAAAAATCTGTAAAAATCCCTGAAAATCCCCAAAAAAATGTCTATGAAATCCCTAAAAATTACTAAAAATTCCTGAAAATCCTAGAAAATCTCTATGAAATCCCTAAAAATCTCTACAACTCACTACAAATCCCAAAAAACTCGAAAAATCAACAAACCCTCAAGAATCCCCTCAAAAATCTCTAAAAAATCCCTAAAAAATCCTTAAAAAATCGCTAAAAAATCCCTAAAAATACCATTGGATTTTAAGGAGTGATACACCCCTCGAGCTGGTTTATAAGTTATATACTCTAATCGCTTCTATTAGATCGATCTGCTTGGTTTCATTATTATGTTTTTATAATTTTTACCTATTAGTATATTTGTATAGATGGAGGAACCTTGCATGGGACTTACCCGTCGGCTTGTTCGCATCTTTCTTTTGGCCTTTGGTCCATTAATTAATACTTTATAATTACGACATTGTATATATAATTATAATACTTAGTTTCATATAACTTAATGGTACCAATAATCTTTTCAAACAAACCAATGAAATTTTGGCCGACTAAGGGAGTTCGCTCAATGCACTCTTTCGATAATTACGTCACATCCGCCTATTTGGCCTGGGAACCTCGCTTTCGGGCATCAAGACGAAACGTGATTGGCCCACTCTTTCTTATCGAAAGAGTCTATTGCATGGTTAAACCATAAAATTATATTCCTCATTATTTATTTAAAATAATTCATAATTTCTGATTGGCTAACACATACAGCCATTTACATTAGGGGAGGTTTATACAACTAAGATTTACAAACTTAAAAAAATAAATAAAAAAAAAAACGAAAAAATCTGGCGATACTATTACCGAAAAAACAGCCGGACTATTCATTTCCCTCACTTTTCACCACAATTTTTTAATAAAAATTTCCCAAAAATTAATCAACAAAATATTAATACAACAACAAAATTTTACATTTTCGGCCGAAATAAAGTGGCCATTCTACCCCCACACACCCACTATTTACGCCCCTGCAGCCATAGGTAAAATCGTCATATCAAACCAATGGCTGCCAAATATGGAGTTTTAACATCACATCACACGATTTGACGTCAAAGGCTTCGCCTTTGGCCGTTCGCAGATTATAAGCCGGAAGGAAAATTTCAAAAAAGAGACTAAGTAAACGACGAAAGGCTCTGAAATATCTCTTACGCATATTTCTGCATGCACCTTAGCCATATTATGTAGAAATCAATACGCACATACAAAAACAGTGAACATGGCCCGCGTTTCTCTTCTCCTTATAATTCTCATTCATCGGTTCTTCGTTGCCTTCCGGGCATGTTTAGCAAGAAAAATATCGGCAATATACTTTTTACCTAACGTCGCTCTCTGTCCGAAGTTGCAGCACTTAATTGCCTCATGTATAACATGGCTTTGAGTTATAATTATTGATAAATGAAATCGTTAGGCTTGGCCGGTATAAATTAAAGTGGCATATAGCCGTAAACTTGCCCCTGTTCGAACAATGAGTTTTTTACCCTTCTGCACTATCAAATCAAAACTTTACCATGTGACACTTTCATGCATGGATTCTCGTCAGGTCACTGTCAATACACGTCCATGATCAATCTTGATAAACGTTTTTTAATAAATCCAGGTAAATAATGTCGTGTCATAGCATGTCGTATTTTTCTCACTTAATTAAACATCTTGTTATTCTAACTTATCTTTCTTTGACACAGTATTAGAAATCGTAAGTTATACTCGTCTTAAATAATATTAACGCACGAATACAAATTGCACCTATAGATAGTATAGAGGTGTTGCACCATCACGTGACTAAATTCTAAAATCTTTAACGTGCAACCAATCAAGCTGGCTGTTAAACATGTTTTGTATGTCATTATAACAAGTATTCATAACAAATTTCAAGTCGATACAATTATTCCCTCGCAAGTTAAAAAGGTTTGAATAATTCGTATTGCTGACGTCAGCATTATTTTCAAATGCCGTTAAAAGCTACGCTTTTTTCCAAACCTAACGCGAAAAACTCAATTTAGCTTTAAAAAGCAATATATAGTATCATAGTAAACAGAATATAAACATGTCTAATAAAACTCGTCTTTCCGTGGCATCCACCTGCCAAAACACAAATGCTCAAGAAATGATGTGTTTTATAACAAAATTCTATATTCTATTTACTATCTCATACTATAGATTGCTTTTAAAAGCTAACCTAAGTTTTCGCGTTAGGTTTGGGAAAAACTATGGAAAAACGTAGCTTTTAACGGCATTTGAAAATAACGCTGACGTCAGCAATACGAATTATTCAAACCTTTTTAACTCGCGAGGGAATAATTGTATCGACTTGAAATTTGTTAGGAATATGATCGAGTCCAAGGCTTATTAAAGGCGAATGACTCATGAGTCCGCAGCGAGAACCCTACCCACGATCTCAGAGGAGAAAGGCGCTTGCTCTGACGACTGCGTCACCGCTGTACCGCGGTGAACCGCGCTAAAAATCTACAGCCCCTCTATCAGATCACAAGAGGTCCAGGTAGAGTAAGGGTGGGCACGGGCAAAGGCTCGAGCGGATAATGTTATGCGGGCATATAAACAGAGGCAGAATCTGTCCTCCCTTTGGTTTGCAGACTAGTAACACGGTGTCCTATTAATAACCGGTTAAACACTAGAAAACCGGCTGCTTTTGTTTTCTGATATTTTAAGTTCTGTTTTAGAGTTCAACTGTGAAACAACTTCAGTAATTGATGACGAACTTGCTGAACTGAAAATTTTTGATACTGCAAACACGGTGAGATAAATTTGAAGGTCAACTAAGCCGTTTATTTTTTTAAGAGCTATAGAGGATGCTCCTCTATGCACTTTTCGCACAATCAATGATTATTAGAATTCGAGCAGACAATAGATTCGCGAAATTAAAACTGAACGAACATTAGCCCGTGCGAAAACGGTTGTTGCCATAGCACGCGCGAAAAATACTCCGTGTGCAAGCGTTTACCGTGAAAAATTCTGATATTTAGAGAGCAAGTTATTCTATATGACATTATGTGTAATATGGAGTGTGAAAATAACACCCCTTGCAGCCCATCAAATTTGAAAGAAAACGTCACATGTATATTATAGTCTTGTAGACCCCATACAAAATGAATAATGAAAATGATGATGATAGGTGACAACCAGGAGTGCTTGTGACTGTTTTGCATATTGACTGGTTCATTTCACAAGTTCTTTACAACACTCGGGGGGGGGGGGGGGATGGGAGAGGAGGCGAGCGACGAAAATTAGGAGAGGAAGTCCCCGTTTCCCCCCTCTCCTCTCCTCTCTTCTTCCCTGCCCCTAACCCTCTCTCTTTTTTCTTCGCCTTGACCTCCCCAAAAAGAAAACGGACTTTTGGAAAGTCTACGTGACACCGTGTCGATTTAAGCTGCAGAAAGTGCGTTATGGAATTTCATTACTTTTTAGCAATGTTTGTTTAAATAACCTTAAAAACAATGCGATGTCTGCAATAAGGTCGACTTTGAGTAACACTTCTTACAGGGCCTTTTTTAATAATTTGTTAGTGGGAGGGGGGCATTAACGAAAAGGGACCTAACAAGGAGGCAGTGAGGTGGATGAGTATGAGTCTGTATGGGGGGTTTGGGGGGTTTGGGGGGTTTGGAGGTCATCCCCCAGAAAATGTTCGTATTCTTGAGCCCCTGTGGCTTGATTTCCTGCATTTCCAGTGACAGTGTTTTTATATATCCCATCTAGACAGACTGAGCTTTCGGTATAAAAGCAAGGTATTGCTATGGCAATATTAAAACACTCTTCTGAAGAAAATCATTATCCCCCTTTTGCCTATATTTTAGACAAAAGGGACCTTAACTGGGGGGGGGGCAAAATAGTTTACTGGGGTGGAAACGTGGGGGCTGGGGGGGGGCTTTGGTCCCCCCAGTTTATTAGTTAAAAAAGACCCTGAATTCTTACGTCCCAACAAGCTTTCACTTTGCTCAAAGACGTGATGATGCTGAGTTTAAGATCGTGATAAAAATGACGCTGTTGAGGACTATACCACTGGGACAAATTATGAATTCCTTTTGTTTTGCATGAAGATTTTCTTTTTTTCAAAGACACGTCGTCGAGCTGTCCCGTCGGAGATCTTAACTGCATGAACTCCTTATATATAATCACGAGCCGAACAAAACGGCCACTCGTGTGTCAATATTACTAAGCCATTTCACTGTTCGTTGTTACAGCTGTCCTGCAAATCTCTCTCAGTCTTGGAGTTTTCTCGAGTTTAGGATGCTTTTAGGGAACTTTTTAAGTATCCAAAGTCATCTTAAGCTTTGTACCAAGAAAAACCATGATGTACAGCTTGTGAATATCTATTTTTGTTCCTTTTCAAAGTGCGCGAATTTAAAACTGCACGAAAATTAAACATCCGAAAATATTTAGGCTGGGCAATATATTAAAACGCGCGAAGTTTACATTGAACGAAAAAGAGTACCAGGCGAATTTAAATGCAAGCAAGGTAGATGCCACAAGGTTATACATACTTTTGTCTATTTTAGAACGAGCCTCACGTTTACCACAACGAATATCAAGGTTTTGTTGTCGTCTACTCCATCACGGATCGCATGAGTTTCGAAACAGCGAAACAATTAGTGAAGTTAATAAGAGAAGTTAAGAAAATGAAAACGCCAGGTTGTTTTACCTGTGTCGCACTAGTAGGGAATAAGATGGACTTAAAACACGAGAGAATTGTGAGCAGAAACGAAGCGAATGATTTTGCCACCGAACACGAGTGCCTATTCATGGAGAGTTCTGCGCTAAATAACATTAATGTCGAGCAAGTGTTTCACGAAGTCGTACGGCAGATGAGAAAATGCAGGAACAATAAAAAGAAGGACAAGAAAGGAAAGAAAAAGAAATAGAATATGTACAAACATCCATTAATGTAAATATTGTCTTCGATATCTTGAAGAATAATGTCAAAAGGCTTCAGGGCTTTAAGTCTAACTGTCTAAGGCAAATAGGGAACATTTTGCAGGAAACATCGTATGTTTCTCCGTTTGGCCACCTTGGAAACAAGTTCGGAAGCGAAATTTGTTTCCCATAAAGCAAAATGATGGCGGACGGGGTGGAGTGGGTGGGCTAGAATCTCACTGAAAATATATCGAGCAAGCACTTCAACCTATTAAAAAATATCGAGCAAGAACAAACGAACAAAAAAATATCAAACGTAAGTTCAAATAATATTGTATATCAAAATAATCAAATATTAAACACCCTGCATGATACTGTACTTAGCCAATCGTACTTCGTTATCGCTCGATGCACTTCGCTAGGATACAAGGGGTTTGGTTCGTATTCAAATAGTCGGAGATAATTGAAATTGTCACAGACAAAATTCAAAACGAGTGTCACACATGATGAAAAAATAATTGTAAAATTGTTCCCACTGAAGGGCGACAGCGACAATTAAGGGGTCCAAGGACAGATTTGAAAATGGATATTATTTTACGCAAGACATGGCTTTACCAAGCCTACTTCAAGAGCATGGGCCTGGTTATGGGTTCCCCCTACCTGCCCACTCCCCCTCACCCACCGTGGCCCTTTTGCTCACTGTTGATTATTGATTTTACATTGCATACAAAAGGTTTGAAAATTCAATCAACCACGATAGGGGTTAATTAATCCTAAGCTTGGACCCCACAAGAGGGCCCCCAGATAAAAAGGAAGTGAGATATCCATATATATTACTGTAAAATAGTCTCCCAGAATGCAAGAATTTGCCATTCTTAAGACCCTAGATTTCAATTTGATTCCAGATTGAGAATGTTACTTAAATTAACGACCGTATTGATTTGCTCTCTACAACATGAAATCACAGAGTAGATACATAATTACATACACAGGCCTCACTTCAGACAAAATGCGTAACCGGCCGCTTTCTGTCTGATGATGACTTTAAAATAGAGTCGAAAATTTACAGTCTCTCAAACTCGTCTTCTTTTATGCATATTTTGAATTTCAAAATGACGGATTCTTCGGAATTTGTTCCTTTCTTTGTTTTCTTAAATTGTCGGCCGGCCGCCATGTTCCTAGCCAGTGCAGTAAATAACCGGCATAAGAGACCCTTGTTATTTTCTTTATAACGGTTTACCTCGACTGAAGTTGTGATTAACAACATTAAATAGTTAACTCGAATTTTTGCGGTATTTTTACGTCTAAAAAAGCCCGCCATTTTGAATGTTTTCGGGGGGCTGAGCCTCTCCTTTGCGCACTGGCTAAGCATCGGTTAGGCTCAGAATATTAGGATCTGATACACAGTGGACTTCTGTATGTATCTACTCTCTGATGAAATCGTATTGACTTGCCCTACAGGGTGACGTTTGTGAAGACTGGAGGGGTGTCGCACCCCTCTACACCCCCACGGAGTTTCGCCCCTGGCTCACTGGTTGTCCATTTGTCCTAGCAGTTCAAGGGAATGGAAATCAGTTTTCTAAACAAGCACATGACCTCAAAGATTTTTGAGGATGAAAAATCACTAGTAACCAAAGTTATATACCCACCACACCCATTTTCTATTGTTCTCAATCGGTTTTGGTTTCTTACTCAAGACAAGTTTTGAAAGCTGGGCGCGGTTTTTGATTTCTAGAGGGGAGTGCGGGGCTGAAAATGTAAAACCCGGGACGGGTCTTGAATTTGAATTCAAGACCCGTCCCGGGTTTTACATTTTCAATTCAAAACCTGATATAAGCGTTAAATAGAATATCGATCAGTGCAGAAAACACAACAACAATATACAAAGTAACACCAATCACAGCAACATGAGCAATAGTTAAATAAAACTTATATTTATCGGTGGCTTATTAGCACTAGGCCTTTCACTGGAACTCTCATTTTCGTATTTTCTGTATTCCACACAACTTTCACTCTTCATATCACATTTTTCTTCTTTTATTTTCTTAGCCTTAGTCGCATTAACACCATACAAAATTTCAGACACTTCAACTTCTTGTTCGCTTGAAGTTCTTTTATACGGCATTGCTTCGGTGACCTAAAATTGGCAGTAAAAATAGTGATTCAGTAAACAATTTAAAGGACATTGGCAACAAAACATTTTATTGTCTCATTTGAAAGAACGTTTAAAATGATCTAAAAAATCTTGTTACAAATTTTTCGTAACAAACTTAACTCTTGAAATATTTTGACTGAAAGCAATGAGCTGTCCGCCATCTTGAATTAATTCTTAACCTCATTAACTATCGTTTTGATGACGTCAGGAGTGGGGTTAGCCTTATAAAATTACTTTTAAGTTACTGAGTAACAATCAAAAGTTGTTTAAAACGTTTTTATTCAATTCTAAATTTGAAATAGCAACCAAAACTCGAGTCTTGGGCTCATATTGATCACTGGCTGTCACGATAAAAAACTAGCGTGACCCCAATTGTGACGTAACATGCATATCCTCAATAATCCAAGATGGTGGACAGCTCATTGCTTTCAGTCAAAATATTTCAAGAACCAAGCAAGATATGAAAAATCAGTAACAAGATTTTACAAATAATTTTAAACGTTCTTTCAAATGAGACAATAAAATATTTTGTTGCCAATGTCCTTTAAAGAATAAACTAAGCGTTTTATATACGTGTATGACTCAACCTGTTTTCTCGCATATTAGCTGCTCATCAATCCCCATATCGTACATTCTTGTTGGTGCTGTTGCTCGTAGCGAATGATTTGTTCTGTAGCCAGAAATACCGGCCTCCTCGCATAATCGTTTAACAGTAGAACCCAGTTTATTATGCCCAACAGGAACATTGCTGTACCAACAATTTGGCTTGGGACATTTCAAAGCACTTAGATAAAACGCAGTCGACCTCCCAGCGCCAACACTAGGGCTACAAATATATCTGAAATGAAAAACTGAAACACACAAATAAAACTTCAAAGCAATCTCTGTTTATAAAATTTGCAGTAACCGAGTAACGTATTCGCATGAATAGCTTTTGAGTTATTTCACAACATTAATTAAAATTGCAAATGCATATACTTAAAACTAATATATTTGTCGTACAAACGAACAATGCAGCGTTTCGCATTTTCTCCATTCGATCTCATATCCTCGCGTCACTTTTCTCTCCATTTTTCGGTGTTTGAGTCCCCCAGCATTTGTTTTCGAAACATCTTCACGATACTCTAAGTACTGCATGCCAGTTTATTTGTCGACGCCTTTCACAATTTGTGAATTTTCTGCTCGAAGTCTTCTATGTTCATTACCTCCTCTTAACGCGAAATGAATGCCAAATAGGTAAACTAAAGTATCAAGTAATTGTTGAGGATTTGAATCCCCAATAACTTCTTCCTTCCAAAGCTCTTCCTCTTCTTTCAATGTTATTACTTCGCCTCGTTTCTTCGTAAATCCAAGCCCTCCTGAAGCACTTTCTTTCATCACAGCGTCCAACGCATTTCGCAAATACACAAATTTATCGTCATTGAAAAATTTCACAACTTTTCCCTTCTCTTTCAAATAATGTTGAATTGCAGCGATTATTCCATAAACCGTGTTCGGCGGGTATTTACTTCCATCAATGTTCCTAATTTCGCAAACGAAACATGCTAATGTCCGATTTAGTTCATCGTCCGACATCTCCTCCAGGGAATTTGTTATAACTTCTAAACCATACCCTTGACGACACACGCTTCCTTCGTTAGCACTGCAAACTTTTGTGTTTCTTTGCTCTCGCCAATTCTCAAACAACGTGACAGCCCACTTATCCTTGTATTTGTCGACTTGGGCACAGTATAGAGACGACCAGTAGGGCCACTCAATTGAAATTTTGTGTGGCCGCTCATTACGCATTGGCAGCCAGTCAATTGCTTTTTCTGGCCAATAAGCAAGCTGGAGTAACTTTCCTGGCCAGTAAACTGCATATTTTTGCATAAAAAGCCGGCTACATGTTGCATCGCCGAGTGGCCATACTGGTCGCCTCTATACTGTGACTTGGGTACACAATCGCGTATCTTAGCCTGAATTTCGCTCTCACATACAGGCGCTGCAAAGCGATTCAGACTCGTTCCAACTGATTGCTCTTCGACTTCCTCTGTGTTGTCAGCCCACGGCAAGCCGGTAAAGTTCTTTCTCGTTGTGGACTTGACTGAGTAATGTACAATTCTGGGGCAGAATCGTCCGACTCCATTGCTACAACGTTACTCAACTTACACTTATCAAACGAATTGAGCACTTCACCGCTTTTAAACGGCGGTTTAAAACAAAAGCCTATAGATATTGAAATTAGGCATTGCGAACGCTTGATCTTCCAAAACCGATTGAGAACAATGGAAAATTGGTGTAGTGGGTATATAAACAACATAAAAACCTCATGGTCGGTCTTCATTGAAATTCAAGACCTCGGCACAGTATAGAGACGACCAGTATGGCCACTCGGCGATGCAACATGTAGCCGGCTTTTTATGCAAAAATATGCAGTTTACTGGCCAGGAAAGTTAGTCCAGCTTGCTTATTGGCCAGAAAAAGCAATTGACTGGCTGCCAATTCGTAATGAGCGGCCACACAAAATTTCAAATGAGTGGCCCTACTGGTCGTCTCTATACTGTGACCTCGGCGCTGCGCGTCTCGGTCATGAATTTCAACGAAAGACCTCCCATTCGGTGTTTATCCTATATTTATATTTTGCCCCTGGTCCCCAAATGTCTCTGGGCGGCTCTGCTCAAGTTAATGAGTGTGAGAATGTCATGCACATGTAACATCTCACACATACTTCATATGTGCACACGTAAAAATATCGTGCAAGAGCCTTGAGCGACAAAAAATATCGAGCGGCGACAGGAGGTGAAAAATATATCAAGTTCAATGAAGTTCTCCCCCGCCCCTCCCCCCATCGAAAATCAAATGGTCCGCCCCTAAGTATGATTTTTGTGACGGGAACAGTATTCCTGGTTTGATAATCTGTAGTTGAGGGGATTTTCCTGAATTTGAACTTCCGAACGTAGTATATTTTGTTAAAACTTAAAACAATATTTAAAAGTCAAAAGCCTATATCTAAGCAAGGAAATTATTGCCAAAAAACATTAACCAATGTAATAATTAGCCTAGTTTCTGGCTTTCCAGACGCGAACGTGAAATTTACGGGCGAATTGATGCGCGCTAGAAGGCCTAGCACATTTCGCAAATCTTAACGCTTGATTAATTCCAGGCCATCCCAACATGGCATTCGAAAAATTAGATAACAATGAAAGCAGATCCATGGTAAGTTATAATTTGAGTGTATTTGATCTGTCTTCCTCATAGAAGGGAAAAAATGGCTCCCAGAATTAAGGGCATATTTGTGAATTGTGCTAGGCGATCCGATCCGATCGGATTCGGACTAAACTTTCATGCGTTCGGATCGGATTTTGTTCGTTTTTTTCTCGGATGATATTTTGTTCTTATTTTTTCGGATCAGATTGGATCGAATTTTATTCGTATTTTGTCAGTGTGGAAAAAGCTTAAAGCCCGCGCGGGAGGAGCGATCATGTTTCAACTTGCGCTGTATGTAGGTGTCTAGCATGAGAGTTTTCTGTCCGCTTTACTGCTTGCGGACACGCATGAAAGTTGAATTACATTCAATTTTCTTGGCGTGCCCGCACGACTTATTATTTACGTGACTCGAATAGGTCACTTCGTCCGCGCGGGGAAAACGACCGCAATGGAAAACGACCTTAACGAACAAAAAAGCTTAAAATTAGCGAAAAGATCAGCCAAACAAAGCGCGGGTGTCACAGCTTTCAGCGAGTGTGTCTCAGGCGTATTGGTTATCGATTATAAAACATTAAAACATACGCTATCATTTAAACATGGTCAGGCTTCACACTCCAGGAACTAGGTAGGCTATGAGGAAATAAACTGCAGTGGTTTGGGCGGAAAGGAAGCTCAGACATTTCAAACGACGGCCTTCGCGCTCAACACGTCCAAGAATTTTTCAGATAATTCCGACCAAAACCATGCACGTCAGTTTATTTTACTATATTTTCTACACTGGACCCCCACTACCTCAGCAGAGAGTTTTTGGGATTATCGTCATATCGCGTACCTTCTAGCGCAAGAGCGCATTTAATATCCTTTGAAAGCCTTTATGAAGGAGGGAAGACTTCAGCGGTCCAGAACTGTATTTCAGGCGCTATCTGAAGCAAATTTGCAAAAGAATCGCATTCAAAATATTCAAAATGACTGCATTTAACGCAAAATTTCAAAATTGGTTTGTATTTCTTTCAAATATATATAGTATCCCTTCGCATAGTGTAAGAATAATGTTTTACCTAAAAATGTAAAAATGTAACCTAATGCACTTTCTCCTTTACGGCTTCAGAATTAACCCCTAGGGTTGTGTCCCACCCCACCAGTGGCGTAACTACTATGGGTTCGGACAGGGTGAATCCGGGGGCCCCCAACGCCAATGGCCCAAAGGGGGCCCCCAGGCAGCCAGGCTCAGACTGTAGAGCAGTAACAGTAATGTGAAATCAAGCGTCGCAGACATAAACTCCACAATTCATCTATATATAAATGTAAATTAACGATTTACGGTACAACCGTACTAATTTCCTAACAAATTGTAAATTTTGATCCGTTAAAATGTCGTTTTCTGACCATCAGTATTCTGTAAAATCTTCCTCCAAAGTCCAGGAAATGGCATTTCAGAGACTCTAAATTTTCCGGGGGGGCCTTGAAAAATGTTGAACCGGGGCCCCCAGATCTAACGTTACGTCACTGCACCCCACACCTCTACCGCGCTACGCTCGCGAGTCGCGGCGTCCGTGTACAAATGCTGTTTTAATTTGCATGCATCGTGTATACGAAAACGAAGATCCCGTTTCCGCAGGCGAAGGGCTTCGTTTTCGTAACAACTGTGTTGATAATAGACTGTCAGAAACATTTCATTTCTGAATATAAAATTCTAAAATCCTTTCATTGTGCTATTGTAAGGTCAACACGCAAGTGTGGCATGGAAATTTAACTCAAAAGCAGAGTAACAACATTGAAAGAATCCAAAAACGTGCGCTTAGAATTATCTATCTTGGTCATGAGAATGACTGTGAAGCCCTGAAGGAGAATAAGCTGAAATCACTGAAACAGCGAAAGTTATTAGATTTAATACAGACTAATAGATGTAGTTCTTTTGATATAACGATGTAAATCAACTGAAGTAATATTCGTTCATAGAGGTAGGTAGTTAGGTTGGTAGGTAGGTAGGTACGTAGGTACGTAGGTACGTAGGTACGTAGGTACGTAGGTACGTAGGTACGTAGGTACGTAGGTACGTAGGTACGCGTGGTGCGTGGGTGCGTGGGTGCGTGGTACGCGTGGGTGCGTGGTGCGTGGTGCGCAGGTACGTGGGTGCGTGGGTGCGCGTGGGTGCGTAGGTGCGTGGGTGCGTGGGTGTGTGGGTGTGTGGGTGTGTGGGTGTGTGGGTGTGTGGGTGTGTGGGTGCGTGGGTGTGTGGGTGCGTGGGTGCGTGGGTGTGTGGGTGCGTGGGTGCGTGGGTGCGTGGGTGCGTGGGTGCGTGGGTGCGTGGTGCGTGGTGCGTGGTGCGTGGTGCGTGGTGCGTGGTGCGTGGTGCGTGGTGCGTGGTGCGTGGTGCGTGGTGCGTGGTGCGTGGTGCGTGGTGCGTGGTGCGTGGTGCGTGGTGCGTGGTGCGTGGTGCGTGGTGCGTGGGTGCGTGGGTGCGTGTGTGCGTGGGTGCGCGTGGGTGCGTGGGTGCGTGGTGCGTGGGTGCGTGGGTGCGTGGGTGCGTGGGTGCGTGGGTGCGTGGTGCGTGGGTACGTGGGTGCGTGGGTGCGTGGGTGCGTGGGTGCGTGGGTGCGTGGGTGCGTGGGTGCGGGGGTGCGTGGGTGCGTGGGTGCGTGGTGCGTGGGTGCGTGGTGCGTGGGTGCGTGGGTACGTGGGTGCGTGGGTGCGTGGGTGCGTGGGTGCGTGGGTGCGTGGGTGCGTGGTACGTGCGTGGGTGGCGTGGGTTCGTGGGTCGCGTGGGTGCGTGGGTGCGTGGGTTCGTGGTGCGTGGGTGCGTGGGTGCGTGGTGCGTGGGTGCGTGGTGCGTGGGTGCGTGGGTGCAGGTGCGTGGGTGCGTGGGTGCGTGGGTGCGTGGGTGCGTGGCTGCGTGGTGCGTGGGTGCGTGGGTGCGTGTGTGCGTGTGTGCGTGTGTGCGTGTGTGCGTGTGTGCGTGTGTGCGTGTGTGCGTGTGTGCGTGTGTGCGTGTGTGCGTGTGTGCGTGTGTGCGTGTGTGCGTGTGTGCGTGTGTGCGTGTGTGCGTGTGTGCGTGTGTGCGTGTGTGCGTGTGTGCGTGGGTGCGTGTGCGTGGGTGCGTGCGTGGTGCGTGGGTGCGTGGTGCGGTGCGTGGTGTGGTGGGTGCGTGGGTGCGTGGGTACGTGGGTGCGTGGTGCGTGGTGCGTGTGCGTGGTGCGTGTGGTACGTAGGTACGTAGGTACGTAGGTACGTAGGTACGTAGGTACGTAGGTACGTAGGTACGTAGGTACGTAGATAGATATTTAATAAAACTACATGGCATCCTAAAAGGCTGAATTGCGTAGATTTTACAATTACAAAAGCTATGGAAATAAGAGAAAAACATGCACTACTATTTACAATATGTATATCTGACAAAGATTAACATGCTAAACAGGTACAAGTTAACAGTTCGACATCGATGGAATGAAAGTGCTTTGAAAACGTTTGGTATGAATTATTGGGGGAGTGTAACTACGCTTGTGTCTTAAATTGTACTTTGGTTCGTCCTTAGGAGGTAATAGATTATGTAGTTTATGATCTAATGTAACCAATTTAAATAGTCTTTTACACAGTTCTTGTCGTCGGTCGTATAAAGAGGTCAGACCTGATAGTTTCAATCTTTGGTTATATTCTTCTCCTGGGAATAGGAAACCATTTGTTCACATAGATATATCAGTATAATGGCACCATTTTCGGCCCTTCGTCAGGAAGTTAGCCATTGGCATTCATTTTGATGTCGACAGACTTGTAATAGGTGTTCTCATGTTACCAGTATCAATCCTTCACATTGCTAAGGCGGAAGTAAAATTAACCCGTAAGTCTAAATTTCTAGCAACTGAAACGCTCTGGACACCGAAAGCGAAGGACACCATGTCTTCCAGTGATTCTGCAGGATCAGTTATCTTGTTGCTCGTGCTCTGTTTTTTTCCGATCATGTTCTTTGGTATGTCGAGAAGTGACAAACTATCATGCGACATTAGTATCGAGGCGAGCAGTAAACAGAAGTTCATTACGCAAGCATCACGCCAAAACAACGAGCTTTTGTATCTACGTTTGCTGTTTTTAAACGAGTCTAACCCAAACAGGTTTTCGTTTGGCGAAGACATTTCTACAATATACGACCCATTGGGGTGGGTTTGGACAAAGAGCGATCACGGTAAGGCGATCCTTTCTTTGCCTTACGATTATAGCATATTGTCAATGACAACATTAGCAAGGGAAACAGACAGCATTGAATTACGCATGATTACTAATCCTGCAGGCTGTTTCGGCCAACAATATGGTCACAATCAGTTAACATATGTCATCAATATATTGGCAGAGACTGCGAGAGCTGTATCACCAAACAGCCTTGTTTGTTGTCGGTTTGTTCGAGACACGGTCAGAACTGGTATTAAAATCATATACCAAAGTACATTTGCCACAGGGTTGCCTGTAATACAATACAGATGTTGTCCAGTGTATAACCCAGATGGTGGTTGTAGTATGGTGATTGTACCAAATACAGCATTGTCGTTTATCTTAAGGGCAATATGGCTTGTATCATGTGTTGTAGCATTTCTCACACCATTGCTGATAAAATATTTACCAAATTTGCCGAAAAGTACTGTAACTAGATTATCTGATTCGAACAGTGAATTGCTATCATTTGAATTGGATTCTCCTGGAAGTCACATAAATGATGTCCCTAGACCTGAGGAACGATCTGTTGAGTCAAACGCGGATGAAATAAATGAAGATGAATATATGAATTTGGACACTTCCACGCCACTCACTATTCTATGGTTACGTGCTTACGTGCTTTTGTGTCTTAAGGCAAAGCCAAACGTACATCCAAGATTGTCTCGCTTTTTTTTGTTTGCTATCTTAATTCCCGCGGTCCTTATTGCTTCCTTGGTTTCATATTCATTACTGCTCAAACTAGATGTAGACCTCCAAAAACAAGCTGAAATCAAGACAGACTTTGTGCAGATGTGTTTGAACCCAGACCTTTTTTTTAAATACCGAATAGCAGCTTATATTTTCTCATGTTTGATGTTGTGTATTCCTCTTAACATAAGTGATGTTGTTGATGAATCATTGATATTAATAGGCGACCTTCAAAATGAAAACAGTTGTTGCTTTATCTGTACTGCAATGAAACACCCACCAAATATGGAAATCACTGGTGTTCAGCTACTTTATGACAACATGTGGCGACACCTTAAGTTCCCGTTTACCTCTCGTTTCTGGAAACTGTTGTTCTCTGTCAGCTCATTTCCATCCAGATGGTTACTTCACTTTTTCAGGAAAGGTAAAAGGCTTCCAATAGCAGAAATATGGCAACCTGACCAGGCAACGGCCAATCAGAACGACGGATTTTCATGTTGGAAAATGATAAGTGTTACACTATGGTTACTTCTTTCCCCTTTATGGTTGATAACATTTTTCACTGCCGCCATTGTGATCATTTGTTTTATGATTCCTATTGGCTATTTTCTGGCTTGTATTTCTTTTGTTCCACTCGTTTTCTTGGCCCAAAAGTTTGGAAGCAGTGTATACACTTGGATGATATTCTTTGTATGTTTCCTTATCAACATTGTCTCTGCAATTTTCTTAATTGAAATGATTACATTTTCATGGAACTTCGTGTTGAAGTTGATTAGCTTTACACTCATGGGTTTGGTTGTAGGCATCGATTACTATATATCCTTCGTGATCTATGCACTTGCGATATTCTTTTATGTTCAAAACGCTGTATGGAATTTGAACGACAAGTTCCTGAAGTTGAAGATGTTGCTCTTTAAGGAATGTGAAAAACAACAAAAAACCCTTGGTGATGTTCCAATACTCTTTGTCAAAAACAAGAAAACAGAAATGCCAATGATACCAAAAGAACTCTTCGATATTGTGTGCAACAAGTACATGCCTTTGAAGAAAACCATTGCTTCTTCAATATTCACACTTGTTATGATCATCTGTTTTCTCACCTTTGCATTTGTATCGGTCATGGCATTCGGGAAGTGGGCGAAGTTTCCGTCGCTTACAGAAGCTGTCGTTACAGCCTTGATTAGCACCCTGCCCAAAATGTTACGTAACTCTGGTAAACATGCCGGCTGGTCTTTGTTCAAAGAGAAGGAACAGTCGTGCTCACTTGAGTTGATTGTTTCTCAATTTGTGAGAAAACACAAAAACGTACACAGTGACATTGGAACCAATGATCTTTAACTCATAAACTTAGTACTTGGGCCACGGTTAGCTTGGACTTATTGTGTTTTGTGATATAATTATGTAGCTATATTATGATTTAAAGATACGTAATTGGACCTCTACGATTCCGCCTTGTGGGGTAAGCAAGTAATACAAAAACTCTTAATTATACTGTTCTAATGAAAGGATACGAGAAATCGAATGAAATAGAATGATATCTTACAACTCTTTTTATATATTAATGATTGGAAAATATTACAATGATTTTGAAATATAATCGAAATATCGAATCTTTTGTCCTATATTTTGTAAAATTCAGGTCGGCTATGAGAAATGGATTCTGGTACACTGAACAACTGCATAAATTGTATATCAATGTTAATTTGACCTAGCTGTGTTTTTTCCTAGACGGTCTAATTGGGAGTGACTCTAAACCAGGGCGCTTATATATAGGGCGGTGAAACGGCTGTGATTTTGTTAATCGACGTGTGATGCGGCAGTGGCCTGGTGCGAGCATGTTTTCGCGCGAAAATCCGAGCAAAACAGATTTTCATTTTTTGACAGTATTTGACATTATTTCTCATTTCTTTACTTATGAGAAGAAAATTATTCAAGTTTAAAAGTAAAATATTCCTTTTCCTATGGATACAATATATTTTTGGTGTAGAAACCGTTGTGGGAGAGATTTAATGTGGAATATAATGTCCTTGATAGCTCTTTGGCTTTCCCGATTTCCATGGCGGCGAAAATATATTTTTACAACGACGATAATAACAGCACCTTAGAATGTGGGTATGTTGAAGTTTATTTGCTTAATATCTCATGCTTATATTTTAAGAGTTTGTTCCAAATCTATTCTTAGGACATATCAAGGCTGAAAATACGTTAAGTCAAAAACACATCATGTGGCCACGCACGTCACACAACAGAATATATAATTCACATCTTGAATACTTCATGTAATACATTCGCAAATGTTCAATTATACATACTTACAGTAATGCAGGAATGGAAACCATGTGTCCATACTGTTTCAGGAGACGGGACATAGTTTATAATAGGATCCAAAAAACCGATTCTTTATACATTCTTATTTCCAAAAACCATATATATAAGCGCCCTGCTCTAAACTTTATAGATGTCGCTATAACGAAAGTTTTTCGTAGGTCGTAAAACCAAAGGCAAAGCTTCAGTAAGTCAGTAACTTGCTGTTATTCGATCAGAACGTTCTGTTCCACGTAACTATTTAAAACGTCAGATTTTTCCTATCAAAATACCCTTTAAGATTCAGTACAGTCCGTTCTGGGCATGCGTAAATTGGAGTCTCCAGCTCGTGATACAAACAGTTTAACTAGGGCCTTTACTCGGCGGGTGTCGCTTAATTTGCAGGTTAAACGACTTCATGACGTCATGTGAAATCCGCTGAAAACGCTGAAAACTGCTTATAGTTGTCACAGCTTCGGTTAAAAAGTTCATTTCTTTCTGAAACTAGTTAATTTGGTACGTCAGTTGGTAATTCGGCCAGTGCGATCAATGACTATATTGATGACGTCATAATTAACCCGAAGCTTGCGCAAACATCACGATGGCCACGCAAAAACGGAAAGCATGCACGAGCGCGGAAAGAAGAAAAAAGTTAGCGATATTTGCATCGTTATGTGCTGTAGCTGTGGTTGTTATTATTATAGTGGTTGTCCTTCTGACAGTGTTGAAATCTGAGAATGATAAAGAGGAGGAATATACATTTGGTAAGTACTACACAGTCGTGCGATCAATAGTACAAAACATGCGCCGTGGTACAAATTTAAAAGAATATAAACTGTTTTTGCTCACGTAAGACTTGAATGTTTGTAACGAACCTGGTTTATGATTGACTGATCAGATTAAACCCTGTCATATGCTCCAGACAAACATGTAAGTTTCACACGAGTAACTGCAGAACATAAACGTTTTTATCTGCCACTAGAACTCTCCATCCTTAGATGACGGTAAGCCGTAAGGCACAGGTAAGTCTAAACTTAGCTTCCTTTACAAGAGACATTAATATATTAAAAACATTAAAATTCAAACCGCTTCGACCACACCGTGTTCACTTAGCAACGACATTGAGGCCAACCAAGGAAGTCAGGCAAACCAGAGTTACCTCTGAGGAAGTCGGTCAATTACAACAAATACTACAAATACTAGATGTTTGTGAGACAGAAATCGCACTTGCGAAACAAAAGGTTGCTGCACTTAATGTTAACATATGGCATATTATGTAATGGCATGGTATGGCATGCTAGATTTCTACAATTACTATCTTCTCGAGGGTGGGCATACAAACAAGGAAACCGCAGCAATGTTTTCACATGACCAATGTTTCCAGAAGATATAGGCCCAGGCCTTTAACAACTTGCTAATTTGATTGTGACGAATACATCTTGTTGACAACATGTGAGATTTTTACACGATTTTCTGCACCGTTTTATATAGTTCGTGTTTTCACCAACCTTGGTAGAGTGGGACATAAAGGCCCTACAGATATAGATGAATATCGCGGAACTGTGCTGGAAAAAGAAGTGGAAGCTGTAGGTGGTATCCAACTCTGGACCGTGCCATTTTCGGGGGTATGGTACCTAGAGGTCTATGGTGCCTCTGGAGGAGACGGTCTTTACTCAGGTCACAACGGCCGTCTGGAAGGTGGACTGGGAGCTAAATTGACTGGAAAGTTGAAGCTTGACAAAGGAACAGTGTTAAAGATCTTGGTTGGTCAACAAGGTGAAAGAGATCATCTAACACACTTTCGTGCTGGTTCGGGTGGCGGTGGTACCTATGTTGTGTCACGTGATGACAAGCCAGTTATGGTGGCTGGTGGCGGCGGTGGAGGTGGTGTACCTAAGCTTGGTAAGTTGAGAAATTGATTATCTTTTATTCACTCAACTTTCAAAACAACCTTTAGAGGTAACTGAAGTGTAATTACTTTGTCTTATGTGGTGTGTTTGGTGGCTCATTATGTATAGTGCAATTAATGCATAGCGTGTACAATTTTTCCTAGGTATGTACTCGATCGGTGGTCCCGGGAAAAAAGAATACATCGAGAAAATAGGAAAAGGCGGGCACTTATTTGATCCTCAGAGGAACATCACTGTCACACATGTACGTCATGATCACGCGTGTATGGCGGGTGCCGGGGGAGGTTTTCATAAAGACGGCGCAGGATATCGTGCCGGGTGGGGTGGCAAAGCATTTGAACATGGTGGAAATGGTGGATCAATAAAACGTCGCAAGTTTAATGTGATGACAGGCGCCAGTGGCAGTGGTTATGACAAGGGGGGAGCTGATGGTGGATTTGGAGGAGGGGGAGCCTCAGGTCTCCTTCCAGGTGGTGGTGGAGGATACACCGGAGGCAGTGTGCGAGGTGCGTATTTGTATGACAAGACCTACAAGGTCGCAGATGGAGGGACGTCATATAACCGTGCTCTGTATCCAACCATCACACCAGGTGTACACAAAAAACACGGAAGAGTATTCGTAAAATTTCTTGGAACTGAAATGCTGCGTTTCCACGCCAATCAAACTACGGATCCTCGTATTCCTAGAACTCGTGAAGATTGGTACAAAGAAGCTTGGGACGATTAGGTCATGATGTGACGGTAAAAGATTTTAAAGATATTTTCTCCCGCAGTATTCAACATTGAGACTCCATAAATATACGTTTCCCAAATATATTTAGGCACAAATATTGATCACTTATTGTCCCGAAGTATATTAGAAACTCGATATTTTATATCCAGCCTAGTTGCTTGAAGCAACCCGTCCAACGTTTAGCAAAATTCTTGCAATATACAGTATTGAGATTGTTCAGTTCATTATGCATGTGTTCATCTTAGTACATGTTTATATAGAGTATAATCAGAAGAGTATACTGTAGACCCGCACTTGGAGAATTATTGGAGCGTATACTAGAAACTTCATAGTGTATTTTTAATCAGTTTTAAGGTAAGTTTACGCGCTGAGATTTGTCGGGCCGATCTTGGTTTTGCTGAAAAGTAATGACGAATATTTTTAGTCAGATGACGTTTTCATATATCATTAAAATGCATCTGAAATCAAGCCTAGACAAATCGCAGCGTATAAACGTATCTCTATAGTTATTTCTGATTCGTTGAAGACATCAAAATTTTCTTTACACGAGGTATTTAGAAAAAATACCACAATGTGGTATTAATTTTTAATACCACACATCCGGATAACTTCTTTTTCGACCAATTGGCCGGAGCATA
Source organism: Trachythela sp. YZ-2020 (assembly GCA_016169945.1). Lineage (NCBI taxonomy): Eukaryota > Metazoa > Cnidaria > Anthozoa > Malacalcyonacea > Clavulariidae > Trachythela > Trachythela sp. YZ-2020. Next base: position 793,501 of record JADLSH010000120.1, on the reverse strand, counting down.
TTTAACATCTTGCGTATTTTTTACTACTTTCGCAAGTTTCGAGAAACACGAAGTTGTATATCCAAACGGCCAATAATACAGCCTTCGGGTCGTTCGGGAGTTCAGGATTCTTTCTTCAAGTTTGGAGTGAAATCAACGGAGTCTAGTAAAATCTACATGGTACTAAAAATTGCTCGCTGGGATAAGCGTTTTATCGCTTTGTTGAAAAATTATTTGCATTCAAAAACGCCATTGCCACATTGGATGACATACACAAACGTATGCTGTCAATTCTCGAAGTATTATACACAATAATTTTGCCAAATTAATACGCGTGCGATTTTTCGATATTCATTAGTACTTCTGAACCGTGTTATTTCCCGAGAGGCAAATCGCTCATTTAAATCACAAAAAATAAATAAAAAATCGCAAAAAATAGAAAAATCACCAAAAAATCACATCTCGTACACTTTTTAGGGGTGATTTGTCGTTCGTTATTTCCAACGGCTAAATATTATTATCCTGAACGCTTGTACCAGTGTAGGTAGCGCTTCTATACAATAAGCTTCGGGTCTCAGTTAGGTCTTAGGATCAATCCACCTAGTGAAAAATCCAACAAGAACTTCGACGTTTGGAGCGAAGGCCATTCGTCTGGAAGTTAGGAAGACTATCCAAATTCATTTTTTGGGAACATCGACGGCCGAATAAATTGCCGAAATGAACACCACCAATGATACAGAACCATAGGCAGATTTTCTGGGGATGGCCCTCTTCTCCAGAAAAGTCAGAAATAAGAGGCGCATTTTCTGAAATATTCCTGGTTTGAGGCATTTTTGACTTTTGTCACGTTTAGAGGCTCGTTTAGAGGCATTTTTATCATGTTTCGAGGTATTTTTGTCATGTTTCGAGACATTTTGGGCATGTTTCGAGGCATTTTATCATGTTTCGAGGCATTCTTGACAGGACGCGTGATCTTTATAATTACCACGATTTGTCGCAATTTTCGCCATACAGTGGAGGGGAAATGATTATGTGTATTATAACCTATTAATCAATCAAACTTTATTTATCCACGGTACTATTTCACAAAGACAAAAACTAGATGTGATTTTCCAATAGGCCGTGCTATGTATGATTAATTACATGCAAATATATAAATAATTTATAATTTATATAATACAATAAGATCAAGAGAAAAAAAGAAGATAAATTGATTATCAATAATTATTACCACTATTTGTCACTAGAGCCCTTTTGAAAGTTGACAATGAACCCAAATTTTTTATGTGAGGTATAAATCATTCCAAGCTACAGCTCCTCTGTACGAGAATGATTTTTTTAGAAAAGTTGGTATTTGGCCTCGGGACTGCCAAGTTAAATTCAGCCTGCCTAGTTTCATGATTATGAAGTGTACTGGTTTTCGTGAATAAATCAATTAGGTAATCAGGCACCCGCTAGCTAATTTAAAATCAGCAGCCATTTATGAAAGAAGGCAAATAAGATTTTACCAGTATATTTACATACAGTATTAAAACAGTGGCATACATTTAATATGATACAAAACACTATAATGTGCGAAAGCCTCACTCGAGGGTGTATTACTCCAAAAATCCTAGCATATTCCTCTTTAATCGCAAAAAATCTTCCAAGAAATCCCGAAGGACCGCCAAAATTTTATAAAATCCCGGAAATGCGGGTCTTTAGGATCAAATTACTTGAAAATTCAGAAGTTCTTGTTGAATTTTGCATGAAGGTAGTTTGATCCTAAAGAGCCGCAGCTTATTCTGAATGTTTACCTAATAGAATTTTAACTAACTATATATGAATATTAATTAATTAAGACATAATGGCCTTTACAAAAACTATTTTTGTAAGACGGAACGTTTTAGGAACTCATTCTTTCCACAAAGTATTTTAAATCAATGACTTCTAAATATGATATAATTAACCTATAGTTGTACTTTTTAATGTAGTATCATGTAGTTTTGTTTAATTATTGTATGCAACTTCTGATGCAATTTAACCGTTTTTGGTTACAATTGCAATATCAGTTTTTATTAAAATGCAATTCATTATTGTGTATAGACGCTACCTATACACTGCATGGCACCACGTGTTCAAGGAATATTTGACCTACATGTATCCCACATTGCATTGCGTATACCTAACGGATTGAAAATTGTGTGACGTAAGAACTTCTGGGGTAAATTGGTGGCCGCTTTATGAAATAACATTATTGTTACAAACTATAGCTACAAGGTAGCAAACGTATCCTGTTGACAAATGTAAGATTTTGACCGGTCCAGCTGCCAACATAGTAGCCATGTCTAAGACATTGTACAGTTACAATTTCTATACATCATATCTTCGGAATTCATCGTATGTAGTTCGGTGAGGAACGATATGGCTCCACCAATAAGTGAAATAAACGACAGATTTAACTGGAATGAATAACCTCGAGAAACCAATCCAGGCGTTCTTCGTTTTAAAAACCTCAGAAAATTTCTCAACTCCTTTCCTCGACTTACAAATGTATACCCGGCAAACGTCGGAGCACTGTCGGAGCCTTCCGTTGAAGTTGAGCAGATCGAACCAAAGGATGCTGTCTGACGCGTGCGGCGGGGTAAATCACTATCAGCATTCAAGGGGAGAGGGCGCACCCCGCTTTCTCCACTGAGGGAGTGCACCCCGCTCTCGCCTAGGGAGTGTACCCCAAGGTCGTTATTCTCAGCTTCTAGTAACCAAGGGGAAATATCGTTGATTCGCTCAAGAAATTTTCTCTCTCGTCGCTTTATTTGTTCGCCAACAACAATAGGCACAAGCCATATTGTTATTATAAAAATCAAGTAACAGATAAACTGTGGAAGATGCTTCGAGTGGTATTCGCGGCCGGAAACGGCCTGCGCGAGCTCGTAGCCGTACAGCGGTATCGCGAGAGCCACAATATTATGCGCGAGGAACCACCACGAAATTCGTTTCCAGGAATTTCTCACTGGCCGCGCGTACAGCTGCATGAAAAACGAGACGGCATCGACTGAGGTGTGCTTCCACTTGAGGAAAATATTTTCCAAGATTTTCAATCGAGCTGCGTAGCAACAATACAGAAGTGAGAAAGTCCAGAACAGTGCAAGTCCTATACCGAGGTCATAGACTATCGTCAATAGTACTAAACCATATAAAATGTGATCTACAGCACCATGGACATGTGGCAAGGTGGCTGAAAATCGTTCAGCACCCTTGTTCCACACTACACCCGTCACTACAAAAAGCGTGCAAAGCATTATGGAGAAAAACGCCATCGATATAATCACGGCAGCATTTAGAACCTTGAGCTTGCGTTTCAACGGTTTCGTAATTCCGGTCAGCAGTTTCATGGGTCTGAGGACATTCATTTCCAAGTCTCTTGAAGCGAAGTAGCGGTTAGCAAGAATATGACCCAACCATACAACTACCTCGTGGACGAGATACAATAGTTCGATACTTAGCCATGTAGGTTTCATTGTAGCTTGTATCGAATTACGTAAAATTCCAACGGTCAATAGTAGGAGGTTCACAGTGACAGGGTAGATGTAGCTTTCCAAGAAGCCCGCTGACCACGGTCGCCAAACTGACAGCAGGCGCAGAAAGAAGCGTATCACTCGGAAGTCCTGGGAGCTAAATAACAGGATTTCGGTGGTAGGTGAGGTGATGCTATGAAGTTCCTCAAAGTCCCCAACAATCTTCATTCTCTTTTGACTAAGATTTTCTTCTCAATGTAAACCAGTGGTCTTCTGCTTTCTGAAATACAAAGATAAACAAAAAGACTGCTTACTCTTCTCTTTCACTTAGAAACGCTAATTAATTAAAGTATTACTATGTCTACAACCATATGACTTTATTTGGACAGAGTCAACCAGTCTTAACTAAAGTCAACCAGTCTTTTAGTTTCCTTGCAATGGAGGATAAAACTTCAAGGTGTCGGAGTCAAGGCCGACCACTGAGGCCGACTCAAGTATTCACAATTTGCATCTTCGCACAGAAATCATACAAAATCCCTTAGCGCAAGCATTTTATCTTAAGTCAAGAGCAACTATTGACAGACCGGCTAAAGAATGTTCAGCAGAGCTGAAAATATTTCCAACCTGTCTTTGATCCTATGGCTATGCATGCCTATGCTAATGCCTATGTTGCACTATACATTCCACAAGATTAATCAATCGTCAAAACGCCATATCTACATTTGTTAGTTAGAGTAGCATTGTCACAAAATCCATTTGAATCAATTGAATGATACTTCATCTCAGGCAAATACCCACAATATAAGGGGGAATATTATAAATTGTGGTCATCTCGCTCGGTAGAACTGAATGTTTGTAGATGGAAATTTCGAGCGAAAATTATATATCATTTGGTTCAATCCTCCATTTAGTAAGAGTGTCAGAACCAACATATAGGACGCAATTTTCTCAACTTAATTGACAAACATTTTCCATCTAATCATAAACTACATAAAATATTCAATAGGAACACAGTTAAGGTCAGCTACATCCTTTAGCATGAACAATGTCAAGTCCATAATCACCATGCACAACGCACGCATAATTAAGAAAGACCAACCACAGACACATAACAAGCAAAGACACAAAAAGTTGCAACTGCAGAAATAAGAACACATGCCTACTTCAGAAACAATGCACGGCCAAGAATGCAATTTATGTTTGGAAGCAAAACTTTGTATCACGAAAGACAAACAATTTTTACTTAATAATCCTTTAATCCGTTGGTCATTTTGGACAATTTTCCAAGAAAACAAATTACGGATTTTAATGCTTCAAGTCGAGTGAAATCCGAATTCCGTTTTTCAGGAAAACGGAATACGAATTTTGTCGACTAAAAATCTGAATGTCGCTTTTCCGTGTACGGACAGGAATGATTTTGTGTACAGTACATTTTTTTGCTTAGGGAAATAGAGTACGGATGTTAAATTATTGTAGCATTTTCATTGTTTAAGTTATGCTTTTGCAACCCAATTTCGTCTTCAAATCTTGCGTGTAATTTATAATAATTTTTAATTCATTTGAGTTCATTTGCCACTCCAACTGAAATAAACGTCGTGTTCCTGGGAACGTAGCACGTGACTTATACAAATTTTTATTTTATTTTTATATACACCCCATACTTGCAATGAAAGGTTTAGCCTGAACATTGATGAATAGTCACTATTTCGGCTTTGTGTCGCCAAGTTAACGTCTCTGACATATTTCCAGTTACTGGACTGTCTGGACGTCTTGCAACACGCATATGGCCTAGGTACAAAACTGACAAGTCCGAAATCGTTCGTCGTCACCAGACCATTCGACGCCCCCGTGACCATCTTCGACCAAAAAACTGCCGCCGTTTGCAACTTCAACATAGATATTTATAAAGCGAGGAGAAAAATTATGGTACAGCACGGCTGATTACAGGAAAGTATAGCAAAACCGTATTTTACTCTAGATAATATTACTGGTAACTTAAGTTGAACATAATAGCTAGTCGCTCGGCGGTAACTTGGCGATAAACATTTGTATAAATCTCGTGCTACATTCTCTGGGGGACACGATGTCTATTTCAGTTGGAAGTGGCAAATGAACACAAAATTGTAATTATTGTAATTGTAGTTATTGTAAAAACCGCTATTACACGCAAGATTTGAAGACGAAATTGGGTTGCAAAAGCATAACTTAAACTGAATGAAAAACGGAAAAACGACATTCGGATTTTAGACTGTAGTCGACAAAATTCGTATTCCGTTTTCCTGGAAAACCGAATTCGGATTTCACTCGACTTAATGAAGATTTTAATCTGTAATTTGTTTTCTTGGAAAACGGTTGTCCGAAATGACCCACGGATTATCCTATGTTCTTAACAATGAAGTACATTGCAATGAATACATTATTATTATTGTGACCGGACTAGCCCTCATAGGTTTAATAAGGATTATGACCGTGCAGTTTAACTAGAGAGTGTAGATTTAAAAATTTTCCGGGCGACAATACCCACGGACCCCCCTACCAATTTCTCGCGCCTTCGGCGCTCGTGCCCTTTTCATGGGGCTGCCCCCGCCGTTTCGGCTGTATTCCGGCGCCCCTGCCTATGATCTGCGAAGTCCTGGGCCAAGTCTGCCGCCGAAAATCGCCCTGACTCTCGAGCGAAATTTTAAAAATTAATTCAGGCCAGGGGTTGAAAAGATTGTAAAAAATTCGGTACCCAAAGGGTAAAAGATCGGAAATAGTTTCAACTTGTAAACACAAAAGCAAATTTCAGATAAACTTCTAGAAATAATGGGTGCATGGAATGTTTGAACGCCCACACGCCCACATTTCGACCAAAACTACTTAAGTTCGATTATTTTTTCGAAATTCGTCAGTCCACCTGAAGAGTGCTTCATCACATGAAACAAACTGTAGTGGACAACTTGAGGTAAGCGAAAACTAAACTAAATAATGTACGCACGACAACATGGTAAAGTTGGATTACGTTTTTTTATATATCTTATACCAAAGTAAGTTGGGGGTCAATAAATCACATCAAAGTTGACAAATATTGCTTACATACATGTGGTATAACGTCTAACGGATTTAACGGACAAATTTAAGGTCCAGGTCAATCTCCGTGGTCAATCTTACTGTAAATATGCCATAATCATATACAGCTAATCTAATTAACGTTGTCCTCTGACGGGTGAAAACTGACATTTCGCAAAATTAAACTGACAATTTCCATGCCGCCATTCTATATATGCAGGGCGCACATTAGGGGGAGGGGGGTGTTGGGGGGTGTGACACCACCCCATCAATTGTGAATTTTTCAAAAACGTCGGTCCCAAATTGTAAAATTACACTACTTAATTCGGTCCGAGTTGGTCCGAAACATCCTGTCTATAAACGTATAATACAAAAATTGTCAATAAAATAAATCAACATTGCAAAACCCAGAGATATATTTTCCTCTTAAGCAATATACTCAAATGTAAGATGACATAGCCATACACGACTGCGCAAAACCTCCTAACTTTTGCTCTGCCGCATTGTGCGTTCTATTTCCACGTCAGTATTCTCGAGTAAAATTAAGTCAACTCTGTTGTAAAAATGCAGTTTCTAATTGGGTCTTTATGATGTTGAAGGTTACGTTTTGGGGTGCGTTTTCTTTAAATAACTGCATTTAAAGAAAATTGCAGCGAAATATTTGAATTCGAAACTAGAGTGTTTGAAATCTTATATATATTAATGAAAGGGCCTATAACGAAAGAGGTAGAGAAGACTCTGAAAATGCCATTTCCGACGATCTATAGATTCAAGTTTTTCAAAATTTTCCCCGCCGGCGGCAACCATGGTGGCGCCTCGTGGGAGTCGGCCCCTAATTTTTTAACAATCCTTCTACACCCCTGGCACTGCACATATTTTTACATTAACTCGTAATACATGTTTTTATGTGGTCAAACAAATATAAAAAGTCGGTCCCTGAACAATGGACACCCCCCAAACTTCATTGGAATGTGCGCCCCTGTAATATATGCATGCCATTATGCTTCTCGCGCTTAGCGCTTCCATAAAAGATCCGCTACAACTGCATGTTCACATTACATTAAACGAAAACAGAATCTGCGCTGGCTCGTAAGCTGTTTCTCCCTGGCACTGCCAACTGGTGGCAAACATGCATTATTTGCATCAGTGAATCTTTTAGTCAACAGTGTATCAAAGACCTTTAGAAATGCTATTGTTGGAATTTGAATGCCTTAGCACCACTGTATGCTGAACCCACGCATTGCGCTGCGGGTATACCTTGAGTCTGGGTATAATGTAAAACAGTACAAACTCGTTGCTCTGTGGTCAGTTGAACCATTTTTATTCGAACTGATGATATGCCTAATTAGTAATTTGACATTTTTTTATGCAGTTATGCTCCTTCATACGACTAGAAGCTATTTTAAATTCCCAGGAGCATAAAATATTGTGCTTAACAACAATAGGTTAATTTCTAAAGGTTTCCTTTTTTAGTGCAAATTTCTCAAAGAAACTTTGCAATAATGTAAGGTGAACGGATTCCAATCAGTAAGGAACGATCACTCAGTCAGCCAGTCAGTCATACGAGTCAGACAACGTGTTAACTCAGAGGTGTTAACTCAGAGGTGTTAACTCAGAGGTGTTAACTCAGAGGTGTTAACTCAGAGGTGTTAACTCAGAGGTGTTAACTCAGAGGTGTTAACTCGTCGCATATTTTCAGGGTCGGGTGTCCGATATATTTATAAATCGTGAAATATTGTATTATTTTCAGCGAATTTTGTTTTTTTCTTTCGCTCATCTCTTTATAGACAATGCTCACGGGTATTTCTTGCTATGAAATGTGAAATTGCTCCGATGAAAGGGGGGGAAATAGGTTTCTTTCGGTTTTAATTATTCGTTTCGAAATAATACAAATCTGTAAAAGCGTGTTTAATACTGTTATTTTCGTTTGTTGTTTTCACCTCTCCTGACACTCTTCCTAATATGGGCATCGATATTGTGTAATACAACCTTCGATAATTATGCTGGTTATACGTATTTATTTATCGTGTAAATATACTGTCAATATATCACGGAACGAGTGGAATACTGTTTAAATTTGAATCATTCAGAGAGTAAAATCTTCAAATAAACGTGTCTCAGTCTAAGAGAAATGCGACAGCTAAACGGCCCGACGTCAGGCAAAGCGGAAAACAAACTAATTGAAAAGATATCTTTATTAAGAGAATTTTATCTACGGCTTGCGATTTAATGTTGTTTAAATTTGAATCATTCAGAGAGTAAAATCTTCAAAGAAATGTGTCTCAGTCTAAGAGAAGTGCGATGGCTAAACGGCCCGACGCCACGCAAAGCGGAAAACAAATTAATTGAAAATATATTTTTATTAAGAGATTTTATCTATACGGTTTGCGATTTGCGTAGACTGCCTGCTGACGTATGAAGCGTGTAGCTAAGCTGCAACTGGATTATGACAGTAAAAATATAATTATAAGTCATTCAGTAGAGAAAAGAAATTAAACTGCATGATAATGAACTGGTAACTTTTGAAGTAGGACTAAATAAACTTCTGTCGGTCAATTGTGTAATTACAATCGTTAAATAGAGAGAAATTAACCTGATTAGTTCATTTGGAATCAACCAAGGCAAAGTCACGGTACGATTAGATATGATTGATCCTTTTTAGTTCATGAAATCTTTAAATATTTTTGACTTAAGTACTTCTTGAATATTTGTCTTATTTCCTTCACTTAATTATTATAGGAATGTTAAAACAATGAAAATAACGACATGAAACGGCCAAGATAGCAGCAGATCAAGTAAACAAAAGAAAATGAAGACGCTTTGACCGTTATAGTGGCCGTGATTAGTGGAAAAAACACTTGGTTACTACGAGGTCACTATGAGGACAGTCATCCTGAAATACATCTCTCTCCGAGTGTTGTCCAGTTAAGTGCCTATTTAAATCGTAAAGGAACATTTTGTGTTGCAACTTATGAACTTTTTCTCTGGATCAAAGATGATATAGTAAACGAGCAATACAGTTAAATATTAGTGTGAAACTAAAACCAATGAGAAATTAAAATTATGAAATGCATACATGTTGTATTATGATTCATGATTTTCAATCATTGTGGTCTAATTATCTCTCTGAAACTTTGCACTACCTTGGGATCTCTGAGTTTTATACTCCCTGTCTATAGACAAACAAATCGAGCTTCATAATACCAGGGCGGCCCTCGGAATTCGCGAAAAATGCCGACCTAAGACGAATGCAGATCGGCAAATTTTAGTTTTCAATGCCATGTGCCTAGCTATATTGGCTTGCCGACATTGATAATAAAATGAATATTGGCTCATTTGGCTGCACGAAGAAACAGGCGGCTGTTCAGTATATAGCATACATTCTCTTAAAGTTGAAATATGTTACGGCAAGATTATTGCTTCATCTGTTGTAATTTCTCTTTTGCTCTGAGTCTGAATTCACATCAAAAAGTATAATCCTAAATTAGGCGGGTATGCAGGATGCATATTCACATTATTACGGCCACTGAGGTCAAAACACTACACAGATCACTTCAGAGTTCAGAAGTATATAATTACACTCTGCCTCTGGTAAGAAACACAAAAACTTTATTTTAAACCGTAACGCAACTCACGTACCAACGTTTTGTACAGTACTAGTTCCTTAAGTCAGTTAAGGACGAATCTTAAAACATCCTGTTGGCAAAATATACCGGTGTATGTTCAGTTATTGTTATGCATGACACGTCAAACGCAACAGTCCACTTAATTCACTCTTCAGAGTTCAGAAGTTTATAATTACACTATGACAACAAACACAAGACTTTGCTTTAAACCGTCATGTAACACACATAGCAACTTTTTGTACAGTACAAGTTCCTCAAGGACGAATTCTAAAACGTCCTGTTGGCAAAATATACACCGTTGGATGCTTGTTAATGTTACACGTCAAACGCAACAGACCACTTCAGAGCCAGAGCTAAGAAGTTTAAAATTACACACGAAACTTTGTTTACCGTAAGCGAACTCATATAGCAACTTTTTTACAGTACTAGTTCCTTAAGTCCTATTAAATCTATCAAGGACTGGCAAATTATTAATGTTACGGTTCAAATACTTCCACCACAGACCACTACACTCTGCCTCTGGCAAGAAACATAACTGTAAGCGGTAAGGCGACTCAAATAGCAACTTTTTGTAGAGAACAATAGTTCCTAGTTAAGGACGAATTTTGAAACATATCCTGTTGGCAAAATACACAGGATGGCTATTAAATGACGACGAAACGGGTCATATACTACAGAGTAGACCACTTCAGAAGACAGAAGTCAAAACACAAAACGTTATTTAATTGTTTTATACCATAATGCAACTTACCTATCTGCAGAACTGCCAATAACTCAGTTGTAGAAAATCTGCAGCGATCTTGCAAGTCGGAAGATGTCTTTACATGCACAAAGCGAAAAGCTAGGTTTTATATAAACATTGTCATTCGGATATTGGACACTGCCAATATGTACGCTGTCATATGACCTAAAGTACCCTAACTGCCATGTGGAATAAAATAATATCTATTTACAATGACGTCATCGCTCTGCATTGGGATTGGTTAACAAGTATATCGTTTAATGTCATGTGTGCAGTGGCTTTGTGCATGGCGTAGACAGGAAACATGCTCAAATGACTTCCGTATATGCAAGAAAAAATCTCACATCTTGCAACAGACGTGTAGCAAGTTGTAAGTAGTTGTATTTAATCAGGGAAACTTTTTCATTTTACAATGCCAATGGTTTGCAAAAAGGACCTGATAACAATGTTGTCATTTTATGAAGTTGCTACAAGGTTGTCAGTCAGAACTTGTACCAAGATGTTGAATTGTAGGACGATAACAAAATTGTTGGAACAACTTGTAACTACCATTTCAGATAACTTTTTAAATTTGACATCCAACTTGTTGTATTTTAAATATAACTCGTTGTATTTATATACAACTTGTTATATTTTATATGCAAGTTTTTGTATTGGCAACTTTTTATTTCCAACCGCAATCCAATAAGTAACAGATACTGCGGGCTCAGTTTTACCACTGTAGGTTCTCCTGACCACAGTTCTATAGATTTTTTTGTGATTTTTACTTTTGAATACGGACTTTTACGTGATTTAAAGATCAAAGCTCAACGAAGTACGGGCGACGTTATTAAGAGTTGCCAATAATATATCTATCGCAAATATGGATATTAACAAGAGAAGGAAGAAGCGGGAGAGCCCATGGAACTCTCGTCAGTGGTAAAAATGAGCCCGCAGTATGTGTTACTTATTGGATTGCGGTTAGAAATAAAAAGTTGCCAATATAAAATAGAAAAAGTTGTGTACAAAATAGAAAAAGTTGTGTACAAAATAAAAAACGTTTTTTTTATTTTTTTTATTTTTTTTTTTAATTTAATTTTATTGCAATTTGATTGGCTTTTTTTGCAGGCGGGCTTTTGGCTATTTACGAGGCGGTTTTTTTTTTTTTTTTTTTTTTTTTTTTACAAAAATTTTTTTTTTGAAAATTTTAAAATTAAAATTAAAAAGAAAAAAACTAAAAAAAAAAAAAAAAAAATGATAAAAATGTCAAAATAGAGATGAATTTTACTAGAGACGATTTAGATTTAAACTTTGTGAGAAACATTTCTTCAAATTTTCAACGAAAACCGAAAATCAAAAAAAAAAAAAAAAAAACGTTTTTTTAGGTCGTTTAGGTCGGAAAAATATTTAAAAATATTCTCCCTCAGCGACCTCCGACCCTCTCTCGCCCTTCGCTTCGACCTTCGGGGAAAATATTTTTTTTCCAATCCCCCACCAGTAAATAACATATATATATAAAACGAGAACTTGGATGTCAAATTAAAAAAGTTTTTTGGCGGAGATGGGACACCATACCTCCTCCCCCCCCCGTGTAAAAACACTACACATGGTCTTTTAAGTTTTTAATGAAGATTTTTAATTAACATTAGAAAGGTATAACAAAAGCATTGTCAGTAACGATCCCTAGTTCAGTTTGCTTCTGAAACGTCGTTATTACTCAAGCAAACTAATGCGTACAATAAGTTAACTACAGGAATGTGGAATAATGTTTTAAAGCCCTTAGTGAAGACGAAGTTATTGAGTGTCAGTAGCGATTTTCTTATCAGCATGTAGAAGGCTAATACGATTACTGAGTTGTCTTACACGAAGTCTGCTCCATACGATATGATCAGACATGGCGAGTGCCTGAGCAGCAGCGAGGGCGGCGCCTTCTGGGCTGATGGTAGTCGGGCAGCCTAAACCTGATGGCAGTCGCATGGACGACCAAATATCTTGAGGACCCCAATCAGCTTTCACAGGAGGGCAATTAATAACTGGGTAAGCAGTGTTACCAGAGAAGACAGGACCCAAACCATTACTGCGTCCAGCAACAGCTATGAATACTGTGGGGATGTTATGACCTTCGTAGTAGTGCAGAATGCGTAGAGCCGTCTCAGTCCCCTTGTGCGCGGAGGTTACACGGAGTTCCACGAAAACACCAAGCTCCTTAAGACATGCTTCAATCTTCTTACAATGATCGACGTCACTTGGAGAGCCCATTACGATCACCACACGACCACGACGTTTCCCTGGCAACAGATTACGACATTGCTCAGCAACCCACTTGTAGTTTTTCTTGACGACTGCTAAACCTTCACCAGTTACTTCCTTCAACTCTCGGTATACCTGTTTATCCCGCATCAAACGTCGATCACCAGACGGCCACAATCGCCATGCGTCGTTATCAACGACATCAGCAAGCAAGATCTCTCCCGTTCTAGCATTCACACCAAACTCGACTTTCATATCAACCAGAGTACAGTCGACTGTAGCCCAAGCTTTCTCGAGGATTTCAAATACAACAATAGCAGTTGATGTCATCAGTTCTACTTCGCGTTCTCCAATAGTAACGCCACCGAACTTCAAATCCGCTTCAATAATCTGCTCATGTGACCATTGAGGATCGTGATTCGCATCATCTTTGAAGAAGGTCTCCATTTTCGGAGGAGAGAAGCGATAACCTTCTTTAACTCCCGGATTACGTTTCAAGAATGATCCGGTAGCTAAGCGACGGCTGACGACTTCCAACGGGATCATCTCACACTTCACAGCAATGAAAGACGTTTCGTCGTGTCTTGAGATGAAATGAGTTTTCACGCCGCACGCATTGAGTAGTTCAAAAATTGTACATGTTGTGTCGTTGCTGATTGCACTCTTCCCCTCGATCTCATGCATGCGCGCTCCATCCCCAGAGGAGATCTTGTCTTTAGAACGGAGCAAAACGTGGTCGGCATTCGGAGACTGCGGTAAATCGAAGATAATTTTTGTCTTACCTTCATTTAGTTTTTCACCGATGACCAATGGTGCTAAAAATACGAATGAACAAGTATAAATCACCTCAGTAAAGTTGAGTGGTATGGAAATTTCAATACCGCTATCGATATCTAGTCCAACTAACCCAAACATTCAAGGGGGGGAATTGTGAACTTGGTAAGTACATGGGTCCCTAATATGTCGAAGTAACGATGTTTTAAAAGGTATAAAATCTAATCTATATATATATATATATATCTATATCTATATATATGCCATTTCGCGCGCACATACGTTGCGTTTGATTTCGAGTTTCCGAACATTTTTCAGTTTATAAAAAAGATAAACAAACTACAGTAGAGTGCATTCAGAGTATGCATACTTCCTGTCAACGCCCGAACAGGCAGCTGCATTGAAATATGGCAGGGGTGGGGGCTGAAGAGAAAATGTTTTAAAACCAAAATTTTTTCCCACCCCACCTTTTTTGTACCAAAAAAAAATTTTACCCCATATGTTATAGAAGGTTAAAAAATAAATTACCCCACCAAATCATCAACCTTTTCATAACAACCAATATTAAAAATTCGATTTTCCGTTATTAAATTAAACATTCAGTTTATTGCACTAAGCACTCGGTCAGCTTTCTCATTTTTTATTTTACCCCACCCCAGACCTGCCTAATTTTTTAGTTACCCCACCATTTTCTCTTCGGCCCCCACCCCAGCCATAAATAATGACCGGTCCCTTAATCTCTTACGGAAAAGCACGACAATATACCTTATTGTTTATGTTTTGTGAATTCTTTGTTCAATTGTCATCTACATTAAACCAAAATTTTATGCATTTGTCCTTGGCCTAGTCCATTACTCATTAGCTACACGAACTTTCCGATTTTAATTGTTAAACAATATTTGATGTGTATAACTGTTTGTGTCAAATGGTTGTATTATCTGATAACTATGATAATTATGTTGCACACCAACACAGCTATGCGTAAAATCTTATACCATTCTCAAGGTACAAATATTCCCAGAATTCCCTAAATTTCTATCATATGTCAGAATTCATCATGTTTTTGGAATGTGCAAATCAACTTTCTCCACAAGGGCAAAAATCCATCTTAAAAAGTGTGTTGGGGGTGGGGTGGGGTGTGGGGTAAATGGAATTAGGTGGAATTAGGGGGTGGGCCATCCAAAAAATGGCCTTAAAAGGGTGGGCCACAAAATAAATACTGGCAAAAGGGGGGTGGACATTCAAAAGAAACGATACAATGTTTTTTTTTCTGTTTGCAAAAATGTCATCATTGTCATGGGCCTGAAAGCGCACGAAATGGCCATTCTGGGCTACTAAAATTCAACATTTATGGGGGAGCATGCCGGACCCCCCTACCTATGCAGGACCCAATAGAATTACTAAGCAATTGGGCTCAGTCTTGTAACTGCTTCTTAAATAAATCCAGACACATCTTGAGCAACATATTTACAACATAGTTACAACTTGTTCTATCTATATTAAAGGACATTGGCAACAAAAAATTTTATTGTCTCATTTGAAAGAACGTTTAAAATTATTTCTAAAATCTTGTTACTGATTTTTCATATCTTGCTTGGTTCTTGAAATATTTTGACTGAAAGCAATGAGCTGTCCACCATCTTGGATTATTGAGGATATGCATGTTACGTCACAAGTGGGGTCACGCTAGTTTTTTATCAGTGACAGCCAGTGATCAATATGAGCCCGAAACTCGAGTTTTGGTTGCTATTTCAAATTTAAAATTGAATAAAAACGTTTTTAACGTTTTTTTATTGCTACTCAGTAACTTAAAAGTAAGTTTATAAGGCTAACCCCACTCCTGACGATAGTTAATGAGGTTAAGAATTAATTAAAGATTCAGTCAAAATATTTCAAGAGTTAAGCTTGTTACGAAAAATTTGTAACAAGATTTTTTAGATAATTTTAAACGTTCTTTCAAATGAGACAATAAAATTTTTTGTTGCCAATGTCCTTTAACAGTATTAAAGGTCTGCCAATGACGAAACACTTTTTTGTCAAAAAAACGAGTTTCTAAGGTTACATGTACTTCGGAAGTTTTAGAGGGGGAGGGGTCATCTGGAAAATATCATTTGTTGATTTTAAAAGGTGTTGATTTAAAATAATTTGGCGATGGTAAATGTTATTCGGAAATTGATTCTCAAACATCTCAGTTAAGTGAATAATTTTATGCATCATATTAGATTTCTGATATTTTCTCTCGTTATTTAGTGACGATCAGTTCAACTCGAACCTCCTGAATCAGAGAAAGCCTGGCAAGGCAACATTACACGATGCATGTGTTTACATCCATGCTTATCTAAGCATAAACATATCACTTATGCAAGGGTTGCCTTGACTTTGGCTGCTTTTGATTTCCCAAAAGAACTCTCCAAAATGCCTGGAAATTCCATTTCAGGGGATGGTAATTGGGTTGTGCCTAGCCCACCCTCCTTGGGTGGAACAGCAAAATATGTTGGGAAAGAGGACCTACAGTGAAACCCACCTATCATGACTAAACCCCCAAATACAGGCTCATTAAAATTGACCAATAAAAATTCACCTGAATTAATTCTGGAAAACCTGGGCACTAAGAAATGTATTCGTTTTTGCGTAAACATGTCGATGAAATATGGTGTTGGCCAATCAAATTCTATGTTCAAAAATTGAACAGCATTTAGTCAGAAAAGTCAGGATTTACTGCAGGCTCTCTTCCCCTGACCCCTTTCCCAAGATCCCACAAGGGCTTGCTACGCAGGTTGTGCCACATAGCCAATGCACCCATTATGTTCCGATAGCCTCCTACTTGAAATTCGATTGAGAACCTGACAGAACATGCGGTAGAGTAAGGCCCAAGAAAAATAATTGTTTGGTCCTGGTTTCCAGACCGACCCTACATGGGCTTAGCTAGAGGCCCGTCCACTCGTCTTTTCGACGGGTATTTTCGAATGTCAACGGGCAAAATAGTTAAAACATGGCGGTGGAGATGAAAGCCTTCAACGCTCAAAACAATAGAAGCTAATATGGCGAAATCCGGAGTTGGACGCAACCTCGTTCCCAGGCTTTTTCCTAGTTGGACGGTTTAAATGGCCATAACGTTTACGACCAGTACGTATTAAACATGGTAGGTGATCAAGTTTATTGTATTAAAAGATAATTTCGTGAGTCTCAAATGGTTACTTCAGTCGAATTTCATTAGCTGTTTTGGAGCTTCGATCAGTGGTGTTACTATATCATTCAAGTTTCATGCGATTAAAGGATTACCAAATGGTTTTCCGTGCAGGATTGCGTGATCCTAACACGCGGGATGTTGAGAGAATTTCTGAAAGGGTAAAAAAATACGAGCTGATAGGCGAGTATGTTTTAGCTTTCAGAAAGTCGAGCAACATCAAACCTTTATGAAACCCCTCAAGTCTCAGCCCCACTCGGATCGTCAGATCATATTGTAACATGCAAGGCATATTTTAACATATATACTTTTAACATATATACCCCAGGCCCTCTTAATGGCCCCCCACTCACACAAAATTGGCCCCCCACTCCCTGGGCCCTTTATACATTCGGTCGTTTACAGCGTAAATGATTTGTCTATGTTTAACGAAATATTGTTTTTATGGCTTATATAGTTAGACATTTTTACAGTTTTAGTCAAAACATTGAAATACTATTGGATTACAAGTAAAATATTCAATCTTATAGTATTCAGAATTGGTAATTTCAGAGCTCCAGATTTCAAACTTTTCCCGGGATAAAACTCTCGCGGACCCCTACAGGGCTCGCGCCTTCAGCACTCAGATTAAGGCCCTTTTTCACAAATGGCCCCCCACTTAGAAACCCTTAAAATATGCCCTGGTAACATGGATTCCTTGTTTAATGAATTCTAATTTCAGATCGAACCCTAAGTCTGTTAAACGCCTTGTACGTCGGTACCCTCGATCTGGCATCGACGCCTTTGGGAGGTGGGCTACAACGCATGACTGGTTCAGCGAACTTGGTTCTAATACCACAGTGGACGATTTAACAACCTCTTTTACATCACATATTGTGCAAGCAATCGATCGTATATTCCCCCTAAGATGGTGAAATGGCACCATTCTGATAAACCCTGGATAACACCAGCCATTAAGAACTTTATACGAGATCGACAGAAAGCATTCCATAGTCGTAATATTCCCCTTTGGCAATCGTTAAGACGCAAGGTCCAACACGAAATAGCTGGAAGGAAAGTGTCTTTTTATAAGAACAAAGTTCAGCTCCTAAGGAAAACTGACTGTCGTAAATGGTGGAAAATGGTTAATAAAATGTCCGGCAAATCCGAGAAAACAAAATCTTTCTCCTTAGAACGTAACGGTGAAATTCTGAATGATGAACAATTATCAAATGCCCTTAATGAATTCTATGTTTCTGTCAATGCTGATATTCCAACTCTTGATGCGAATTCACTGCCTGCGTTCCTACCATCTAATGATGACGTCCTTATCGGTCCAACCTTACGATGTCTGTAGTAAACGTTTGGCAATCCAACCCGATAAGCATCAGGCCCTGACAATGTACCAGGTCGAATCTTAAAGGAGTTCGCTTACTTTTTAGCAGAACCAATTACCATCGTATTTAACGCATCTCTCTCCTCCAGCGTCGTGCCGAGAACCTGGAAAGAATCCAATATCATCCCAATCCCGAAGGTAAAACAACCCGAAAGTGAAGGAGATACCAGGCCAATATCTCTGACCCCTGCGAAGACATTCGACCGTATTGGTTATAATGTGCTCATTGAAAAACTGATAGACCTGGGTGTTAGGCGGTTTCTGATACCTTGGATCATCAACTTTCTTTCTGATCGAAGACAGTGTGTCAAGCTTGGTGAATCAATTTCAAGCTGGCTCCCTGTGACCGCAAGGGACTAAACTGGGACCGATTTTATTCTTGGTTATTGTCAATCACTTGAGAGTAAATTCACACGATAGTAGCATGTGGAAATTTGTGGACGATGTCTCGACCTCTGAACACCTTATCTTGAATGCTACTTCTATACTGAATGCTAAAAAATGTAAAGAACTCCGAGTCTGTTATCTCAAAGAAACCCCCCAGCTTGTACCATTAACAATCGATGGACATGTACTTGAAACGGTGCGATCCCACAAAGTGTTAGGATTAACTATTCAAAACAACTTAAAATGGGACGAGCATATTTTTTCAATAGTCAGTACGGCATCCAAACGTTTACATATACTCCGGGTTCTACGCCGTGGTGGAGTCCCCCCAGCTGACTTTCCAATATTTATTATACGCTAATACGCCAAATTTTAGAATACTGTTGCGAGGTGTGGAGCAATGCGATACCTTGTTACTTGTCCGATGAACTGGAAAAAGTCCAAAAGCGAGCTATGTGTATTATCCTTCCCGGCCATTCATATGATAAAGCGCTGCAGTTTGTTAGCTGCCCAAGATTGAACGACAGACGAAATGATATTTGTATGAAAACCTTAATGAAGATCGCTAAAGGGGTCCTCTTGCGGAACATATACCCAGACTAGAGATTGCGCTCATCAACACTATATATTAGGAACTCTAATAATTTGTCATTGTACAAGTGCAGAACAGAACGTTTCAAGAATAGTTTCTTTCCAAGCACAATTGCTATGTTTAATACAAAATTACTAAATTGCTAAGGGAACCTTATTTTAGATTAATTGAACCTTTTTATAATTATAGTAATTTAGTCACAATTTCTCTTAGCTTAGTTATAATTTTGTAATTTCAATTTTACTATTATTTTTTTTTCTTAAATAATTATTGTATTTGTATTGTATTTTTTATAAAATGTAAAAATGCATTAAACATCAAATAATAATAAAATAATAGTTTTGGTGACTGAGTATTATTTTTAGAAAGTTATTGTCATTGGGTTTAAAAGTGTGCCACCTTCAAATATTTGCTGTCCTTCTTTTTAGTGGAGGAAAGATCACGATTGGCAAATTTCAAACTGTAGTAAATGCGCAACCTCAGAAATAGCTTTTGCAAGAAATCTAGTGGAAAATTTTCACAGCATTGGAATGGAACTGGTATTTTCTTGAGTAACTTGAGGATATCACCTCCAACAGACAAGCTCTTGGTGAAAATTGAAAAGTTTTGAACAAGATACAGTATCTTCCAGTTTAATAATATATTCAAGATAGCAATTTGTTGGTGCGTGCAAGCCTCCAAAGGCATTGTCTGCTTGGTCATATGCCTTGAAGTAACAGAACAGCTTCCTCTTATCATCCAGGTTGTTATATAAGTCATAATTCTTCACACTTTGTGCCTAAAATAGAATGGGTTACCATTGTATTTGTGCATTCCTTTTACATACATGCTAGGGTACTCCCCTAGGGGTAGATTGCAACCTTTTGAGTAGAACCCTTCAAGTATGCCCTTGGTAGAAGGGCAGTTCATGTTTTACCCAATTGCTCTTTATCTCAGCATTGAAATTGGGCAACTAAGGTACCAAGAAATTAAGTAAAACAACTTCATGCTAAGGTAGGGTTACCCTACCTACCTCATGTAATCACAGCACTATTTCCTACACTACCAGTAGGGTCACCTCAATAGGAGGGTCAATTAAATGGCAAAGGTCGAGACCTTTACAATACTAGTTATTCCTTTCATCTAATACATTTGTGAAGTACAAGACAAGTACATCAACATTACAACAAATTGTAATTTCAAAGATTTCAGATTGCATTATGCATTTGTGAATATCTTGGCCATATCTTCATTTACAGTGCAGGAGCCAATATGAATGTTGCAATCGCAAAACTACTATCCATTTTGTATTTAAAGCATTTGATAAAAACCCATTTAACACCACAAATTCCACACTAAAACTTGTTGATTTGCCTTCTAACAACAATTATATCAATCATGTACTTTCTCTTTAAGGGATGTCAAAGTAAAATGAGAATCGCCCAAATATATTCGCGCAGCTACAGGGGTTTTTGTGGTTCCATTTCGTTTTCCGCCATATTAACTCCAGTAAAATTTTATACGAAGTGACTAAACAGCCAGCCGGCAGCCGGCTATTTAGTAAAACTGCCGGCTATTTTACAGTCGAAATTTTTTTAGATTTGATAGCTAGCATTATTTAATGTCTTTTTTGCGGTTGTATTTAGCGAGGCTGCTGGTGGCGTAGTGGTTACGGTGTGCGACTACAATATATTTTTTTCAAGCATAGGTTCAAGTTCTGGCAAAGTAATTTTTATTTGACTTAGAACTTTTCCTTTAAATCTTTTTTTTCCAAATTTTTTTAACCCAAAATTGTTTTTTTATACATTTCAGGTTAGGGGAACGGTGTGGGAAAGGTTTATTTAATAAGTATTTAAATTTAACTAGAGTCTCTAAATGACTGGCAGTTTTACTAAATAGTCAGCTGCCCGTCATTTAGTCACAGAAGATTTTATACTCATAAGGCTTTCTTTCAACATGGCGGCCAAACCGGAAATCAGCTGATAATCTGACACACTTTGCACCCTGAGTGAGCTTTTTGCTCAGGTTCATTATTCTGTGTTTAAAACTCTGTATTTCCCCTGCAAAGTCCGTTAAAACCCAGCATACACCCGGGGGTGGGGAAGGAGGGTTTCGATTGACTAGTGCATTAAGTGCCATCACCATGGTATCTCGCATGGCCATAGGCGTAGGAAGTAACTTCAAGTTGGGGGGCACTTTGTCTTAAGGGCACCTCTTCTATTAGAAAAGGGCACTTTTTCCATTGTTTTAGCTGGAGAAAAGGGCACTTTGAAGAAAACTTGGGGGGGGGGGGTAGCCCTTGAGGGTAGCCCTTGTAGAATTTCCTGATTTAAGGTCAAATGGTTTATATATGGCCCACTCATCTCTATTCTGTGATATGGCCATTGGCCAACCATTAACCCTCGCCCATGTGCTGTGATATTTTCCATCATCAATAAATCGTTTTAAAATGCCAACCTTTGTAATATTTTAAAGAGCCGAAATTCAAAGCTAAAGTAATACGCTCGCTATTCGACGTATATGCGATTAAGTACACTGAATATTACTGTATAGAAGTCGATGAAAAACCTTCTAAACAGATGATTAATATCGAGCATGCATATTCAGCTCCTAAGCACGTGTCACAAAAATGTACGAACAGAAAAATGCTTGCTAAGAGTGGTTAAATAGGTAAATGGTGTTAAACTACCTTTTTCTTCGCCAGTAGTCATCTTTTCAGTGCAGGAATGACCAAAAACACCCAACTTCTTTCGCTTCTAATGATCTTCTCCTCTGAAAATTATCGTTGCCGATAATGCACTTTATGTCATTATGTGCTGAGTAAAATCCCGCCAATGGCGGAATGGCCATAAAAGTATCTAATTTCCATTTTCTACCAATCAGAAGAGTGGAAAATCTGTATGAAGTCACCGCCTAGCCAATGAGGATCCTCGAATGTCTGGCTTGTCGCAACCATTTCCGCTATACAAGCATGTTTTGTATAGAACAACAAACACGTGAACTTTTTATTGGTACTTTGGCATACACAAAATAATGCTGATTTCGAAAGCATTTTTACAATTTCCTGGCAACTTAGCGAGCAAGCGTTTGTTTTTGATGATGTTATTTTAAGGTTTTTGCTGTGAGCTTTGTTGGCAGTTTCAAAGCGAAATAAGGGATAAATTTGCCATAACATTTATACCGATAATTATCAGACATGGCAAAGATACCACATGAAAGTAGTTATGAGTTACAAGATTCCTGTGGTGTGTTTGGTTGTATTGCGGCAGAAGGCGTTGATTTAAAAGAATTTGGCCTTGCCAATAACATATTTCTTGGGCTATTGGGCATTCAACATCGGTAAGGTTAATTTAGTCCTAAAGTTTGCAATGACGTTTGAATAATGTTCTAGACTAAACAATATATTTATAATTTATAAACTGCACCTGTCAACAGTAATGTTCGATTATAGACCCACAGGGAAGAGGGATGGAGGGGAGGGGTGCAAAACCCAGGGGAATTTGCTGTTTCAGTGTAGGAGCACCATTGAACTATAAGTAAACTGGAACGCTAACGCAGGGGGGGGAATTGAAGCCAGCTTAATTCAGTTTTTCTGAGGTTTGAGTTGAAATACTTAACACCGAACATTGGGCTGTATATGAAATTGAAGGCCCGTTTACACTACGCACGATTATTGGCACGGCACGGATAAAAATGTTACCCGTACTGAGACTACCTATTTAGGTAGTCTCAGCACGGATAAAAATGGTACGGGTACCATTTTTATCCGTGCCGTGCCAATAATCGTGCGTAGTGTAAACGGGCCTTAAAGCTATTAAAAAGTTATATTTGATATAAAAACTTCAAGACTTTAGGTAAAAGGGAAATACTTTTTAAGAATTAAATACAAAATTTTTTAAGTATTTCCATTTTGCCTAAAGTCTTGAAGTTTTTCTATCAAATACAACTTTTTAATAGCTTCAATTTCATATACAGCCCAATGTTCGGCGTTAAGTATTTCAACTCAAACCTCAGAAAAACTAGTTTGGCTTCAACGAATCATAGGACTTGATCATAGGAGTTAGCGTTCCAGTTTACTTAGAGTTCACTGAGGGGCACCGATGCGACATTCGCTGCACCACTAATTTCACAGAGATCTTTTTAGAATATTTGGCAATAAGTTTTATGCACCTGTCAATGTTAAACCCCAGGGAAGGGGGGATGGGCAAACCCAGGGGGATTTGACATTTTTGATTGAGTGAGTATCAAATTCCCCACCCACCGGATGGAAATATCTGTCAAATTGGAGAAAAAGACCCCTCCATGGCAAGACACTAGCATTGCATTGACTACAAAGTGATACTGTAATTAGTATGTAACTTTAATTTTAAACACAACATCCCAGTCTGGTAATGTCAAATAAATTGTATATAACTGGATTCAATCGATTCCTGTAAATAAATCTACGGATTTGGATGAGATTAAAGGAAGCTATTAAAGGAAGTTTCGCCAATTGTTTCTTCTTCCTTAACTCATATTATTAATATCCATTAGAAGTGGGATAGTAGCTAGAGTAAAGCCAATTTATAAAGAAGATACCAAATCTAATCCCGATAATTATAGGCCAATATCTGTTTTACTGATTGTCAGTAAAATAATTGAAAAGATCGTCTTCTCCCAGTTTTACGGATACCTAATTGATAATAATCTACTGGCTAACTCCCAACATGGATTTAGACCTCTACACTCGACACTTACAACTCTTCTAATATCTACCAATAATTGGTACCAGAATATTGATAAAGGGTTAGTTAATGGAGTTCTACTATTAGACTTAAAAAGGCTTTTGATACCGTGAACCACCCAATTTTACTAAAGAAGCTAGAGTTGTATGGCGTAGATTCTAACTCCATCAATTGGTTTAGATCGTATTTATCAGGTCGCAAACAATGTACAAGCATTAATGGCACTCTGTCAAGCATGTTACCTGTTACATGTGGGGTCACTCAAGGGTCAGTGCTTCGGCCATTACTGTTTCTAATTTATATCAATGATCTTCAAGCCTTCCTATCTTTGTCGTCCCTTATGATGTATGCCGATGATACATGTTTAACTGTCAGTTCTAAAGATCCAATTGAATTAGAGCTTAAACTAAATATCGAACTTAGTAAAGTGCAAAATAATGTGGCTACGAGCTAATAAACTTACTTTGAATGTAAAAAAGACAAAACTCTTAATCCTGGGAAGCCAAGTGAGATTAAATAACCTGAATCATCACTTTAACATCCAAATTGATGGACAATCTATTGATAGAATGCATTGTTATAGATATTTGGGACTCGAATTGACGAATATTTAAATTGGCAGGTACATGTTGAAACCATGCAAGTCTTGGGGCCTTAAAGCGGATTCGCAACTTTGTGCCCCAAGGCATATTGATCCTGATGTATGAGACCCAGGGCCTTTTTTAACTAATGTACTGGAGGGGCCAAAGCCCCCCCAGCCCCCATGTTGGCCCCCCCAGTAAGCTATTTTTGCCCCCCCAGCGAAGGTCCCTTTTGTTCAAAATGTAACCAAAAAAGGGGGAAAAACTGAGTTTAGAGGAAAGTTATGGTATTCTCACAACAAAACCTGGCTCCGTTTAGATGGGATATATCAAAAATTGTCTCTGAAATGCAGGAAATCAAGCCACAGAGACTCAAGAATACAAACATTTTCTGGGGGAGGACCCCCAGACCCCCTTCAATTTCCCACACCTGTAATACACCACCTACTTGTTACGTCTCCTTTCGATGATGGCCCCCCACTAACGATTTCTTAAAAAAGGCCCTGATGAGACCTTAGTGTTGCCTTACCTAGACTATTGTAGTGAGGTTTGGGGTTGCCTAGGTAAAACTCTTTTTGACAAAAGTTCTCCAAAAACTTAAAAACAGAGCAAGTAGGATAATAACCTTTTCCGATTATGATGTTAAGGTCTGCTGATATCCTATGTGTCCTTGGTTGGGATACTCTTGACCAATGCCGTGCCAAACAGCTCGCAACTAGTGTTTATAAAGCAGTGAATAACTTATATCCCAGTGAGCTCAATACTATTTTTGCACCTACCTCGCAATTTCACTCTCATAATCTTAGAGGTAGTACCCACAATATTTTCACTCCCAGACCCAGTGCGGAGGCCGGTAAAAGAAGCTTCAGCTACCGTGGAGCTATTATATGGAACGATCATCCAGATGAAATGCGAAGTCTGACTTCAATACAGTCCTTTAAAAATTCACTTTTTAACTTTCAAATTTAATACTAAGACTGAAAAATAGTTGCAAATCTTATAGGTTTATATATATATATGTTAAGTTATTGTTTCATTCTTTTTTTAACATGGCTCCTTGGAAGGAGCACTCGTGTGAAAGGATACCATGTCAGTTATGTATTTTAATTTTAATAAAGCTTCTGATTGATTGATAGGTAGCTGTTATCAAATTCCCTACCCTTGGGAGCATGCATGCTATCAAATTCCCATGGGTTCCCCTTCCCCTGGGGCTTAACATTGACAGGTGCATTAGAGTATTTTATCTGATAACCATATCTGGATGATAGAAGCAGTTGCACTGTTTTCCCAGTTTATTATTAAATCAGCCTGTTTAAAGCAATTGAAGCATCAACCCTTCATCACCCAATCTATGGCCATTGACAACTTGTCAACAAGCAGTATGTAAACATCCTGATAACAAGTTGTAGAAACAGCATTAGTTCAAGCCTGCTGCAAATTTGTTACAACTTGTGCATTTTTACATGTGTACCTGATCTTTCAGGTGTCTATCGATCTGCATAAGCTTATAGTTATTTAACGTCTTGTTGTGTTGGGGACTAACGGGATTATTTTGTGAACTTTATATAGAGGTCAAGAAAGTGCTGGTATCGTAACTGGCGATGGTACTTCGATTTATCAACACAAGGGCATGGGTCTGGTCTCGAACGTCTTTAAAGAAGAAGACATCAAATCACTTCATGGCTACATGGGTATTGGACACAATCGTTACTCCACCATGGGTGCGTCGAAACTGGTCAACTGTCAACCATTCGTTGTAGATACTGCACAAAATTGGATTGCGGTTGCACATAACGGAGAGCTGGTGAACGCCAAGTCCCTGCGAAAGAAAGTCCTTGCTAGTAATGTTGGTCTGTCCACTAGATCTGATAGTGAATTGATTACCCAGCTTCTTTCAATAATTCCACCATGTGGAGAGCCTGAAGGTAGGTAAATTACCATATAACATGCCAAAAGGATGTCACAATAAACATAATTATTATATACTGTACACAAGCTCTGGATATGAGGTATTCTGCAATCTGATTGGTTCTCTACTAGCAGGATATTAGCTCATATCCTGCTAGTAGAGAAAAGTAGAAAAATGGCAGGTAGATTTGGACAATTAAATGAAGAGGAAATTCAAGTTTTACTTGAAAAAAGTGCCAAAATGTTCTGTTCATATCCAGAGCTTGTGTATATAATAAAACAGTTATTCTACTCACTCTCGTCGTATATGACTGATAGCTCTCGTCGGCTATCAGCTCATATACGACTCGAGTTCGTAGAATAACTGTTAATTAGTACACAATTCTATCTTATTAGTACGTGCGGTGCCAGTGTGGGTAGAGTATAGCAAATACGGCGGTTGACTGTGGTGTAAAACTACCTGAAAAATACAATGAGAACTTCGACGTTTCGAGCGAAGGCCCTTCGTCTGGAAACGTCGAAGTTCTCATTGTATTTTTCAGGTAGTTTTACACCACAGTCAACCGCCGTATTTATCTTATTAGTAGTTTAGGTTTGGCCTCAGGGTAAAGATCAGAGTTGGGGTGGGGTAAGGGTTAGAAATCAAGGCTAGTATTAGATAAGAGTTAGGTTAGTTATTAAGTTAGGTAAGGGTTAGTTTTAGGATGAGGGTTAGCACCGGTAACAATTAGTAGGTTAGGTCGGTTAGGATTGGCAATTGGGATTAATATTGTATTAAATGGGCCTTGATAATTCGTCATATCATGCGAAAACCGAATTCAGTGATTGTTTTATTATTGATTTAAAAGATATAATTCAAAATAATGACGAGTTGTTGCCATTTGCAGGAAATGTGTGCTCTTGCAGTTTGGGTTTTGTTTGGTCTTTATATTTTAAATTTTCCTTCCCTTAAGTCTGCAGACGGCCAAAGTCGACGCCATATTGTTTTTGTTATTATGACATGAACGTGCGATATTGTTTTTTACTTATCACATGTTTGACCTCAAGTCGTGTGGTATGTTGTTACAACACCATATTTGGCAGCCATTGAGCTGATATGACGATTTATGGCTACTTAAATATATAATAATAGCGTTTAGTGTCATGATAAGGGTTAGGATTAGGGTAAGGTTTGGGTTTAGGATTGGAATTAGGATTGTAAGGATAAAGCCCCGTACAGACGAGCAAGTTTTCCTTGACAAGTTCCTTGCCGAGTTTACTTGTTCGTGTGTACGGCAAAAAAGTTTTTCCCCATCAATTTTTCCTTGACAAGTTTTACGAGCCCGTGTATTAACGACACAATTGAATACTTCATGTTTATAGTGGCAATGCGCCGCTCGACTAGATCGAAAATAAGTGAGCAGTGACGTACTGCGCATTTCCTTGTCAAGTTTTCCTTGTCGGCCGTACACACGAACAATTTTCCGGCATGACTAGCTTTTAAACAAGGCCCCTTGTCAAGGAAAACTTGTCAATTTTTTGCCGTACACACGGGCAAATAAAACTTGTCAAGGAAAACTTGTCAAGGAAAACTTGCTCGTCTGTACGGGGCTTAAGGAATAAGTTTAAAGGTTTGCAATTACTGTATATATGTACAGTAAGTTGTGGTTGTTAACTTGTTAATATGGAAATTTATCACTTGAAGGTGCAAATTGGCCGTCCAGGATAAAACGGTTAATGAATGAAACTCAGTGTGCATACGCTTTGGCAATCTTGACAAAGGACGGTATCTTTGGAGTGCGCGACCCTTACGGGAACAGACCTCTATGTGTTGGAAGAATCGTAAAGTCATCAGACAGCGGGAAAGAATGTGCTGGGTGGTTGCTTTCCTCAGAATCATGTCCATTTCCGTCGATCGGCGCTGAGAAAATGTACGATGTTGAACCAGGAGAAATTGTTCAACTCACTAGAAAAGGTGTTACCCGACTTGAGATTGTTCAACCTCTGCGTTCAACTGATCCAAGTGCGTTCTGTATATTCGAGTATGTTTACTTCGCACGAGCTGACACGATTTTTGAAGGACAAATGGTCTACAACGTACGACAAGAGTGTGGACGACAGTTAGCAGACGAAGCCCCTATAGATGCGGAGATTGTCAGCACTGTGCCAGAGTCTGCTACGCCTGCCGCTATAGGATATGCTCAGAGATCTGGAATCCCGTATGTCGAAGTGCTCACAAGGAATCGTTATGTTGGGAGGACCTTCATCCAGCCAAGTACACGTTTAAGAAAGTTAGGTGTTGCCAGGAAATTTGGTCCACTTACAGCAAACTTTCGTAATAAGCGAATCATATTGATTGACGACTCTATCGTACGTGGAAACACCATAGCTCCTATAATAAAGGTCTTACGCGAAGCCGGTGCCGCCGAGGTAAGATTTAACGCTAAAAACACCATACTCTCGAGCCAGCACTTTTCAAGGTTCATATTTCAACCGCATCGTCAAGCTCTGGAACAAAATAGTACTCGCTGCTCCTCCAAATAGTTTTATGTCGTGCACATGGAGTCTTGTGCCGGACTGCGCTTTTATTATGTTCTATTTTATTATGTTCGCCATTTACTATTTAATGTTGTATTGCGTATTTTAATGCAACGTCTTGGTTCAATAAAGTTGTTAAACCCTAAATTATTTCTAAGATTTTGGCATCTAGCTCGACATAACAGAATTAGTTGAACGTTTTTTCTGTACAGCCTACAGGGATATTTCGGGCGAGATCTACATGTATATACACATTTTAAAACCTGACCTGGAGCAGTTACAAAATTGCACGAATCTACGGCCCTTCCATTCCAGTGCAGCGCTCTGATCAGAGCTACATAGCCAGATGCCAAGAGCGAACAATTATGATAATCGCACATGTGACGATTATCGCGGACTAGGCTGTTCAACACTCGAAATAGATTTCATATTTCCGCGTATAATTATAACACTCGAAATAGATTTCATATTTCCAAGTATAATTCTTTATATACTTTTATATTTCGAAAATTGTTCAGCAAAAGGATAGCTGGTTAATATTTTACTCAGTATCACAATTTAGGGATAGTAAACTTTTTGGGGAATGACAAGTTTGAGATGGGCGGCTGTACTTACCCAAACAGGCAACCAAAAGGGAACGTGTCGTTTCAGTGTAGGTAACGTCTATTCAATAAGCTTCGGGTCTTTAGGATCAATCTCTGTTTTTTAATACTCTGCTGTATTTAACGCGAAGGCATCATAACAAATTAGGTTGAATTTCGACTAAGTATTCTATGTTTCGTACAAGAGTGTTTAGACTAGGTTTAGCAAGATGCTAAATTATGTGTAGGGATAAAATCAGGTCAAAGTCAGGTCAAATTTTGCTCTGACCAATTTGACTTATAATTTGTAAATACTGTTGAAATAACATTCAAATACTCAATTTGATATTAAATTAATCACAAAGACCTGCTCAATCCGCTTGTGTAAATCAGAATTGAAGAAAATCAAAATTCAACAAATTCAAAATTCAAAATTATGAAAAATTCAACAAGAACTTCGACGTTTCGAGCGAAGGCCCTTCGTCCGGAAGTTAGTTGGGCCTTCGCTCGAAACGTCGAAGTTCTTGTTGAATTTTTCAGGTAGATTGATCCTGAAGACCCGAAGCTTAAACCAAAAGGGAAATTCTACTTTACCATGGTCCGTCAACTCATCCCGGGCAAGTGTTAACCTACACCACTGGTTTGTTTTTTCAGGTTCACATTCGTGTAGCATCACCACCTCTGAAGCACCCATGTTACATGGGCATCAACATCCCGACGAAAGAAGAACTTATTGCAAATGTCATATCGCCTGATGAAATGGCGAAATTTTTGGGCGCCGACAGTCTTGTGTATTTGTCTGTTGACGGTCTGCATTCTGCAGTACGTAAAAGTATTCAGACGACCTCAAGCAAACCTCCAGGGCATTGTACGGCATGTTTGACTGGGGAATACCCTGTGGAGTTAGAGTGGTGACGAAATTGGACGAAGAGTATAGAATAATGTTCATGTATTTCATATTTATTAGTGTTTATACATTGTGTTATATTTTTGCGTGTGGTTAGGACCGACCGTTTGACTTTTGAGGAGAGGAAGGCGACGATTTTAGAATATAATATCCTGCAGCCAGGTTTTGTGGCAAAAAATAGAGCTTAACGGTTTGTCAACAAGAACGTCTCGGATACACAATTCAGCCGTTTGTTATGCGTCAGCAGTTCGTGCGTGAAATTAAGAACGGCACTCTAGGCAGTGTGACATGATGTCTTCAAGAAATCGCTGGACATAGCAAGCATCATGGCTATACCATAACGCCCACCCCTCTCAAAAATCAAATGGTTGACCCTTTATAAGTGTGGTATATGCATGCAGTCATATTTATAATTGAGCTGATAGCTTTTTGCCTGACTTACTTTTATTAGTGTCTTAACGCGAAATCGAATTAAATTAAAGCTGTTAGCTTTCACTTTTCGCCGTATATACCAGCGAATTTTTTCGCGATGCGGCATTTTTCGAAAGTTTAAAATTCGCCCCAACAAAGATGGCGGCCATCAACTTAAGACGTCTTGTGAATACAAAGGTAAATATTATCAATTTACTCAGTGGCGTACCGAGAACGTTTCCACTGGCGGGATGCTCATTCCAAAATTTACCGATGACGCAAAGCAAAAAAGGCGATATTAGTTGCTAAGCCACTGCAACTAGCGCACAACTCTATTAGTCCGTCTCGCAGCAAATTGTTATTGGGTGGGAGGGACCTAGGGGGTTCTGGGGGCATGCTCCCCCAGGAAAATTTTTCATGCCTCAAAAGTGCATTAAAACTTACCGACCAAGTTACTTTCAAATTCTACGTTTTAACCGACGAAGGTCAAAATACCGACAGTTTTCGCAAAAATTAGGGGGTGTCGCACACCCCCCGCTCGGTACACCCCTGAATAGTAGAGACCGTGACGACGACGGCTATAAATACAATGAAATTTATAGTATTTTAGAATAGAAATGAATAATTAAAATCCCATGGGAATTTTAGACGTCATCCTCGCTCTGTTTACAACGGTAAACTACAGATTTTTACGTATTGTGTTCAACCGTCTGCATTTTAAGCCGCGAGAAGTGGTACTCAGCAAATTGGCTCAGTACTGAAGTAGAAATCTTCTAAACCAAAAGGCCGTTATCTCAACTTCCTCAAACTGAAGTGAATTCATACGATTGATAATACACGACAACTTTTAATTGATTTATTTGAAGGAGTTTGTTTTGGCTGTCGTCGTTCGCGTTTCCGTCCTACATCGTAAGGTCTCTAATACTGTTGCTGAAAAGACGTCAAACATGCCTTAAAATGTACACAAAATGGTTTTCAGTTAGACAGATTTACACTGATAGATTTTTCTTGAAATGTAAACAGCCTGCACCTTTTTTCGCCGCGAACATGAAAGTAGAACTCATTCGAACTCGGTTTTTCGCTTCGGCGACACTGTTCTTCGCCTTTTTTCGCTTTGGCGAATGACGTTATTCCTCAATGCGCATGCGTAACGGTTCGAGCGAAAAAAATCGCTAGTGGAAAACCTGCTTCCAAATATAAGCCCCCCTGCCCGTATATAAAAGCTCCCCCTATATATAAGCATGGGCTTATAACTGAACAAGAAAAATGTTACATCGGTGTTGATTAATGTTTTATTTATTTTATAAAATGCTTGTTCGTTGACTTCATCCTAATGATTTTGTAAGGCATCACGGACAAATCGTCTGTGTAAACATATAAAATTGTCTTCTATGTAATATATACAAACCGCGCGAGAGGTCTTTATCTGATTTAAAACATCGAGGCGCAGCCGAGTGTTTTAGATCTGATAAAGGCCGAACTGCAAGGTTTGTATATGACTTCTAAAATGACTCGTTTTGTACACGCTCACTGGCGTTGGAATTTTGAAGATTGATGTTATCTACGCTGTAAAAATTGAAGGAGAAAATTTGAGCAAGTCTATATCAAATATATAGATCCGCTACGGGTCATGAGTTTCCTTTGTATTTTGCTTATGAATAATTAATGAATTTTAGAAGTTTATTTATCGTATTTTCGTTATATTTTTTGGTTCACTTCATACTCTATTCAATAATACTGCTATCACAAAAAGTCGTCCATGTATAAATGAATGCTGTAGGGTATCTCTTTCAACTACTTGAAAAATAAAGAAGAACTCCGAGGTTTCGAGCGAATGCCCTCCGTCAGGAAGTGAGTGAGGATAGGTCAAAACATGTGCCCACCAGAAATGCTTCTAAATGAATATAAGCCCAGGGCTTCCTTAAAAGACCTCTGGTCCCGCTAGTAAGCAGAATGATATAAACTGGCGCTTAGTTCTTGAAATATTCAATATCGAATTTTGACTTAAAATTAGCCACAGTTACTTTAACAAAGTTCATTCAAGAGTACAGACAAAAATCTGGAATGATAAGTGATTATTTCAACGTATGGTGTTAGACTTAGGCTACTAACTTGCAGATGAAAGGCCTTCGCTCGAAACCTTAAAGTTCTTATACTTCCTGGTAGTAAGATACTGAAGAATGTAGGCTGCAATTCGCCCAGCAATCAATATGCTGGCTGAAGTACTCGCGAATGAAAACCGCTGGTTAAGTCCACGTATTGCCCATGCCAGTCCATGCAAGCAGTTGCGTATGGTGAACCATTGCATTAGCGTCCAAAAGTTAGTTATCATGGTTTATTTCCATCTAGCTATAAATTAACTAAGAATTAATCTTCTCCAAAATCCATACAGCAAAATGATAAGATTATTGATTCCCATAAGGTAGAAAAGGAAATGTGCCAATCTTTCTTTTGGGAAAATAATAAGAACAAAGTAGCTGGAAATGCCGGCTAAAAGAAACCATTTGGTGATAAAGGAATGAGAGACAAGCAAAAACAGCAGCAAATTGAAGACAAATGAAAACACAGCTGTAAATCTTTTCCCAAATACAACAGCAAATGTTTTGGTATTAGTTGCTCTGTCTGGCGAATAGTCCATAATTGTAGTGAAAGCATGAAATGCAGTGAAGGATATTTCAGGAACACACTTGTGAATTGCAAGGTCATCCACTGTGTTATTATTGTAACTAAAGCCAGAAACAAACACACAAAATACAATAACACCAATACAGATTGAATCTAATGGAGGCCTTTCCTTCAGTCTAACAGGAGGCATAGAGTAGCTATATGACAAAATTAATGATAAGGAAATTCCAAGTATGTTAAAAACATTCCTAGTTAGAAGAGCGGTAATAAGAATCATACATGAAAAGAGATGGGCCATCTTCAAAACAAAGGAATGGTATCTTGGGTCTAGTACAATTCCTTCTATTGTTCCTTTCACATGTTTCCTTGGATTGATTCTGTCTGTTTCATAATCAAATACGTCATTGATGCCATATGTAATAAAGCTGGCAGGAAAAGAAAGAGCTATCAATTGAACCCATGCCAACAAAGTCAAATGTGTTTCTTGAGAGACTACAAACCCATGAAAGAAAACCAAAGGTCCAAAACTCCATCCGATGGGTCTGCTGACCCTTAGCAAAAGGATTATTTTCCCATTTATGGAATTCATGAGAATTTAACCTGAAAAGCAGAGTGAACATAATTCATTATGTGACCCTCATAAGTAAATCAAGCGCAATGCTCTGGGCAAGATAAAGGCCAATACTATGGCAATAGAGAGCTCAAGCAAGCGACCGGTATTGACAACACAGATGTCACGCATATATAATATATCTATTAATTATGGCATAAGCCGTTCTTGCTTACAACAAGTGCGATAGTCAATGTAGTTTACGTTCGTGATTAGAAACAAGAACGGCTATCGCGACTAAATGTTCTCAACACCGTCCCCCCGGCCCTCACCCCCTTCCACCTATTCATTGTTGGCTATGCTTAGCTGAATTAAGTACACATACAACACGGAATAGGGGTGAGGAGAGGGGGAATTTACCTTTTAAATAAACGGGTTGGAAGTTATTCAGTGTCTTAAGAAATTTGTCTAGGATTGTAGTTTGAAGTTAAGCAAGCGTTGTGATAAGAGTAGGGTAATCTGAACTTCTGTAACATTTGATCAAGGCAGTACGCGACTGGCTATTCGACAATTCGAATTATACATGTGTTTTCTTTGTGTATATCACTCCATTGAACCATAAACGCCCTGATTGAACTTAACATTGAAGATGCTAGTAGATAGATATTTCGAGTAGAAAATATATACAATTTTAGACCACACTGGGCTGTGAAAATGCAAGGAATCGAAACTGCGCCCTGCGAGTCCTGTGCAGTGCTCTGAACACTGAGCTGCAGAGTACGCAGTCCAATTGCCGTTAGCTTGCAACAAATTTTATTATATATACAGTACGGGTAATTCGAGTAGTGATATATAAGGTAAATAAAGCGGGTTTTTTTCCCGTTTCCTATTAAATAATACTAATAAAGATTTATTGGGTAGAAAGTTTTAACACGAGCTACAACTGAAAAAATGTTTCCTTGATACTATCTAGTCGATAACGAAATAAAAAAAAGCACAAAACAAAAAATGAGTTCTCAGTCTAAATAGTGGAGAACTAGACTATTTTGTAGTGAATTTGACGAGAAGGTTCAACTTGAGTGGGTTTTTATGTAATGAGAATTTGTAAATTAATCTATTCAAAAATGTCTATAAAATCCTTTTCTGCAGTTATGTTTTAAAAAAATAGAAAACATTATTTCCTACTTGCAATACAGTTGCAGAAACACTTGTGGCAGTTTGGAAAAACTCGAAATAACGTGGGAAAACGTGCTCTAGTGGCTCCACTGTTTAATTCTCGCTCTCCCAAACTCGTACGCTTGTTTCTATAACTGTGTACAAACTACAAACGCGGAAAATATTTCTTAATTCTTGAATATTACTTTATTTAATTCTTGAATTAAACATATATATATAGTATGTGTTGCTCGTGTTAGCTTGACGTCCGCACGTCGAAACTATGATGAACAGTTGAAGCTGTTATCGATCATCTGTAGCGTGCCGATACTCAATAGACTTCACGAACTCGGTTTTAAACTCTTTATTTCCCAGTTATATTACAGAGGCTATAGCCTTTCATGTGCGACCCTCTCGCTCTGAGGTGCGCGTTCACTCCCTCGTCATCGGCTCAAGTCATTGTCTAGATCATCCACTGTCCGGAAACCACATCGGTTTCACATTACATATTGTATACACGTTACACCATCTCCCTACATAAAATTCTTGCCCACAAGAATTGTACATTTACAGAATTATGAATTATATAAATTACTACAACAGAGTTTGTTCTGGGAGTCTTATTACGCAGCAAACCCATACCGATCAGGCGCATGGACATCTTGCCTGAGATTCCTAGGCCTAACCCGAGGGACATGTGGAGCATTTTCGCAATTAGGTTGAACGTTGTTTGCGGGAACATTGTAAACCACCTGATCGCCCCCAATTTCTCGCGCAGGGCAGACAATGTCTCCACAGTTTAATGGTGCATAACCACGCTTCAATCGATCATGATGTACCACCGTAATCTTACCTTCGATCGATTTGATTTTATAATCAACGCCTAACCGACAAACAACTTCAAACGGCCCGATCCACTTGGCCCCAAATTTCCATCCTTTTGGTCTACGCAAGTAAACTGTTTCACCTGACCCGAATGGGCGCCACTTTTGCATTCTCTCTTCATTACCTTTCATTTGTTTCTCCCTTGCTCTCTCTAAGTTTACCTTTGCTACCTCTCTCACCTCCTTAAATATCTTCCTAAGAGACTGTGTGTATTCGGATTGTGTGCTAGGGTCTTTCAGTGGGAGGCCTAGCTCTAATTCTAAGGGCAATCTCGGCGTACGACCAAAACTATCTCATATGGAGATGTTTGCAATGACTCTTGTCGACTCGTGTTGTAGGCGAAAACTACTGCGTCTAGCCATAAATCCCAATCGTTATCGTGTTTTGTACAAAATGCCGCTAACATATCTTGCAGTGTCCTATTTTGCCGCTCTACTTGGCCGTCGCATTGAGGATGATACGCCGTTGTTCGCGTCTTGGTGATTCCCATTAAATCGCACACTTCGTGCATTAAATTACTTTCGAAGTTCGCCCCTTGATCAGAGTGTAAGACAACTGGGGCCCAAATCGACTGAAAACTTTATCGACAAGTATTTTAGCTACTGTGGACGCTTTTGATCTGCAGTGGAAACGCTTCACACCATTTTGTAAAGTGGTCCATTAAAACCAATATGTGGCGATTGCCACGACTAGTTTCAGGCAAGGGGCCCATATAGTCTAAAGCCCAAAATGTAAATGGTGTGCTCACTTCTAAACTTTGCAATGGGGCAGTTCCACTATTTGCCGTCGGCGCTGGCGCTTTTCTTTTGATGCATACGTCGCAATGGCGGATATAATCTTCAACAGATTTTCGCATATGTGGCCAAAAGAAACGTTTCCTAATACGGTCTAGTGTTCGTGTGACGCCTAGGTGTCCGGTAAATGGGCTATCATGGGTACCCTTAAGTATTTCGTTTTCTAGTGCTTTGGGTACAACTACAACCGGATCGGGATGCGTATTTCGTGTCTTAAGTGACCGATAAAGCAACCCATCTCGAACAAACAACTTTTTGTAATGATGCCAAAATGTTACTAAGTGACGGTCATGTCGCCATGTCGCAAGCTTCTGTTTTGGTGTGCCGCTAATTTTAAGTTGGATAATTTGAGAAATAATCGGGTCTTCTTGTTGCGCAGTCCGTAAGTTAATTGTTGGATTAACGCTTATTGCACAATTAGGTTTATCTTCGACAGAGTCCTGTAAATACGATGTCGCAGTGGTATCAGTTTGGCATTCTTGGACTGTGTTTTCATGCATGTGAGATTCGCTAGGAATAGGTGCTACAAGACGAGACAGAGCATCGGCATTATTGTGGAGTTTACCTGGCTTATGAATGACTGAAAATTGAAATTCTTGTAACTCCATTACCCACCTTTCTAACCGTCCTTTAAGACGTATACTATGTAGCCATTTTAAGGCACTATGGTCTGTTATAACCTTGAACGGGCGGCCTAATAAGTACGTCCGAAAAGTGCGGATACCAAATACAATCGCGAATGCTTCTTTTTCTGTTGTGCAGTATTTTCGCTCCCGGGCGGACAAAATTTTAGACGCATATGCTATGGGTCGTTCTTCGCCATTGTCATCAATCTGTGACAATACCGCACCTAGTCCTATATCCGATGCGTCTGTTTGTAGGATAAATTCTCGGTCAAATTTGGGATGGACTAGTACCGGCGAATTGCACAGACATGTCTGAAGCGTTGTAAAAGCATTTTCACAATCTTGGTTCCATTCAAACTGTTTTGTACTGGTTGTTGAGGTCAATTTAGTCAGAGGTGCCGAAATGGCTGCGTAATTCTTAATAAAACGGCGATAATAATACCCCGATAAACCTAGGAAACTTCGGACTTCCTTGACTGTCTTTGGCACCGGAATTTGCTTGATTGCTTCGACCTTTGACGGAACCGGGCTTATACCGTCTTCGGATATCATATGTCCTAAATAGTGAACCTTCTTTGCCGCAAAAGTACATTTTGACACATTTAACCGCAGATTTTGCTGCTGGAAACGAGTTAAAACCGTTCTTAACCTATCACAGTGTTCGGTAACGCTGTTACTAAATATAATTATGTCGTCCAAATAGCAAAGACATATACTATAAGTAAGACCAGCTAAAACTAGTTCCATGGCTCGCTGGAACGTTGCGGGCGCAGTTGCGAGGCCAAAAGGCATTCGGTTGAACTCGTATAAGCCGCTATGCGTGATAAAAGCGGTTTTTTCACGATCGTCAGGATGAACTGGAATTTGCCAATAGCCGCTTTTTAGGTCCAAAGTGGAAAAATACTTCGCGTTTCCCACCGAGTCGAGTAAATCGTCTACCCTTGGCAAGGGATGTGCGTCATGACGAGTAATCTGATTAAGTTGCCGGTAATCAATGCAAAAGCGAATATCACCTGATTTTTTTCGCACTAAAACAATTGGGCTATCCCATGGGCTGGTGCTAGGACTTATAATTCCTTGATCTAACATGTCCGAAATTTGTTTGTTTGACTCTTCGCGAAATGCGTATGGCATTCGTCTGGCTCGCTGCCTAATTGGAGAATTGTCACCGGTGTCAATTTTGTGCTGCGCTACGTTTGTTTTGCTAATTTCACCGCTAAAAGTTCCTCAAACTCTTCTAACACTCGTTTCACTTGTTGTTTTTCAGAATTACTTAAACCCGGGTCTAGACTAGAATCAATTTTTGACGCCACGTGATCTGCTTTGACGGCATTACAGTTAACCGGATCGTTGTTGTTAGCAACGGTCTCTTTCTCGACTAGAGGACAAAATTCCGCCAATTTACAACCTTGTGGTAATTCAATTTCGTTGTCCGTAGTGTTAGCTATTCGAATTGGCACTATTTTACCTACAGGAGTAACAACTAAATGAGCTACATGCAAGCCTTTTAAATGTCTAACACTATCTGATTGACTACCTGATATCATACCAACCTGTGAAATGTTTTTCACCAGCACCTTACTGTCAATTATTATTTCCGATCGAGCCGGAATTGCAATGCCCTTAGGAAGAATAACTTTGTTAACACCTTTCAACTGAGATTGGACAAGAAGCATGCTTGTTTCAGTGGTTTTACTCGAGTCATCGGGGGAAGCAACAGGCGGATTTGCCTCTGTGATCACAACTCCGCTCGACTGTACCTTCATTGTTGGATGCTCCGCATGTAATGGGAATTTCCCATAGGGCCCCACTAACTGAAAACTACTTCGACCTCCCGAAAATCCCCTTGAATACCTAATTTGTGCTGCGTAATAAAGTCCCATCCCAAAACACAATCGTAGGGTATATTACTACTTACAAGAAAACAACTATTATATTTACGTTGAGAATGAGGAAAAGTGACACTTGTCACAATGTTGCCTTGAATATCTAATTCCCCACCTGTAATTGAAGTGCAACGCTGTGATTGCGATTTATCTAATAGAATACAGTCAAAATCGAGAATATTATGAATGTTATCATTAATAAAAGACTTCATTGATCCAGTATCTAGAAGAGCATTGACCGGTACACCGTCAATGAAACATGTTACGAATGGGTGTGCAGGCAAGCTCTCATTACAAACATTAGTACTATTAGCATTAAGAGAGTCACAGTGCTTACTTGTTTCGGGGCTGTCTACCGGCCTGTAGTTCCTCGAGACGCCCCTTGGAAGTTTAAAGGTGCATAGTTTCCACAATCGCGAGCAAAATGTCCATATCTTTGACATTCATAGCACCGTACATTGGAATGGTTTTGACGTTGGCGTGGACTGCGGCAATCACGAGCAAGGTGACCTGGTTTTCCACATTGAAAACATGTAGCTTTCGATCGCTGTCGATTTATAGGTTGGTTAACTGCGGCGGCATAGAACTGTTCTGAAGTGGCCATCTGATCTTCGAGCGCCTTCTGTCGAGTGGCAAGTTCGTTCATGAGACCCACGAGTTGGTCCATGTCGGCGTTCGGTTTGGGTGTTGCGGAGCTGGCGTTGGTTGTAAAGGATGAGTCGTGTTCTTCAATCGCACGATAACGCTGAACAAAGCCTAGCATTTCGTTCACGTTTGGTGTGGGGTTATGAGCCAAAAGCTTCCTCTCATTGGTTTGGGTAGACCACGCATAAATTGGCGCGACAAAAGTGCAGATGTGGCTTCGTCACCGAGCGTTGGGTCGGCTTTTTCCAGAAGTTGTTCCAGCTCCCACTTGAAAACTGATGGGTCTTCACCGCTCCGAAGCATTCGGGCCTCAAACTTGGCATAATAATTTTCCCTCTCGACTGGTGGGCACAGGGCTTGTTTCAAGCGCTTCGTCGCGGCGTCGTATGTGGCTCTCTCCTCGGCAGGAATGGCGTAGAAATGACTAGACGCGCGGCCACGGAGAAACGCAGGTAATTTCTTGATCTTGTCGTCGTCTTTCCAACCATTGGCTACAGCACATGCATCAAACTCTCTTAGCCAGGCGACAACGTCGTCTCCGTCGAATTTTGTTGGCAGAATGCTCGTTGACATGATTTCGTTTTTTGTTTTACCGCTGCCACCAATTGTAGCGTGCCGATACTCAATAGACTTCACGAACTCGGTTTTAAACTCTTTATTTCCCAGTTATATTACAGAGGCTATAGCCTTTCATGTGCGACCCTCTCGCTCTGAGGTGCGCGTTCACTCCCTCGTCATCGGCTCAAGTCATTGTCTAGATCATCCACTGTCCGGAAACCACATCGGTTTCACATTACATATTGTATACACGTTACACATCGATGGCGACTCTAATATGAAATTATTTCAATATTTCAAATGGCCTTTATCATTGGCCTTTATCATATATATATATATATAAATAAAGCTCACAATTGCAAATTTACGGCCAAGCTTTCGTTATGTTCGTCATCAGTAATGGAATGCTCGATTGGCAATAATTGCGGCGCCAATCGAGCATTCCATTGGCAATAATTGCAAGCGGTGAGATAATATATATATATTATGATTTATGAATTATGGTGAATAAAAGATGAACCCCCACGAAGCAATTAACTATCAAGCCATTTTTCCACTTGAAATATCTATCTACAAGTTCAATGGAATGATATACACAAAGAAACCCTTGTTGCAAGCAGGGGCGCACATTAGGTGGGGTGTGACACCCCCCCCCCATCAATTGTGAATTTTTCAAAAAAGTCGGTCCCTAATTGTAAAATTACACTACTTAATTCGGTCCGAGTTGGTCCGAAACATCCTGTCTAAAAAACGTATAATAAACGATACAAAAATTGTCAATAAAGAAATCAACATTGCAAAACCCAGAGATATATTTTCCTCTTAAAGCAATATACTCAAATGTAAGATGGCATAGCCATACCCGACTGCGCAAAACCTCCTAACTTTTGCTCTGCCGCATTGTGCATTCTATTTCCACGTCAGTATTCTCGAGTAAAATTAAGTCAACTCTGTTGTAAAAATGCAGTTTCTAGTTGGGTCTTTATGATGTTGAAGGTTACGTTTTGGGGGCGTTTTCTTTAAATAACTGCATTTAAAGAAAATTGCAGCGAAATATTTGAATTCGAAACTAGAGTGTTTGAAATCTTATATATATTAATGAAAGGGCATATAATGAAAGAGGTAGAGAAGACTCTGAAAATGCCATTTCCGACGATCTACAGACTCAAAATTTTCCCCGTTGGCGCCAACCATGGTGGCGCCTCGTGGAGTCCGCCCCCTATTTTTAACAATCGTTCTACACCCCTGGCACTACACATATTTTTACATTAACTTGTAATACATGTTTTTATGTGGTCAAACAAATATAAAAAGTCGGTCCCTGAACAATGAACACCCCCCCCAAACGTTTTTGGAATGTGCGCCCCTGGTTGCAAGCAAGACTGAACGGCTGATGCCATAATTAATAGATATATTATATATGCGTGACATCTGTGTTGTCAAAAACTTCGCTTGCTTGAGTTATATTGACGTTTATCTTGCCTAGAGCATTGCGCTTCATAAGGGTCACATAATGAATTATGTTCACTCTGCTTTTCAGGTTAAATTCTCATGAATTCCATATATGGGGAAATAATCATTTTGCTAAGGGTCAGCAGACCCATCGGATGGAGTTTTGGACCTTTGGTTTTCTTTCATGGGTTCACTCTAAAAACTAGTGTGTAATTATACACACCTAAGGTGTGTACATTTAATACACACCTTTTGGAAAAAAGGTGTGTATAAATACACATACTTTGCAATATTGATTCCAAGGGTGTGTATTAATACACACCTTGTCTATAAAAATACACACCTTAGGTGTGTGTGTGTACGAATACACACCTTTGCTTTACACACCTTATATTTACTAAAGATGTGTATTTATACACACCGTTTTGGCAAATACACACCTTTGCTAATTACACACCTTTCAACTATGCACACCTTGCCCAATTTTACACACCTCGGACATTACACACCTTGTGATTTTATACACACCTTTCTAAGAAAGCACAGTGACACTAGAATCGAATGCTAAAGGTGTGAGACCTTTAGGGGGTTTTTGGATCTAGACCATGCCAGCGGAAAATGTTTAAAAAATGCGCTTTCAGGTTTAAGATTTAGGAGCGTTGTCACAAAAATTATTTGTCAATACTTGTATTTATATGAAAAGCAGCGGACTACCAAATCTACCGATCGTACCAATACGCGATGAATCACGAAATTATTACAAATTCTTCAATTTTACTTGGACTTTCAATGTTTATAACATAAACCAACTTACTCTAAATATGGTAATAATCTGTAATACTATACATGTAGTTCGCGAGATCTAATTTATAGCGCCCTTGTCATCACTATTAGACAAGTATACTGTCAATCAGAGTCGTGCATCCCAATTCTACTGTATTTTGTAAGCTGAAATGTTTCTTGACTTCTTCGATACTAAAAAGGTCAGCTTTGCGTCGATTTGACTAATTCACATGTATTCGTTGTGGGTGACGTCAATACACTTGGGGGTTGGGATTAGGTTAAGAACCTCAACGA
Organism: Trachythela sp. YZ-2020; assembly: GCA_016169945.1. NCBI lineage: Eukaryota > Metazoa > Cnidaria > Anthozoa > Malacalcyonacea > Clavulariidae > Trachythela > Trachythela sp. YZ-2020. The sequence goes on along the minus strand of JADLSH010000120.1, from coordinate 750,204 downwards.
ACACCTGTGATGTAGTCAAGTAGTCAGCCCCGCTTTGCACGACCTATGCTACTGTATATTTTCTCATAGTTCGATACCAGTCCAAGAGGGCCTGCTGTCCAGCTATTGTAATCTATTTACTACATTTTATTTCAGAACTCTATATCGCTTTGCCCAAGACAAGTTGCTCATTTCATTCTGGTGGCCCCAGTGCTCATTTCACTCTGGCGGCTCATTACATTCTGCCTATCGCCAGACAATTTTGTTCGGCAAGGGGGAAGTGTGGGATATTCATGGGTTAAATAGACATAATTCTGAGATGTCTGTTTATTGGCATTCAATATAAATAGATAAATATATATACTCCATTATAATATGTGTTACATAATTATAAAGCTGTCAGATTGTTCTAATATATTTTTTTACTTATCTTGAGACAGATGGAGCTGGCGAAACAAGGTATATTTATTTTTAGTATACACCCAACCATTGTCCATTACAAATCCTACATTCTGATTGGCTACTCAACCGTTGACCATTCGTGATGGACAACGTTTGGGAAAAATGAAAACAAACCTGAAAAAATATGGCAGTAAACTCTCGTTTTGCAGACGTTTCGGAGGAATTTTTGGAGAGTTTGATAGAACATTCTACCCCTGAGAAAACTAAAAAGGCCACAAAATATGGCATGAAGATTTTTAATGGCAAGGAACGAAATAGAAACCGTATTTTATTAATAAATCTGCTTTTACTCAGTTGCCGCTCACGAGTGGTTAAATAACACAACTGAATTAAATTATTTTAAAAATTACACGGTGTATGGATTATTTTCTCGAAATTAATATATCTATACAAGGTGTATATTAAAACAATTAGACAACTCGTCCTCGTTGTCTATGAGCGAATAGTCGACTCAGGCTTCGCCTTCGTTGACTATTCGCTCATAGACAACTCGGACTCGTTGTCTAATTGTTAAATGGTTCACCTTGCCCTCAGGACTCAAAGGTTAGAACAATTATACATTACTGGTAGAGATAATTAAAAGCAGGCGATGCAATGATTGAATGAACTGCATCAAGTTATGTGTGTTAGCACAAACTAACATTATATGGAAACATATATAAATGAGGCCTTGTTATGGTACATTCTGATGTTGGGGTAAATTGAGTACGCAAAAACGGGATCAGTATAGTACGTGAAAGAGACATTGTGACATTCAGAGTTTCAGACACTTCACAATTACTACTAGATTTGAAAAATGAACTAATCAGACACGCGATAATTAACCCATTAAATGGCAGTACTCTACCACTGAGTAAAAATCGTCTGGAGTTAGACAGAGTAAAATACTAAAGTAGGGCGCATTGCCAGCTAATGTGTTAACAAGAAGATTATCTTTAGTTTTATATCTCCTGATGCTCCCATGATGACATAAGTAGTTTTTTCTTGTTCACATTCCAGAATTTACTTTTACAGCTACTATGTTTTTACTAATTTTACTATGTTTATAAAAGCAGGCTAGATTATATATACTTTGTCTCAGTGGTGATGCTAGACTGACGCTAGAAACTGGTTGTGCTTTCACAAATTAATATATTTTTTTATATTGAAACCTTTTGAAATGTATTGTCTTTACCCTAAGTGCACATTTACTTGAACAGCAAGACCAGTTGCATGGCTAGCTTTTCCACTGCTCTTTCTTTAGTGAAGACAAATTGATTTGAGCTGATTTGAGTTACTGTATTACAAGGACATGGTAAATTTCTGAAATTTGCCAAATTGGAACACCAGACTAGAATTCAAGCATGCAGAAACGTAATTTAATAAGTAAAAAAAATAAATTTATATTAATGGCCAACAAGAAGATGCGATGCCGAATTGCCGAAAATAACAACACTTCAAAAACGTCAATTTACTCACGTTTTAGAAGGAATAAAACAAGGACTAAAAGCTGAGGATAAATAACAATACCTGGAGTTTAGTAAAAAATAAGTTTTGGGACTGTCAAACTGTTTTATAGTATATTTTTATTTAGTTGAAGAGCGAAGTTTCCTTCGGCACGTCCAAACTTTCCTCACTTTTTGCTGCAGATAGATGTAAAACAGTCAGAACTAATTGGAAAACCTGGTTTTCGACTGAATTTTTCTCACTCCTCGAAACTGTCCTTAGTCTTTTTGAAAGTTGATTTTCCCGCGCGTCGGCTTCAACCAATCATAGGACTTCGTCATGGGAGTTATCATTCCCCTGGGTTATTTCCATAGCTCAGTGGTTATTTCCCGGTGGTGGCGCGAAATTCCAATGCGTACATAAATGTCACATAACAAATGTCAGACGTACTTCATAAATATTGTGATTTTGAAAAGTTTAAAAAGGATATTGTTATTGATACGAGTCATAATCTTAATTATGTGAATCGTGAAACGTTAATACAGAAGAAGTTGTTTAATATACAGTACATATAACAAATAAGGTTTTGAAACAGTGGCATGACTTGAAGCTTTGTTGAAATACTGAATCTTTTCCTGGCTCAAAACCACGCAGTTTTAATAAGAAAGATTGTACTAGAATCGAAGAACACCTAAGAAGATATATTATCTTCAAATGTTATGAAATTTTGAAAGCGGGTGAAGGCAAAACAGAGCGTTTTAGAACAGGAAAATGATGAGCTTCAGCAACGTTGGGATGAGCTATATCAGGATCTCGGCTATTAGTGGCAGAAGCGCGAAGGAGAACCAGCAGTGAAAAATTATCAGAGGCACAGACTGACCTTGAAAACGTTCAAGAGGAGAACGCACATTTGTGGAAATATATCGACAAAATTTCCGAGCAAGAAGGGTTCGTGAATTGTGGTCAGTGTATTTTTGAAGTTACAACAGACAACAGCGTAGGAAAATACAAGAGCTAAAAACGGGTTGGGATAAAACACGGATACGGATGGCACGGATACGGATACGGATGAGGGGATAAAACACGGATATGGGGATAAAACACGGATGAGGGGATAAAACACGGATGGGGGGATAAAACACGGATGAGGGGATAAAACACGGATGGGGGGATAAAACACGGATGGGGTGATAAAACACGGATGAGGGGATAAAACACGGATGGGGGAATAAAACACGGATGGGGGGATAAAACACGGATGAGGGGATAAAACACGGATATGGGGATAAAACACGGATAAGGGGATAAAACACGGATGGGGGGATAAAACACGGATGGGGGGATATAACACGGATGATGGGATAAAACACGGTGAGGGGATAAAGCACGGATGGGGGGATAAAACACGGATGTGGCACAGAATAGGGAGTTCCCTATTCTGTGGATGAGATAATAATTGCCCAACATTTTTTAGTATTTACATGTACTGACAAATAAAACGTTGATTAGCATAGAACTTAGCGCAAATCGCAATGTTTCTAAATGCTGATATACGTAGACTGCGCATTCAATAAGTGCGAACTTCTGCGGGCATTTGTTGGAATAAGTAAGGTAATACCTTTTATATAATATACTTTTGAGAATACCAGATATACCGATGGAGATTTGTTGCTTGTCAGGAGTTTCCGTTTATCTGATTATAATTAACTCGCAGTGCTTTGTTTCCACTGTTTATGCGGTATATTATTTTTATAATGCAACATGAATTTTGCTTGTTTAAGGATAATACTTTTTAGTTAACCTTAAAATTAAACTTGTCACACTCTCATGAGGTTGTATTCCCACGCTTATATATACAACATAATAATCTACGCCATAACACGCCGGCAGATTACAAGGCGAATTTATAGTTTGATAACCACAAAAAGTACGCGTTTGTCATTTCATTTATGATACCGGGAAAAATGTTTTCTTTTAGAAATAGTTTAATATCTATGACAAGATATTTTGTAATGAATTCTGATACAAATCTTAAAATAAGGTAATTATATTTTGAATAAATGCCAAAACATGGGAAGCGACATGACAAGTGTTGCAAAGGCTTCTCATTTAGATTTCAAGGCGAATTTATAGTTTGATAACCACAAAAAGTACGCGTTGTCATTGTTGCGCTTGGTTTAAACTGACGCGGTCGGCATTTATTGTCTGCTTACCAAAAATGTAATATCGCAGCTTATTCTTACCAAAATGTCAATGTTTCGTGGCTTGAAAATCATTGAAAAGGGCAAAACAACTATATCATCTGAGTTAGATGGTGTGGCAGTTTTTAAATTTGGCGAATTCACGGTGAAACGATTGTCGTGAAAAAGTTTTTTGACGATGACATTGACAAGGAGCGCAAACTCATCAAAGAAGCGAGATTTCTGAATACTATTCCCTATTCTGTGCCTCATCCGTGTTTTATCCCCCCATCCGTGTTTTATCCCCCCATCCGTGTTTTATCTCCTCATCCGTGTTTTATCCCCATATCCGTGTTTTATCGCCCCATCCGTGTTTTATCCCCACATCCGTGTTTTATCCCCTCATCCGTGTTTTATCCCCATATCCGTGTTTTATCCTCTCATCCGTATCCGTGCCATCCGTATCCGTGTTTTATCCCAACCCGTCGAGGAGGCCCTTAATTTGGTTCGCAGAAAGCCAGAAACGTTTGGTCTGAAGTTGAGCTCTGTGGAATTTGCAGATGAAAATGGTAGATTGTAGATAATGCCTTAATGTTGTGAGTTGGGACCACATGGTTGGGACTGGTGCAGTCTGTGGAATTTGCAGATGAAGATGGCTGATGGTAGATAATGCATTTAACATTCCATACTGGCCGAATTGTACAAAAAACAGACGAAAAATTGTTGAGTTGTGCGTACGTAGGAATTTTGCAAAGTTTTAAGGATTTTTTTAAGGAATTCCATTTTTAAGGAATTTTCTAAGGATATTTTAAGATTTCGACCAAGACTTCAAAAATTAATATTGTCAGAAAAACGAGTATCCTTTGATTCTTATACGCATTTTAGTAACAATTGGCCATGTCGCGTAAACTTACAAAATTCTGTTTTCACTTTTAATTACCGAGTACGTTTCCCAAAATCCAAATGTCGAGGATTCGATTCCCACCGTGGTCAGGCAAATTTTTCAGCCGGCCCGGTGTGGATACACACTCAGAGTAACACCAGAAACATAATATTTAATAATTAATATTTACTGTCGTCTGTTGCTTATTAAGCGCAAAAGGTGCTTTTTGTAAAGGACTAAAACAATAAAACCAGGATTACGGCTGATCTTGGCCTTATGGGTACTCACAAGGTAAACAAGTCATTTAAGGAATTTTGGGGAAATCTAAGGAATTTTGGAGCTCATACTAAGGAATATCAAAATTTGGTTGTGAGAGCAGTAGAGCACTGAATCACAGAGTAGACACTATACAGAGGTCTCACTTCAGGCAAAATGCGTAACCGGCCGCTATTCTGTCTGATGATGACTTTAAAATAGAGTGGAAAATTCACAGTCTCTCAAACTCGTCTTGTTTTATTCCTATTTTGAATTTCCAAATGACATTATTCTCCGGAATTTGTTTTTTTTCTTTATTTTCTTAAATTATCGGCCGGCCGCCATGTTCCTAGCCAGTGCGGTAACGAGAGGCATTCACCCCCCCGAACAAGATGGCGGCCGATATTTTCGGAAAATAACCGGCATAAGAAACGCATAAGAAACCCTTGTTACTTTCTTTATAACGGTTTACCTTGACTGAAGTTGTGATTAACAACATTAAATAGTTAACTCGAATTTTTGCGGTATTTTTACGTCTAAAAATGCCCTCCATTTTGAATGTTTTCGGGGGGGTGAGAGCCTCTCCTTTGCGCACTGGCTAAGCATCGGTTACGCTCAAAACATTAGGATTTGATACACAGTGAGGCCTCTTTATAGTGTCTACTCTGTGACTGAATCCACTGATCCATTACCACCATTACTGCCATTACCATAACGAATTAAAACGAAAGATTGGCCGTAAATTTGTGAGCTTTATTTATATATATATCACCCTTTGCTTTTACTCTTACTGGGAGGAAACGGATATCAGAAAACAAGCGGACAGTGAGTTCTTCCTGGTCTAGACCACTCCGATTTAGGAAGGGAATAGTCGAGGGAAAAGTGGTTGTAAGCCCTTGCAAAGCTACTCTGCAACAGAGTCGCCATCGATAACAGCTTCAACGTTCATCATAGTTTCGACGTGCGGACGTCAAGCTAACACGAGCAACACATACTATATATATTTAAAAACGTAAGTAATATTCAAGAATTAAGAAATATTTTTCCGCGTTTGTAGTTTGTACACAGTTTATATAGAAACAAGCGTACGAGTTTGGGAGAGCGAGAATTAAACAGTGGAGCCCCTAGAGCGCATTTCCCACGTTATTTCGAGTTTTTCCAAACTGCCACAAGTGTTTCTGCAACTGTATTACAAGCAGGAATAATATTTTCTATTTTTTTTAAAACAACTGGAGAAAAAGATTTTATAGACATTTTTGAATAGATTAATTTACAAATTCTCATTACATAAAAAGTATTAAAAACCCACTCAGGTTGAACCTACAAAATAGTCTAGTTCTCCACTATTTAGACTGAGAAATCATTTTTTGTTTTGTGCTTCTTTTATTTAGTTATCGAGATTAGTATCAAGGAAACATTATTTCAGTTGTAGCTCGTGTTAAAACTTTCTACCTGATAGATCTTTATTGGTATTATTTAATAGGAAACGTTCGGGGAAAAATGCTTTATTTACCTTATATCACATAATGAATCATGTTCACTCTGCTTTTCAGGTTAAATTCTCATGAATTCCATAAATGGGAAAATAATCCTTTTGCTAAGGGTCAGCAGACCGATCGGATGGATTTTTGGACCTTTGGTTTTCTTTCATGGGTTTGTAGCCTCTCAGGCAACACATTTGACTTTGTTGGCATGGGTTCAATTGATAGCTCTTTCTTTTCCTGCCAGCTTTATTACATATGGCATCAATGACGTATTTGATTATGAAACAGACAGAATCAATCCAAGGAAACATGTGAAAGGAACAGTAGAAGGAATTGTACTAGACCCAAGATATCATTCCTTTGTTTTGAAGATGGCCCATCTGTTTTCATTTATGATTCTTATTACCGCTCTTCTTACTAGGAATTTTTTAAACATACTTGGAATTTCCTTATCATTAATTTTGTCATATAGCTACTCTATGCCTCCTGTTAGACTGAAGGAAAGACCTCCATTAGATTCAATCTGTATTGGTGTTATTGTATTTTGTGTGTTTGTTGCTGGCTTTAGTTACAATAATAACACAGTGGATGACCTTGTAATTCACAAGTGTGTTCCTGAAATATCCTTCACTGCATTTCATGCTTTCACTACAATTATGGACTATTCGTCAGACAGAGCAACTAATATCAAAACATTTGCTGTTGTATTTGGGAAAAGATTTACAGCTGCGTTTTCATTTGTCTTCAATTTGCTACTGCTTTTGCTTGTCTCTCATTCCTTTATCACTAAATGGTTTCTTTTAGCTGGCATTTCCAGCTACTTTGTTCTTATTATTTTCCCAAAAGAAAGATTGGCACATTTCCTTTTCTACCTTATGGGAATCAATAATCTTATCATTGTTGCTGTGTGGATTGTGGAGAAGATTAATTCTTAGTTGATTTATAGCTAGATGGAAATAAACCATGATAACTAACTTTTGAACGCCAATGCAATGGTTCACCATACCCAACTGCTTGCATGGACTGGCATGGGCAATACGTGGACTTAACCAGCGGTTTTCACTCGCGAGTACTTCAGTCAGCCAGGCTATATTGATTGCTGGGCGAATTGCAGCCTACATTCTTCAGTATCTTACTACCAGGAAGTATAAGAACTTTAAGGTTTCGAGCAAAGGCCTTTCATCTGCAAGTTAGTAGCCTAAGTCTAACACCATACGTTGAAATAGTCACTTATCATTCCAGATTTTTGTCTATACTCTTGAATGAACGACGTATTACTTTGTTAAATTAACTGTGGCTAATTTTAAGTCAAAATTCGATATTGAATATTTCAAGAACTAAGTGCCAGTTTATATCATTCTGCTTAGTAGCGGGACCAGGGGTCTTTTAAGGAAGCGCTGGGCTCTTTTAGGGAAGCCCTGGGCTTATATTCGTTTAGAAGCATTTCTGGTGGGCACATGTTTTGACCTATCGGCACTCACTTCCTGACGGAGGACATTCGCTCGAAACCTCGAAGTTCTTCTTTATTTTTCAAGTAGTTGAAAGAGATACCCTACAGCATTCATTTATACATGGACGACTTTTTGTGATAGCAGTATTATTGAATAGAGTATACAGTGAACCAAAAAATATAACGAAAATACGATAAATAAACATAGAAGACAATTTTATATGTTTACACAGACGATTTGTCCGTGATGCCTTACAAAATCATTAGGATGAAGCCAACGAACAAGCATTTTATAAAATAAATAAAACATTAATCAACACCGATGTAACATTTTTCTTGTTCAGTTATAAGCCCATGGGCTTATATATAGGGGGAGCTTTTATATACGGGCCGGGGGGCTTATATTTGGAAGCAGGTTTTCCACTAGCGATTTTTTCCGCTCGAATCGAATCGTTACGCATGCGCATTGAGGAATAACGTCATTCGCCAAAGCGAAAAAAGCGCAGCTGGCTGTTTACATTTCAAGAAAATCTATCAGTGTAAATCTGTCTAACTGAAAACCATTTTGTGTACATTTTAAGGCATGTTTGACGTCTTTCAGCAACAGTACTATTCAGGGGCGTACCGAGCGGGGGCTGTGCGACACCCCCCAATTTTTGCGAATACTGTCGGTAAATTGACCTTCGTCGGTTAAAACGTAGAATTTGAAAGTAACTTGGTCGGTAAGTTTAAAAAACGATAAAAATCTTCAATTCTTAGGTGTAAAAACCTCATAATTTTGATTAAAATGCTCTCAGGAAACACGGAAAATGCACTTCTGAGGCATGAAAAATGCAAAATCCCCTGACCCCCCTAGGTCTCTCCCCCAATAACAATTTGCTGCGAAGCGGAGTAATAGCGTTGTGCGCTAGTTGTGGCTTAGCAACTAATATCGCCTTTTTTGCATTGCGGCATCGGTAAATTTTGGAATGAGCATCCCCCAGTGGAAACGTTCTCGGTACGCCACTGAGTAAATTGGTAATATTAACCTTTATATTCACAAGACGTCTTAAGTTGATGGCCGCCATCTTTGTTGGGGCGAATTTTAAACTTTCGAAAAATGCCGCATCGCGAAATAATTCGCCGGTATATACGGCGAAAATAATCGATTCGCGCGGAAAGCATCGCTAGTGGAAAACCGGCTTAGTGAGTATTGTGAGCTTATATTCTGGGGGGGGGGGGGCGGTGAGGGGCTTATATACTGGGGGCTTATATTCGGAGGTTTAGGGTAGATGCAAAGAAGGCTTTGTCTTCATAATACTGATGACATTTTCCTAATTGAAACAGTCACCATTTACTGCAACAACATCTATATTCCAACTTGTCCAAATTAACACATGAGTGTTGAAATGCAATTAGTATTTTCTGCGTTCGTGGGTGTTATGCGATCCGGATGTACGTACAATGATGACATCAATCCCATGAGTGACGTCATTGTCGGCATCCTTTGTACACGCTATATGGGGGGGGGGGGGGTTACCTACTCATAACATGTAGCTAAGACTGCGAGAATTATAATATGTATATCAAAGTATTCAACTGTTCAATGATTCATTTGTTTTTCACATATAGCCACAATAAAACTGTCTTCTGTGTAAGCAAAATAAAGAAAAGTTGTTCTTCGAGCAATTTTTGATATACAGTTGAATACTTTGATGTGCATATTTTAATTCTTCCAGTCTCAGTTACTGTTATGATTATTAATCTCTGTTATGATTCAACTGCAATTTTATCCCAAAACTCTGAACTGGCTTATTACGTCTATGATTAAGCAGACGCCCTGAGCGGGCGTCATTTGAAGACCTCCAACGGAAACTCGATAGGATATAGTCGGCACAACCGCACAAGTTTGTTTGTCAGTCGGTTGAAATGGCCTTACACACCCCCCCTGTAAAAATTCCTAAGGACGGCCCTGATGCGGTCTAAATTTCAGCTCAAGCCATGAGCGTTATAAACAATTTGATTACTAACTGTAAATGCATGTAATAAATGTCTACAGCTTTTTCAAATAACCTTACGAACACCTAAGTTTTGCAAAAACGATGCGGTATAGCAAAAACGATGCGGCGTTCGCTATAAACTCGACTTTAACTAACACCTCTAACCGACTAACGTCACAATAAACTTAGTTTAACGTTGTGTTGACTGTTGAGGAGTAGTAGCAACGCCGGTCGAGGATATCCTGGGATTACCTGGCCTTAGGCGTCACGCAAGTGAGCATACAATGACGTCATATCATACTGTGATAAGCCTGCTCATGACTCAGACTACGCACGCATTGACGTAATTTGGAGACTGAATTGGCTGCGTACCGAATATTTTACGTAATATTCTACTATCAAATTTCGCCTAGACGTCATTTTCTTAATAAACAATGTCTAGTTGTTTGGGAAAACAATTTTCTGTATACATAACATAGAAAACATTTCCACTTTTCATATAATTTTATTATATTTTGTCTTTCATATAGTTTGCTTATTAATGATACTTACATTTTCTCACTACATCGCTTTTGCCAGTTTCGTTGTTTCATTAAAAAGATTGTTTCTTTACTTTTACAAAGAAAAAGAGTCGCATAGCCTTCTGTACGTTCATGTGGTAGAAAATGTCGATGCATGTTGCAAGTCACTGGCTTCGCTATGTGAACTTTGTTTTGCCCGCTATTCTCACAGTTTCAGCTACACGGGTAAAAACTTTGGACTCCGCGGTTGTAAACAAGAAAGTCGGAGAGGCGAGAAAAACAAATTAAAACTGGTTTCCAAACATTAGCTACTTCAAGTCCCTACTATCTCAAGATTCGGTTCAGAACTCATGAGCCCTTAGGCCTTATTATACGACATCTTCTATTTTTAACATCAACTTTGATGTACGTTTAAGGTGAAGTACTGCGCGGGAAACAAAAAACTTGCAACAGAAGTTCATTTTTGTGTTAATTTTGTGTTTACGCATGTTCTCTCTCTCTCTCTCTCAAGTTTCGTAAATGTGCATGCACATTTTCAAGAGTGTGACGGTGGAAACACCTTGGGTACGAGGTTGAAGATTTTCAATTTAATATGATACCTTAAAGTCAGCTTTTGTTGAAAGTAGAGGCAATTTATTACTCGTATGCTGCTCCCCCTTTACTTTTAATAGCGTAAACATGATTATTTGCATGTATATTGCCTTGTTGATAATAGAACTTATTTAACGCCATTCAGGCCTGTATCAGTCTCTCAGATGTCGAATTGAACTAGCTTGTCGGTAGTGACATTACAGCCCGAGCTTCAACATGCATGCATTTAGCCTGTGTGCCACAGGCTAGCATGCATTTTGCTGTCATACGAAAAACCACGATGTCGGTGCACAAAAATTATAGTGGTGCGCAATGGTGGGTTTCAGCCAGTGGTTTAGACTTTAGATGGTGGTTAACTTCAAATGTATCGACACTAACAGCAGTAAAAAAACAATGCTTAATGTTTCCACATCATTTCCAACTAAATACAAGGTCAAATATCTAATGAACAATTTAGTCACTCTGATAATTGTCTTTCCTTACGGCCGATAGGTCTCCGGTCAAAATGACCGGTCAGCTTGATTTTAGGTCGGTCAAAATCTGTTTTTGACCGGTCACTAATACGCATATACTAACAGTGAAACAAATCATAAGAATTTGTTCAGAGACATCGCTTTTGTTTCACAGTGGCGTTCTAAACGCTCAAGACGTTAGCAATCACCGTATATTTAGGTGAATAGGCAACGTTATCAGTGTTACTGTAGTGCTTTCAGGGAAATCTTTATCATAAGGATTTAAAATTCTAGCGGAAGGCATGAAAATGTGGCCAGTCAAAATGACCGACGAGGTTTAAAAGTGACCGGTCAACAGGCATTTTTGGCCGGTCGTTGACCGTTGACCGGCCGTTATTTTGAGCCCTGATCATGTGCTGCATTGTCCCACTTAGTGAAAAGGCCCAATGGATAACTATCGCTACGCCTGTACGTGCCAAGCGCCTGTTTGGAAGTTGGAAAACACTATAGGCTGTGTTTAAGCATATAGCGACAAGGACAAAAATACCAAATTGAGTATGATTATACTTTAACCATATATATTTTCTTTTCTTTATCCTTATAATATTAATAATAGATATGTACAAAATATAATATCGACAACCGATTCAATTTACCATTTTCAATAGAAAATAATAGTCGATCATTTCTCTTGAAGCTCGTTTGAACACAGGCAGAGAGATGATACGAATTTTATAAATACAACATTCAGAAAATTACTGTTAAATAAAACGTAATAAGGCAAACCCTCCGCCACCTACAGTACATATTACATGCAGTTATTGACTATATTTATCTGACAAATATCGTACATTCCGAATTTCCTATCATTTAAACTTTGTTAACACATATACAGAGACTAAACTAATTGTTTCTATAATAGTATAAATGTCTCATAGTTCGCTAATTTTAGAGCGCGTTATGATTGACATTGTTCTCAATCAGTACTTCTTATAGATTTGAGCCTTGAGGTTTAAAACCGGCCACCATTCAACACAGTAAGCCAATTCAAAATACAGTAAGCCACTTAGAATTAAGCCGACAGTATTAACAGTATCCAAATCTCAGTCAACACATCTCTGATCTGTCAACTTTAAATGCGGATAAAATTGAGTTCCTAAGGCTACTAAAGTGCAGATTCTTTGTCAGACAAATAACCGTATTGTCACATTACCCCAACATATATAGAACCCCCCCCTCCCCGCAATTGCTCAAATTATAGCGAGATAAGTGTGTAATCGTCGTTCGTTTCCGACGGTGGATACTCAATGTCATCGCTGTCTATTCGTTCAATTGTTCTGTGAATTGAATACGGAGAAATTTTCTTGGGCACATGTTTGTGTGACAGTGACTTTAAAACTGGTTGATGAGCCTGTCTTTGGATGTGTAGGTTTTGAAACTCCAACGAAAGCGGATTGGAATCCGGATTAGAATCCGCTAATTCCGTTTCGACTTTTTGCACAGTTTTTTGATATTGTTTTTCCAATTCCTCTTGCATTTCCGTGTATTTTTCCTTGTACACAGTATGTAGACGTTGCTGTTCGTTCATCTGTGCACGAGTAAGAGAAGGTTGATAAAGTTCTTGTAGTTTTTGGTGTTCTTCCTGAATCAGTCGTAACGGAGAAGACGAGCAGTAGGTTCGTGTTTGATGAAACTCTAAGTGTGGATTATTTCCCTCAGAAAAACGACGTGATACTGCCGTGGTCTGTCGTTGCACTAGCTCTCCGATGTTTGACGAATGAAAACCGCTGTCGGCCGAAGGGAAGTCAACGCGGTCACATTGCGATACCACTATCGAAGGATTTGGATCAATTTGGTACATGGTGTTATTAGTGTCTGATAAGCCCCCTGCGAGCAGAGGGTGATCTGATGGTACACTGATTGTTCCTTGTGGGGGTACACCTACAGTATGCCGCCGCTTTCGCCCTGCAGCAGAAGGGTTACCCACATTGGGTACAGCATTATTCTGTACACTACGACGATCAAGTTCGACGTTTTCTTGTATCGTTTGTGGTACGGTGTGGGTCACACGACGAGCTGGTGGTGTCCGGCTATTAATGTTCATTAATTGACGACAAAGTCCAGGGATCTCATGTCTAATATCTGGCGGAGTTGGAACTCGTTCTTCCAAACCACCACCAAACTCCATGGGATTCACCGGTACAGAGCTCCTTGGTCGTCTGGCAACTGATACAGCTTGAGGCATTGCTGGTGCTGTGGAGCAGGTGAATGTCGATCGAACAATGGCAGTATGTGCCACGCTACTTGGTCGTCGTAACTGAGTTTGGACTTCATCTTGTTCAGGACAACTTGAACGATGCTGTTTTAGTTTGTCAACAATGAGGTAATAAATGGAAGCATGATGGTCATACACTCTGTCGTTGATTGCCTGAAGGAGAAGAGATAATGGTAAGGTTGCTGTCTATTTCTCATATTTAGTAACATTGACCAATTCCTATATATTACATTCGAAAATATTGTAGCATGTTACCTATTGTAACATTTTACCATAATCTTTGGTAAGGTATATAGTTGTGTGATGTGTTATCAATAGCCAAATAGATGGATTCACTAAGCTTAGCATTATCGTCCAGCAGAATACCGTCAACTTACAGTTACTGTATCAAGAGTAAATTGTTTTCAATATATATAGTAGTCTTGTATTTGGTGGCAAATAACATTTCTGATGTTGAACACCATCTGGTGCACTGTAACACTTACTGGAGCCCACCAACAGCAAGCCTGCATGTTTCCTCTAAACATATTTTGGTGACTAGTCAATGCAATGTCGTTTGAAGGTTAAGTGTTCCTTCCCTCAATTTGTGACAGTGAATCATAATTATGTCTAATTGCTAGTAAACAAGACTAAACAGAGCCTCTACTCAATAGGGCTGCGTTGATAAGAAACTCGTTTTACAGTACAATGAGTGTAAATTACCTTTTTAGTTGTGGGTATATCAATGCCCAGATTCTCCATCAATCTCAATGCGCGTTCGTTGTACACTCTTTCATCATCTTCCAGATCCTCTGGCTCACTGTCTGTCTCGCTGTTCAAATCACAGTTCATGTTCAGTGTCACTTGGACTGAGGGATCCATTTGTAGCCACTCATGATTGCGGATTTGTTCAATAGTATACCTCTGTTTAGGATCTTGAACAAGCATGTGCTTGATAAGGTTTTCACATTCTGTAAGAAGTGAACAAAGATATGTTTTAAAAGTGATTGCTACAGAGTACAGTTTTGAAAGATCATTATAATATGTTAAGTCTTGTAATAAGTGCTGTCTGCTGTAATAAAATGCTAGCTGTACCAAATTAATTTCTTCAAACTGTACAAGTTTTGACAGCAAAACTTACCATGTGACATAAAATATGGGACTCTAAAATTGCCCTCCAGAACACGATCCCGCAAATCTTGAAGATTTTTACCATCAAAAGGCAATGCACCACTGACTAATACATATAATACAACACCAAGGCTCTGAAAATTATAGAAAATGATCATGATTAAACAAGGTTAATAACAGAACAAAGCATTACAACAAGCATTGAGCGAGTGTGTTATCTTGTATGGCAGCAGTATGGTCTACCGCATCCTAGACCTGCTAACAAAAATATCTTGGACACTCTACACTCTTATTTTCCAGCCAATTCTAATTCATGGGTTTTTTGATGTGGTTGTCTGCTTACATGGCGACCCTATTTTTTGGGTCGTTGCAGCATGCTCACTTTACAATGGGTCATTCCAGAAAACATCCACACCTCCCCCATGGAGTAAATTGGGAGTTTTAACCCCCCCCTACCCCCTTCAGATTTCCTAGTAGATCCCCCCCCCCCTCCAGAAGGGAGAAATTTCCTCAGTAGATGGAGTGTGGATCTTTTCTGGAATGACCCAATGTGACACCAAAAATGGCATAGTTATTGTCAAACTTTATCTATTTGAAATGATCACACTCACAGCCATTGCTGACCAATGTCTAGTGAACAAATCTTCAAATTCTTTTTCCGACCTACCTAACCCTAATTTTTTTCAGGATATGAAACCGGAACCCAAGGATATTTTTTGTTAGGCCTTAAGGAGAAGTGTTGGGAATTAATGGTTTATAATATGCTTACCCAAATATCAAGCTGTGGGCCATCGTAAACTTTGCCTTCAAAAACTTCAGGAGCTGCATATGGTGGACTTCCACACCACGTATTGAGCATGCTACCAGGAGAGTAATGATTACTGAAACCAAAATCTAGAAAAAAACATAACGATTATGGTTAGAATTTAATTTATAGATAATTACAAATGAGAATGCTTAATTAATCTAATTAAAAAAGCTTCATTATATCTCAACACATAACTTTACCTGCTATTTTGATATTATTCTTTGAATCTAATAGCAAATTCTCTGTCTAAAAATATATAAGAACAAAGGTTTAAGTTAAAAATTATTATTTCAGTGAAATATTTTAGTGAGAGAAATCGACAACTGTAACACTAAGCCTTCGTTGAATTGCATGAAAATAACTATATTTTGTTTTACACAATTATTACATTTGAATCAACCTAAACTATTCATTATATTTATAAACAAGTAAACAACACCAGCTCATTTACATAGGTATTAAGGCTCTTTCTCCATATATGAGCAACCGAAATAGGCAATACCTAGGGATTTTTTGGGGTTAGTTGCTCATATATCGAGAAAGCGCTGGTATTAAGGTCTGTATAAAAAAACCTTTAATTAACACACCAACACATGTTACACGATAGTGCCTATGTATCCTCAAATTTTTACTGGAATAATTTATATGCAACGTACCTTCAAATCGCGATGAACCACATGCCTCTTGTGGCAATATTCAACAGCAGAAAGAATCTGTGCGAATGTTTTCCTTGCATCACGCTCTGACATTCGACCATTCTTAGCAAGATGTTCTAAATGGAACAAAGAGAAGAAACTTATTAGAAAACCTGTACATTCCAAAGATACTAATACAATAATACTGTAAAGTTTTTTATGTATGATGTAAATAATGCCATATTAATTTAATGTGCTCTAATGTGCCCTACTTCATTATTTTGCTTTGTCCCACACCAGACGATCAAGGGAAAAGGTTGGGCATTAATGGTTAACCAGACTATCCACCCATGTCTAAATTGCTGACCCATAAAGCCACAATGTGTCCTACAATGTTATGCTACTCTGTCTAATAGCAGATGATTTTACTCGTCAAAGGGAAATTGTTGGACATTACTGTAATGGTTTAAAATACCCTGGCATTTAAGACATCCTGTTTAGAGCTTGGTAAAAAAGACTTGAATGAAAAAAGTTGAATGTACAATATGTTATATACAATGCATAAAAATATGTTAATAATAAAGCCAAATTTACACTTGGCAGCATTTGCACGTAAATCCATGGAAGTTAACAGTTTAACGTGAAGAATTCTAAGCACTATATTACAAATATGGCTTTAATTTAAATGCTGACTGGTAGACATAGCTCATTTTCTAAATTAAGGAACTCGAAACCGGAAACGTAGGTGGAATGTGGTCACTGCTCCCAAGTTCTGCCCAAATTACACGATAGCTTCGTGATGATATTACCATGTGTCTATTTACTTGCTTTTAGTGGTGAATATTATCCAATAATAAGTACGAAAAACAACATTTTGTAGCGCTAAACTTTAGTTTGCTTTTGAATTTTAAACAGGATGAGCGAGTATGTAATATCCGTTTAATTAAAATTCATCTCGAATATTCTAGACATATTCAAAATAAAAAATGTCGATGCACGGATTTGTATCACGTAGTGATTGTGCATTGCTTCAATATGCCAAAATAGTTGAAACAACTCAAACAAGTCGAGGTGTATACGTGTGTAGAGAAACGTTTATCGAAATGCACAGTGTATGGAGTTGAAATATTATCCAAAAAAATCTCTGCTCGCCGCAACCGGAGAAGAACGCAAGCATTCTATAAAGCAGATATCATCTAGCTGTAAGCTGTGTAAGCGGTCTTACGTGGGTAAATGAATATGCATATATTTCCTCGGAATCGGTTGTAATTCATAAGCCTAGTCCTAGTTGTATAGCTTTGACAAAACTATTTACTAAAGCAAACTTTGGTCACGAATTTAATATATAACTGACAGTGCTTGATGTGTGCTTGTATTTTGCTATCGTCTTGTCACGCTAAGTCGGCGACCACGCGTAGAATTATATAACAAAGATAAATTAAAATCATCTTGAACATTCGAGAAAGTATGAAACCCCTGCCTAGACATAGTTGCTTTTGCGTCAAAGCCAGTCGAAATTAACATGATATTGCAATTTCGCTTTCGCGGGTACAATGAGAAGACGCAAAAACAGCATGTCGTTTGACCAGGTCATTCTGTGTGCAATTAGATAACTCACCGAACATTTCGCCGTTGCTCGCATATTCAGTAACCAAATAGAGCATATTCTTCGTTTCCATAACCTAGGATGCAATAATATTGTTACATAGTGTTCAATAATGTCACAAATTGTTCGTTCGAACGACAAGGAACATTATATAAAATCACGATAAAATAGAACACTATACAAAATGTAACACTATATAAAATAGGACGTATTTCAGTTGATCTATGATTTTACACAAGGGGAATACGAACCTGATATAACTTGACAACATGAGGATGATGTAGAAGTTTCATAATTTGTACTTCGCGGTAAACCTTCTTCAAGTTGGCTTCGTCGAGCAAAGTCTTGTCTATGATTTTTATCGCTACCTGTTGAAGTAGCCAACATAAAAGAGTATTATTATTATATAGCATAGGAAAGATACGGAGTGGGTTTATATAAAAATAAGCACTAATGGCACTCAAAACCGAGGGATGATTTGTAGAAACAATGGCGAGACAAACCTGACTTTTGGTAGTACGATGTTGCGCCAATTTCACGACGGCGAAATTCCCCTTTCCAATCGTCTTTTCAATATCGTACATTCCTACCCGTAGTGGGTTTTTCCTGAATTCGTTCGCCATTCCCATTTCAAGTCTTGCATAAAGCTTTCTATGTCTGTAATGGAAGAAAGCAGAACTAGGCTTTCAACGCGAACTGCTCTCAACGATTTGTCTATCGAGTCTTTCAATCAAACAGCAGACATGGTTTTATTTCAAGGCAGAATGGGATATACGTCATTTGACGTCAAAGGCGCTAAGTATGGCTGGTTGTCATGGCAGGATTGACAGCTCAGTGTATGTTTACTCCTCCTACTGACGTAACCAAGCCGAAAGAAGAGATGAATACAAACCGCCCTACGAACGGGAAAACCTGATATCTTCCTACACATAACCTCACATAACGCACGTGTATGTCCGCTGTGCGTGCGTTGACGCTGCATTTTAGTGAAGTTTTTCTAGCTATGTCGCAGAGAGTGAGGCAAACTAGTCAAATTATTAGTCACGAGTTACGTATTTAATTTGGCAGGACTTTCGCTATTTAATCTTGAATGCCAGAAATGCAGTCAATAGAAAACCACGGGGTTCAGTATTGATTTAGTACTCAACAATTCCCTTGTTGCATAGACGAATTGTTGATTGATTTCTTTTTTGGCAACATCACGTCCATTTATTTTGCGATGCTTTCGATCTGATCATATTATTTGCACTGATGAAAATCCGGTCTTACTGATCGAGAGATTTGCGAAATAAACGTGGTGTCTGCACGAAAACAAATCAATTAAGGGTTTATTACCCATGTCACCGCAAACATGTTTGGTCTATAATATCGGTGATTGTTTTGGAAGAATGACTGAGGATCAGTTCAGGAGTGTTGTGACGTATGTACGTAAGCCTGAATCAGTGAATGATAGCTATAGTTACATTTCTGCTGCTCTGTTCAAATTCCTGGAAACGCGTCATTAAGTTGCACATAATAAAGATTATATTTTAACAATACGTCGAACGTCATCTGACGACATCACCAACTGATTAGATTCATTAGACTATCTTCCCAATTTCTTTTGTTAACGACAGTACACACGCTACTTCAGGGACCGCGGAGCATTTTTGGATTGGGAGGCTAAAGACCTCCCAGGGCACATGTACAGGGCACCACTATCAAGTGTTGAAACCTTGGGGGGGGGGTATTGGGGCATGCTCCCTCAGAAAATTTTGAAATCTACAGTCTCCGAAATGCCATTTCATGCATTTTGGGGGAATATTAAGAGCAATGTCACAAGAATTCTGTCCAAATATGTGGTCGATCTAAACCGATCGTATCTATGCAACGAATCAGTATTTACTGCCAAGACTACTGAAACATTCATACTTCTTTAAAAATCTGAAAAGTAGCGCCAAAACGTCCGACGATTCCCTAGTTTTAAGTAAACAATAAGCCTTAGACATAGCAGAGATCTTGTATTATACATATACAATATTGTTTCTTCAGTTTAACTTCGTTATGGTTGTGAAAAATTATAATATGTTTAACTATGTGTATTCTACTAGAAATCACAATATGTATCACAAATTATTGGGGGGAGGGCGCCTGCTCCACGGTCACTGTACTTTATTATTTTTCTTGATGTGGAACGTCAGATAATTTAGACGTAACAATTATAGCATGGTAAACCTAAGAAAAACCAGCGGTCATATCAGATAAACTATCCTTGATGTCAGGTTTTCAAACATAACCGTATAGACATTAGATATATAACCTTTAGTCTATATTTACGCGTTTCCGCGGCATTTACACCAGTTTTAACGACGTGCATAAGACATGCCCTTAGGCTTAGTAAAAATTTCATGACAGTAACAGGTATATTATACAGTATCACCTTAAAAGGAAATTTAAAAACACAAAGAAAGTTGTGTAATCATTTTAAATTTTAATATAAAAGAATAAAAAGATTGTGCAAAATTACCGAAAATTAATCCCCGAAAAAATTTAAAGCTTGATGATTGATGAGAAAAGCTATTTTTACTATCTTAGATCGAAATATAATCCGCACTACACATGCCATGCAAAACAATAGCGAAATATGTACTTGGAATGTAACAACAATGTTGGTTTTCACACGTACCTTTAACCGATTAAACACGTGAACACTGTTAACACGTGAACACTGTTTTAACACGTTTTAACCGGTGTACGCGCAAGTACATCGGTTTTAACCTGCGAACGGGCATACTCTAGTTAGGAACGAGATCTTACGCAGGCGCTCGCGGCCTAAAGGCCAGTTCACACGATACGATTCTCCTCCTGACGTATGTGATTTTACACAATACAGTAACAACTACACTTTTCGCCAGCAAATCCAGTAAATTTTGCATGATAGTGATATAGTATATATGCCGTCCTGACTTTTATTTCTGTTCACCTAACTTTAACTGACACCGGACATTACGTACGATACATGATGAGCCACGATGAATCGTGGATGTTTAGTGATATGCGACTTAAATACTCTTCAAATCAAATTTGTACTTCAATTTGATTTTCAAATTGCAGTAGGTCGGCGGGATGCCTAGAGGCGGGAAAAGAGCTTCGAAGACCCGAAAAAACGTGAGAGAGAACGATAGAGATAATGCATGGACGTATAAAGACAGAATGGCGCAAATTCCTGGATCAACTTAATTCGACAACGAACGAAATGAAATGAAATGCAACCATAACTATTGACACATTTTTTATGCAACCATAACTATTGACACAACTCAAAGAGACAACTAAATTTATGAGTAAAAAACTTTCCTTAATCTTGCGAATACACATGCACTGCATGCAAAGATGTAACATGTGTTTACATACACATATAAAGTTTAAAGCTAAGAGCCAAATTACTGTTTCAAAAAATATGCTGTGGCCTGTGGCATAAACTGCGGCTGAGCAGTTTGGTCCAACTTTCCTGCTATTCTTAGCGATGCTTGCTTTCTTCAATCCCAATTTCTAAATTACATTTTCAAATTACGTACATTATATGCAGATTGGCTGACCTCTTCTGATCTTTCAATATTACATCTGTTACCAATAATTCTGCAAGCAATTCAGTTGGTACCGCCATCATCGGTTTTTCATTAGGCTCAAGCTACAACATGCATGCTTATTCTCACGATGTGGAGGGAGATCAATATGTTCATTCGTGACCAAAATTATTCAACATGTCGCGTTGCTGTTGCATATTTGTCAGTTTTACACGGCATGAATGTGAACGTGTATAGTCGAAATAAGTCGATCCTTGTAGTGCGGGCTTTACATAGTCGTAATTTAAATTTGTAACTGGAGTCTGTTGATTGTTTTAGGCCTATATATACTCGCACCCGCGTGATCTGCATTTAATTCGCACGATCATTTGTTTGAATTATAACTTTGGAGCTCACGTATATTTGGGTATGCAGATAACTTCAGTGGGCAGTGTGGCCGTGATTTTAG
This sequence comes from Trachythela sp. YZ-2020, assembly GCA_016169945.1. Lineage (NCBI taxonomy): Eukaryota > Metazoa > Cnidaria > Anthozoa > Malacalcyonacea > Clavulariidae > Trachythela > Trachythela sp. YZ-2020. The sequence continues at coordinate 728,095 of JADLSH010000120.1, read as the reverse complement.
TTTCGTATATTCTTAATTTGATTTTCAGTTTGTAATATAAGTCTGTTGAGTGTTGGGCCCACTCAATAATATGCTAAATTTAATATCCAAGATCATTTGTCAGTTTGAATTGTAGCTTGGAGCCCACGTTACCACGTATGATATTTGGGTATACTGTCTAATACAGATAGCTCCAGTATGGGCCGGGATTTTAGTTACAACTTACGTATATTCCTAATTTGATTTTCAGGTGCCGGTTGTATAAATCTCTGAACTACTTTTTAACTAAATATACCCGTTTTGTAGGTAAATTATCAGTTAAGCCTAAAATAAGCGGTTCTGATTGGTTAACTTTCGCACTAATATTTTCATACAACCGGCCCCGGTTTGTAATATATGTCTATATAAATAGACAATTTGCATTATAGACTAAATTTTGTTCTGGGCAAGGAGAAGGGAATCAATCACAACAGCTACAAAGAACATACTAAAATTAGTAAAATTGCAAAGTTTGGTTGCGAAATGTTGTAAAATGCGGAAAATATGCGGAAATTTGTATACTTTTTGTATTACGTGCGGAAATTCATACCACATTTCGGCCCAAATGTGGTAGGAATTTCCGCACGTAATACAAAAGTATACAAAATTTGCAAACTTTGTAAGGCTATATTTTCCGCATTTTACAACATTTCGCATACTAATTTTAGTATGTTCTTTCCGGCAATATACTTTTTTTTGCCTAGATAAAAAAATAGTCTATAATGCAAATTGTCTATTGTCATGAACAAGACATTCTCCAATTCCTTGTTCAAACAGATACGAAACTCATCAACAGTGTGCTATTTTTAGTCAGTGCATGGGTGGCTTACATCTGTGATTGACCTAAGGATCAAACTGCAGGGGATGCAAGGTTATGACGTAAACTCGAAAGTTACATAACATAATCATGACACTAGGCGATAGTGATCACGATCGATCATCGCACGTTTGTATGGGCTTTAATCGTGAATCAGGATTCAATTTCATCTTGTCATTATTTTACCATGCAGCCTGGCGTCCAGGGGAGGGCCCAGGCTTTTGTTTAGAAGCAAGCAAGCAGGCAGGCACGCAGGCAAGCAGGCAAGCAAGAAAGCAGGGTTATAATTCCATGACACGCAATCACGAATATTTCTCTTTGATCTTGACCCCAATCCCGACCCAATCCCTAACCCTAACCCTATTTCGTGCGTGTCATGGAATTGTAACCGAAAGCAGGCAGACAGGCAGGACGAAGGACGCAGCTCGACTTTATCGAGTCGAAGGTTTATTAAAGGCGCCTCTGACTGCCACCGACAGCTCCCATAGAAGTTGTAGTTTAAGATATTATAGTTGGTTCAAAACTGCCTCGCACCCTGCATCTATATATATATATATACAGCTAATTCAAAAAAGGTTGTCCTTCAAAAATCTTAAACCTTGAGCGCGCAAGGGATGATGGATAACTTCCTAATTAATAGCTCGGGAAATGTGCTTTGTAACAATGCAAGGGCATATACAATAAACACATACGATGTAGGAATATTTGGTTTTCTAAGCTAATGTCCAATCTAAGGCTCCAAATAAGTAATACCCGTCATACCTTGCGCGCTCAATGTTTAAGGTTTAAGATATTTTGAAGGACAAACTTTTTGAATTGGCTGTATATATATAGTCAAATCTGCAGACATGCATGTTTCGCCGTTCAACGGCTCGTCAGTGCAGCTTGTAACGCAGTCTAGATACGAGTGACTTCGTACTTGAATATTCTCTTCAACACTCGAAATAAATTCCATATTTCCGCGCAACCATGTAATATTCTCTATATACCATGCATGGCATGTCTCTGTCGACCGGATAAACGTGCAATATGCATGTCAATAGGTGGGTTTGAGTTAAGCGTTGGTGCTCACATGGTATATACTCTTCAGATATGCTGACACGTATGGGAGCGGGAAAATGATACTTGTAATGTTCCACTTGCATGTATTTGCCACCAGCTCACCAAAGTTAATGCATAAAGTTTTTCAAAACTAATTTAGAGTGGCCCTGCCAAAAGCAATTATTTACTGCTGAACAGCTAAGCGCCATTGGCATTGACCAGTAAATATACAGTATAACGTCAGATGGCTAGATTAACCGCGGTCAACGAGTCAACGGTATCAATCAATTAGAACGCACGAAAGCGCAAAACTATAATAAATACTGCGGGTTTTTTGGATCAATCTACCTGAAAATACAATAAAAACTTCGACGTTTCGAGCGAAGGCCCTTCGTTCCCTAACTTCCAGACGAAGGGCCTTCGCTCGAAACGTCGAAGTTCGATCTTATTGTATTTTTCAGGTACATTGATCCGCAGTATTTCGTATATAGACGCTACCTACACTGGCACCACCTGCACGTTCAAAACTATAATAATTATAATTATATTACCTCTGGGCTTTCCAAAGACAAAGTTGAAAGAATTTTCTTTTGAAATATTTTTTGTTTCGCCTTGTGCTACTGGTGCTTATGTTGAAACCAATCTTCATGCTTTGTTGTATTTCACAAAGGTGCTTAGTAAATAAACCGTCGGGCGTAGACGTAGTCGTAGTGTACCGCGTAGGATTTTTTTCTCCTTTCATACCAATTATTACCAAGCAGGACAAAATTAGCTGCATAAACAAGAATCTAGGAGAACGCCACAGATTCTGAAAACCTGACAATTGAAGATTGACCTGTATGCACCTCTATATTTATAGGTATGCAGAAATCCGACCAAACCTCCGTAATAAGTAAAGGTGGAAAACACGTTCCGTATAAGTCACGTTTGAATGTTTACAACCATATTCATTACAAAGTATATGTACGTGCAGGTATGCAGTTGAAACAGTGAAATGGCATATATGCCGCCCACGATTGAAGGCAAAAGTTGTTGCCAATTTTTGTGTACATGGCAGTGACCCAACTGACCTCGTTATCATGTTCACAATTAGAATAATTTGAACTCTAGAACGAGGCCAGCCTTATATCGCAAAGCTCGACCTTTTACAGTAAAAATCGTACGATCACCACGCGGCTATACTTAACGGCGAGCCTTCAAAACAAAGAAATTCTTTATGCAACACAAAAGGAAAATAACTTTTTGGTCCTAGTATCCTTACGTCGACAGACAACACGTCTGGATCGTGCTTAAATTAAGCATGGAAATTATCATGTATTTTGAACACAGCGAACCTGAAAGTTTGTTGCGATGTATATACTTTAAGTCGACCTTAATACAGCAGACTTCGCAATGTTTAAGCCGAATGTTTAAGCTTCAAAACTACTGATTTTCAAGCTAATTAAAATACTTTATTAATGTGCAACACATAAAGGAAATCATCAATTAAAAGCGATTTTAAAAACATCTCAGTCAAAGTATGTTAAGAAACTTCTTCAACACTTCTTCAACACTCTTTTTGGTATTCAACACTTCTTCAACACTCTTTTTGGTATTCAACTGTTGCTATAATAGACTCCTTCTCATATATACGATCTATGACCTAATACAGTAATCGACATCCATGTGGCTAGCTCATGAGAACTTCAATTAGATTCGATTATTGATTCGCCTGCTAACTTGCTAATTATTGTCGAAAATATATATAAATTAGCTATAATATCATGCAGGGGTATATTTACAAAGTGAAATCGATGCATCCCAGATTCCCAGTGCTTAATCGGTATCTTGTTCATATTCTTATGCAATATGTAACTACATGAATATTTTAGTTTGAGCCCCCCCCTGCACCCCAGCGGCACACTATAAATAAAAGCACTTGTGTGTGTGTGACTGTCGTCGTGAGGATTTTTATTTTTTTAGTTTTTTTTCGGAGGAGGACTAGAAAACAACGAGAAAATTAGAATTATTTAAACGCAAATTTAAAAATATGCATAATATATAAATAATCTACAGACTAGGCAGGCAAGTCATCTCCGCCATGGCATTAACCCCCCCCCTACCTACAACGCGTTACAGTAATATCATGCAGGGGTATATTTACAAAGTGTAAACGTGCTACCCGGACGTGATAAGGCGGAGTTACGTGGCTTCATTTCTGTCAACTCTTGTTCCAACTCATTTACCACAATCTATTATATATATATATTACATTATAGTGATTACTGAGGAATACGGTTCGTATCTGTACTCTGTGGTTATCTGTGGTGTACTGAAAGTTCTTCAGATCGACTATACTAACAAGATTTGTTGTGCTAGCATAAGGTGTAACTATTTAACAATTAGACAACGAGGCCGACGAAAGCGAATAGTCAAGCCGAGTTAGGCGCTATTCGCTCATAATAACGACTATTCAATATCTAATATATATATTATTATTTTTATTTGAATTTTCACTACGCATTGTTTTTGAATTTTTGCTTAGTAGACTATCACACTAATAGTCAGTAGGTAGCGTAATAATCAGAAACGCAAAAAGTGATAGTCTATTACTAAGTTTATACTAAAAGTATTTAGTAGAATCATACTAGTATACTATTGCAAATGCTGTAATTTGATTGGCTACGCTACTCGCTATCTAATTGTCGATAGATAGCGAGTAGCGAAACAGCCATCTCCTCGGCGCGATTTTTAACGAATTTATTTCAATAAATTATGAAAAACGTTTTGAAATACTGTTTTCTTGCTGGTTTCTACTAAAACAATTAGATTATTCGCTCTCAATTTCTATGAGATGATAGCACATTCGGGCTTCGCCCTCATCAACTATCACCTCATAGAAATCTTGAGCTCGTAATCTAATTGTTAATTAGTAAAATGCCCAGATTGGCTGGAATGGTGGAAGACACTAGAAAACATGATTTTTTGAAATCCATACTATGGAAATAGCCATTTCTATATTTCCATATTGTATCCATAGTATTTCCATAGTATTTCCATAGTATTTCCATAGTGTTTCCATAGTGTTTCCATAGTATGAAAGTGGCATTAGCATCCAATTAGTTTAATGTCCATACTAATTGCCATTTTCATACTATTTCTATAACTAGGATCCATACTATTTCCGAGAATCCATAGTAAGTATTTTGAAAAAAATTCCAGTGAGATAGCTAGACGCTCTATCAGTTGAAGGAACTATAGGTGGTAGTCTGGAAAGAAACGGCTCGGGTCACTCATTTACTCGGGTATTTTTCACTTCACTTTAGATTTTCACTAAACAAGTATAGATCACGTACAGAAATCTCAACGCCGGCAATGATCGTGGTCTCATTGAGTGGTCATTGAGTGGGACTGGCAGGAACGATGAGCCAGTTGGCTCCAGATTGGCAGCTCCAGATTGGCGAAACTGGAGCCAGCTCCAGATTGGCTCGAAACTGGAGCTGGGACGACAAGTTTGTAAACAAAGCGTTTTGGCCGCTTAACCAGTAATGTCAATGAAATTTTTTTGAAAGATCTTTTTTACCTGTCATATTTTCTAGTACGTGACCGAAAATGAGAACTTTATTCCGTTTCGTTTGTCCACAGTAGCTTGTGAAAGTTGACTATTTTTTTGACGAAGGGGCTGGTCAGCGGTCCGATTGATCGTATAGCTTTTTAAAACCTTAATTTTTTACCTTTATAATGATAAACTGTAAAAATTGATTCATGACCGTTCTAGAGAAGGTACTCAAATATAATTTCAAATAATAAGCGTACTTCTACATCGCCAAACCGCGATAAATAACTCTGGCAAACTCGAGCCATTTATTTCACGTGCGGCCCTCTTGTATTCATTTCACACTTCCGTGAACACACAACTTTGGTATCGGTAATATGCGTTTTGGAGAAATAACCTATTGAACTTTTAATGATATATTATTATTTATTGCACTTTTTTTAAGACTAAACGATCGAAACATCTTCCATATCTGCAACACACAACGCAAACAAGATCGCGAAAAATGGAGTTAAATGCGGCTCAGATTGCCGAACGTCAAATAAGTCTAGCATAGTACAAATTGCTTCGCGAAATTTCCTCTTAAACTCGCCTTTCTGCGATTCTAGATTAATTGTCATTCTACCATATCCTATGGTATTTAAAATTTTAGGATGTATATCAGCATGAGCAACTCATGAGAACGCTGGCATTCGCGACCGACATGAAAAATCAACTTTCAAGAGATGAAATTGTATTGCTAATCTTTGTAATATAAATAATTCTTTTTCTTCATTCGCTTATCAAGATATATTTAAATATGTTCTTTCTATGCAAGACAAAACAATAATGTCTTTAGTTGCAAAATACTGCTTTGACATACTAACAGTATATGAAATGTTATAATAACTCTTGTAGTTTTAAGTATGAAGTAATGTAATTATGTATGTGTAGTTTTATGTATGTGTAGTTTTATGTATGTATCCTATATGCCAATGATTGTATTTTTGTACATTAAATATATATATATTAACGTATTGACAACCAAAACAATCAGTCCACGTGCTTTGGCACGTGATGTCAATATACTTTAATCCTGCTCAAACGCCCTACAAGCGACAGCTATATAATTCTTATATTGCTATCGTCGAAATACGATATGCTTTTTCAAGATTTTCAAAACAAAAATATCTATTTAGCGTGCGTAGTGCTTAATTTGTGGTTGCGCAGATTATGTTAATCAGGTAAGATTAATACACTCCTTTCCTTTGAATATGTGTTCTCACGTCATATTACGCAAGATACTGGTTGTTGTCTAAAGTTGTACTTGTTTACTTGATACGGTTTTCCCCTGAGATTATCAAATGACACCACGATGATGACAGATTGAGTTTCAAAAGCACGTTTTCCACTTTAATTATCACGTAACGGTTTAAAGTAGAGAGACAGGGAATTAGAATGGAGGACGTCGATTGGCAACGTAAGGATGGCGGTTATCAACACAGTCAATTTCTAGTACGGAATTCTCGACTCTTCTGAATGATAAAGCCTGCATGTATAGTGTCCAAACTTTCTGAAAGTTTGTTGGAAAATGTCAAAACAGAAATTCTCCCAATTGTCATTTACATAACTTAAGATGCATGGGTGACCACCAGCAGGAAATACTTAGTTTTTTAAGACTTTAGAATTTCCTTTCTATATTTAGCCTCCTCCGCACGCATCTCATGGGTCATCTGGTTGCTTGGATACAACCAAATTCTGCCAGCCAATCTAAAGGCGGAGGAAACTATTTTCTATCAATCATGTAATACCAAGGCTTACCAAGGCCGGCGGTGATTATTACTCATGAACATGGAATTTATTTATGAGGTTATTATCTTATTAGTATTACGGATATTACTCAGTTTTTATTATTTCTTAAACGCAAGTGAGAATATTAGAGAGAATATTATGCTTGATTAAATCGAAATATGAACGTTTATACTGAATTTGTGGACCTTTCTTGCTGACCGAACTTACCTAATTATATATATTGTGATTTGAATGATTGAAATTTAACCGATTTCTATAACAACTTTTAATAGCATATAATTTTTTTATCTTTTATTGGTATTTGTAGAACCTCGTGCCTTGGGAAGTATATTAGTCATTAGAGAAATCAGTATAACAATAATGAAGCTCTTAGAGTTAATTAATAATGACCTTAGTTGAGAACGTATATTGAATGTTTGAGATACAAACGGATTTGAATACGATTGATTAATATTATGATAGTAATTCAAATGCAATAAAATTTCTAAACGTCATCTATGACAAAAGTTTCTCGATTGTATGTACGTCTGTCGACATTCTAGAGGTAATATTACATCATAAAAGGGGAAGTTATTAAATAGAAATGGCCTGCCCTGCATTCATCGTGGCCCGTGGGTTTTAGTTAAGCTCTCAAGCTTACGTTTCTATACAACTTTCTATATTTTATTGGTATTTGAAGAGCCTCATTGCTTGGGAAGTATATATATAAGCCATTAATACTTTACAGTAAAGAAATCAAGATTTTAGACATATATGATACATATGATATAGCTAATAAGCATATAGTCATAGAATGATAGAATAAATCATTGTTCAAGTTAAAATGGATATATATTGAATGTTAATGTACAAATTAATCGGATTTGAATGAGGATTGAATTATGATATTTATAGTAATTTAAACGCAATTAAAATTCCTAAGTTAAGACTTCTAATGTATATATATATATATATATGGCAAAAGTTTCTCAATTGTATGCACGTCTGCCAACATTCTAGAGCTGTTACATCACAAAATGGGAAGTTATTAAAAAAAAATAGGCTTCCTCAATTGGGAAGTATATATATAAGCATGCATTATATATTAGAGAAATTGAGTTTTAAACATATAATGATATAAGCATAGTCATAGAATAAATCATCATTGTTTCAGTTAAGATGAAAGTATATTGGGTGTTAGAAGTATAAATGGATTTGGATGACGATTGAATATATGATAGTAATATAATTTGAAGGCAATAAAAATTCTAAACGTCATCTATGACAAAGGTTTCTCCGTTGTATGTATACGTCTGTCGATATTCTAGACGTACTAGCCGTTACATCGTATAAAAAAGGGGAAGTTATTAATGAATATGGCCTCCTCCGCATGTAGCATTCATTATACGGATTATCTGCACGTGACAGGATGCAAAATCTAGCTGAAGTCAATATTTATAGCCATGTTTTAAATCCAGGTTTGGTAAGCAATAAAAAGTGCATGATTCATGTGGAGAAGGAAGATATTTCGTGGGACAACACAAGTAAAAATCTCACATCTTGTCAACAAAATGTATTCGTACAAGCAAGCTTGTCAACAACAGTTGCAACAATGTTGTCATTAGTTAGCTATCAAGTTTCTACAAGTTTGTCACTCAAACTTGTTAAACAAGTTGTTGAAATGCAGGACGATAACAAGTTGTTGGAACAACTAATTGTAACAAGTCTGTTGACTCAACAACCTTGTAGCAAGTTGTCAACATACTTATTTTATGAATTCTAATCACTGTACATTCCAAAAGCAATAGGGGGTCTGCCAGTCCAGAGACTACTGGTATACCCCAAGGAAATTTTACAGACGACGCCCATTAGATTGACTGAAAATACAACCATGCCTGCATGCCCACTAAAAGCAATCCATTGACAAGAATGTTTTAACCGAATCAGGTTTTTTTACAGAGAAATGGAAATAGTCTAATCTTTTTAGAGACTCTAAACTAAGTTTGGTAGTGCTCTTTAAGCTCGATATGACATTTAAGTAAGTGATTTAAAAGTTTTAGTGGGTTCTATTAATTAAGAAATTATCACAACAAATGTTATCACGGCACAATTTTACTGTTTATCATTGCACACTTTCACTTTATCACTGCACAAAATGGTTATCACTGCACACTAAAATTAGATATGCTTGTCACCGAGTTGGGAACAACCAGTGCGAACACATCCTGATAACAAGTAGTTGAAACAGCATTGGTACAAGTTTGCTGCAGGCCGGTGCGTTTTACGTGTGCCACTGAATACTAAGTATACTCCGACTGAATTTTTCCAATAAACGATTTTGAGTAGAAGTCTTATCCAACAGGCAACAGACTTCAATCGTGTTTCGACATCCCTTAGCTTATATTCGAAATACTGGAAATATAGTATTGACTTAACGAATCTCTAGCAAATTGGGTAAAGAAAATTATACGAGTGAGTAAACGCAGTATAGTTCTTGTCATATGGAAGACGCGGTGAACTTCCCTACATTAGAGCTTTAGCCGTTTTCTTAGAGTAAACGCTTTTCTATTCCTGTATCTTCTCCTCAGTAATATTTTAGCAGACATTTTCCCCGCCATAGCATTCGTAGACTCGCGCATGCGCTTGACGTTTAACCGCATGACGTTTAACCCTAATGGGCACCAACGATGTTGATGTTCTTTAATCATGATTTAAACAATCCACAAGCTTTAATTCACAATAAAAGAGGTCGGATTTCTGGACTGAGTACGAGACTGCATGCATGCATGTGCAGACAATCGGAAAAGCCGTTCAGAGAAAAAGATGGCCTTGCATGCATAATAATAAAATTAACGGTTATATGTTTCAAAACGTCAAAAACATATCATTTCAGACACATTAAATTCAATCAGGAAGTACAATAAAATGACGTTCAAAAAACTTCAAGCAAGTTCTAGCCAAAAGCCAGATGACGAGTGAAATAACGGTGAGGCAAAAACATCAAAATATATACGTCAATGGAGAAGGAAAACATGCCGATGTACATGCAAGGTGCACTTTATTTGGACGGACATATTTATAGTTATACTTCCCTTTTTATGCCGTGCCTTTATAAAAAATTGCGGTCGCAATATAGTTTATACAAACTACGTGATCTATTTTGTATTTGCATGCGTCATCTAGAAACTATGTCGTATAAGATGTATATACGTCAATGCTCAAATATTTCCCACATTAACAGCTGGACAGTTTTGGCTGATATAAAATTATTATAATTATCAAAGAAATTCTACAACAAAGTTTATGCTCAAATATTTCCCACATTAACAGCTGGACAGTTTTGACTGATATAAAATTATTATAATTATAAAGAAATTCTACACAGCTATTTCAATTAAGGTAATTGTCACAGACAATAGTCAAATGCACAATATGAGCGCTAAATGAATGATGGGAATAATCATAGTTTTAAATAAGTTTAACACATCAGTAGCCTCGTGGGAATACAAATGGCTACTGATATACTATATTTAATTTGTATTCCCACGAGGCTACTGAGATACTATATATGTATTCCCACGGGGATATTGATGTGTTAAACATATTTAAAACTATGATTATTCCCATCATTCTTTTAGCGCTCACATTGTACATTTGACTATTGTCTACGACAACCTTAATTGAAATAGCTGTATACTGTATATATTGCCATTAAACATCACTATTAGAAGATGTATATATATATATATATATAGATTTTCGCTTACCTCAAAACTTGTCTGCAACAGGCTGTTTCATCTGTAAAAGAATCATCAGGCAGTTGATTATTCTGCCTGATGATTCTTTTACATGACTGCCTGATGATTCTTTTACATAAACTGCCTGATGATTCTTTTACAGATGAAACAGCCTGTTGCAGACAAGTTTTGAGGTAAGCGAAAATCTATAATTTGCTCTAACTATATGTTGTCGAGCACTCTTTGCGTTTCGTAGACCTAAACCTACACGTATATATATATATATATATATAGTCAAATCTGCAGACATGCATGTTTCGCCGTTCAACGGCTCGTCAGTGCAGCTTGTAACGCAGTCTAGATGCGAGTGACTTCGTATTTATACACCATACTCTTGCCCTCACCAAGCGCATGTGGTACAATACTCAGACACATGCGCATCCAGACATGCGTGAAGTGTCTTGGGGCCAGAGTGCTCAAACGACCACAAGGGAAGTGAGCTTTTGCATTATAGCTTATTAGCCACCAATTACCCTCACAGAGTGCTCAACAACACAAGTGAAGGAGCATATATATACACTAAAAAGGATCTAGTGTATATATATATATATATATATACACTAAAAAGGATCGTGCATTATATCATTAAGGTCACAATTAAGGCATTATCATCTCATTTTCGTTATATTTGAATCTGAAATTCTGTCACTATAAAAACATGGCAAAAGACAATTCAGAAATACTTTCCATCTAATAACTGTTTAAGTGAGTAAATTGAATATAGATCGAGCCAATGCCTCCAACAAAGCCAAAAGTGCTTCGTCAGAGACGTTACATGCATAGAGCGGAGTTTGGGAAGTTAGAACAGCTATAATCCTATATATATAATTTACATTCGAGCAAAAGCACGCATAATAAGATTTCAATATTAAATATTTGCCTCTTAATATAATATTTGCCAATTTTTCACTCTCTTGTTTCGGCTGGCGTGAACCTACCACAAAGTGTGAGCATTTGTAAACTATAAAGCATATACGTGAATGTAGGTTTCTTCCAATATGTAAACTAAAATAAGGTCGCGAAAAATTCGAGCATGACAGCCGAGCTGATATATCAGCTATATATAGCTACCCGTCAAGCGGAATTAATAATGACGTGTCAGTTATATCAACATGTCAAGCGGAATTAATGACGTATAGTAGTTTTTCTTAGAAATTCAGAACAACTTAACAGCAATTCGGAAGTGCATCTTTCCTTTTCCAGTTGCGATTTTAGTAAATGAAAACTGAATAATCCACTTTATATTATATATATATAGAATCTTTTAATTAGACCTGCATGTGTACATACATTTAAAATGTTTATGGCTATAAGAACGTTTTATTTAGACTAATGAGTGCATGACGTCACCGTATCATCCAAAATATATACAGCTATAATTCAATTAAGGTTGTCTATTTCTAGCGAAAACTCAAAACCACGCAACCCCGATCTCTATAAGCACCAAAATCACAACAGAATTGTATTATTGACTCGGAGAATATTTATTTCATATATACAGAGTAAAACGACAGCAGGGTCTATAAAGCAATTATAATTATGCAATTACAACATGACAACATTTTGATTGCTTTCGACAGCTTTTGTCAACGTACGTGCTGACTTCGTTCAATACATCCAAACTATTCCACTATAGGTGACTGGGATTGTATGCACAGAGTCACAGCACTATAGTCGGTTGCATGTTGTTGACGTGTTGTTTAAGATTCGTCTAGGCTATACATAAGCATGCTATATTATACACACATTTTAATTATTCAACTAGTGGCCACAAGGCACTTATGTCTGGATGCGCATGTGCATGTCTGAGTACCACATGCGCTTGGTGAGAGCAAGAGTATGGTGTATAAATACGAAGTCACTCACATCTAGACTGCGTTACAAGCTGCACTGACGAGCAGTTGGACGGCGAAACATGCATGTTTGCAGATTTGACTATATATATATGCTGATGATTCTTTTACAGATGAAACAGCCTGTTGCAGACCAGTTTTGAGGTAAGCGAAAATCTATAATTTGCTCTAACTATATGTTGTCGAGCACTCTTTGCGTTTCGTAGACCTAAACCTACACGTATAGTCGTATATATATATATATATATATGCGTGTTGCATGTTGCATGTTGACTTGTTGTTTAAGATTCGTCTAGGCTATACATAAGCATGCTATATTATACACACATTTTAATTATTCAACTAGTGGCCACAAGGCACTTATGTCTGGATGCGCATGTGCATGTCTGAGTACCACATGCGCTTGGTGAGAGCAAGAGTATGGTGTATAAATACGAAGTCACTCACATCTAGACTGCGTTACAAGCTGCACTGACGAGCAGTTGGACGGCGAAACATGCATGTTTGCAGATTTGACTATATATATATGCTGATGATTCTTTTACATGCAGATGAAACAGCCTGTTGCAGACCAGTTTTGAGGTAAGCGAAAATCTATAAATCTATATATATATATATACATTTTAACTTTCCAAACACTGGCATCACCCTACAGGAGTATACATACATGATCTTGTCGTAGGCTCTAGGTAACTGGACTCTGTAGACTGTAGCTCAGTTGGCAGAGCGCTGCACCTGAATCTCTATAGTTGCATTTTTCGCAACTTCCCAAGGTTAGGTCTAAAAATATGTAGAATTTTCGCTCGAAATTTCCATTTACAAAAACTCTTTCACATTTGTCATTCTTTACTCTCTTATTCTCAGTATACGTGTGCAGCTATACTTTTTAACTACCACTCTTATCGGTATATATAGTATATATATAGTTAACTCTTTAATGCGCAATTCTGATTGGTTATAGTTTCACACTAAATATACAGTAGTAAACTTTAACTATACTTTTTATACAAGTCAAAATGTTTCTCTATACTTTTTCAGAGCGTAGCACTCTGCAGTCAGTAGTATTCAAATGTTAATTTTCTTTTCACTTATTTCTATTTTCATTCCGAAGATTGTATATTTTAACGTATTTTATAAGTGAAATTATAGTTTTAGCATTTTTATATCTAACATGATGACGGAAAGCGATTCAATAGTTTCAAGCATATACACATGAGCAAAAAAGAAATTGAATTTTTGAAGTTTCAGGCTAAATTTTGAACAGGCATAAAATTCAAGTTATATACAATAAGGATTCAAATTATAGTTTTAGCGTTTTTATGTTCTAACATTATAAGTATATATAAACGCAGGATTTAAACGCAGGATTTACGTTCATGTGCATGCAGTATATATAACATGCTTGTCCTAATCTTTGCGCTTGTGTTTATGCCGATTTCATCGTATGATGCCAGCAGGGCCGCCGAGAGGGGGGGGGGGCACCTTGCCCTGGCACCCAACTAATAGGGCAATGGAGGCCCAAAATTGAGCAGCATTTTTTTGAGCAAGGGCCTACTTGCACTTGCAGACTGAGCATTTTTAAATTGGGGCCCACTTGCATTCTAGTTGGGGCCCCTTATATGCTTTAGCACAGTTTTCGGCTTTCTCAGGTGTATTAATGCCTGGGTCTCAATTTGGCATTCAGCGAAAATAGGTTAAAAATTAAAAAAAAATTATTCAAGCTCTTCATAACTCCCGTTCAAGTATTTTAACATTTGTCCTAACGGTATCTTGAATTTAACCAATAGTTAGTTCCCATGGCAACGACCACGTGATATACTGATATGGCTAAAAATAGCACGTTAAATAGGTAGCCTACTTCAGTGCCTCTGCAGCAGTATAAATCATTCCTTAGAGGAAGCAAAATCAATAAAAAATCAATATTTGATACTAGTGTTTACCAAGGCAATTCGGAAAGTTGTCACTTGATCTTGGTTTGAGCAATTTATGAGTGAATATTACACAGTCTGCCATGATAGAGCGAGTGGGCGTGGGATGGCGTGATCGGTGGCGCGTGAAGGGATTATTATATTATTTATAAATCGGAATTCGGAGAAAGCGGGGATTTGGAAGCGGGATTGAGTTGAGATTGTTAAGAATAACAATGCGAGATGCGAAATTTATACGTAATCGGTATAGTATACGGATATATATAATATTATACCCATAATTTTATTTTTTTTTGTCATCTTTTATGTTCTGCTGTTATTTGTGACCATTTTTTCATGTGTTTGAACTTCGTTCTTTCGCCATTGCTGCCTACCTCCTAAGTCTAAATACTTTGAAAGTTGAAAGAACTGAAAACGGCGGGAACGGGGAGCGGGAACAGAATGGACGGGGATTCGAGAGAAGGGAAGGAAATCGTCGGGGATGGCGGGTGATTTCGAGCCCAGTACAGGGCCCTCATGATAGGATCGTTTATCTGAACATTAAAAGATGTTTACTGTCTAATAGAACGGTTTCCAAATATTCTTAAGATACTTCAATATCTTATTGATGTTTTTCGTCCTTAAAATAATGTTCAAACATATGATTTACCCTGCTGCAAGTTGAACGCGTTTTTCGCGTGATGAGTTCGCGCGCGCCATGATGAATTCAGGTCGCTTCCGATAATATGAAATACATATTTCATAATGAATATTTGCGAGTATATTCAAAGGCTGTTTTAAACGGAGAAGAGAACAATACGATATGTACAAGAGTGTCTAACAGACTAACAGAGTGCAATGTGAACGAGAAACATACAAATCATGGTGATATTCGTCGCGCACTTTGTAAAATATTCGACGTACTTCAGTCTATAGGAGGCATATTAAATTTCCAACAACAACATTGCGTCTTCAAGGCTTGAAGACGAATATGAATCATATAATTATGATATTAAAGCGCATCGCTCTAAAACATCAATACTCTACAATAGTTTGAACGAAATATACAGGTATTTTTTTGTATATTCAAGTCATTTTTTGTGGCAAACTAGAGAAACTAGAAATTAGTGTTGAATATAATTCAGATATAAAACGCGCAATAACAAGCTTTATTAATTAGAGTTCAAGGGTCAGCTGCCGCATATTCTATACAAGTATTAAACTGTAAAAGGGTAATTTTTACACGAAAACCCAAGAGCTTAGCGCCCCCTATGCCTTGCTATATTCCAAGACAATCCACTTATAGCTCCTGATTATTATATTTCGATTTGAACAGACTAAATACAAGCTTTAACATTCACATAACTTCAGCAAGACGCATTCCTCATGGCAACAGTCAAGTACGCGAGACATGTTTAATCGCGCGTGTAACTCGCGTGCAGAATCAAGTCAAACGTGGGCAGACCCAGACATTAATATACCTGAGTTTTCTGCTGTTTGAAAATAATGACGTCATAGGGGCCTCCAGAGAAAATTTTGCCCCGGGCCCATCCTCATCCCCAGGCCTACGCTACGTTGCTCTTCGCAGTAGCCCTGGTCCCTGCTGTTGCTCCGGTTGATTGTGATTGGTTCCTTTGCCCTAAAAGAATGCTGCGGGCGGCGATGGATGCGGGCACACTCGCGGGTTAAGAATAAACATGGCGGCTGGCGAGTGAGTGACTTGCAGCCAGTGCTTGCAGCTAGCTAAAGACAGGAATCTAGTCCGGCATTTTTTGATAATGTAGTATTACATTAACTTAAAGTTAATGTAAATGCCTGTGGCGTAGCGGGTTAGGGCGTGCGTTAGCTGGGGCTATACTGCATGTATTGTAGATTCAAGCCCGCGCCCAACACTTTATTTCTCGATAATTTTAACTTTGTAAGACTGGTTAGGATTAGGAAAGGGGTTAAGATTGGGCTTGGGTTTTTTTATTTTTATAGAAACTTTAAATTTGTAGTACAAATCATGCCGGATTGAAAGCCTGTTCGCAAGCTATATCCCGGACTAGATTCCTGCCTTTAGCCGCAAGTGAATGAATGCAGATACTTTATTGATACAAAATGAAGGTTTTTGCATTTCGAAAGATTGAAAGACTATAATTTAATAAATACTTGTTTTCTATACTTTTACGTTTATAAAGTCAGACAGGAAAAACAAAAAAATAAAAACTTGAGTATTATGCTGGCGCTGTAGCTATTAAACAACGGATATTTCCTTTCAAAAACCTTGTATGGAAATGATTAAAAAATGTGTACGTAAACTTTTCTTTTTAATAGCAATTGTAGTTTTTCGCAGTTCATTATTTAAAATATGTGCACTCGGCCCATTTAATATTTTGCCACAGTAATAGATGCACTTTGTCCATTATGCATTAACTGTGCAATTAACTGTGCAAGGAAGCTCTTTTCTTAACAAATTGAGTGTATATTATCGTTTTGCCTGCCAATTTTGCACCATGTGAACTGTGAAATACTCGAGGAATACTGAAATAATTCGTCTCTTACCTGTACTGTCTTCAAATATCGTCCTCGGCCACATTTCTCGAGGTTTTAATATTTGTTTGTTGTCATTTACCGACTGGAATAACGTGTACGACTTCCACATCTTTGAACAAATGGTCAAAGTTGAAAAAATACATGGAAAAGTCGAAAACAACGAGACTTTTAATACTGTAAATTGTTATAAAAAGCTAAAATATTTTTGCAAAAACCAGGGGGGTGTGAAAGTTGTAGCGAGCTCAAAATGAGCCCTGGTCAGTGGTAATTACCATGGGCAAAAGGAACTAGTGGCAACTAGTGGCGTCATTATGGCGTCAGAAAATGCCGAAATCCGCCATGTTTTTTTGCTTCACTTTGCTGCCTGGCTGACATTAGCGTCAGGTGATAGCGTCGGGTGATATATAGCTCAGTGATATATTGGCTCATACCTGGCGAAAAGTGTAGTTGTTGCCGTATTGTGTGAAATCACATACGTCTGGAGGGGAATCGGATCGTGTGAACAGGCGTTAACATGCAGTATATATGGATAACCGTTCTCAAAAACTGGCAGGCATTCTACACTATTGTGCAGTGTACACTAAAGCTACAAGTAAAATTAATGAACCAATCATATACATTTTCAATAAGACAGAAAGTTGGTGACGCACGGCTATAAATATAACGATCACTCTTACATGAGTTTGGGTTTTTGTCGAGGGTCAGAGGTCGAGGGTGGAATGCCGAGGTCGAAAGTTTATTATGAAAATAGTTCAAAAATAGTTATGACCGCGGCCTTGTCAATTTAACAACAATTTTATAGTATCATTAATTTAACTTACTAATCAATATTTCGTGTTAATATTTACGAAAAGAAGTTCGGTAAATTGACAAAAGTATAGTTTTTAAAAGTTTTTACACCATTCAGCATTCTACTCAAATTCAACAGTACCAATGAAATCAATTTTTCGACCTCGACTTTCGACCCTCGACTTTCAACCCTCGACCTCGACATTCGACCCTCGACCTCGACCTTCCACCCTCGACCCTCTACATCTGACCCTCGACAAAAACCCAAACTCCTCTTGTGACGTGTGTTTTCTTTCCTCAGACAAAGTGGAATCAATTCTCTTGACAGGACTTTTAATTGTTTCGTGCATGTGAGCACATCCTTGTTTAGACGTCTGCGCTTGTACTTGTGCGTATATAATTATGTCGAAGCTAATGTAGCCACACAACACTGCATCTTTTTGTTTTGCCTTTTGTAATTTGTTTACCTTATCGTCAGCTTGTGCTTATCTCACCGGTGCATGAATCAGGCTATTGTTTCGAGAAAGACCCCGTTAGACCCAACATTATCCGGCAATAGACCTTAGAAGTGCTTACGCCACGCAATTTCTGATACATACGGACATCAGGAATGCGTAGTGCATTGTGGGGAATGTTTTGGTCAATTATTCATTGTTTGAAAATTATGTGACAAAAGCACTTCTAAGGTCTACTGCAACTTTTTTAATTGTCTCTTTTTAATTTCTTGTGTTTGACAAACTTTTACCAAACAGATATCAAAGTTAGGCGAACCAACCTCGAGGCGATACCTGGAACAATGTTGGATTCTTTTTAACCGAAGCAAACAATACGTTTATATACGGCAATGTAGCTATTTCGTTAAGAGTTTATAGACTGTTATACGTCGTGCTAATGATTATATTTGAACCGTTGTGATGAAGACCCGTGTTTATGGATCGAAAGCTCCGGTTTTGGCGAGATCCGGCGGTAGTTATTATTTCCTATTAAATTTCATCTTGCGTTTATATGGGAATCGAGCTGGCCCGTCTAAGCGAGTTCGCGCCTCGACTGACCCAGGATCTCGCTTAAACCGGGCTGGAATTTTCCATATAAACGCAATGACCCGAGCTGGCTCGCCTACCCGGGCTGATTCTTTGTTTACGCGAATAAAATGTTGTAAGTGACATTTTTTTCGATTTTGATCTTCAATGGTCTCTATCATCGTTTCTGTGGGTTATAACTGTGAAACTTGTTCGAGAAAGTATTTCAAGTTTGTTGGAAAATGTGTTTACATTATACATATATTATATGACTATGATTATATAACTCAGCTCTCGGGTGCTTTGTCTTGGTGAGCCAGCTAGCCCGTCTGAACAGTGTCATGTAAACACGGGTACGCGGGCTGGCTCACCTCCATACAAACTGCTCCTAAACGTGGCATTTCAGTGCTCAAATTAGGAAAAAATACAAAAATAGGAATACTAGTTTTTCACCTGCTGCATTTTAAACTTAAAACAACTTATGTTGAATTCGTTTAAAGTGGCTCTGTCGCGTAAATCATCGCTATAGACCCAATGCATGCAACAAAAGTCGTAATACATAATACAAATATATTTTTATCCATGACCCGGCATGACCTTTGATTGTTTCCCAGGTGTAGTAAAGATATTTTCTTTCCGCGAACATGCAGATATTTTCGAATATAAAAGTTTAAAAAAATCCCTAAAAATGTTATAGATTTTTAGTGATAATCAATTTTTTAAGAGTAGCCTACCTGTTTCTTCTGTTATGGTGGAATACTTTATGTTTATAATAACCAATCATTCGGGAGGTAGAAAGATTCCTCATTGAAATGATGTCCAGGTATACTATAGAACTTAGTATGTTCGAAGGTTTGAAAAAGTTCTGCTTATATCAAAATTCCTGATTATATACCTCACACAATTTTGAATGTTAAGCTGTTTGGTATATTGGATGTTATGCTGAAAAATTGTTGGCCCAATACATTTATTGCGTTCTTCTTGTACGTAAATTCTTAGTTGCCCACGCATTTATTTGACATTAAATCACTTATGTTTTACCTATGACGTATTTCAAACTGTCTGTCTTAGGTATAATTATGCAAACGCAATAAGTCTGTGTTTATACAATTTTCTTGTAGTTCTTAGGAAAAAGCAATTATATAAAGTAGGACTTAGAACGAAAATAAATCCATACAAAAACTATGGAATGTACAGTTTTAGGATATAGCACAAAATATACATGCAGGCATCATTCATGAATCATGTTCTGCAAACATACGCATAATTATAACAGTAATTGGAAAAATCTACACATTAAACCATGTAAATTGTAAGGTAATTCTAATTTGCCAAAAATAACAACATTGAACGCTAAAGAACATAATGCGGATATCGCGTGGCACATGCAACCAAACAGGACTCCTTGAGACTTACGTTCCCAAACGCTTAATCTCTTTTATGCGTGTGCAATACGTTTCTTTTATGCGTGTGCAATGCGTGTGGCAGTTCATGCATGCATTCTTTAGCACGTTCTTTACACTTATCTCAAAATTTTTAACATACAGTGGAACCCCGTTAATACGGTCGCCAACGGACCGAAATAATATGGCCGTATTAACGGGGTGGCCGTATTAACGGGGTGGCCGTATTAACGGGGTGGCCGTATTAACGGGGTGGCCGTATTAACGGGGTGGCCGTATTAACGGGGTGGCCGTATTAACGGGGTGGCCGTATTAACGGGGTGGCCGTATTAACGGGGTGGCCGTATTAACGGGGTGGCCGTATTAACGGGGTGGCCGTATTAACGGGGTGGCCGTATTAACGGGGTGGCCGTATTAACGGGGTGGCCGTATTAACGGGGTGGCCGTATTAACGGGGTGGCCGTATTAACGGGGGTAACTTTATTATAAAATGTATTTTGCTGGGACAAAAAAAGTGACCGTATTATCGAGGTGACCGTATTAACGGGTGGCCGTAAGGCGGGGTTCCACTGTATTTAAAATTCGCCTTGTGTTAACGTGTGTACTTTCAACACATTATACATAAACTAGAAGTTACTATCGTAAGTGAAGTGCTGCGAGTTGCGACCATTTACTATTTAGTAGTAAAATACTTGTAATCGCGCGAAGTATTTTCAATTGAAGAGTGCTGCATGCGACGTTTTCCTCAACATGGACGTCACGCATCTTTAATGCTCAGTTCTTGTAGGCGTGATGTCAGTGTTGAGAATAACGTCACATGCTTAAACTGTTAAGTAAAATCATGTGGTACAATAGTGTCATATAACTCGCAACCCCAACATAACAGACATAACAAAACATCAATATTAAGATTTAAGATAAAGTATTTATTACAAGTGCGTTCTTCTAGTGGTTCGCAAGTCTCAAAAGTCTATATATGCATGAATTAGATCATTAACCTTGCTCGTCAATAGATCATAATTATGGAAGTTTGATTTGTTAATCCAACCCCAACAGAACATCAATATTAAGATTTAAGGTAAAGTACTTATTAAAAGTGCGTTCTTCTAGTGCTTCGCAAAATGAATCATATGAAACTTTTAATTGTTTGGCATCTTTTAAAATAGCAAGCATGATGCTTCTTTCAGATGACGTGGTTAAGTCCAGTGTTAGGTCCAAGATCTAATAAAAGAAGAAAGACTCGTATAAGTACATTGTTCCCCCTATTAAAGGCATTCAAATACATCTTGTCGCCTTCTATCAAATACATCTTGTCGCCTTCTATCGTTGTTCTACCGGCCATGTGTTCGCACAAAGCAAAGCCAAAAGACTCATATAAGTACACTGTCTGCCCCTTGAAATGTTCCTAAATCTTTTGTCTCCTTGATGTATACTACCAGCAACAAGTAGAGTTTAATTTGACATATTGATTAGAAAAATACACTTACATCTCTTCAGTGATCTATTGTCTGCCCTCAAAAGCCTTTGTGGCCTTGATATATATAATAGTATAGTAGAAAAATACACTTTCTTCTCTTTACAAAATCAATATAACACAGCGCCAAACAATGCCAACTTGCCAAGAAAAGCCTCGAGGAAGAAAGAGAACGTGGTGACGCGTCACGGTGTTGCGTAGCGCACAATTTAATAATGTTCGCCGCTGATCGGTAGTCATTGCGTATACCGAAGATCATTGCCCACGAAATGAATCGAGAATCGAGATTGCGAACGCATATATATATATATACTCAAGAGACCTCGTTAAGATTAGTGAGCTGCTCGCCTTACGCGGCTCGCAGCAATTATATTGTCTACAAAACCTTCTTAATTGACCTGTTTACTCGAGCTCCCTCGTGGAGGAGAGAACATGCAGATGCAATAATTTTTCTATTAATAGACGTCACTAGCGCTTCCTGTTAGCCAAAATAATTGAGCATTTCGTACGCTTGTCAAATTTATCTTGACCACAATAGAGATAAACATGCATATTTACTTTGTTGAAGTAAAACCTATACATTTGGTTTTTGTTACGCGAATGATCTAATGGAACTACAATACAAAACATACTCCGTACAGCAGCTTGTGAGTTGTGGGCGATATTTTTCGAATTTATGGTATAGGGAATTCATGTAACCCTTATCGAAATTTATATAACACTAATCCCAAACCCCCACCCAACCCCGAACCCTAAATATATTATAATAAGGGTTAGACTAAGTCTCAACAGAATTTATTTCAAAATTATTGTCAATGAAATACAGTAAAATCGAAATATTATCGTACATCGTGTATTCTTGTAGATAACTCAATCTTGAGCGCACTGCAAGAAGCTTCTGTTCGGAGTATGTTATGTGTTCTATTTTCTAAAATTGTCGGCTGGAGATGGATTTTAATGGAACTAAAACTTGAACTTAAACTGCAAGTTTAAAAGTGAAGGTCTCGAAAAACCTTGTTTCGTCTTATAAGCACTATAATGCAGCAGATGGTGGTCAACCAGCTGTTAATAGGCTGATGCGATATATCGATATTTTCGATAAATATGCGGAATTTACACATATCGAAACTATCTTTTTCGGCAATTATATTCTGCTAAAGTTGAGAAAATAGGTGTATGATGGCATCCTTTCATAGTATGTCCGACAATATCTGGTGTATAAAAATATAAACAAATACTGTATATGTGGATTGAATATACCTTACAAGGAAGTTACAATCACGTTGAAGCATGAACAATTTCGCACGTTTGTTGACATTTAAAAGCTACGTTCGAACTTTGAAACATAGCTTTTCACAAACGTAAAAGACGTGCGTAAAAGTTCACACTTTAAAGTTTAAACTTGAAAGAAAATCGCAGTTGTAGATACATAAACTTGACTACCTTGCCGTTTATGTTTGCTCTTCAAAATATCAAATATAATGGGCTTTCTAATTTGCATAATACCGATATAGTCGATATTATCGATAGATATTTTCGATATCGATATTCGATATTTTTTCAATATCGCATCAGCTTGCCTGTTAATGTCATATATAGTGAGAAAATAATGTTATTTCTCTTCATTACACAGTATGTACAGCAGTGTTCAAGTAATGAAGATGCATGACCACCGTCTGCCGCTCCGTAACGCTTACAGAAACCCACCATATGAAGGTCATGTTCCAAAATCCTTACTATGGAAATGGTATGGATCCTACGCACGCAAAAAAACGCACAAGTTGAAACAAACCAGCAGCAGACTTTTACCAATGCTGTTTCAACACTTTGTTTTCAGGATGTGTTTGCACTGCTTGTTCCCGGCTTGTTGACAAATTGTCAACGGCTTGTTGACAACTTGTTACAAGTGTATTAAGTCAATTAAAATTAATCATGCCAGCCCTTTCTTCAAGGCAGCACTTCCCTTGCGATATATTATACCAACTGGCACCATTTGTAACAGGCACCAACAACACCAACTGGTGTCAATCTGAACAGTTGGATTACACAAAAATGTATATTATCATGGAAAAGAATGGTTGTTACAAAATAATATGGATATTATACATGGGAACCAAATGCTAAATATATGGACAAATCTACAATCATATGGGGACACTTGTGACACGTTTGTTTACCACATCACATATGTAGACTATGTAGTACCAGATGCTATGTGAAAGCTTTGTAGTAAAATGAAGTGTGCTGCTTTGCCTGAAACAGGCTGTAGTGGATACCTTGAGGTAAACGAAAAACTATATAAGTATACATATACACCATTATTTTTCCAAACCTCATTTCGCCTGCAAAAATAACTCCCTAAAATCGGGCTTCGCGAGCTCAGAATTCAACACCGAAAGGGGCATGGGTATGAGTAAGTGGTGGTCATGGTCGTCCCCTTTGCGATGTCCTTTACTTGCATATGTCGATGTCCTTTACTTGCACTATGCCGATGTCATGAAGCAGGGTGTGACTGCCTACCGAGGCAGCCGTGCATCATCACTGAGGACCCTGGCAGGGTCAAGGGGCTGAGCTTCTCAGAAAATGTTTGAAAAATAGGATTTTCTAGATGGTCAAAGAGGCCCCCAATTGCCCAATATTATATTTTTGTTTGATTAATGCCCTGCCAAATCCCAAAATTGGATTTGATATGAAAATTGGCACCCCTCCTGCACCCCCTTGGCAAAGGCTACGAGGGGTGTACATGTGCACCCCCTGCCCCAGTCCCCCCCCCCTTCGCCCCAGTAAATCCATCCTTGCTGTAGTGAACATATCAAAGTGACTGATGTAATAGAGTGTTGATATATCGAGAGTCAGTCAAGATTGATTTACATACAAGATCGAGACTATTTCATAGTTCATACCATTGAACACCACACGCTTTAAGCTCGCTGTAAAAGGCAAATATTGTGTTTAGCCTTACATCTGTATGTCTGTATAGTTTTTGGACTTAAAACATTGTTGAGTAGTGAGAACATAACTCGAGATTTCATTGAATTCAAGTTCCAAGTAATATTTAAAAACATTTTATGCATACTTGTGTTCCATGTAGTTTGACCCACAAAAAGAACACTGTATGATATTTGTACTACATATGGCGCCATGCATTTAATTATGTATCTAAAAATATGTGACAATATTTATTATCAGAAGTGAAATTGCTCTGTCAACCAGGATCATAGTTTAAGAGGGATGAAATTGTATTAATATAACAAGCTTCCCAGAACAGAATTTCCAAGTAATATTTAAGTATATTTTATGCATACTTTTTTAATGAAACCTTGGTGGCAGCGCTAAAATGATGTATTATGACTTACATAAAGAACACAGTTTGATATCTATGCTTTGTGGCGTGATTTAATCATCTAGCTAACAAAATATCAATGTTTACTATCCGAAGTGAACTGTGATTGATTTAGTGTCTGCTCTGTCAAAAACACTACAACTTGGTGGCACCGCTAAAATGATGTATTATAACTCACAAAAGAACACAGTTTGATAGCTATCTTTGATGGCACCGTTTAATGATCCATCTAACAAAATATCAATGTTTATCATCAGAAATGAAACTGCTAACGAAATTAGCCCTTCATTTGCCTTGTTGGAGTTAACGTTATCAACAGAAAATAGTTTTTAGACATATTTTTACTCGAAACATATAGCGGTATTCCTCGAATTGCAGTTCTAGGTACTATTTAAACACATTGTATGAATGCTTTTCGTTGATTAAAGTTTGATTGCGCTAAAATGATCTGTTATGACTCACAAAAGAACACAGTTTGGTATCGATACTATCTGAGGTGGTCTTATGATATAACGACACGTCATCTGAGTATTTTTTCATTAGGAACAAGGAAACTCTAAGACAAGGTCTTTATAATCTGTCTTTCAAACAAAATATCAAAAGTATACTTAGAAAAGCGAACGTTTTCTCCAATCTGTTTTGATGAGAAATGGCGAGGAGGAGTTCATTTGGAGGTTATGAAGTTGACAGATTTGAAAACAACGTAGACAGTAAACTACCGTGTTCAATTTGTCTCAAAGTTTTAAAAGATCCAGTTCAATGCCCAGATGAACATTACTTCTGTGGCTCGTGTGTTCGAGAGAAATTGCACGAAAACTGCGAAACTTGTCCAAAGCGCCAACACCATCTGACGGAAGAAACTTTGACCAAACCACCGATAATTTTGTTGGATTTCTTATCGTGTTTGAAGATTCGGTGCGATTATGCCAAGCGAGGTTGTCAAGAGTTGATCAAGCTTGAATTTCTCGATCGACATGTCATGAGCTGTGGCTATTCACCAACACGTTGTACAAATACGGGTTGTTCTGAAGTCATCAACCGACACGAGCAAGAACGACATGAAAATGAACTTTGTCATTTTCGAATGATTGTTTGTGTCGAATGTAAGCAACATGTAATATGGAAGTCAAGTCGTTTCCACCCCTGTTTTATCAGAAAAGACACGGACGGTTTCGCGAGAAAGACGGAGAAAGATATGAAGGAAATCAAGGATAAAGAGCTAACTCAAGAGGAGTTTATTCGTAAGCTGAAGATCGATGTTGCCAGACAAAATGATGCTGTTGATGATCTACGCCGCAGAAACGAAGAAATGAGACGTGAAATGAATAACATGAGAGCAGAAATGGAATGTATTGCAAAGGAAACGACCGAGAGAAATGACTTGTTCAACGGCAGGAAGAAAGTTTACGTGTGTGGAGGGCGGGATAGTAATACTCGCTTTAATTCTGTAGAGTCATACAGCTGGCCTGAGAATTCCTGGACAGGAGAACCAGCAATGAAACACGTGCGATCTGCCCCTTCAGCTTTTGTTTACGAGCGTGAAATATATGTCAGTGGCGGATGGAATGGGACCAAGCACACTGACAGTATTGAAAGCTTGGATGTTGACAAGATAGAATGGATCGAGTCTGCTGTCAAGACGCCAATCGGCAACCAGGTTGTGGTTGCTGGCGGACAGACATCAAAATACGCCAAGGACATTAAAAACACTGTATATGTGTGCGACATTAACAATAATGAATGTAAAACCTTACCCTCACTGCCTTTCCCTATCTCTAGGATGGCTACTGTTAGTTATAAAGGTAATGCAATTTTGATCGGAGGCCTTAATGAGAAAGCTCAAACATTGAACACAGTACTCATGTACGAAGTGAAAACAGGAAAAATTAAGATGTTACCTTGTCTTAATCATAAAAGAGCAGGAAGTGCAGCAGTTATCACTGGCAATGTTATCATTGTCATGGGTGGCTGTGATCATGAAACTGTAACATTTCTCAATTCAGTCGAGTGCTTAGACTTAAGTACCAATGTATGGAGAGAACTGTCACCAATGACAGCTAAACGAGGTTATGCAACTGCAGTTCTTAAACCAATTTGCTAGAATATATTTAATTGAACGTTAGGAACAAAAAACTGATTAAGTAATAGCATGATTTTAAGTAAATCAGTCAAGTTTTATTAAAATTGTTTTAATATCAATTTGTACAATTTATAATGTTAATAGTATATAAGTATAAGATAATCATCAATGTAAATATTTTATATTAACCATTAATTGTAATAATGTTATATAATCCTTAATAATAATGTATCGCTAAAAATCATCTCAGAAAATGATTTGGTCTTTTATTGTCTTTACATGACATCACTGCATAAACAAATTGGTTAAAACAACCCATGATGAATCTGAGACAACCAATTTATGGGCTATTTTAACCAATTCGTTTTTACATTGAAGACATTATAGATGTATTTCTCATGCAATTTGAAAAAGAAATCAAATTCGTACATTAGGGCACTCCGTGCAATTACCATTAAAAAATTACGGCTTGTCCAATTCACATTTTTGTATAGGCTTAAATCGAAACAATTGGATATTCGAAACAGTGAATTAGCTTTGTACCTGACAAAATATGTCAATCCTATTCATGAAAGTGAAACTGTGAACGAGTTAGCCTAACATCTGAATGTCTGCCTTTTTGAAAACTTTCCCTCTCTTTTGTGTCAAGAAATTAAAACGTCAGCAAAGAAAACACAGTTTGATATCTATCTATATTTATGCTAACAAAATATCAATGTTTATTATCAAAAGTGAAACTGAATGATTCTGTGTCTGCTCTGTCAAAAACACCAACCTTGGTATAGAAAAGTTGTATACTTTAACACTATATTTGTAGCTAGGAACATAGTTGAAAAGGGATGAATTACTTAAAAGCTGGAAACATTGTGTATAAGAGGGATGAAATTGTATTAGTAACAAGTTTCGCAGAGCAGAAATTCCAAGTAATATTTCAACACATTCAGTACATTTATGCATACTTAATAATTAAACCTTGGTGGCAGCGCTAAAATTATGTATTATGACTTACAAAATAACACAGTGTGATATCTATGCTTCGTGGCGTGATTTAATAATTTACCTAACGAAATATCAATGTTTATTATCAGAAGTGAAACTGCGAATGATGTGCACTTATATAAACATGTCTCCTTAATAATAATGTCTCGCTGAAAATCTTCTCAGAAAATGTTTATGGTCTTCAATTATTGTCTTTATACATGACATAAGGCATTATAGATGTACTGTATATACTTCTTACAAAGCACCTCTGCGGAGGAGAGAGTTTTGAGCCTCGACAATGGCCAAACACAATCTCGTAGAAATATAATTGTATTGAAAATATGCCAACTTGTATTACAGTAACCAAACTATGAATTAAATACAGTTTGAGAAGGTTAAGACAGGCACTTAAGGATTATGAAGCCTTCTATACTTAAGCCAGATCAGATTGCGTTGCGTTTAGTACAGCCTGCATGGATATAAGACTATTAATTATTCATGTCTTGCTATATGGTAAATTTAATTGTGTTGCCGATATCGACTCATTCACAGTCGTCTAAGCTACAGTAAATTACGTTTTATAAGTATACATATATATAGTTCTGTTGACTGAATTGTGGCATGCGACGCACCGTTATTTTTGGTAACCTCATTTCGCTTACAAATAACTCCCTAAAATCGGGATTCTTGAGCTGAGAAGTCAATACAGAAAGGGACATGGGTTGATGGGTAAGTAAGTAGTGGTCATAGCCCTCGCCTTTGTGATATCCTTTACTTGCATACTTAAGCCTGGTTTTCATTTAGTTGTAACTGTCGTGAACATATCAAAGTGACCGATGTAATATAGTGTTGATATATCTCTACAGTCAGTAAAGATTGATTTACATACAGCACACAAAAGACAAGATAGATGCAGACTATTTCACATAGGGTACAGTCAGTGTCGATATATCTCTACAGTCAGTAAAGATTGATTTACATACAGCACACAAAAGACAAAAGACAAGATAGATGCAGACTATTTCACATAGGGTACAGTCAGTGTTGATATATCTCTACAGTCAGTAAAGATTGATTTACATACAGCACACAAAAGACAAGATAGATGCAGACTATTTCACATAGGGTACAGTCAGTGTCGATATATCTCTGTAATCATTAAAGACTGATTTACATACAGCACACAAAAGACAAGATAGATCCAGACTATTTCACATAGGGTACAGTCAGGAAATATTATATTATTCCATATAGTATGGATGGATTTCAAATTTTTTTTCCAGTGTTCCAGGGGCCGGTTGTACGAAGGCCGTTTAGCTTAAACGGTGGATAAGCCAAAATTAAATAACACTTCCACACATTTTGTGAATGGCTGAACTTAAATCTTATGCACTTAATATGTAGTTGCAAACATAATTGTTCTATTCAAGTTGAAAAATTTAAGCTTGGTTTTTCGATGAATGTATAGACTTGGTCGATATTTTCGATTTATCCATCGGATAGGCTAAACGGTCTTCGTATAACCGGCCCCAGGTCTTTTAAGCCCAATAACACAGTTAGTGAATGACAGGAACTTGTTTTTACAGTACCACATTAAACGCCTTCAAATGTTGGTGGTTCATATCGTTCCTGTAGATCACGCGGGAGCTTTTTCGCAGTCCTTGAACATTCAACTATCATGGTGTTTCCTTAAATCTTATATTCTGCAGATTGTCTGTTACCTCTTGTAGTAAACTGCTTTGATTTACTGGTGGACAAACAACTTTTGGAGAATGATACGACACATATGGTTTGAGCTAGAGTGTGAACAAGCAAAAACAATCAAAACGGAGATGGAAAAGGGCACGGCACAATTCCACCATACAAACACGCTAAAGCTGGGTAAAAAGCATGAAAACTTACTTCAAAATCTGTAAGGTCTGGGACCACAAATTCTGGCACTTTCTTCGGAACTATTACATAATGTCCTAAAATGGTTAAATTAGTTAATACTCTCTGTGGTAGGTACATAGAAAAAAAGCGTAGTATGTAGACTGTGAGAAAAGAACAGTTTTATATTGAGAATTGATTTTATAACGAAAAAGGTTAAATTACATTAGCATTTGAGGGAAGGTAATTATTGTTCCAAAAGTTACCAGCCGAATGAAAATTTTATGCATATCTATACTCACAGAATGAAACAATCCTGACATAAGGCTTATGCCTTGACCAAATGCCAGGTATCTTTATGATTTTGCAAGCATATGCAGTATCATTTAGCAACAACTAGAGCAATGAGATGACTTTGGTATGGTTCAAACTTGCTTGTAAAAGATTATTATATAGGTAATTGAAATCTGCTCTCTAATTGAAACCTTGCACTCTAATTGCACACTTTTTGCATTTGAAGAAAAGCATGCATGAGAAATAAGATTTGATACAGGCCATTTTGGGTAGTGTGTCCGATCGCGTGTGCACATCATCGCAAGCTTCAATTATAAGCTACAATGCAAAATATATTATTAACCCATTAAGACGCAATGAGCCCTAATGCGCCCATTTGGTCATTTTACTCTGTCTAACGGCAGACAATTTTACTCATCAAGGGGAAAGTGTTGGGCATTAATGGGTTAACCAGACTATCTGCCCATGTCTCTTGTTAACCCATTAAGCCGCAATGCGCCCTAATGCGCCCACGTTGTCATTTTACTCTGTCTAACGCCAGACGATTTTACTCGTCGATGGGAAAATGTTGGGCATTAATAGGTTAATAACAATCCAACACTATATATTTTTATAATATATTTCAATATTAAGTAATATAATATATATTTCAAAATATATTTTCATATATTTCAATAAGTCCAACACAATAATTTAACTGCACGGTAGATTAACTATATATTTCATATTCGGGACACATTTAAATGGAAGCTAATAGCGATGTGATGTATGGGCAGTAATTTTCTGTCAGTTAGGCCAAAAAAAGTGTCCTGTTTCTGGTCAGCGCGCGCGTCATTTTTAACTGTGCGCGTCAACGTGTTTTTTTTTGGCAAATCAATATCCTTGCAAAATTAAATTCTCTTCAATAAACATTTTATTCTATTAAACCTGAAAATTTGGTGACAGTTTTATTAAAAGCATAAAAAATCACTATTCACTTTATAAAAACTAGAAAATTCTGCACAAACCCACTGACCAGAAACAGAATATTTTTTTTGGCCTTATTAAATATTTTTGCATCTTAGAATAAGATTTAAACGTTTTGAGAGAACTAAATGTTAGTTGCGTCCTAGTACTAAGGGGCATGTAAGAAGTAGGAATTAAATGGCTAGTGTATTGGGAATGAAAATTTTTGCAGGCCCAAGGAGTGTGATTCATTGCACCCCTGCTCTTTTCTCCTGCATGGGATGGCCTGATATATGCTTCTCAATAGTATTTACAGTATTTATTTTACTGTAAACAAGTTATACAGTAAGTACAATCTTGGCCAAACGTTGGTACATAGTCGATCAAGACATGGTCTGGAAACTCGGCCAAAATCTTTGTTCTATCTTTTTGTTCATGTTTATGCAAACTTGTGCACGGTGAAGACAACGAATTTTTGGCATAATGAAGCAATCGTCCAATGGCATCATCTTGTCAAATCACTCAAGCGTACTATTGAAATATGAATAAGCAAAATTTCAAAAGATTTGTGCACGGTGAAGCCGTCTCAACATAAAATCTTAGCTCATTATAGACGCTTTGAAGTTTACCGAGTTTCCAGACCATATCTCTATTGACTATGGTTGGTAGAATGACAAAGCATGCGAGCAAATTTGTTTCATGCATGGGCTTTCCTTGATTGTACATACACATGCAAATCCCCCCCCCCTCATTCAATGTTGATCTTCGAACTCAGGTGTTACTGGTGTGGTTATCGCAGCATATTCCTTTACTCCAGGCATGGTGGGAGGGGAGAAGGCAACAATATTTGAGTTGTTCCACACGTTTTGGCTTCGAATGTTAAGTGTTATCCCCATCATTGTGAGAAATGGAATGATGTATATAACATAATTATAATGGAACAAGAACAGTGTACTAGAATTCCCATACAGGGATATAATTTATTATCTCATTTGTCTTCAGGCCTTCAGGCCTTCAGGCCCATGAACGGTGGATTATTAAATTTACAGGTCACATTTAAGTGCACTTGTGTAGGTATGATTACATGTAATCATTCTGAAGAAAATACTCATTTCTTGGCGAGAATGACAAATAGTGAAGAGAAAAATATGTTTAATAATTTATTGCTTAATAATTTATTAAAATCGTAATCGTAATAGCATGTACAGTACAAGCATACAAAATTCACACAAGATACAATATGAAGTACCAAACTATCTATTATAACAAACAATATGAGTAAAAACAAGAAATTGTGGGGAACAAATTCCAAAAATACGCTCAGGAACGCATTTTCTCATTAAAACACTCACCGGTCATTCGTGTCCGGTAAGCGGTTGACGGCCAAACTGAAAATGTTTACCAGTCAATGACCGGTGACCGGCACTTATTTCGAGGCATGTTTGTCTTGGAGTAAAAGGGCTACTTTGTACTTAGCTCTTCATTGAAGTTTCCATTATAATATTTGTCAAACTCTCTACTAATTTCATGACGAAGGGCCTTTGTCAGATTTTGCTGTATACTTTATATAGAAATACTCTGATTTTATCGTAGAGTAATAAGAATCGATAGTCTTAACTCTCAAGTACAGTACTTGCCATGCCTCATACCTTTCTTTGTATGAAATCCTGTCGGTTTAACTCCACGTCCTAAACAAGATAGACACAATATCATTTGAAAAGCAAAAACGTCTTCTTCAGTACAATATTGTAAAAGATATGAACTCGATTGTACTAGCTTATTACTAGAGGCCTAATAAGCCTCATTCTTCGAGTTTAAATAAAGGTTTATTGTATTGTATTGTAACTCCAGAATCCGAGGCCATGAAGATTGTTGGAATAACTGATACACTACTGAACATGCAGGCTGGATAGTAATCAATTATAATCAGTGGACAAAACCGTTAACAATCAGTTAAACATGCATGTGCTTCCCTGGTAGAAATCCTAAGCAGGATCCTGAAGTATCCTGTAGGATTCCATTAGGATTCTAAATTTAACAGGATCCTAACTAGGATCCTGATAGGATCCTAAAAGTAACATGATCCAAATTAGGATCCTAAACAGATCCTGACATAGGATCCTAACTAGGATCCTGCTATAATCCTCAAGCTGACAGGATCCTGACCAAATCCTAGATCAGGAACCTGAAGCAATAGGATCCTGAAGCAATAGGATCCTGAAGTTCAAGTAACAGATTTCTATCAGGAAAATCTAGGATCCTGAAATTTAAATAACAGGATCTTGAGTAGGATCCAATCAGAAAAATCTAGGATCCTGAAATTCAAGTAGCAGGATCCTGAGTAGAATCCTATCAGAAAAATCTACGATCCTGAAATTTAAATGTCAGGATCCTGAGTAGAATCCTATCAGAAAAATCTACGATCCTGAAATTTAAATAACAGGATCTTGAGTAGGAACCTATCAGGAAAATCTAGGATCCTGAAATTCAAGTAGCAGGATCCTGGGTAGAATCCTATCAGAAAAATCTAGGATCCTGAAATTTAAATAACAGGATCTTGAGTAGGATCCTATCAGAAAAATCTAGGATCCTGAAATTCAAGTAGCAGGATCCTGAGTAGAATCCTATCAGAAAAATCTACGATCCTGAAATTTAAATAACAGGATCTTGAGTAGGAACCTATCAGGAAAATCTAGGATCCTGAAATTCAAGTAGCAGGATCCAGAGTAGAATCCTATCAGAAAAATCTACGATCCTGAAATTTAAATAACAGGATCTTGAGTAGGAACCTATCAGGAAAATCTAGGATCCTGAAATTCAAGTAGCAGGATCCAGAGTAGAATCCTATCAGAAAAATCTACGATCCTGAAATTTAAATAACAGGATCTTGAGTAGGAACCTATCAGGAAAATGTAGGATCCTGAAATTTAAATGTCAGGATCCTGATTAGGATCCTATCAGGAAAATCTTGGATCCTGAAGTTCAAGTGACAGGATCCTGAGTAGGATCCTATTAGGAAAATCCAGGACCCTATCAGGTAAGTCTGAGGAATGCGCGTCGCATGGATCATCTATATAATTGCGACGCTCAGAGGAACTACATAAACAAAATTTAGCCATAAGGCATGCGTTTCGCGCTAAATTTGGCATGAGATGCATCGATATGATGGGCTAAATGTAATATAATACTTGAAATGATTGGCGAACCGGAATAATTAAGTACACCTGGTAGTTAGTTAATGTCATTTTAGCCATTGCGCGCATTTTACGAAATTTATTGATAGAATTCTAATGGCTATTGGGAGGCCCAAGATTTTAAAAGAGAAGTTTTCTGGTGAGTAAAACATGAAAAGCACGTAACCAGTTCTTTATGCACAATATGAACTATGAAGGATACTACTTCTTAGCATGGTGCATAGCCAGCATAGGTACACACATTTGACTTTGCAAGTGCCAAAAGCAATGTGGCACTGGCACCTTTGATATTTTAATCAAATGACCATTCAAAGTTAGGCAGTACATAGCAACTATTGAACTTATTCTCATATTCAAAATACCGTTCACTAAATGTATAAGCCATGTGCCATCTATTTAGCAAATTTACTGTACCCAAGTACAGCCATTGCGCATGGAACCACTTCGAACAACGCTAATTTCAAACTCCCGCTTAAGTGCTATTTGTGAAAACACATGCAGATTCAGTTAAAGTGTAATTAAGGCTGAAGAGTGTAGATTAACTATAAAGTAAGCAAACATGCTTGTGGTGTTGTCATAAATAACTGGTACTCCATTCATGATTCATCTAAGGACGAGGGTATAAAACTTTGGCAAATATCCCATAGTCAGAAAATAAAACAAATTTTTACTTGTATGTATTTATTAGGTTTACCAAAATGAGTTGTATCTGTGTAAAATAATTATTGAAACAGTAGTCTGTTATGAACTACATATATTTTAGGCAATTGTTTTTGAATATATGCTGAAGTATTTGAAAGCCGATCGCATGCGTTTGGTTTGTGAAAACCTTGACCTGGGCTATTATTTCATGTCAGGTTCTGCGTATTATTTTCAAAATTAAGAGTTTTGACTCTTTTGCACGGAAACCTTTTTATTGAGATATACAAAAAGTAAATATAGTTTTATGATTCATGCACTGCTAAAGATATCAAAAGACACCATTGTTATTTCACTTTGTGCATACTTTTGTGCAGTGGTAAAAGTGCCTGAAGGTCTTCCTGTCCAAAAATTATTTAGTGTTTATAGATGGCAAGCTGGCTGGCATCATACTTTGATGAGACTAGTAAAACAGCTAACGCTGCCAACCACCTAATGTAAATTCCATCAGTAGTTAAACAAAATATTATATGAACCGGTTATTAACTAAATGATCTTGGGGAGAGGCCATTGCGTACAAATTATTTTAGGAATTCAATTTCAGCTTACAAAAACTTACATTTGTCATTTTGAAAATGCTGCCTTTGTTGATAGAGAATAACTAACAGTTAACAAACGTTGCTCTTGTTTCAGCATTAGTCTAGCAGAAAGCTCCATTCACAAGCGCAAGCACATGAACTTGTGGACAGTTGGACTCAAGTGAGGACGAGGAAGAGGGTAAAGTTGAGACTTGAGAACACGCCAACAAATCGTATAAAGAGCTCACTCCTATTGTAAAAACAACATCAACGGGCTATGTTTTTTAGTTAGACAGAATGCATAGTTGTTAAATATGGTGAAAAGATGTTGGAAATGAAAGGGTGGCATCCTCACATCTGCATCAGTCCAAACCAGAAAAGTATGGACTAATTAAAAGCGTGCAAATGAAAGCTGTTGAACTGGACGAAGTTGTTTTATAAAGTAATATTATCATTTATGAATGAATATTGTATTACCCATTTCTGATTATGTGATGATTATTTATCACTCTTTTTTTGTATTGATTTCAGGGTTCGAAATAACGCTAAAAATGTACCCAATTTTGTAGGCTGTTTTTTGTAGGTCAAAATTCTTGCCGGCCGTTTTCATGATGACGTAAAGCATATTTTGCGTATAGTGTCATGCGTGGTGGGCACTACAATAACAATTAAATGTACTGAATACACTCGGTAGGGATTCAGGGATTTCACATAGACGTCAGTCGAACATTTATAAGTTTTCCACACACGGTGCTGTGGTCTGCAGTGTCATGCTCGCTGTATCTTCTGGCAGGTTATTTTGGACCCGGCCGCAATCTCAGCAGCAAAAGCCGAGCTGTATAAAGCCACAATATTAAACATCAAAAATTTGTCCTGAAGTGTAATCGATCAAGTAAATGACTGTTTTTTATATTATATCATGTTCGTTCATCTTCGCAATGATACTTCACAGTATCTTTCACATATGGGGTTGGCTAATGTGTTTTAATTTGACATTTGATTTCATGATCAACATGTTTCAAGCACGAGGCAGGCTTACATGCTTTGTCCTTAGATGCCAACAACTGTACACAATATGACCTTGTTTTAGTATGGTTTAACGATCATATACACAGAAAGAAATTACCATAATTTTAATCTTGGAAAAATAATTTACTTTATATTCAAACTTGACTTATACTTTGAATTAGAAATAGCCGGCAATGTCCTGAAACTGCCGGCGATAGCCGGCAGCTATTTCGAACCCTGGATTTTATATTGATTTACATGAAAATTACATCACATGATTCGAAGTTGACAATTTGTATATGAAGCTTTTTAATAGTTGGAAATAAAATGATGCATTCTACAATATTAAACCATGTGTCCAGAATTATTCATTCCATTCAATATCCTATTCCTGGCAATTTCCTATAGGATCCTGGTAGGAATGTTTTAGGATCCTGGCAAAATTCTGTAGGATCCTGGTAGGAATGTTCTAGGATCCTGGCAAAATCCTATAGGATCCTGGTAGGA
This sequence comes from Trachythela sp. YZ-2020, assembly GCA_016169945.1. Taxonomy (NCBI): domain Eukaryota; kingdom Metazoa; phylum Cnidaria; class Anthozoa; order Malacalcyonacea; family Clavulariidae; genus Trachythela; species Trachythela sp. YZ-2020. The sequence goes on along the minus strand of JADLSH010000120.1, from coordinate 690,699 downwards.
ATGTTGCAGGATCCTGGCAAAATCCTATAGGATCCTGGTAGGAATGTTGCAGGATCCTGTCAAAATCCTATAGGATCCTGGCAGGATCATACAGGATCCTATGTAGGATCTTGTAGGATCCTTGTAGGATCCTGGTATAGGATCTTCACAGGATTCTGCTAGGATCTCGACAGGATCCTGTCTAGGATTTCTACCAGGGTTAGGTTGGGGCTCTTGTGTATGCCCATTTTTTAGTTCAAGCCTCTGTAGAGGGATGTTCCCAATTCCCAAACAATGCACTCTGCCTTCTGTGACATGATAGGAGCCACTTATGGTGTAAGATCATTCAAAAAGAAAGTGAGTGTAACTAAGTTTGTGCCTGAGTTCATTGTCATTCCCTGGCATACCTCTGTGCGATCTTGTTCAGTCCTACTAATTACTGCCCAGGACTGCTCGAGACTGTCCGGGGATGGAAATTAACTGTCCGGGCCATCAAATTTAACTGAAAAGTGTGCAAAATAGTTATTTTAGATGATATTAAGAAAAAGAGCAAGAAATTTTTACTCTTTCTGAATGGTTGTTCGATAATAGACATGCATTTTATCGGCCTTGAAATTGTTAGATAAACTGCTTAGGCAGACTAACCGCGGAGAGTAGAATATTTTGCAATGTATACAAATTTTTGTGAGAAAAACATCACGTATATAGTTTGCCAAAGAGAAGCTTCATATTTTATACAATTATATAATTTTACAATTGAAAATTTCTTTCCTTCTTTGCTGTTCATTGTTTCGCTACGACATCAATGTTGGATCAGTGTTTCGCCGCTCATTGTTTCACTGCTGGAATGAATTCATTCTTAATGCAGGGGGACTTAGTTATATTGTACTGATTTTTCTATAGCCTTAGTTCAGTGTAAGTATTTTTGTCCCGGGCAGTTAAAATTTCAGCCCCGGGCAGTTAATTTTCGTCCCCGGGCAGTAATTAGCCAGGGTGCATTCCATGCACTCCACGCCGGATATATCCAGCGTGGGTTTTAAAATTCGTTTGGCGTATTGGCGTGAGATCACTCAAAAAGAAGTGATAAGTGTAACTAAAGTTTGTGCCTGAATTCATTGTCATATGTATATTCACAGTGTAACTTCAAGAATATGATGTTAACAGTATATAAGACATGCCAGGTTAGCCATTATAGCATGGATTTTGGTCCCCCAAAATTGAAAATCTCCAATGTATTGGCGTGAACTATCGTAAAGGTCGGCGTATCTGGGTAATTAGTAGGACCCATCTTGTCCCGGCCTCAAGCCCCATCCAAAAATTGTTCTGCAGTCCAGTCCCTATGATAAACTTTCCCTATGAATTCCCTAAAGTATGAATTCCCTTTCACAATTATAAAATGTAAATTATTATCTCTGCTAGTAAGTTCATGTCTCATGATACCTTTATAGAAATTCTTGTTTCCTCTCTTGCCAGTCATAACACGACGACTTGCTCCTCGTACAAAACCACGAAGAATGTTTAGTGGCATATCTGATCTCTTCCTTTTTCACTTGAAAACGTTTTAAACAAAATGATTTACCTTGCATGTGCCCAGTACATACGAGAAATGAAAAATTGTCTTATTTTTATAAATTAACTTAAAATTTTGTCCTTTTTGGACGCCATATTGAATTCTACCGCGTCATATCGGGCACTGGGACCCATAATTTACAATTTTCATACCGTCGTTTGCTTCTAACGATGACCAGGGGCCGGTTGTATGAAGGCCATTTAAAAAAGTGGATAAGCCAAAATTAAAAAACACTTTCACACATTTTGTGAATGACTGAACTTAAATCTTATGCACTTAATATGTAGTTGCAAACATAATTGTTCGATTCAAGTTGTTCAATGAATGTATAGACTTGGTCGATATTTTCGTACAACCGGCCCCGGACGCACAAATAAACTTGTTTAATTCTTAAAAGTAAGCGATAACAAATACAATATTTTTCTTCCAAACACAGCGTTTTCTTCGCTGTTGGACATTTCTGTACGGCTCAATCACTTATTCAGACTTGCTACAAGTCGACTCGAATTATTTAGACGCGCGGTAAAGACCGTAAAGTCCAGACGCACAGTTAAGCCCAATTTTCTTAAAGCGCGAGTCGTAGTAACCCAGTCATTTTATACTTTAGAACAATTTTTAATGCGAGTCGACTTGTAGCAAGTCTACCACTTATTGAAAGTGTTTAGTTTAATCCTCATTTATATTATGTTTAGCAAAAACCTAGCTTTGAAATATTTTTGAAACCATTCTATTTTGTATTTGAGCCCTTCCAAAGTATCTTTCTCACGAAATTGCTGAGAAAAGCGCTGAATTTTGTACTATAGCCTTTTCAACTGACCTCATAATTTTCTGTGTTTATTTTTCTCTTTGAAATTTCTACTAATACAATTGGTCGCCTCAGGCTCGATCTGATCTAAAACTCCACACGAGTCAGAACACGAGTGAACACGAATGAACACGAGTGAACACGAATGAACACGAGTGGAACACGGGTGAAGTTGAACACGAGTGAACACGAGTGAACACAAGTGGAACACGAGTGAGCACGAATGAAATACAACTAAAAATGCCATTTAGGTTCTATAAATATATAGGAATCAGGAAATAAAACCCCAAATTTCCAGTCATTTATTGAAAAAGGCTTGGAAACGTTAATTTATTGCGTGCTGCTGCTCAGTGTTCTACTCGGGATTTATTACAAGCGTTTTCTCTGACTCTGGGCTAAACGACAGTGGACTACACAAGTATTTTTTTGGGCCCGCAGTAATTGGCAATTACGCTGTTGCGGATTCCCTGCCACTATGTAATATGTACAAGATGTACAAGGCGAATTAAATAGATAAATAAAAAAATATTTGGAGTTTGGAAAACGTGGTTGTCAATGTGGGGAATTCTACTTTTGGTACATATGTACTTAGTTGTTGTTTGGACAATTGTTGTGTATATTTAAGTATATGATTTAATTTAGTTGCTATTTAATGGCGAATATAGCAGATAACTCAGTTATCTGTAGGTTGCGTGATTGCCATATTTAACTGTAAGCAATTAGCCAATCAGAAGACACGTAGTGACTACAATGTATAATAATGTCAATTAATTGTAATATTAATAACGTTAATTGTTATAGCCAATCGCAAGCCATTTATGGAAATATATAATGTACATTGACCAAATCACTTTTCAGTCCATGTTCTGTTATTGCTAACTATCATTTGGATTAAAATGCTTTCTTTCATTCATATCTGTATGTCGTTTAATTTCAAAAAGGTGTTGTCGCATAATTTGAAATATGTAAGCAAACGACACTAAACAAGGGAGAAGTTGAATGGGTCTATCGCCTTAGAAAAATTTTATGGTGGGTGGGGACATTACATTTGGGCAAGACTTGGTCTATGGTAAATGGATGAAAGCATTTTTATTCAAATTATAATTAGCAATAGCACAACGTGGACTCACGGGACTGAAAAGTGAAATGGTCAATGTATATTTCCAAAAATGGCTTGCGTTTAATTGGCTAACAATTAACGTTATTAATATTACAATTAATTAACAATATTCGCCTTTAAATAGCAACTATTAAATTAAATCAAATATACAAACAATTGTCCAAACAACAACAAAATACATAATTATGTACCAAAAGTAGAATTCCCCACATTGAAAACCTCGTTTTCCAAACTCCAAGTCCACTGTCGTTTAGCCCAAAGAAAACGCTTGTCATAAATACCGAGTAGAACACTGCAGCTGAGCGGCAGCACGCAATAAATTAACATTTCCAAGCCTTTTTCAATAAATAACTGGGTGATTAGGGTTTATTTCCTGTTTACTAAATATATATACCTATATAACCTAAATGGCATTTTTAGTTGTATTTCATTCGTGTTCACTCGTGTTCCACTTGTGTTCATTCGTGTTCTGACTCGTGTGGAGTTTTAGATCAGATCCTCAGGCTCGGTGCAGAGGGCTCGGTGATTACAAGCTAATTAGTTAAATTAAGCTGATTAACTGATCTAATAGAAATGCCAATGTTGTTTATGGAATCATAGGTATATAGATCTGATGTGGGGGTGCAGTGTAGTCCTGAACTACTTGAAAAGCAGTCGTCGAAAGGTTTTCTTGAGGATTGATCCCTCAACTGTTTTGATATTCACATGAATATGAATGAAATATTCATAAAAGCAATTAAGAATGATAAGAGCTGAACTCAGAGCTGAACTATAGCCTGGCACAACGACGTGCCATACGGCTGTGGCACAGGCTAGGCAAAACGATGCCACAATCCCGTTACGAATAAGATTGGCAGGGGCAGTTCAACTACACTCGTAAAAACGCACAAGTTGTAACTAACCTGCAGCAGACTTGTACGAATGCTGTTTCAACAACTTGTTAATTATCAGCATGTGTTCGCACTGCTTGTTCACAACTTGTTGAGAACTTGCAACAAGGTTGTTGACTCAACGGTCAATAGACTTGTTACAAGTTGTTTCAACAACTTCTTATGCATGGTGCGGAAATTCAACAACTTGTTAACAAGTTGTGAGTGACAACCTTGCAGCAACTTGACAAACTAGATTGTTACAACTTGTTGACATAGGCGTAGGAAGCAACTTCAAGTTGGGGGGGCACTTTGTCTTAAGGGCACCTTTGAAGAAAACTTGGGGGGGGGGCACGTGTCCCCTGTGCCCCCCGGTTCCTACGCCACTGCTTGTTGACAAGGACAAGCTTGCTAACCAATAGGAAATACGCTCGACAGATTTATTTTCAGTGGAAGAGGTTAGATGACACACACATATATATCACAAACGGACCTTGACTTTGTTTAAGACATTTACTTTACGCTGAATAAGGTACATTAAATCTATACACTAATATATACTTCTCCAATAATTGACAACAATTCATTTAAATTACTTTGTATAATTCTGTACAGTAAACATTGTTCAAATATTTCTATACTTTTAATATAGTTTATATATATTCAGTCGGGTTCTCTTGGGCTCAGCCCGATAACCCATTACTGACAAATGGCTGACAATTTAGCTGGTATTTAAGTCGAGACAGCTATTCCAGTTCGAGTTATGGAGTTTCAAATTATGTTTTCCTGATGTCAGATTTCACTTCCATTGCAAACACAATACATGTGGAGTTAGGTTCATTAGTAAAAATTATTTACCAACAGACAATTACAAGAGACATAAGTTGTTGAAGACACAAAGTTCAAGATGATATTTCGACTCCATTTCAAAGTCATTATGAAAACCCATCTTTAACAATGACTTTTAAAATAGAGTCGAAATGTTACCTTCAATTTCGTGTCTTCACCAATCGTATCTCAAGACTGGGTTTACAACTATTACAAGATGATACTATTCGGAGTATGTTTTTCTTATATGGTTAGGAAAACCCCTTGAATATTTTGACCAAAGGCAAAAGTTCAGCTTGACCTTGACATGTTTTAGCCATATCATGCCAGTGTGGTGCACCAATATGGATGGTGGAAAAAGTTCAATTGAGAGTCAGCCTGTTTTGCATTAGGTGTACTATTTTGCGCAAATGTCAATTTGACGTCAGCAAACGTCATGCGTGCACTCAACGGGAAAAGCCAAATGAAACAATATCTGAAATTAACCATTGCGTAATATCAGGGATGGGTAATTAAAACCAAAGACGGTGGGTTGGGTCAAAATACAATGTTAACGGCATTTGCAATCTTGTCAGAAGAACAATAACTCTAAACTCCGTAACTCGATCATAAATGTTTTGACTTAATGTTTGGTAAGACTTGGAAGCCTCTACGGAAAATGTAAACTGACCAGCTTATAAATTCTGGGACAATTTTGACCGAGTACACCTTACTTCCATGGCTTACCCCCCCCTGTCATTTATCATTTAGGCAGTTCAAATAAAGAATGATGTCCATTCTTCATCGAATGCAATGGCTGCATGCTTTACACTACCAAACTCCAAATACTTTTTTGTTCCAAGCAAAATTCGAGCAATATAATTATGTGACAGTGTGAGCACATATTGATCCGAAACTTAATCGATATTTCAATCTTTTTCCTCCAATTTTGATGACACTTACGTCTCCTGGTCGCGTAAATCAACCTTTAAACTCAATCTATTATGAAGTATTGTCCTAATTTTCAGCCCAGCGAGGTTACATCAAACATCATGCAAAAAATGTAGACTTTTTGTGTTCTGATTTGAACTGCCAATTGTGCTGGCCAAATTACAGCCAAATTAATTGTGCTGGCCAAAGGACTTTCCAAATAAAGTTAAACTTACTTAATATATTGAACGACGCAATTCTGTGACTACTATACACTATATATATATTTACCTGAACTATTTGCGCGACGTTCATCTTATTTTCAATTCTTACTCTCCTTAATTATTCACATCAACTTACTTTATGTAATATTATAGTGTTGCTACAGCATTTTGACCGCTGTATAAAAGCTTCTTACTCGCTATCAAACGTTCTAGTAAATCCTACAACACTTCTATTGGTTAATTGTCATATACATCATAAAAATGACTCTTCTTTACCGTCTACAATATTCAAATGGTAGGGAGCTTAAGCTTCACGTTTGAGGGCAACGGCGAACGGCATGCAGAGTAGGAATTTTTCGATAGAATTTTCGCCTTTCATATTTTCTTTCTATTGTAAAAAGAATGATAATGCATTGCAGTTGTAACATAACTGGCGAGGCTTTTCCTTATATCATAAAAATGTTCCTGGTCTGCATTTTGACGATTGAACGCAAAGCTTAAGCTTTCTACTACTTCTTTGCAACGGGCAACAGATCGAAATCAGGTATGCCGGAACGACAGGAAGGCAAGGGGAACATATTCTACTCAAAGGGTTATTTAAAATAACATCACCCTCATTCTGAAAGTCCTGGCCTCCTCTCAAAAATAGATGAGGTGCAGTAGATGTGATATACATTGTAGATATGAACAACAATGCAGAAGAAACCCTGATCATACACATTAAGCCCCCGACAAACGAGGATGAGAATTGCATGATGAGAGTTAGCAAGCGAGAGTTTGCATGAGAGTTTCATCAACTCTCATGCCCCGGTATGAGAACAAGAGTTGCACGAGAGTTGACTGTATCCACGCATACCGGTCAAACGAGCACAAACTCTCATCAACTCTTATCAAAATTTGAACCAGCTCAAAGTTGATGAGGATTGATGAGAGTGCATGAGAGTCGCTGAGACTTGGCGGTCAAACGCGAGCGAGAGTTGCAACTCTCGTCAACTCTCGGCATTCTCGTTTGACCCCGGGGCTTAATTCCTATACTGTTTTATAACAAACGTTCGTTGTATATGTATATGTATACGCTTTTGAATTTCTTATATTATACCGACTCTTGGCAAGGGACAAGAGGGATAACCTCCCCTGGTTTCAGCGTTCATGGACCTTTGGCATAATTTTTACAGCTATAATGCAATAACGCTATATATTTTACGAAGTACGCTCAAACGCGAAATACGCTAAAAAGAACAGCAAACACGTTGCAAGTTGTGATATTGTAGAAGTAAAGCAGAATCAGAGATAACCTGGGCATACTCCTATATATTTTGCACTATGACTGTACACTAGACATCTTACTTTAATGAATAAGGCAACAAGCTTACCAAGCTCCGTATCATTGTGATATCTCTTGTTCTTCGTATCTAACTTGAAGCTTGGCGGGAACTCAACCACGTTGTTGCTTCTGGAACTTCTCCATAAGTAGTTGTGAGTTTTGGTAACTATAGGTTCATTCCAGACAGCAATTCATTACATAGTCGTTTGTATTCCCACGTGTTGCCACCAAGTCGTCGTAAACGTAATCCATTCACAGCTAACTCAGGAGACTGACACACTTCGATCTGCATTTGGACCTCGCCATCTTGTAACGTGAACAGCAAATCTGATTGGTTGTAGAACAACGACGCAGAGCGATTGTCTAATGTGTTGCGAACTTCGTCCAGAATACTTCCCACAGATTTATGTGAGATCATGTTCATATTAAAAGCAAGTGTCATATGATTTGGAGTTGATGGACTTGTGAAACCGTTTGTACCTTCAAGTTTGATCATCGGGTCTGTAAATAAGCTGCCTTTGGGGGAAAGAGAGCGGGCCAAATGTCCATCTTCTCCCAGGATATCTTCTTTTGAAGTGACTGGGCTGATCAAGTTATTATTAAAAGGCAATCGTTTGTATAAATTGTTTGCTTGTGCTTGCCTTAGTAAGTCATTGCGCGCTTCATCGTTTGGTACTGTATGATGGCGCCGATGGCCACCCCCCCTGGAAAGGTTTCCAGGGTTTCCTGCTTCAGCGTTCAATGTTGCCGCGTATGCGGACGTAGCAGTCAGATGATCGGAACGAGATCCGGGGGGTGGATCATCCATAAATGCGTGTCCTCGTACTTCCATATCACCAGTTAATGACGCAGTGGTTGTATTCTGAATAAAACTAGAAGGATTAGAGAACTCTTGATGTCCATTTACTTGGTTCATAGTGTTCTGATGTAGTAGAAAGTGTTGGTTTATTGCTGTCGAGGGAAATGGTTCTGTGCCTGTTAGTCCTTCAGGTGAAATATCACCTCGATTTTCAACATGATATGGACTACCTTGGGTATTATATTGTAAACCTCCGCTGGGGTTCAAGATTTGCTGCAGTTTCCCCTTCGTAAAACTGCTCTTCACTTTGAAGCGGACCCAGAAATGGTCTTGGAAAGCCCTCGGGAGAGCTTGGAGCTTGGAAACCCTGGTTCTGATTAGGCAAAAGAACGTTATTACCCAATGTTCTAAATCCTGGGTTCGCACTGTTTAAATGTCCTCCCAATGGCTCCAGCTGTAAACGTTGCATCTCTTGTTGAAGTTGTTCTTGAGGCTGGGCCCCACCCGGAGTGTGGTGTAGCATACCCAGCATTTCTCTAGGGGATGTCTGTGGGCTATACACATCAACATGCACAGGGCTTGGGACCGGCAGCGGGTGAATGACATCTTGTAAGTGGCCTGGGTCAAGTGCTGGCTGTTCGTCAGGTAGATGATCAGGTCCAAGGAACATTTCATTTCTTTCTTGCATTTCCTCATCCATTGGGAAATCTGCAGTAGGCAAAGACCCGGGACTGGTAGGTGAATGGCTGGGGATGGTTAACGGATGCTGACTTTCAATGCTTTGTAGTTGCTTTTTCTGTTGCGATAAAGACAACTGATTATGAAATTCTGCTAGTGTAGCGGCAAGATTTTCTGGACCATCGGAAAATCTCCGGCCTCTGGGGTCTTTAAGTCTTCGAAGTGAAGGAGGCATTGGCAGTATGGGATGTTGTGATCTTTGCTGCACGGGAGAGGGCAGTTGCTGATGTTGTTGTTGTTGATGAAACTGATGTTGTTGTTGTAACTTAAGAACATCATGTTGGCCGTTGTTCAAAAATCTTTGTTGCAGCTTTTGATGTTCAGCATGGATTTCCTTCAAGCTTCCTTTCTTGCCTTTTCGTTCTAAATGTTGCGTGAAAGCGAGCAGTGATGCGGCGCCATCAGATGCACGACGTGCCCCATACCTGCTCATACCTGGAACACCGACATAGTTCCCCTCGCGGTTTACGCGCTCACGACTCGGTGTTCGCACACGACGTTGCATCTTCATAGGGAACTGACAGAGTCGAATTTCGGGTGGAATTTCGCTTGCTCCGGCCAGTGTATGACGTTTGTGGCCACGCAACCGCATGTATCGCGCGACATCTTCAGGGTCAGGTTCTTGATCAGAACCGCTGTCATGTTCCTCACTTGCCTGCGGGCTCGGAGGGCCAGATATTACCAATGCATGAAGACCTGAACTACCTAACAAGTTCTCTCGACTGTTGTCAGCTTGAGATGCCTGCATCCTAAGCTCATGCATTGCTTGAAACTGAGCAATACCAGAAGCCAAACTAGCAGCACCATCCGATGCTCTTCTGTCTTGGAAAGCCTGCATTTGAAAGATTGATGGCGCAGGAAGACGTTTCTCAGGGGAGTAGGTCCCAGGACGTGGCATCGTCATTGGCATGTGCACACCCATCAGTGGTTGTTCCGGCATGCCACACGGGTTTGCCATGATAGTATGTCGCCGCCTTTCCAGATAGTGTTTCACATCCGCACGCATATCGTGCGGCATTTCGTCATCATCTTCGTGCGCGTGTTGTTCCGTTATCGTGTTCTCGACGTTAACAGGGACCGTGGGCGAGACAGGTGTCACCTGAACAACCGGGATCGGACTATCTGGTGAGTTGGGATCACGTGGCGGCGAGGAAGTTTCAACGACAATGACGTCATCATACGGGGTATCGCACTGAGTAACAGCAGGAGAACTAGGTGCGACAATGGATTGGAAAACTCCTTGTTTATTATGCGCCTTCCTCCAACGTTCTGACAGCAAGTAGTAAATGCCAGCAATATTGCCGTAACTCTTGTTCAGTAGGGTCTGCAAGAAGAATTTGATCTTGTTAACATTGCGGTGAGTAGCACCTGATCTTGAACTGAGGGTGGCTGATTACATGGGTAATTTTCAGTACGGGCTGAGATGTCGGTATGACATGTACAATTATCTTAGTTTTAACTTGAAGGGTTTTTGTAGATGGAAATGTCGAGCGAAAATTACATATTGGCAGGAATTGAACACGCGGTCCTGCGATTCCGGTGCAGAAATTTAGAATATAATTTAAAAAACTCTATTTTGTTTGGTAAACACGACCGTCTCCAACGCAGGCTATCCAAATAGCAACTTACAAGTTTTGTTGTATTTTTTGAATACCACAAAAGTCGTCAGCTGCTGTTGTTATCTTTAGCTATTGCATATGTTTCAATACGTTTTTGTTTAAAACAACGCTGAATTATGACTGTATGACAAATGATTTCAACCGCCGTACTTTTTATCACGTCTACGAAAATAGGTGGCCACAACCACTGTATTATTTGGAAGGAGAGTTTTGTTATCCTAGCTAAAAGCCTGCGACCATCACTTGGAGGAACTGTACCTGTTTGATTGTTTGCTCATCAGCAACTCCCATTTCACACATTTTGTCCAAAACCTGTTGATTGAAGGTATAAGTTCCATTTTCGCCAGGAGAAATCGGTGGACGTTCAATAACCTCGTCCACACAGTCTGCTATCATCCATTTGTGTCGTTTGATTTGCCTGACTGTGTAACGTTTGGCAGGGTCCAGTACCAGCATGTGGCGTATCAGAGTTTCACATTCTGTCAAAATATAGATGTGTACCATAAATATATATTACAACGGCTATTCAGATCTTGCAATCACGCGAGGCTATTACGTCACACTAAATAATCCGCCGTTTTGGGTGGCAAAATCATCGTGAGCACTCCCGACAACAGCGATAATGCCTTATTGAATTTAGCTTGTGCACAGGATATAATTATTGAATTCGGCAGAAAATGGCTTTTCTATAAAATTCTCGCACAAAGGCAACAACCGCAGCCGTGGTTTGACAGCCTAATTGAGGGCATTTGAGGTAAAGTTCATTCTTCATTAGTTCTAAATATTTGCCACTCAAACTAGCTGAAGCCAAACAAACATCACATCATGTGTACTGGTGTGATGTCACTTGTAAGGGCTGAATAAACGGGGTTTCAGTAAGCGTTGCGAGGCAGCAGCTCTACACGCAGTTAGCGGTTAACTTCAGAATTGTCAACACTTTAGCAGCAAACCTTTCAATTTTAATTATTTGCGACCTAATGTACGCATGACTTCATTTCTTTATGTTCATTTGCTCTTCTGAATTTTTGAATGTTGTAACCGTTTTCGTAAAGATGTTGTATTGTTGAAAACGACGAAACGTTAGCTAATAAATTATTTATTTTTTAACACGTGTAACCAGTTTAAAGGACATTTGATGGGCTCTTTTATTCATTTTTAAACTACAATTATGCACGACTACTCCTTATAATGAAAATAATTACTGTCGGTTAACCACCATCAGCTGTACGGGAGAGCTTGGTGACTCACGTCAAGAAACCAACATCCCATAATGGTCTGGTTGGGTAGATTACAGGTTATATTACCTGTGGACATGAAGAAAGGGATTCTAAATTTCCCAGCGAGTACACGAGATCTCAAACTCTGTAATGTACTGCCGTCAAACGGAAGAGCTCCACACACCAGTACGTAAAGAACCACACCTAAGCTCTAAAATAACAAGAAAAAAGTATAACTTGAAACTGCAGTTCAGATCAATTTTATAGTCATATATTTTACCACATTAAGGTGGCGAAGGGTTTTTGGGCAGGTAACACCCCAAACAGAAGGATCGACGAGGGTCTTGGGTTTATCATCCTTGTCTGTCTGGCCACTTGAACATAATCGAATAAGCACTCTCTCATATATAGATTTAAGACCCAAAGGTCCGATTTTCTATCTATCGCACAAAGCAACTCGAAGCTCGCTGCCATTCATTCAGTAGACCTTTTCATGCATCCATCTATACCAAGCAGATAGCGATGGAGGCACAGTTGTTAGGGCATGTGCAACCAGATAACAATGCTTGCAGTATGCACTTGCTATAAGCTTTCGCCTCAGTACAAGGTACATAAAATAAAACCCTGATAACAACAGAAGTGTTTCCTATGTTTGTTTTCTGATCTTAAGTTCAGGGGTCTTTAGGCTTACGTCCCAAATGTCACAGACATTTATAATATTTATAATAGCCTGTGAACAGCGGGCTTTCAGCGAAATAAAGAAATAGTGGATCTTCAGAAGGAACAGACGGTTCATTAGTAAAAACAAATGTACATTTCGACTCCTGCATAAAACTTACCCAGATATCCACTTCCGGTCCTAGATATTCCTTTCCCTCGAACAACTCAGGAGCAGCGTATGGAGGACTACCACACCACGTGCGCAGCTTTTTGCCTTTCTCGAAAAAGTTACTAAAACCAAAATCTAGAAAGACAAATAATATCCCTTGTAAGATAAGTGTGGGGAACAGATATTTGACATTTCTTGTAGCATGGGAATTGAAAATCTTCAGTCAAATGCTGCCGAGTATCTTCAATTAAATACAGAAAAGCACAACGAAAGCATTGCAGTTGATTCGTGAGATTAAGGCAAGAAATTTACTGAAACCTCGAATAGTCACGTTAATTTTTAGTTGCTTATACCAGAGAATATCGCCAAAAGCACTTTGCAAGCAAGAGGCGATTGGGCTTCACCGGTAACATTAAACACAGGTCGTGTAATCACACCAAATTTTGCCCTCTCTATTTCCTGTCTTACTGTAATTGAAAACAACGCAAACAATGTCACCTCCAATTTAGCTGTAAATGTGCCAAACCTGTGGATGTGAATAATGATTATGTACGTACCTGCAATCTTTATATTCAGATTTTCGTCAAGTAAGAGGTTCTCCGCCTAAAAACGCACAAACAGAATGATCTAAAACATTCAAAATCAAGAGCAGACTTTATTTTACTATCCTACCTAAAGCCGGTTACTATACAGATTAGCAAATTTTCTATGAAAGTTTTCATATGGCATGTTATATTTGCTCGTCTGTATGAGCAACATTGCCAAGTTTTTCTATGACAAGTACATTTGTTCAAAAGCTAGCATGCTGGCTTCTCTGTAGCCAGCACAAATTTCCTTTGTAGGGAGTCTGGATCTTTTTTGGAATGAGCCAATATAACATTTTGACATTGCTGTCGATGAACCGATTAATAGTAATAATAATCGATTGCCGAAAAACATGCAGCTCCATCTTAATGTATTCACGTATAAGTCTCTCACCTTGAGATCTCTATGTACAACATGTCTATTATGACAATATTCTATCGCTGAAACTATTTGACTGAATGTCTTCCTAGCTTCTTTTTCAGCCATCCGCCCATTGGTCACGAGATGATCTAGACAAATTACCAAAGATAATCAATAATGATAGCATGAGCAATAATGATGACGAGTTAATTAATGTCGATAACATAGAGTGTGGTTTCTCGATCCAGAGGCTTATGATACATGTTTTATGCAACCGGCCCCACGAGTTTTCGCCACCAAATCCCAGATCACTTTTCTCAATTTGATAACTGCCGGTTGACTACCTTTTGCTGCAATATGTTGCCCAGTGAAACCCATCTATACGTAAGATAAAACCTACCAAATATCTCTCCACTGTTAGCGTACTCGGTGACCAAATACAACATCCTTTCTGTCTGCATCACCTTCGGAAAAAAACAAATTGAGTCGAAATTTTGTCTCATTGGGTCTCACTTGTCTCAGGGTCTGTACATATGAGCACAGCTAACGGGGACACTCACCTGAGTAAGATCCCCATGCAATTTTAATTGAAATAATAATCATTGTGTGCTCATATGCGACGATGGGTGAGATCTTCACCGTAGAAATGAGATTATCTCAAATGAGAATAAAATTTTCTACTCTATAAATGGGGATAATATTTTCTATATGGAAATGCTGCCGGGATTGACATATCTTTGACATTCTGCCGATAAAATATAACATTAAAATGTAAAGAAAAAGATTAAGCAAAGACCGCAATTAAGGGCGTATGACACAAATAATCACCAAGTTCACAGGCGCTTCAGTTTCGTAATTTTTCGCCCCACCGAGGCGGCTATTATTTAGGATATTATTATTATATTATTTATTACATTAAGAAAACAATATAAAACATAAAATAATATAAAGAACGAATTTGTATTGTATTGTTTGTTTTGCTCGCCGTCATATCAGCAGGAAAACAAACGAGTGTGTGGCAAGCAATCGACCTCACTGCAGTAACCATGGTTACTTTAAAAATTCCGGAACCAACACTTTGCGATCACTCTAGAACAACATATTTCTTGAATGAGGAATGCCACTTCAGTACGCCCTTGAAAGCATGTTACAAGTATTTACGCCACATTTACAAGTATTTACGTAAGCTCAATCGGAAACGGAGGTGAAGGCAACATTAATGACGAAGCTATATTTGAGCGTGGGGCTTCGTATTCACCAGGTATGACGTCATTGTGTGGCATCACCGCATGCTTGTTAGTGATGACGATAGGAAAATACGGCGTGATTGTCACGCAAATAAAGAACCTCTGCTAGTCGAGGGCAGCACTGGCGAGCGCGAGCGACGAGGGCAGCACTGGCGAGCGCGAGCGACGAGGGCAGCACTGGCGAGCGCGAGCGACGAGGGCAGCACTGGCGAGCGCGAGCGACGAGGGCAGCACTGGCGAGCGCGAGCGACGAGGGCAGCACTGGCGAGCGCGAGCGACGAGGGCAGCACTGGCGAGCGCGAGCGACGAGGGCAGCACTGGCGAGCGCGAGCGACGAGGACAGCACTGGCGAGCGCGAGTGACGAGGGCAGCACTGGCGAGCGCGAGCGACGAGGCAGCACTGGCGAGCGCGAGCGACGAGGGCAGCACTGGCGAGCGCGAGCGACGAGGGCAGCACTGGCGAGCGCGAGCGACGAGGGCAGCACTGGCGAGCGCGAGCGACGAGGGCAGCACTGGCGAGCGCGAGCGACGAGGGCAGCACTGGCGAGCGCGAGCGACGAGGGCAGCACTGGCGAGCGCGAGCGACGAGGACAGCACTGGCGAGCGCGAGTGACGAGGGCAGCACTGGCGAGCGCGAGCGACGAGGACAGCACTGGCGAGCGCGAGCGACGAGGACAGCACTGGCGAGCGCGAGCGACGAGGGCAGCACTGGCGAGCGCGAGCGACGAGGGCAGCACTGGCGAGCGCGAGCGACGAGGGCAGCACTGGCGAGCGCGAGCGACGAAGTCCCGAGCGGACCGCGCATAAACAACAGACTTCCGCAAATTCCTTACTCTTTCGCAAATACGTCCTTGAAAATTCCTTCGTTATAAAGACGATTCTAAAGACGAGGGACTTTGAGAAAGTCTAATATCTTAACTGTGACGCAAGTGGCAGACCTGGGGCAGGGGTCATCCTGAGAAAAATTTAGAACTGCCCATTTCAACAAGGAGAACAAATTACGAGGCAGTGGCGAGGCATAAGGTGATGGCGTATTGGATACCTGAATAAACGTTTGAATTTTACAAGTCCAGTGGCCATTTCCTGCGTTTTAGAGTGAAATTTGGTTTTGTTTTTGCTTGAAATCTCTGTATGAATGGTTTATAGATACATAATATTCATACAGTTACTTCAATCTGTATTTTAATATAAACTGCTTGGTCACGTTTCGGGTTTGTCAATTCGAAATTTTCGTTGAAAGTTCCAAAACTCAATTTTGAATTTTGAAAAATGGAAGGCCTCAGGACGACCCCTGATTTGGGGCAAGTTTATCACAAACATGTCATCAAGTTTCGTTTCACTCGGGTGCTGTTCGTGTAAGATTAACTTGCCTTCAGACTTTGGGAATAAATGCATACACTAAGATTACTGAACGAAATTGGGACCTCATCATTATGGACCTTAAGTATCGATCAGGATATTTCCCCGAGGGGAAGTACCGAAAGACGCGAGCACGGGTATAAAGGCCCCCGCCATAATGGATCTTGCTTTCCTTTCGGACAAAAAGTGCTTGAAAATGTCTTTCATGTTGTCGGAGTACTATTAGAAGGGCCACATAAAAAATGTGAGCAGCAATTTCCGTACGCAGGAAGCAAAATACTTGAACGAGATTTCTTGTATGTTCTAGTTAATTAAGTACGTCATGGGCGCGTCTTCTGCAAACCGACGTACAAATATTGAAGAAACGAAACGTTTCAGGAAAGTCATTCAGGATCCACTCAAAACTTGAAGTGCGTGTGAAATACAGCGTGCGTGGGTTTCCACAGCAGCAATAAACAGGCCGTGGGACATGAGAAAGCCAGGCCATTAAATCCTGCGCCATCGAAGCCCCTGTAAAAATGAGTGGCCAGTGTAAAGCAATGCAGGCAGTGGACCTATTTGACCACCTTAAAAGCTGAACATATAAGGTGACCTTTCATAGAAAAATTAAAGGCAGAGTATTTAGTTTTTGAGATATTGAAACATTGTTTTAGTGAACAACAAGGCGCTCTAGAGGCTCTAGAGAGCTGAAGGGATGGAAGAGAGAGAATAGCGTGGCAGCGATGTATTTGAGCCAGTATATGGCCAAACTGCGCGATACACAGCCATCAGTACCAATTGTAGCAAAGCCAGTTCAATTTACTAAAACCTTCTTTCTGAATGTGCATATCAGATTGATTCATATGCTCGATCAAACAAATTTGGGAACTTTCTCGTATTTTTGATTATGCGTATGCTCCGAAATGCCTAAACAAAATCAAAAAGACGTTACAGCGATTGCCGATTACACAAATCACTGTTCACCTGTAGACTTTAATGCGATTCATCTCGCTTCCAATAACGCTGACGAGGATATGCACGCTTTTGAAATGCAAACGCTCGATGCGATTATTCAAGATAAATTGTGAAGCCGTTATTTTCACTATTTAATAGTTTCACTAGTCTCAGCGATGTAAGGTTTTTTCGACGTCTCTATGAGAGAATGATGTTTTGTGATAAGGTTTTAGTTGTCTGTTAGGGAAGGAATTCCTAAAATTTAATTTTCACTTCCAGACGCTCGCCGTCGGCATGTTGAATTATCTGTGTTAACTATAGTCCGATTTACATGAAGTTTACCGTTTGTGACCATCCACGGAAATAGCACATTGCACATACTTTTCACACAGTCCAAGCAGAGGGGAATACCTTTCTCGCTATTATTAAATATGGACAGCAGGAGGGGGTTCTTTTGAAAGCATGAAGGGCAAACAAAAAATATTACGAATATTTCCAGCGGTCATGGCCCTTACTAATTTTTACACATTCCCTACTTGCCTCATTTACTGCAGTTGACACATTAATTTAACTTGTGCGTACGCACAGTGCACGAGACGCACGTATTACGCTTGCTTTCGTGTAATTTGATTGGATTAAAAACGACGGCGCACAGAAAGTAGAATACAGTTCCTGCTGTCATACGTACAAAAGTTAGCGCGAAGGTTAAGATTGGCGTGTCGATCCATTTTCACGACACTTGCACGTTTGTATACGTACGATTTGCGCATGCGATTTGACTCGAAAATCTGTGACTCGAAAATGATCGCTAACCGTGACCGTCTACTTTGACTTTTATGACACAGTAGAACTACATTCTGCTGTGCGGTCGTCAGGGGTTGTTTTTAACCAATCCAAAAGTATAAGCCAATATACACACGCGTGTGTGCAAATTTGCGTACACGTTCAAGTGGAGCCCGGCCTTTACATGAGTGAATGCAGTGCATGCACTATACGGTCAAACATATACGTACACCAACAAACTACCAATATTATGTAGTTTTCGCACATCTTCTTCCTAACTTGTTTACAAGTTATCAACCGCTTGTTGACAACCATTCTACAAGGTTAATAACTCAAATGAAATGTTACAATACACGTAATCGCTGGGGCGTAGGTTCGATTCGTGCTGAAGAACCTAATATATTGTTCGCGTGATTGCACATATCTCTATATATGTTATATATTATCTATATACGAATATTGTTAGTTTTTCGCTTGAAATTACCATCTAAAGAGATCTTACTATAAATGTATGTTGGATTTCAACTTGTAAACACGACATAACTTTACTTAATTGACATATTAAGGTAGTGTAGCCATAGAATCACGCCTACGACATGCATTTTCGTCGCAGTGGAACAATACTAAAGACCGCGCATTTGAGAATTATAAGCTTATCACAACTTTCTTTGTTTCGTAGTAACCACTATCTATTTAAGTTAATCTGCGAAGAGTCCGAGAACAACTGGTATAAATGATCCACTATGAATAATTTTCAAAGTTTTCTATGCCTTAAAATTATATATAAATGTTACGAGTGCATACATCAATGAAGTGAGGACAAAGTCCAATATTGATTAATTGAAGTTGATGAGCATCGTTTACAGCTGTGGCAAATATCAAACACTTCCTGTGCACAAAATTCTAAACATACACCACCCCGTGTATGACAGCAGTTAGTAGTAATATATACTGCTAATTAAGGTCGTAATTTTACAATGTAGTTAAGCTTTAAGATATTAGTTTTGATAAATGTAAGTTAATCAATATGTGCCAAATATGGCGAATAGATTCATTAATGCATATGGACGAACAAAACGTGGCCAACCCCATTCATTTGGCTACAGGGAGGGGGTCCGACAAATTGAATACTAGAACAATAAAAATTGATCGACATTCGGCCTCCATGAAGGATGACTAGATGGCCGAACCAGGAGGTCGGTTATCAGGCTGAGATCAAATAAAATAACGATGCTAAATTATGGAACTAAACCTTTGTAAACTAGTACAAAAAATGAACTTTGTACAACTTTATACAACAAGCAAAGACTTTGTACATTAACCAAAAACCTAGGTAGATATTGCAGTCTCTTAAAATTTTAGTAACACTAACAGTGTTTTTAGTAACACTAACAGTGTCAGAATTTTTGTATCGATAAACATCTATTAATGTACAAGTATAATTGTCTAGATGACAATCATACACATTATAATCTTGTAATGAGAGAAAGCGATGCACACTGTCAAAGTAGTTGCCCAAATAATAATGGTAATGCATTTAAAGGCAGACCAAATAACCAAATAGTAAAAGTGTATAATACAAACAACGAGAATACAAGATGTAACCCTAGGGCCGGTAGCCTAGGCAGAGCAAACAGTGCCTAGTACCTAAGTGATTATCAGTACATGTAAGTAAACCACAAATTAAAAGTCTGTCACATGTTAAACACACATGTCTTGTTTGAAAATCAATTTCATGTGCACATTTCCCTTCATATTCATGGACTCAAACGAATGCTGAATCTGGTCCCTGTGTATTATGTCGATAAAGTGATTACAGAACAGAACTGATGTACAGATTGATGTACTTTATCGGTCCATTATTCAATAACAATATATTGATTAAACCGATTTTTGGCTAGCAGGCTACTGTACTATAGTCAAAACATTGATATAATAATATAAACTGTAGTATATATTCACACAATTGCGGCTAGACTGAATTCGGTTGTAACAAACTGTTTCTAGATATCATTTTTTTTCTTTGTCGCGTATTTGCTGTGAAAAGCGTTCAAAACCTAAAATCTCTTTGGCGTACGTCCCAAAATTACTTTGTTTTAGCTTTATTTTCTAGTTTATATACAATTATAGCTAACTTTTTAAACGCATCTGTGGGTTGCAAAACATTGTTAATTAAAAATTGTAAATTAAAATACGCATATTATTGATGCTATAAACATTGATGTCATATTTACAGCAATATAAGCAAAACTTACTGAACTTCAAACATCGTTTTCTCTTGGGCGTACAATCTAAAATCTCCTTATTTTAGCATTGTTTTATTGATTATGCACTAAACATACTTTTTAAGCTTGTTTGCCGATTGCGAAACGTATCAAATGTTGAAATTTTTGAAACGAAGTTATAACCAAGTGGCATTATACTCACTGACATTAGCTTTGAGTGTGTGTTACGTAATATAAAGATACATGCAGGAATCCCTCATTGGCAGCACATGTTCAGCTGATAAGGCAAGGATACAGACGCAAAGTAATGTGTGGCGAATATGTCAAGTCTGATTCTCAAGTAGATTATAACTTCAAGTAT
The DNA here is from genome assembly GCA_016169945.1 of Trachythela sp. YZ-2020. Taxonomy (NCBI): domain Eukaryota; kingdom Metazoa; phylum Cnidaria; class Anthozoa; order Malacalcyonacea; family Clavulariidae; genus Trachythela; species Trachythela sp. YZ-2020. The sequence continues at coordinate 670,016 of JADLSH010000120.1, read as the reverse complement.
AGAGCAGTATACACGCAGGTAATATACAGTTTTGGTACTTTTGGAACATGCACAATGTTTCATTAAATTGTAAATTGATGAGCACTTTCGCCGTTTCGGTAAAATTCAAATCGGGACCATTTATTTAGGGACTGTTCATTTTTTATCTGGGAGGGGGGACTGGTGGAATTTAGTGCTCCCTCTTAAATCTTTTGCGTGGCCCACCCCTTCATACTCAACTTTTTCCCAGTGGTCCACCCCTAAATAATACTTTCAAATGACCTCCTAAAAACTCCAAATTATGTACATGTAACCTTAAAAAAACTTTTATAGAACAAGTTGTAACTATACATAGGTTGTAAATATCTTGCTCAAAATGTGTCAGGATGTATTTAAGCTGCAGTTGCAAGGCTTGAGCCCAATTGCGTAGTCATTCTATTGGCTCTGGCATATGTAGGGGGTCTGGGGTATGCTCCTACGGAAAATTTTGAATTTTAGTAGCCCAGAATGGCCATTTCGTGGGCTTTCAGGATGACATTCTTGCAAACACAACAAAACATTTTATCTTTTTGCGTGACCCCCTCCCCTTTCGCCGATATGTTTTAGCGTGGCCCACCACTTCAAGACCATCTTTTTCGGATGGTCCACCCCCTAATTGCACCAGCCCCTCCTCCTAGATAAAAAATGAACGGCCCTTATATTTCAACAAAAATCATACATTATTTTTCATAAAATATTTGTGTGAAGAATTTTCACAAAAAATGAAACAGAGCTTCCATGACAATTCGTAAGCCCAGTGACAGTGTACAATTTTACAGTTTTAATTTATGTGCTTTCTTCCACAGCGAAACGTCTCTCTCCCCCGCAGAGCCAGAGGCTCTTTTTGTATTTATTTATGATCGTGGAAAGCTCTAGAACGTAATAGAACGTCGAGTATGTATATTTTTCTCTATTATGCTCTAGCGCTTTCTAGTTTATTCAATTATTCACTCGAAATTATAGCGCAATTACATGTAAACATGATAAATATATACCAAAAAGCCTCTGCGGGGGAGACGCGAAACGTGCCGTAGTTGCATTCACTGGAAATATTTTTTTGAAATCCATACCATGCTATGGGCGAAATAATACGGAAATGCTAGTATGGTATAATTTCCATACTATTTCCAACTAGGATTACAGTCGATTTCAACTAACTTTTCACTAAAATGTTCCGAACTTCGTTTCGAACTTCGGAAATTCGTTGCGAAGTTCAAAAGTTCATATAAATGAACTCAGAACCGATTTGTAAACTGAGCATTTGATTGGCTGCTTTTTCTCTAGTAACCAATCAGAGACTTTGTTTACGAACTGGCTTGTGAATTCATTATGAACTTTTGAACTTCGCAACGAATTTACGAAGTTCGGAACGAAGTGTGTGAAAAGTTAGTTGAAATCGACTGTAATACTTGAATTACTTCAGCAATATATAAATATATACATATAGTTATCCAGTTATGGATGCGTTGGCGTTGCACTCTAGCTAATTAGTAAATTTTGAGTTGCCCATTATCGGCATTCCGTGCCAAAGCTTAGTCTTGAGATAAGTTCTTCTTAGCGGGAAATCTCCCGATATCCGGCTCCGCCCCTGGGGTTGCCTGTCATCAAAACGACAAGTTGTGAATTAACATTGTTATCAGTGATATAGGAACTGGGTGAGGGCATTGCCATTGGGGAAACATGTCCCCTTTGTCTTTTTATGAAAAAAATGCTGATAAGAATGTTTTCAGATTAAAGGAAATGGGGTCCTTTTGTCATTATATATGGAAAAGTGGCCCAGAAAATGCTGTGACCAACTAACGATTGCAATAGCACCTTACTGATTACGAACTGTGTCTACCTCTACCTCCATAAAAATTGTTTATATACAAAATGTAACTGCAGCTGGGATTTACAACCGGTTACTCTAATTGATAAGTTTTTTGCAACTGGCCCCTTGCCAAGCTTGGCCAGTACCTGTCCTCAATCTTCACAGATTATGCACACAATTTGCATGGCCAGAGATAAAAATCTCATGATACCGTAAATGCAAATTTGTTTCATTCATTAGCAAGTACAGCAGGGTTACAGTGTTATATAATGGCAGAAAATTATAGCTGGCAAATCAAATATTAATAAATAATGGGTATATTTATGAAAAAGGGATTATATAACCGTTGTTGCATGGGATAAGCCATTTATAAACAAAATGAGTTTCACCATATATTTTTTCAGGTCACACTGCCACTAGTCGGGGATTGGGGTGCAGGGAGCTTGCTCTGTTGCTATTGGTTTAAATATGCTATTATATTTTTCTGATTGTACATGAAAAGCTAAATGTTTTGATTTAAAAAAATATTACAATATTTTTTCAAACACAAGAAACAAACTACCTATAGCTATTTGCTACATCTATCCATGGACTTAGCCAGGATTAGCAATCTACGCATCAATCTACTGCATTGGTCTGCTCCCACCCCACCCCACTCCACCCCACCCGCTTCCAAAAAATATGTTTCCCTTGGTCACGGTATGTGCAGTGACTGCTGAATGTCAATATGTTATAGCATAATTTAAGCCTGTACAGTTGTACATGTTTTAACATCTTTTTCCTCGTCCACATTAAAAAATACCTGTCCAAAAGACAGGTGGACCGGCTTCTGGCTAAGTCCATGCATCTATCTGTAGCTAATGGCAATGCATGCAGGCATATAAATCTCATTTGCTGAGTTTAGGTTCGTCTATTTCAAGAAAGTTTATTTGTAATTTGAAATTTTATTTGCATTTGCTTCATTTGCTGTTTAATTAACAAGTAGTAATCGTACATTAATTTGACAAGAACTATTACTCAACACATGCACCAGACAATTTGAGACCCTTTTGCAAATTACTAAATATTGATTTAACAACAATATTACAATTTCTAACTGAATTTTACTTTTGCAACAATTGCAATAAAAAATTTATGATTTTAAATCATTCATCTTAAAGGTTAGCAATGTATCTGTCTAATTGAATGAACAATAATGAATAAACAATACAATTATGAATAAAAGCTTAAACCTTATTTACTGAACACAAATGATATTAACTCAACTACTTGATTGCAAATTGTTTTAAAATGTCCAATATCACTGTAAAAGCAATTCAAAATTTACAAGACATTTATAATGTGTATATTTGACTCATTGGGTTGAATAATAATTTATTTTTTCACACACACACATGCATTAATCTATCAGACCAGCATTAAATTTCCATTTAATTAACTATTCTTTTTTGCTTTGATTGAATGCATATTTTAAGTGCACCTCTATATAGTCGGCAATCAGGCAATTGGCATTTGGCAATGCCGACCTAAATTTTATTGATTGAAGTTACCATAAATCAAGTAATCTCCTCATTTTTGAGAAATACATTTATTAAGTCCTCCTCTCCTCCGCACTCCCCTTCACAATAAATAAATACATGTGCAATGACTAGTTTCATCAAATAGGTCATGGAATTTCACATCACATTTTACTGTGTTTCTTACTTACAGGGAAAGTTACGAACCTAATGGCAACCTAGGTATATACATCTTTCCTGATGAAGGGGCCCTTTAAAACGATAAATGGAGAAGTGTTTTTTTCTCTTTTCAGGATGGCGTTCAATATTACCCAAGGTTTCCTATATTAACAATTACTTTCAACATGGTACGTTTAACTAGCTGTGCTTTCAATTAACCAATCCAACTATATACTTATACAGTATGAAGCTTGTTATGTTTTGTTGCAATCATTATACATCCTAGGCACAAGTGAATCACTTGCTGGAGCAGAACATATATAACACAACAAATAATTAAGTATTTACCATACATTTTACTATTCCACTGGGCCATATTAAACAAAATCTAAAATGGCATACCCGTATAAAGAAACCCAGTAGGCAAACATAAAACACATAGCAAAACACATACGTCACATGGCTTGGAGAGAAGCTGGTGAACTATGACATATGATATCAGATAAAGCCTTGCAGTTTACTTTATTATATAATCTAAGTCAACAAAGGTCTAATACAAGTAAATTTGTTTACTTTACTTTGATTAAAACAAAATAAGAGTTTCACTCATGTAAAAAAACATGGGTCTGGTGAACTATGTTGAAACACTGTACTTTAAATTGCATAAATTATAAGACAAATCACTGATTTTGACTTGCCCTTGCACCCAACCCAAAAATAATACATGGGAAAGAAAAGACCATGGATTATATTTCCTTGTAGGGTATGGCAAAATTTGGCCAAACTGTTTGAAATACAAGCCTCAACATGTGAGATCCTCTGCCATGACAACACAGTGAGTTCGTACTAAAAAACACAGAGGTTGTCTGCATGCTAAGATAAGCATCAATCTTCTATTGTCCCAAACCTACCATTGCTGCATAGCACCAAGTGATTAGCAGCAGATAACAAGAGCTGGCCCCTGCTTATCTCAGCAGGATATGCCTCTGAACCAATGCTCATTTGAGCTAGCCAACAATTAAACAAAATAACAGCAAATCCACAATTTTTTACCCTTTTAATTACCAAGGCATAAAATTGAGTTCAAATATAATAAACAGCGGGTTTTGTGTGGAGATTATTGAGAATTTTAGCGACAATTGCTGTTAAAAGATTCTCTCTACTGTTGTGTTTACAAGTGGAATTGACATCTAATTGATTGATGCCTTTGACCGGCTTGTTGAGATTCTCATTGCATGGTTGAGCGCCCGTGCTCTACTGGGGAATCAAATCCTCGGTAGATGTATTTACTCGCTAAATACGTGTCAAATTGCCTGGCAAACCCGACATCCGCTGCGTTCTACCACGATTTGTGAGAGATGTTTTTCGTGCGCGCACGCCACTTACCACTTATCGTTAGATCAGCGGAAATGACAGATGAACATCGACAAGTTGTAAATTTGTGGCGGCTACTTGCACAACGTCATATCGCAAACACATCGCAATGAAAATCTCCAGCTTTTGATCAGCGCAGGTCGCATTTCTTTCTCGTGCGAAAAGTACAAAAGTAACAATGCTTACGCATAAAACTCAAATTGGGGGTTGGGTTTTGTAGGCGTCGAGTGCACTTCTGTGGCCGGGCAGAGTCACGCTATATTATGAATGGGCATAAACTTAAACACAGTCTAAACAGATCATATTTGTCGGCCACTTTGACAACATTACCATTCGAATATAAAATACAAAAGAGCGCTACGAACGCAAAAACAGACAACATAAAAACATCATTTACTCGTTTCCGATTTACGTCAAAGGCGAGATTGGCGAACGACGATTCGTCTACAAAGCTGGCTGCATTAAATTTCGATTGACAAGATGCTTTATTACGAATGGCACGACAGACATTATCGCACACACAATAAATTTTTAGTCGGGGGTTTTGACCACACAGCGAAATATTTTGAAACAAATGAACACAAACTCATTCAATGCCATTTCGATCTCAATGTAGCAAACTAAAATACTAGAAATTTGTCTGGCTCTCTTCGCCATAATTATGTCGCTTGATTTAAACGAATACAATATAGAATTTATTTACCGTTGTTTCTGCGTGTCAGAGCCCTTGGCGCAACACACTGATAAGACGGTAAAACTAACCATATTTTGCGATAAAGTTGCCGTAAATTTCGCCAAGTATTACCTGAAAATTTGGGCAAAAGCTGTTCGGTTTTTCGATCAACACGCACACGAGATTTTAGTACTTTATTAGCAGAACTTTAACACAACAATTAGTTAAATGTCTGTCGAAGATATTTTGTTCCTACCTGATAAAGCTTGATTATATGAGGATGATCCAGCATTTTCATGACTTGGATTTCCCTATATACTTTTTCCAAGTTCTCCTCATCCAACTTACTCTTGTCGATTATTTTGATAGCGACCTAAAATACGAGAAAACAGTATAATTGCTGAGGGACAAAAGTCCAGCAGACGCGTCTGTTTCCAAACAACAGTCATAATTCAACCCACGTTTGCGTGCTTCTCTGACCGACAATAAGACAGCAAATTAATCTGTGAACATTGTATGACTTTAGCCCCGCCATTCAATATATGAACGTCCCACAGGAACGGTAAAATAGCGACATCAACAAGCGATACGGTGCTGTCAAATTTTAAACACTGCAGCCCGTACACTACGTAAATTGATAGTGCTATCGGCACAGGATCGAAAAGAGTAAACCACTAAACAAGTTACCTCGCTATTCGTATAGACATTCTTGGCGAGTTTCACGACAGCAAAATTCCCTTTGCCTATCGTTTTCTCGATCCTGTAGTGGCCAACACGTACGCTGTTGGCATTCCCACCACTAGACGACTCCGCCATCTTTTACATGACTGCCAGAAATTTATCGATTGCCGTCTCAGGTGCAAGAGCTCCAGCAACTACGCATGCGCAGTATCACGACGTGCTTCGTTTGCATAAAAAAACAACACGAGAACATGAAAACTGTTTTTAAACAGAGTTTTAATATAACATCTGACAATAACGGCGGATACAAGCATTTAGAGAGTTTTCATGAAATGAGCATATAGCAGTGCATATGATACATACACGCAGTCCAGTTGAATGTACTAATGACATAATGTACAATACTATCCGCTCTACTGTACATATTGGATTTTGCCTGAAATCCAAGAAATACGGCTTCTCAAAATTATTCCAACCTAAACCTCCATAAATGCATTTGTGAACTTGATTTGACAAACAAAATTGAATATCCATGTAAACGTTATATTATATGAGAGGGAATGTCTATTAAAGGCCAGTATGGAGTGCAGGGGAAAGGGGACTTTACCCCCGTCCTCAGACTCTGATCGGCCCGCCCCTTCCCGATGACAATGTTGCCGACTTGCCGTGAGTGAAAAATCTCGCAATAAATTATGAAAATGGAGTCTGAACAGGCCATGCATGCAGAGAGAAAACCACAAATTATATTTGTTTGTATGTGAATACCATATCAATAGCCTCCGACAGACGGCTAGCCGCTAGCGCTCGAAATATATTGATTGAAAAGGTGAAGAATTCGCATTGAACCAGTTTTTTAGTTTAACTTTATGACGATGTCCATGCGTGATTTATTATGCAAAAGTGAGTGCACAAATCAAGCAGTTCCAGTTCTGTATATTCGCCTGTTGCAAATTGCATCTAATATTTCATATCGCAAATCCTCTGTTAAACCGGAGGCATATCTATTTCAGGCACGTTTGAGAGGGGGAGGGGAGGCTTTTTGAGTGGAGACGGATGTTTAATAGAGAGGAGGGCTTTAGGGCTTATTGATTTAAGCGAAACGCTAACCTAAAAAGATCATCCAAGAAATAGTACACATGTGTTTCGTTGTTGTGAAGGGGCAGGAGCGGTTGGACGAAAGAGCGCTTAATATTGATTTTCTCCTCGAAAAGGGGCGTATTAGACGGGCTCCTCAGTTGAGGGGAGGGGCGGGAGGTGGGGCGTTAATTACGGCATTCGTTTTCTAATTTGGCAGCCATAGATCTCCAAAAATAAGGGAAGTGAATTGAAGATGCATAACAAAATCGCTTCCTCTACCCACCGTCAACACATGAAACTACATAACGATATGTTGCATGAGATGAGATGACCTTAGAGATGAGCTAAGGTGAAGCCCTGGATAAATAGTTCTCTTTAGACGTTTCTCACACATGTGAACCACGCCGCTTAAAAAGCCTGGTTTTGGTCGTAACTGTCGTAACTGTCGTGAACAAGTCATGTTCGACGATGTGAAATAGTCTGGATCTATCTTGTCTTCTGTGTGCTGTATGCAAATCAGTCTTTATTGACTGTCAAGCATAGCTGGAGATATATATCGACACTCTATTACATCGGTCACCTTGATATGTTCACGACAGTTATCGGCTAAATGGAAAGTACCATGATTTATGGTATCGAGGTTCCCATGATGATCGAGGACTTGAATACTGGCTGCGGCAAAACAAGAACGCCACCAACTCATAGACACCGAACTTTCATCGTTCGAATTCACGGAGTCTGCATCAACTCTTCATCAACTCACATCATTGCCGGTTCTTACAGGTGTCTTGCGATAGTAAAAGCCATGGAAAAATTTTAAATTTTACATTCAGGGGAAATGTTTTCGTTCGCATACATTACAGGGGCGTGCTGGGGTATGCAAAAGCCGAGGACAACGAACAAGGTCTGACGGGGCCCATGAGTGCCAGACGCAACATCAAAATGTGTCCTACAGTATAACTGAGCAAATTTGAGGTGATGAAAAATAGAAACGTTCATCCTTTTTTTCATTCTATAATTTTAGGAGTCCATGATGCCAGGCGCCCACAACGAGTTCTCGTTGTCTCATTCCTGGCCATCATACCACTGATACATTACCCCGGCCCATTACTCCGGTACCGGATGGGAAAAGTATAGTCTCCCACGCAGCCGCCAGTTGTGTACAATATTTTCTCACGGAGCCATATATATTGATTGTTGTAAAAGGTTTTTGGAAGTCAGACCATGTTTCGAGCCCGTTAGCAGGGTCGTTAAGAGGGGGGGGGGTAGGGGGAGTGTCAACCTGATCGGGTTCCCAATTTTAAACAAGATACCAAAAACTGAACGGGGTCCTTTCTCAAGGTTGGCCTGACTGTTGTAGATCTCTTAATGTTCGCCGTCCCCGTGGATGGAGCCGGCTCTCACGACTCACATACAGCTGATTAGTGTCTCCTATTGGTACCGCCTACCAAATTTACCGTACCGTGCTAGGCAGTGCCTATTTTCTTCATTGGAGCCAGGGAAGATTCTACCTCAGGCAGCGAAATACTTCTCGTGTCCATTTATAGTTGACATACCAAGATCGAAGCCATTTTTGCTAATTTTTCAGTATAACTAGGCTCTGTATGAACCACAGATAATGAACGGTCAATAGAAACTGCCTTACTGAGCTCGTTTTCCGCCTGGCTGAATAGGAATAACAGGCAGAAAGTTGGAACTAACATCTTACAAATTAAAATATCTTATCAGGCAGCTGAAACTGATTGGCTTGATTACAATAGCTGACAATTACATCCGAAGGACATGGGCTGTAGATGCTTATGCGCCCTGAGCGTGGCAGTTTCATTCCGCTGGGGTGGTCGCGGACACTCCATAAACGTTGAACTACAGTCGTACTTTCACGGCATGTCCGCGCGACTGATTACTCACGTGACTCGAGTAGGTTGTTCGTATCCGCGCGTTGAAGCGACCACCGAACCATAAAAAATATGCTTGTACTTATACGAACGAATATAAGCCCAGAGCATATATTCAAAGATTTAGGGCCTGTTTATATGATCCCGGCTAGGCGGGACGGGACAATTGCCGAGATCCCGCTTGTAATATAAACTCTATTGAGTGTTCATATGATCCCGCTTCTATCCCGCCTAGACGGGATCCCGGCGTCTGTTGCCGGGATCCCGCTTAGCCGGGACGAAAAATTCCCATATAAACACTCTATCCCGCCTAGTCGGGATGAACTTTTCTTCTGAGCACGCGTAAACTCCCTTTCTGCAAGAAAATATGACGTCAAACACTTAACTATAAACACGCCATCCCGCCTAGGCGAGTTTCCCGGCTAGACGGGATGAAAACTCGTCCCGTCTCGCCTAGACGGGATCATATAAACAGACCCTAACGGTAGTTTCAATTCGTTGAAAGTAAAATACGTTCTGTTATACCTGCGTCAGTATCGTTAGCAACAAGTCACTTTACCTCCAGAACTATGCGTGGTCCCAAATGTCCCGATTGACTTACATAAAAGGCTGAACGATTTTCGAAAAAGATTGTGGGCATACTATCAGGTTTACTCTTTCCAACGTGCGACAAAAATTAATCAATGAAAATAAAACATATTCGTGAAGTGAAAACAGTGATTATTCGGATCGTTTTATAGCTAAACGCTTAATAATTATCAAATGTAGTTGCATCTTTGGTGTTCATCTCCATATTATAGGACTGACGAAAGTCAAGTATTCGTGCATAAATCATACATACATTATGCATCAGCGTACATTTAGTGTTTTACACGATCAGAACCTGCTGATTGACCAACACACAGAAACAAACAAACAAACAAACAAACAAACAAACAAACAAATAGAGGTGAAAACATCGAGAAACATAGATCATTTACATGTATAACGTACATCAAACTTTCTAAAAGTTTAATTAAGAATTGTGGGTAAGGACTCGAGGCATTTTGATCCGACATCGTTGCAAGTTCGCTTATACACCCGTTTTCAAGATTACGCGACTTGCCCTAAAATAATTTGAGTTGAAATGTCAGTTTTATGCAGTCACGCGAACGTAGACAAAAGACATTTAAAACCATATTTAATACCTGCAGGAGCATATTGAACCGAAACAAAGCTAGATATACAAATTAAGATAAATATCAAAGTAATCAGTGGCCAGATCTCTATCCCGTGAATGGCTTTGAAAGTTTGAAAAAGCATAATTTAACTGTGTCAAACCCGCTTGCGCTAGACTATACTATAGCGTCATACTATAATTTTGTATTTTACAATAACTATCATGCACTAAAAAATGTTGAGGCTACAAAAGTTAATAATCTTGATAAGGAAACACACATTTGCAGGCTTAACAGTAAACACTTTGAATTTCGAATTGACATAAAACCTGCATGTAGACTTAGGGTATTTTCGGGCTAGTCGCGTAATTTTGAAAACGGGTGTAATAACTTCTCTTCAAAGTACCGCCGCTGAAGTGACTCTTAACCTGACCACGAGCACGTTGGATAATTAATTTAATGCGTGCAAGCGCTCATTTACCAACTGACATACAACATGCGTTCATCATTGGAATAACTACGTGTGATATAAGGAACAACTGTGATCTGCTAGCAAACACAGCATAGTTCAAAATTGAAACGGCAGGAGTTTAAACAAAATTTAAACATCGGAAACCCTTTCCCATAAAAACAGGTGGCCATATCTCTAAAGGACACTTCACGTCAAACATATAAAACAGCTTAGCAACTAAGTATTGACGTCACATATCATGCAGCTGTGAAATATCCATTGAATAATGAGGCTAGATACTGAGGGCAATTTACTCATGTCTTAATATGCCTTGCAGGTGATATCAGTCCGAAGAGCATTTTAATTTGTCGGGTCACATTTCTCCTGCATGTTTGGCGTTGTGGAAAAATTGAGTTAAATTTGTGTGAGAATCATGTGACATGTGTTGCTAGCGACAATGAAGCCCCGGTCAAACAAGGAAGCCAGAGATGACGAGATTTGCAACCGTCTACCTCGCGTTTGATCGACTCTCTTCACTCTCGTGAACTCTCGTATACCGATGCATGGCGATCGTGAGCTGGTTCTAAATTTTATGAGGTTGATGAGAGTTTCAACTCTCATCAGCATCTCTTGTTTTCGTTTGTTTGGGCCATGAGAGTTGAGAAAACTCTCATGCACACTCTCGCTTGCAACTTTCCGATCAATTCTCATCCTCATTTGACCAGGGGCAGGGCTTAAAGTACATGCGATTTGTATTTTGGTTCGTTTATTCCGTTTATTTTGGAAGAAATGTTCGACCATTTATAACAAACATACGAAACTATACAAAAATAACGAACGGAAACTAATAAGCTATCTTTCTCGATTTCGGGTTTCGCTGAATTTAATAAAGAATAAATGGTCAGTTGCTTTAGGGTTTTGTTGAACCTTAAGCCTGCTGCACACGGGCTAAGCTCTTGGCTGAGCTAACCTCCAAGAGAGGTCGTAGATCTTTGTCTTAGCAAAAATCATGCGGTGTACACGAGAGAGTGTGGCTGATCAAACGGCCACGAGAGGTCGTTACCTCAGTCAAGAGCTCTTGTGTGCGGCAGGCTTTAGTAAAGATTAAAGAATAAATTGTCAGTTGATGTTATCGTCAGACAACGTTTACCACATCTTTTTCAACTTCAAATATCGTAAATGCGAATCTGAAATCGCCAATTAAGTCGGCTTGAAAAATATAGCGCGGTTCAAAATGTACTTTGAACAACTTTCAACTGTGTATTGGCCTATGCCCTATAGTCTCAGTGCGCTGTCAGTGCGCATGCAAAATTACAGACTGGGTACGAGTCCGGCCCACCTGTGTATAATTATGAGTTCCTATATTTAGCGGGCTTTATATTAAATATTCGAGACAACATGTACAGGTAGATGGTCAGAGATAGGGATTGTAATATCTCTACTTTTAGATATTTTATTTTATTGAAACCTTTGCTTTGTAAAAACATCAACCTCGCTCTTTATAGTTGTTATCTCGAATCTGTCCATGCCTCGTGTTCGCATGTCCACTAGTCATACCATATATGGTATTGTTTTGCCCAACATAACAACTAAATATTAACCTTATACACTACATATACTACCACCCACTCCCTTTTTTTGAAGTTCCTTTATATATTTAAAGTTCAACTTAAAGGCTGTCCATATCGTTGTGGTAGTCTCCTTTCACGGCTTGATCTTCTGGTTACATGCAGTAGCGCCAGCTACAATCGGTTTTGGTCATCTCCAGTCCGATTCTGGGCTTGGTTATTGTTGGCAGTTGCTTCGTACTTGTCATCGTCACTGTGAGTATCAGTTTGGTATTGTTTTGTTTTGGAATGCGTTTAAAATGCAATACATTCTTGGTGATGGTGTGTCCATTCCTGTTTTGTGCTGTGACTTGTGACTTGTTTCTTGTAATTACTGTGTATGGTGCAGTACTAAATCTAGGTGTCAACTTGTTACTATGTCGTTGTTGTCGGACGAGTACACAATCGCCTACTTTGATGTCACTCGTGTTTATGGAACGTCTATATATGGTCTGCGTACCGTTTGTTGTATTGTTGTTTCATGTTCTCGTTTTCACGAGCTTGTTTTTGCTTGTTTACTACAGCCTCGTCCCCAGGCGCTTGGTTTACTTAATACTACGCGGCTACGTGGGGCGCGCGCGGGAGACACGCGGGAGACACACTCGTCCTGCGCCGCGCTACGAACCCACGCAATATCCACGCATCCGAGTTTCACCATGTGGAGCCTGGGGACGAAGCTGTGTTTACTATGTTTTGTTATATGATGACTGTAGATGCTTTAGTTGATCGCACAATTTCCACTTCTGGAAATCTAGAATATCTATCTATTTGAAGCAACGAAATGCATATTCTTCTGTTGCTTACGACTTTAATTAAATGAATACGGCTGTAAACGTAGTACCCAACGTTCTTTGCGAGCTGAAGATTTTGCTTTCTTATTACCGTAAATTACTTCGAGAGGCTTATGATCTGTTATAAGTGTAAACTCTTTGCCATACAAGTATAAGTGAAAGTGTTCTACACCCATACTATGGCAAGCGCCTCTTTTTGAGCTGGAGCTGAGAATACCTTTTCTCAACGTCTGTCACCGCTCGGCTTGCATATGATATTACCTTATCATCCTGTATTCCCTTAGAAATGCGTAGGTCTTTTAGTGGGGAGCTTAAGATGCACCAAATCTACGACGCGGACGCGACTAAAAAACAGTCGCTAATAATCGGAAATCAGTTTTACTTTGTTTTTCTCGTGTCTCTGACTTTCTTTACCAACAACAATCCATAATTTTTACCCGTGAAGTGAAACTGTGAGAATAGCGGCAGTTTTTCGTCACGTCCGCGTCGTAGATTTGGTGTATCTTAAGTGTCCTAATATTGATTCAAATACGTTGTAGAATAAGAAACAACATATTAAATCTCAAAAACTTCATTTCAAAAACAAGTTCGAAGTAAAAAGGATAAAGCTGTTCAAAAAACAGTTGAAGTTTTATGAAAATTTCAAAACGTTTTGTGAGACGTCCAAGATTGAGTTTTACAGTAGAGTACGTATAATAACATACCTACTTTATATAGTTGGGCAATTGATAATTTATAGATAAAAGTAAAAATCATATCACTATTTTATCATTTTGCACAAAAAATAAAATAAATATAGTGTTTCGTGTTACCATGGTAACAGTATTATCATTGTTTGATATCATTGAACTAGATATACATGGAATGCTACCTTCATAGAAACTCGTCTAAGATCGCATGAAGCCAAATTTGGGTCAAAACACGCGTGTTTATGTCGCCAGACTTCCGGCGAGACCACTTCAGGGAGTGAGCATGCCTTTTTGCTAAAAAAGGTCGGAGTGCATGTCAAAGCTAGCTGGATAAACAAAGAAGAAATTAAAGTTCCTTTTTTAGATTTTCTTAAAGGTTCCATGGATATTTTTATATCGATCAAAATATTTTACAGTGAGGCCTGTTTCAAACGTCGCATTTCGCATGTGTCGAATACAATTGTTTGTATTATCTGCATGCAAAATTCGACGTCTGAAACGATTAAATTCGACGTTTTTAATTGCGGTCGAATTTTGATTGAATTCGACCCGACCGGTCGCATTATGCGACATAAGTGCGAGCTAAATGTGACGTGGTTTCAGACGTCGCATTTTGCATGTGTCGAATTCAATTCGGCGTGGGTGGGGCTCGCGAAAAAAAGTCTGGAACGAGGTAAAATGAGAGACGTCATGTAGTGTTATTGAAATGTCATAGTGTCACATTTTCCCGCGCGTTTGTGGGGAAAATTAAAAATGGCGAACGAAGAAAATAAAGAACTGGAATGCAACAAAGAATCTTAGTGTATAGCTTGCGGGGAGACAACCAAATACGTTTGTATCCAGTGTACAACTGCTGTATGTAACCGTTGCTCAACTTTTGAACAAAATGAAGAGAGCAAGGGCTGGGCTGCTGGAAAAGCCGTCGGATACTGCTTGGATTGTACGATAATTAGATCTGCCAATGTCAAATACGGTGATGAAAACCAGGACGAGAACAAGGAACCAAAGTTGGCGCCATATTGCGCCATACTGTGTATTTTAAAGCGAAGTACCGCTGATCACAAGGAACCAATTATGTGCGCATTTTCAATTATCTGCATGCAAAATTCGACGTTTGAAACAAACGTCGAATTTAATTGAATTCACTCGAATCAAATTCGTATTGTATTCGACACATGCGAAATGCGACGTTTGAAACAGGCCTAAGTTTCAGTTTTCTTTGTAGAATCAGTGTGGAAAACGAAAAAATATTTGCAAAACATCCAAGCCGAAAGTCAACAAACGAACTCTCACTGACTCTTTGGTACACTTTTATTGAAAAAGATCATTCAGCTATTACAAAAAATAAATAAAAAACACAAATAAAGTCTACTAGGAAGTTTTACCTGAATGAAAGTATTAATAAAAAACTTTGAACCTTGCGAAAATGTTTCTTTTATTAAACCGGTATTCAAGAATGCATGACCGATTGACGGCGTTCTTCACTTGCGTGAAAAGACTGGGAATATTGGAATAACTTTCAAGTTTGGCTTCACATTTCCGGTCGGAGGTAGCGTTCCAGGTATATTTAGTTCAATGTTTGATATGCATTGATTACGTCACAATTAAGGTAACATTTGCGCTTGCGTTGGCAAGCTTCCATATGTTGAAAATTAATTTCTGTTTTAATATATTTCTAGCTTTCGACTATGTTTTAGTCATCATCAGGAATGATGCGGTTACATTACAGGGATATTTATATGTGAAGATTAATATATATATAACATCATATATCCCTTGTGGTCGTTTGAGCACTCTGGCCCCAAGACATTTCACGCATGTCTGGATGCGCATGTGTCTGAGTATTGTACCACATGCGCTTGGTGAGGGCAAGAGTATGGTGTATAAATACGAAGTCACTCGCATCTAGACTGCGTTACAAGCTGCACTGACGAGCCGTTGAACGGCGAAACATGCATGTCTGCAGATTTTACTATATATGCTCCTTCACTTTGTGTTGTTGAGCACTCTGTGAGGTTAATTGGTGGCTATAAGCTATAATGCAAAAGCTCACTTCCCTTGTGGTCGTTTGAGCACTCTGGCCCCAAGACATTTCACGCATGTCTGGATGCGCATGTGTCTGAGTATTGTACCACATGCGCTTGGTGAGGGCAAGAGTATGGTGTATAAATACGAAGTCACTCGCATCTAGACTGCGTTACAAGCTGCACTGACGAGCCGTTGAACGGCGAAACATGCATGTCTGCAGATTTTACTATATATGCTCCTTCACTTTGTGTTGTTGAGCACTCTGTGAGGTTAATTGGTGGCTATAAGCTATAATGCAAAAGCTCACTTACCTTGTGGTCGTTTGAGCACTCTGGCCCCAAGACATTTCACGCATGTCTGGATGCGCATGTGTCTGAGTATTGTACCACATGCGCTTGGTGAGGGCAAGAGTATGGTGTATAAATACGAAGTCACTCGCATCTAGACTGCGTTACAAGCTGCACTGACGAGCCGTTGAACGGCGAAACATGCATGTCTGCAGATTTTACTATATATGCTCCTTCACTTTGTGTTGTTGAGCACTCTGTGAGGTTAATTGGTGGCTATATAAGCTATAATGCAAAAGCTCACTTCCCTTGTGGTCGTTTGAGCACTCTGGCCCCAAGACATTTCACGCATGTCTGGATGCGCATGTGTCTGAGTATTGTACCACATGCGCTTGGTGAGGGCAAGAGTATGGTGTATAAATACGAAGTCACTCGCATCTAGACTGCGTTACAAGCTGCACTGACGAGCCGTTGAACGGCGAAACATGCATGTCTGCAGATTTTACTATACATATATATATATATATGAACAAATTCTTATGGTTTGTTTCACTGTTAGTATATGCGTATTAGTGACCGGTCAAAAAAAGATTTTGACCGAGCCTAAAATCAAGTTGACCGTCATTTTGACCGGAGACCTATAATAATAATAATAATAATAATAATATTTATTCAGGAAATTACATGTTACAAGGTATTTTTCAACGAAGTCCTGTAAAGTTAAAAATGTTACACAAAATTATTACACACATACATTTACTGTCACAGTTATATAGTAAATATGAAATATGTAAAAATAGTTTTAAAAAAATGGATAATCCAAGTTCAGTAGTATTATTAAGTCCAAATATTAAATATGCTATAAGCCTAAGATTATTTCTGGCAACTGGCAAGATAGTTTTAAAATTTACAATGTTCCGAATATCATCATCCAAATCATCCCAAGCTCTCACCGCGTGGAAAGCAAAACGTTGCTTTCTCCATTCGGTCTTGACTTTTGGCAAATGTAGGTTATTCCTCCCGCGTGTGGAATAACTATGAATAGCACTGTTCCTTATCATTTCAAGTTCCACTTCCATAAGACCGTTTATGTATTTATACATGGCGATGCAACGATGTTGTTCACGTCTTGGATGTAATTTTGCCCAATGGAA
Organism: Trachythela sp. YZ-2020; assembly: GCA_016169945.1. Classification (NCBI taxonomy): domain Eukaryota; kingdom Metazoa; phylum Cnidaria; class Anthozoa; order Malacalcyonacea; family Clavulariidae; genus Trachythela; species Trachythela sp. YZ-2020. The sequence goes on along the minus strand of JADLSH010000120.1, from coordinate 652,648 downwards.
AGTTTGGAGTGCATCAGTGCATCAGTGGATGAATTTATCCTTGACAAACCCAGTATCATTTTCGCGGCCTTGTTTTGCAGGACCTGGAGATCATCCATGAGACATTTATTACTCTTGTCACCCCAGACTACGTCTCCGTAATCAAACAGAGGTAAAATTATTGCATGATAAAGAGTTACAAGTTCTTTCCGGGTAAAATGTGACGGACACGCTTCAGGATTCCAATACGCTGATTTATCTTGGAACTCAAAGCTTTAATGTGGTCTGACCAGGTCAAGTTTTCATGAATTGTGATCCCAAGATATTTCATGTTACTCGACTGTTTAATTTTTTTCCCTTGAACAATTAGCTCAATCGTTCCACAAGATTTTAATTTGCGGGAACTTCCTAAAAGAAGGAAATTCGATTTCTCAAAAAAAAACAATCTGTTATATTGGCCAGATCAGCATTAAGTTTGGATTCGACATCACTAATCATCGATGATGAGTAATAGATCACAGGCGGTGTCGTCAGCCCAGAGCATCACATTGCAAGATTTAAGGCATTGTGGTAAATCATTCACACGAACAGGATAAATAAGATGTGTGTAATATAGCTAATTAATATACCAATAACTAATCCAAATTAGAATAACTAATCGGTATTCAATATAGTTCACAAACACTATAGCACGCGTCTTTATCTCGGTTTATTGAGTCTTAAACACTACATTCTGGCGACGAGGATACACAATTGGAGTTAGTAAACACGTTTAGTCAATATACAACGTCGAAACATCGAATTTCAAAGCGCAAATTCGTATAAAAACAAGATTTTCGTGTGACCACGAGGAAGCCATTTCGCGCCATTTTCACAACAACAATATATTTCGATATATTTTTCGTATAAAGTTGTTCCTATCCATGGCAGCTACTAGTTTCTCCTTGCCGACATTCCCGCCATTCGATGTCCATGCCGATGGAAATACTGGTCATCGCTGGAAAAAATGGCTAGGCCGCTTTGAACGGTTGCTTGTGGCGATGAATATTACCGACAAAAAACAACAACGTGCGATGTTATTACATTTCGCAGGACCGGCTGTTGACGAAATTTTTGACACCCTTTCAGACACTGGCGAAGCGAAAGACTACGACAAAGCGATAGAAGCACTCAATGTCTATTTTATTCCGCACGTAAACACGGCGTTTGAAGAATATAATTTCCGCCAAGCGAAGCAAAACCAAAGTGAAACCCTAGATGCCTTTCATACACGTTTACGTCAGCTATCGCAAAATTGCTCGTTTACAGATGTCGATAAAGAGATAAAGAACCAAATAATCGTTGGCTGCTCATCGCAGAAACTTCGAAGAAAGGCTCTACGTGAAGACTCTACCTTAAAGAACCTTTTAGGCGCGGGGAGAGCCGAAGAAACGAGTCAAATACAAGCGCAAATCGTGGAGAAACAAGAGTCGAGTCAAAATATCAACGCCATTAAGACGGGCGCTCTCGAGAAACATAACCCCTCGCCTCGCGACATGAGAAAACCACAAAATCAACGTCAAGGCTCAAATTATCAAAGAAATTTCAACAAACCCCACACATCAACTTGCCGCAACTGTGCTTGCCTACCCCCATGCCCGAGATTGTCCAGCCAAAGGAAAAGAATGTCATTCCTGTAAAAAAACTGGCCATTTTGCAAAGGTATGCCGATCGACCCCTAAACACAAACCTTACGAACACCGGAACAGAGTCAACAACCTTTCTGAACAACCGAGTACTAGCCCTCATGAAGTCGACCCTGATTACATTTTCACTTTGAAAAACAATTCGAACAGCAAAACCCAACCCCCCAAATGCCAAGTGTTGGTTAAAGAGCACCTTATTGATGTCATTATTGATTCTGGAGCTTCGGTAAACATCATCGACGAGTCCACATACAAGCAGCTCAACCAAAGTAACACCCTACCTCTCAAGCAGCCTGAGTCCAACATCTTCCCCTACGGTACAAGTGTCCAGATACCCATTCTTGGAATGGTCATGGTTACCATTCAGTTCCAGTCCACAACTTTGGATGCCAATTTCTATGTTGCCAAGGGAACTGGTGGAAATCTCTTAGGTTGCCAAACAGCCGAACAGTTAGGAATTTTAAAGATAACCATTAACACAGCAGTTACCTCTAACAACGCTCGCATTGAAGATGAGTTCCCAAATTTGTTCGGTGGTATTGGGAAGATAAAGAACACCAAAGTCCAGTTACATATCGACACCGACGTTACACCCAAACAGCAAAAACATCGTCGAATTCCACACATCGAGAAGAAGAATTGGAAACAAGCCTTGTATCAATTTCTCCGCCAGTACAGAGCCACACCGCACAGCACGACGAATGTGTCACCATCCGAGGCCCTGAACAATCGAAAGTTGAAGATACCACTTCCGAGTATTCCAAAAACTCAGCAACAAGAAACTCAAGATCCAATGCGAAAGCGAGATCAAGAAAAGAAAGAAAAGATGAAGAAATACTCAGATCATCGACAACACTCGAAAACAACTGATCTGAAGATAGGAGACACAGTCCTGATCCGCCAACCAAGGAAGAACAAGCTTACCCCACCGTTTAACCCCAAACCATTTACTGTTGAAGCTCGGAAAGGAACTATGGTTACCGTCAAACGTGGTTCGAAGAAGATAACACGCAACATATCCTTCTTCAAAAAGATTGATAATCGTGTAACGGATAGTTCAGATGACGAAGAGGATGACGACGATTTTGATTACGACCGAACCGACGAAGTCCAACACAATCAAGAACCTGCTCATTTACGAAGATCCCAGCGAGAAAGAAGACAACCAAATAGACTTGGATTTGAACATTGAACTATCAATGACTATAGACACATATTGCATGTTAACAGTTGAAATTTGTTTCAGTTTAAATTCCTATTGTCGTTTCGGGCAGAGGAGACATTTTGAATAACATATAACGTGAAGAACAGAGAACCTATACTAATGTGGGGAGGGATGTAATATAGCTAATTAATATACCAATAACTAATCCAAATTAGAATAACTAATCGGTATTCAATATAGTTCACAAACACTATAGCACGCGTCTTTATCTCGGTTTATTGAGTCTTAAACACTACAATGTGGACCCAAGATGCTTCCTTGAGGTACACCTATCGACACTTGCATCGTAGATGATCTTTTGTTATCAACCATGGTGAAAATTGATCGATTTGTTAAATAAGACCGAAACCATGTCACAGTGTTATTTGAAAGTTCGGCATGGGTCAATTTCTGTAATAGCAGTTCATGGTTTACAGTGTCGAAGGCTTTGCTTAGATCATACTTAGATCTAGAAAAGCTGCCCAGTGATTTGGCCCGAATTCATACTTGTCAATATGTTATCCGTAATGTGAACGAGAGCTGCGTCGGTTGATCTTCTTGCTCGGAAACCGAATTGTTCTTTCGCAAGAATTTCCTTTGCAATAAAGTATTTATACAATTGATTGTGAACTGCTCGCTCGAGTAATTTACTGATCGTAGGAAGTATTGTTATTGGCCTGTAATTATTGACATTTGTCCGATCACCTTGCTTATGGAGTGCCGTGACTCGCCCGGTTTTCCAAGAGCTAGGGAAAGAGCCTGTCGTGAGAGATCGATTAAAGAGTGTCGTTAAGCTTGGTGCTATAACAGCTGCAGCATCCTTTAGCAACCTGGCACTGATACGATCGCACCCAATTGCCTTATTTTTCTGAAGTGCTTGCAATTGGTTTTCGATATTTTCTACTGATATAGGTTCGAAACAAAATTGTTCGGAAGTAGGAAATTCATCGTAAGTAGGAAATTCATCGTCAAGCAGATTTTGATATAGGATCGGTTCTTATTACGGATCGGAAATTCTCAGCCAATTTACTTGCGATTGAGCAAAAATACAAGTTCAGAGTTTCGGATATCGTCTGTGCATCCGAATAGATAATACCATTTGAGGCAATGCAAGTTGGGGTTGATTTAGTGTTACGACCAGTCACGTCATTGATGCTTTTCCACAGTTTATCGGGCGTATCCTTGTTTTTATCGATGAGCTCTTTGTAGTATTCTACCTTGCTTCGCTTCATTTAATTTTTTACGAACATCTTTAAATTCTAATATTGATTCCAATCTACTGTTCGTTTTGTTTTGACTGCACGACGATGATCGGCCGTTATTTTGAGCACGCCAAGATGCATACGAAATTTCATGTCATGCGGAATTAGTCTAGGACCTGTAATGAGTTTGTATGCATTTCATTTAGGACAGATAATGTCAACTATTTTAGGGTAAAATGACCATGACGGACAACAAAACCCGTATCCGGGTCGAAATGCCTGAAAATGACCACGCCCAGAAACGGCACTATCGACATAGCTCTATCTCCTGAACCATGAGAGCTACAGACATTCTGAAGTGCTTATAGTGTTTAGAGTGGTCACTTTTAGGGGTGGTCATTGGAGAGTGAAATGTATCTAGGTATAATATTTTACAAGAAAATGACTATGCACATCCCATGTAAACTGCTAATTATACATCACATACTTCATACACCCTAGAAAGGCTATATTTTCTTATTTCCTAAATATTTTTGTCATAGGATAAAAAACTATACTAATTTCAATATAATACTAAAAGATTTCATGAGGGTTGATATTGTTTTGTTGAGATATAATACAGTTAATTTCACTCCGCCAAAACACGATTTCAGCCATATTTCACCGTTTTATTTGCTTTTTATCACCGAGCCTCGCAAATATTATCCACAAGTTGTACTTGAACATAATGATAATTGACTAAAGGATAATTCAACCAAGTTTCGTAAGGTTTTGAAGTAGTGCAGTGTGTTTATCTTCGATTCGATATTTGTAGAATCGATGTTTTGCTCAATTATCGCTCCGGTGAAATTTCTCGCCGCTGCTCCGGTGCAACGTCTCGCCGCCTGACGAAACTTGGTTGGATTATTCTTTAGTCAACCATCATTATGTTCAAGTACAACATGTGGATAATACTTGCGAGGCTCGGTGATAAAAAGCAAATAAAACTGCAAAGTATGGTGGGTTTTTTTTTTGGGGGGGGGATGTACAGTAAGTGAAATTAACTGTATCAGTATATCTCAACAAAACAATATCAACACTCATGAATTCTTTTAATATTATATTGAAACTATAGTTTTTTATCCTATGACAAAAAGATTTAGGAAATGGTTCAGGAGATAGAGCTATGTCGATAGTGCCGATTCTGGGCGTGGTCATTTTCAGGCATTTCGGCCCGGATACGCGTTTTGGCACATATGCCATGTTGTCCGTCATGGTCATTTTACCCTAAAACAGTTGAGATTATCTGTCGATCGTAAATGAAATGCATACAAACTCATTACTGATCCTAGACTAAATGAATTTCCTCGAAAACTATCACGTAAATTAATTGATCAATTCAAGCTATCATTAACAACATCTAATGACGACGACGCACATCAAGATAACCCGGATATTGATCCTACTCACGTCTCTAAAATTTGGCTACCTTCACCCTACCTTTGGTAATTATGGAACCCAACTAACCCGCTCATTTATACCCAGAATAACCCCTCTACTAAAACTAAAATGCAAATTCATCATTAACTGGAAAACTACTAACAGCAACTCGTTCCTGTCATGCAAAGGTAAAACACCAACTATAAATATCAAACTTGTCCTGGATGTAAAAGTAGCTAGATATATCGGTAAAACGGATCGCTGTTTCTACACCAGAATCAAAGAACACTCACTGGACAATTAATCTGAAATCTTTAACCACATCACATTATGCGAACATTTCCAACATATATCCTGATGACCAGAGGCGGCGTGGCTTAAAAATAGGGCGCGGGAAACCTTTCGCTAGGGGCCCACTGCTCACGTTGGGAGAGTTGGGGGGGGGGGCGTCATTTGCTGAGAAGAAAAATAGGATTAAATACAAAATTAAATTTTTGTTCATTAAATATCAGTGATTTATCCCAAATTTTTAATGAAGGGCCCAAAACTTTATAAACATTGTAGACCTTTGCATGCTTGGGGCCCACAATTGCCAGATTTCCGGGGGCCCACCGGGAAATCTCCCGGTGTCCCGGTGGGTCACGTTGCCCCTGCTAATGACGAAAATAACTCAACTCCAAATTGTATACTACCAGAATATATATTTAATAACTCTAAAATTATAGACAAATCTGATCATTGAGCCTTATTGCTTTTTAAAAAATCGCTTGGCATCACACGTTTTAAACCTGAACTTAATCACGGAACTAAAGCATCAAAAGATATGTAATAATATTCACCTAGCGCTTTAATGTCTAATCTCTTTAATGTATACTATATATATATATATATATATATTACTCTTCTTAAATTACTTACTCTTCACATATAAATATCCCTGTAATGCATGTAACCTAGCATAATTCCTGATGATGATTAAATCATAGTCGAAAGCTAGAAATATATTAAAATGTTTATTTTCGTAGTAACCATTGTTTTATATTTTGTAAAAATACTCAGTGGTTCCGTAATTTTTGTTTATATTCTTTCAATTTTGATTTTCCGGTCAGCTTGTAGCCTGCTCGCAACCTGAAATTTTGAAGGGGAAGTTTCAATTCGTTTGATCAGTCAAATTCAATACAACTAAAGTATAGATGTGCGCGATTTTTGCAAACTCTCATATAATAGGCAATATTCACTGAGCAAAGTTTTTAAACCTAGGAAGTCAGAGACTACATGATTGTCTGACTGAGGCCAAATAGGCATATCGGGACACATGCATGGTTGACACATGGTATTTAATGAAAATTCATAAGGATATGGGATGCTCGAATGCACGGCCAAAACGAAATGACGTCATATATTTCCGCACCCTCCAAGAATTTGTCAAGCTCTCCCCAATCAAACCGATCTTACGCGGTCAATGCATATTGCATGTTACATAAAAAATTCGTGTTTCTAGACTCACGAAAAATAGGGTAAAGGCTTTGTAAACTCTTCTCATACCAACTTAGAAACACGGCGTCCCGGCCAGGGAGGCCCAGGGTAGCATCCCAATGAAAGTTATGAAACATCTACACTTCATTCTCCCGGGAGTTCCTATTCAACACGGGCCGGTGTTACAGCCGGATAAGGCAAGATCGCACGGTCCAGTGGATGGTGGTTTTAAGAAACTTTGTTCTGGACTACGGTTCTGGAGACCACAATACATATACATCGTTTGTATGAATCAACCAACAATAACCACTTTGGAATATTGCAATAAAAATAGTAAAATGCAAAGCAGAGTTGTTAGTTTGTTTATGTCCCGTGGTGATTGGAATGTCCCTATCAGAAAGAAGGTCTGGTTATTCTGTCCTGGTTACCATAACGACATGATGTCATGGTGATTACTCAGGAGTCAGTTTTCATATTTCAGAACAGAAAAGAACTATATTAATTAAATGTTGCAAAAGATTAGGTCGAAAAGATCATAGCTTCACGTGTATTTTGTAGAGTATGTAAATTCTTTCGATCTGTGGCAGTATATATGTTTATGTTTACATTGCTAACGACATACATTTAATTCTTCGATGGACGTTTGCGTACTTTTGCCACATTTTTTCAAAATTTCTACCTTCCAACAATTAAAAAAAATCCAAATAGGCAATACTTTAATTGTGGCATGGGTTTTTGTTATGAGTGAACACATTATAAGCAAAACTTTCATTCTAGGCTTCGCACAGGTTTGACACTTCGCACTTGCAGCAAGTTTATATAGGCGGCTTTCACGTTGTCAGGTTTCGTTCAGAAATGCAGTTCTTAAAAATGTCAAGTTATAAATTATTATTTTCCCAATTAAGCTCAAACCCGATTTTACAGCTACTACAGCTTATACTTCAACGCTTTCTATCACATAAAATATCTGCCAAATGGCGTGCATGACTACCATGATATGAGTGGCACACAAATGACAGAAATGGTCAATATCCTACTGGTAGTTAATAGTGAAATGCAAGTTGTCACTTTCGGATGTCAAAGTAAAATATTCTAAGACAATTTAATATGTGGCGGCTACTGTGATGGTATTAATAGGGCGACAAATCTTGGAAGGTCCGACCATGCACCTCGGATGGGTCCAACTGTCTACGGTTTCGCAATTTAACTGCAAAACGGTAGTTAAATAGTAGTTAACAGTTTTATACAACCTATCCCAGGTGTATATTATCTAAAATTTGGCGAAAATGCGATTTAAGGTTCGTTGAATAAATACTTATGTTGAAATGCTCAGCTCGAGTGCTTTGTTTGTAGGCAAGTTCTTGCGCAATTTTGGTATGGTAAAGCGAGCTAGATAACCGGGTGAACAATTCTATCGCTCGCCTTGATATAGACACACCCGAGACCGCTTACACGCTTAATTTCGGACACAGAGTGATGCATGTTAGGCAAAAGTATATTAGTAGACAAATTTTGAGCATGAATCTCGTTTTACTTCGCTGTTATTTTTCTTGCTAAACATGCCCAGAAGGGAACAAAGAAAAGAATGAAGAGGATAATATCGGTTGAGTGAAACACGGGCTATGTTCACGGTTTTCTGTGCGTGCATTTTCACATAATATGGCTATGTGCAGAAATTGCGTTGCAATTAAGTTGCAGCAAAAATTCAGCCGCGTGTAAAATGGCCTTAAACATGCGTCCTATCGTTTCGGCGATCATTCAACAGATGAGAAGGGTACATGGGACGGCTGTGCTTGCGATGTCAACAGAATTAATGAGATTTATCCATACTTGTCATTTCAAATTTACTAAATGTCGACTTTGTTACTGCAGATCAATATTTTAGCACAAAACAATACTTATAGTAATTTTTATTCCCAAAAATTATCGATTCCCTGGCAGTAAAGCATATTAATCAAACTACAAATGAAAGTTTATTGGATTAAATGAATGTTGATTGGATTGTCCAACTCATCCGCGTACCCAGGCTTTTCCCTCTTGTGGAGATAAAATTATCTCCCCAAGAGATAAGAGCCTGTGAAAGAGGTTGTGTCCAACTCTCTTGACTTCTTGTCGGGCTAACTATCGACTTTTAAAGGGCTTATGCAGCGAAAATTCGGTTCGAGTGAAACTCTCTTATTAAAGAGAACTTTTGAAGTTATGAAGATTGACGTTTGGAGCTTTTCCATATCCCACTTCGTTCTTGAGATATGAAGATGTGTTTGATATGTAAATAACATCACTGTGACATCACACTGCATAATGAATTGTTGGAAAATAACGAATATCTTTGAAATAATTGAATTAAATCACTTGAAACTCTGCATGACTTGTGTGGTGTCCTGCGATAGGCAGAAACAAATGACAGTTTAAAGGCGATTGGTTAAATAATCTCAGAGGTATTCGTGATTTTCCAGCAATTCATTATGCAGTGTGATGTCACAGTGATGTTATTTACATATCAAACACATCTTAATATCTCAAGAACGAAGTGGGATATGGAAAAGCTCCAAACGTCAATCTTCATAACTTCAAACGTTCTCTTTAATAAGAGAGTTTCACTCGAACCAAATTTTCGCTCCATAAGCCCTTTAAGCGATTTAAAAATTTGGAACATAGAGACTCGCTGTCTAATGCGAATGCACGTTAGATATTTCGATCAATCAAATATTATGTTATGCCGAACATTCTGCGGCTCTTCTTAGTATAGCTCAAAATTACTCCAATGAACTGTTTTGTAAAGTTGTCAGCAAGTAAAGTAAAGTTTAAAAATGGTCTTTTCGGCAACAGCTTTCTAGAGTAATTTTGACAGTAATGTTCCATAATTTTCAAATAAATAGGAAGTAATCATTTTAGCTTGAATTAGCAAGGGAAAATTTATCTAAGCAATTAACAGCAATCTAAAAGAAGGAAAATATTTCTTCATTGTTTCAACTGGCTATTCTTACAAGAGAGAGGTAAAATTTATTCTCTGCCCATTAAACATTCCTTTAAATTCTTCATGTAGAACTTCGACTCTTCAATATTTAAATCCCCCACTTAATTAGCGTGCATGGTGATATCATTCATATGTAAATCATACACTCAATGATTAGTAACAAGTAGAAGGACTTGAAGTGAGCAACGCCAAACGTCGCTGACTCTCTTGGTGGAAAGACATCACAAGCTAATGTAAGTTTACGATAACTACAAAAACTTTTCCCGTAGTCATGTTTGGATATTTGAAAGTTTTAAATGAAGAACTACAACTAAGCAATTTGTTTAAGTTTAATTTAACCATTCCCAGAGAATTCCTGCTAAAAATTCCAGCGTTCAAAAGATACTTATTTATAGGGCGGGCGATCGTTCGCAGATAAATGAGTAGAGTTAAATTAAAGTTCAGTTCTGTATTTATTGTTTGTTATTGCCCATGAATGAAAGTAATGATCCTGAATCGACTCGGTAAGACACGAAGGAAAACCGAAATTATAAACAAAAGATATACCTTAAAAACTTAATAAATATATTGTTATGTATGGTAGTCATGTTTATAATAATTTCCAGTGAAGACCACCAAGAATGCTTTATGTCATTTATAATTATTTGAGATTCAACGTTTGAGCTCTTAGTTACTGCACGATCAGACGATAATATAGCTGTGAGTGTTTCCACGCCTTTCTCTGAGATACAAACTGATTTATCTGATCTCTTTTCAACAGATTGACATCAATTTTATTCACCATGAACAAGCAAGTTGTTATCGCCGTTCTCATGGCTGTGTTGGTCTGTACCTTGGCCAAGCCCAGATGGGAACCAAATGCTGAGGAAATTAAAGATGATGAATACAATGCTGCACCCCAGAAACGAACTGTATCTGATTCGCAACTTGAAATGATGCAATGCTTCTTCCTGTGTGAGATGTACAACAATCTTGGCAAATCTCCTAATGTAGGGTGCGCGAATTGCGGGTACGATGGAAACAGTTTTTATTACTAGCGACATGCTGTAATTTGGAGGCAGTTTAGAAGCATAAAGACAAGATGTGACAATTCATCGTTTGCATATCAGCAGACATAATTTTAGTGTTTGTAATAATAATAGTGTTTGAAAATTCGTCAGAACTGCCTTGTAAAACTGTTTTCAAATAAAAACTGAATATAATCATAAAAGATTCATCCCGATTATTTCAATTTACTAACTCAACATACTTCAATGCATTTCCTGAGTAAACAATACAGAGAATCTGGATGGGCCCCAGGGCCGGATTAACGTCGCGCGAGCTGGCCCGTGGCAGATTTTCAGCGCGAGGCCCCCAACCCCAACCCCCCTCGTTATGAAAACCTTTGAATTCAAAGACACACAAAATTGTTAAATAATTGTTTTCAATTTTATCCGCAAATCACCGCAATTTCGCTGGGGCCAACTGCCAACCCTAGGGCGCCTAAATGCGCGAGGTCCCTAAATTCGCGAGGCCCCTAAATTCGCGAGGCATCTAAATTTGCGAGGCACCTAAAATGGGCGTGTCCCAATAGAAAATAATAATAATAAATGGGCGTGCTCTCGTAAAAATGGGCGTGACACAGTAAAGCGCGAGGCCCCCATAAGCGCGAGGTCCGCGGCATATGCCGCATCTGCCACGTGGTTAATCCGGCCCTGATGTGAACGCTTCAATTGACGTTGTACGTACAACGAGGACGGTGTTCAGATTACTCTTGGGACTTCAAATTATGCAAAGTCTTTGATTTGGTTGGAAAATTATATTGTTCTCACGTCGCCGTCCTAGATCAAGCCGTCCTAGCTTGCTTAAGCTCCCTAATGAGTCATTACAGTGAGTCATTAATTAACTAGTCGGCATCCCTTTGACTCGCCATACAGGGTGTATCATAAAAAACGCAACCACACTTTAAAACTTAATTACGTATTCTTTTCAAATCAATCGTTGTTTATGAAAACGTTTACAACTCTCTCAGAGTGCGCCTCAGCTTGCTTGTCGTTTTAGCTTGAATTAGCGAGGGAAAATTTATCTAAGCAATTAACAGCAATCTACAAGAAGGAAAATATTTCTTCATTGTTTCAACTGGCTATTCTTACAAGAGAGAGGTAAAATTTATTCTCCGCCCATTAAACATTCCTTTAAATTCTTCATGTAGAACTTCGATCGACTCTTCAATATTTAAATCCCCCACTTAATTAGCGTGCATGGTGATATCATTCATATGTAAATCATACACTCAATGATTAGTAACAAGTAGAAGGACTTGAAGTGAGCAACGCCAAACGTCGCTGACTCTCTTGGTGGAAAGACATCACAAGCTAATGTAAGTTTACAATAACTACAAAAACTTTTCCCGTAGTCATGTTTGGATATTTGAAAGTTTTAAATGAAGAACTACAACTAAGCAATTTGTTTAAGTTTAATTTAACCATTCCCTGAGAATTCCTGCTAAAAATTCCAGCGTTCAAAAGATACTTATTTATAGGGCGGGCGATCGTTCGCAGATAAATGAGTAGAGTTAAATTAAAGTTTAGTTCTGTATTTATTGTTTGTTATTGCCCATGAATGAAAGTAATGATCCTGAATCGACTCGGTAAGACACGAAGGAAAACCGAAATTATAAACAAAAGATATACCTTAAAAACTTAATAAATATATTGTTATGTATGGTAGTCATGTTTATAATAATTTCCAGTGAAGACCACCAAGAATGCTTTATGTCATTTATAATTATTTGAGATTCAACGTTTGAGCTCTTAGTTACTGCACGATCAGACGATAATATAGCTGTGAGTGTTTCCACGCCTTTCTCTGAGATACAAACTGATTTATCTGATCTCTTTTCAACAGATTGACATCAATTTTATTCACCATGAACAAGCAAGTTGTTATCGCCGTTCTCATGGCTGTGTTGGTCTGTACCTTGCCAAGCCCAGATGGGAACCAAATGCTGAGGAAATTAAAGATGATGAATACAATGCTGCACCCCAGAAACGAACTGTATCTGATTCGCAACTTGAAATGATGCAATGCTTCTTCCTGTGTGAGATGTACAACAATCTTGGCAAATCTCCTAATGTAGGGTGCGCGAATTGCGGGTACGATGGAAACAGTTTTTATTACTAGCGACATGCTGTAATTTGGAGGCAGTTTAGAAGCATAAAGACAAGATGTGACAATTCATCGTTTGCATATCAGCAGACATAATTTTAGTGTTTGTAATAATAATAGTGTTTGAAAATTCGTCAGAACTGCCTTGTAAAACTGTTTTCAAATAAAAACTGAATATAATCATAAAAGATTCATCCCGATTATTTCAATTTACTAACTCAACATACTTCAATGCATTTCCTGAGTAAACAATAAAGAGAATCTGGATGGGCCCCATGGCCGGATTAACGTCGCGCGAGCTGGCCCGTGGCAGATTTTCAGCGCGAGGCCCCCAACCCCAACCCCAACCCCCCTCGTTATGAAAACCTTTGAATTCAAAGACACACAAAATTGTTAAATAATTGTTTTCAACTTTATCCGCAAATCATCGCAATTTCGCTGGGGCCAACTGCCAACCCTAGGGCGCCTAAATGCGCGAGGTCCCTAAATTCGCGAGGCCCCTAAATTCGCGAGGCATCTAAATTTGCGAGGCACCTAAAATGGGCGTGTCCCAATAGAAAATAATAATAATAAATGGGCGTGCTCTCGTAAAAATGGGCGTGACACAGTAAAGCGCGAGGCTCCCATAAGCGCGAGGTCCGCGGCATATGCCGCATCTGCCACGTGGTTAATCCGGCCCTGATGTAAACGCTTCAATTGACGTTGTACGTACAACGAGGACGGTGTTCAGATTACTCTTGGGACTTCAAATTATGCAAAGTCTTTGATTTGGTTGGAAAATTATATTGTTCTCACGTCGCCGTCCTAGATCAAGCCGTCCTAGCTTGCTTAAGCTCCCTAATGAGTCATTACAGTGAGTCATTAATGAACTAGTCGGCATCCCTTTGACTCGCCATACAGGGTGAGTCAGAAAAAAGTGATGCCGTTGAAATTAAATACAATAGGGTACAATAGATTCTTTGAAAGAAAATGCAAATATGAAGTTCAATTTCAAAAGGTTCACTATTGTATTAAATTTCAAAGGCATCACTTTTTTCTGACTCACCCTGTACAGGGTGTATCATAAAAAACGCAACCACACTTTAAAACTTAATTACGTATTCTTTTCAAATCAATCGTTGTTTATGAAAACGTTTACAACTCTCTCAGAGTGCGCCTCAGCTTGCTTGTCGTTTTAGCTTGAATTAGCGAGGGAAAATTTATCTAAGCAATTAACAGCAATCTACAAGAAGGAAAATATTTCTTCATTGTTTCAACTGGCTATTCTTACAAGAGAGAGGTAAAATTTATTCTCTGCCCATTAAACATTCCTTTAAATTCTTCATGTAGAACTTCGACTCTTCAATATTTAAATCCCCCACTTAATTAGCGTGCATGGTGATATCATTCATATGTAAATCATACACTCAATGATTAGTAACAAGTAGAAGGACTTGAAGTGAGCAACGCCAAACGTCGCTGACTCTCTTGGTGGAAAGACATCACAAGCTAATGTAAGTTTACAATAACTACAAAAACTTTTCCCGTAGTCATGTTTGGATATTTGAAAGTTTTAAATGAAGAACTACAACTAAGCAATTTGTTTAAGTTTAATTTAACCATTCCCAGAGAATTCCTGCTAAAAATTCCAGCGTTCAAAAGATACTTATTTATAGGGCGGGCGATCGTTCGCAGATAAATGAGTAGAGTTAAATTAAAGTTTAGTTCTGTATTTATTGTTTGTTATTGCCCATGAATGAAAGTAATGATCCTGAATCGACTCGGTAAGACACGAAGGAAAACCGAAATTATAAACAAAAGATATACCTTAAAAACTTAATAAATATATTGTTATGTATGGTAGTCATGTTTATAATAATTTCCAGTGAAGACCACCAAGAATGCTTTATGTCATTTATAATTATTTGAGATTCAACGTTTGAGCTCTTAGTTACTGCACGATCAGACGATAATATAGCTGTGAGTGTTTCCACGCCTTTCTCTGAGATACAAACTGATTTATCTGATCTCTTTTCAACAGATTGACATCAATTTTATTCACCATGAACAAGCAAGTTGTTATCGCCGTTCTCATGGCTGTGTTGGTCTGTACCTGGCCAAGCCCAGATGGGAACCAAATGCTGAGGAAATTAAAGATGATGAATACAATGCTGCACCCCAGAAACGAACTGTATCTGATTCGCAACTTGAAATGATGCAATGCTTCTTCCTGTGTGAGATGTACAACAATCTTGGCAAATCTCCTAATGTAGGGTGCGCGAATTGCGGGTACGATGGAAACAGTTTTTATTACTAGCGACATGCTGTAATTTGGAGGCAGTTTAGAAGCATAAAGACAAGATGTGACAATTCATCGTTTGCATATCAGCAGACATAATTTTAGTGTTTGTAATAATAATAGTGTTTGAAAATTCGTTAGAACTGCCTTGTAAAACTGTTTTCAAATAAAAACTGAATATAATCATAAAAGATTCATCCCGATTATTTCAATTTACTAACTCAACATACTTCAATGCATTTCCTGAGTAAACAATACAGAGAATCTGGATGGGCCCCAGGGCCGGATTAACGACGCGCGAGCTGGCCCGTGGCAGATTTTCAGCGCGAGGCCCCCAACCCCAACCCCCCTCGTTATGAAAACTTTTGAATTCAAAGACACACAAAATTGTTAAATAATTGTTTTCAATTTTATCCGCAAATCACCGCAATTTCGCTGGGGCCAACTGCCAACCCTAGGGCGCCTAAATGCGCGAGGTCCCTAAATTCGCGAGGCCCCTAAATTCGCGAGGGATCTAAATTTGCGAGGCACCTAAAATGGGCGTGTCCCAATAGAAAATAATAATAATAAATGGGCGTGCTCTCGTAAAAATGGGCGTGACACAGTAAAGCGCGAGGCCCCCATAAGCGCGAGGTCCGCGGCATATGCCGCATCTGCCACGTGGTTAATCCGGCCCTGATGTGAACGCTTCAATTGACGTTGTACGTACAACGAGGACGGTGTTCAGATTACTCTTGGGACTTCAAATTATGCAAAGTCTTTGATTTGGTTGGAAAATTATATTGTTCTCACGTCGCCGTCCTAGATCAAGCCGTCCTAGCTTGCTTAAGCTCCCTAATGAGTCATTACAGTGAGTCATTAATTAACTAGTCGGCATCCCTTTGACTCGCCATACAGGGTGAGTCAGAAAAAAGTGATGCCGTTGAAATTAAATACAATAGGGTACAATAGATTCTTTGAAAGAAAATGCAAATATGAAGTTCAATTTCAAAAGGTTCACTATTGTATTAAATTTCAAAGGCATCACTTTTTTCTGACTCACCCTGTACAGGGTGTATCATAAAAAACGCAACCACACTTTAAAACTTAATTACGTATTCTTTTCAAATCAATCGTTGTTTATGAAAACGTTTACAACTCTCTCAGAGTGCGCCTCAGCTTGCTTGTCGTTTTAGCTTGAATTAGCGAGGGAAAATTTATCTAAGCAATTAACAGCAATCTACAAGAAGGAAAATATTTCTTCATTGTTTCAACTGGCTATTCTTACAAGAGAGAGGTAAAATTTATTCTCTGCCCATTAAACATTCCTTTAAATTCTTCATGTAGAACTTCGACTCTTCAATATTTAAATCCCCCACTTAATTAGCGTGCATGGTGATATCATTCATATGTAAATCATACACTCAATGATTAGTAACAAGTAGAAGGACTTGAAGTGAGCAACGCCAAACGTCGCTGACTCTCTTGGTGGAAAGACATCACAAGCTAATGTAAGTTTACAATAACTACAAAAACTTTTCCCGTAGTCATGTTTGGATATTTGAAAGTTTTAAATGAAGAACTACAACTACAAATTTGTTTAAGTTTAATTTAACCATTCCCAGAGAATTCCTGCTAAAAATTCCAGCGTTCAAAAGATACTTATTTATAGGGCGGGCGATCGTTCGCAGATAAATGAGTAGAGTTAAATTAAAGTTTAGTTCTGTATTTATTGTTTGTTATTGCCCATGAATGAAAGTAATGATCCTGAATCGACTCGGTAAGACACGAAGGAAAACCGAAATTATAAACAAAAGATATACCTTAAAAACTTAATAAATATATTGTTATGTATGGTAGTCATGTTTATAATAATTTCCAGTGAAGACCACCAAGAATGCTTTATGTCATTTATAATTATTTGAGATTCAACGTTTGAGCTCTTAGTTACTGCACGATCAGACGATAATATAGCTGTGAGTGTTTCCACGCCTTTCTCTGAGATACAAACTGATTTATCTGATCTCTTTTCAACAGATTGACATCAATTTTATTCACCATGAACAAGCAAGTTGTTATCGCCGTTCTCATGGCTGTGTTGGTCTGTACCTTGGCCAAGCCCAGATGGGAACCAAATGCTGAGGAAATTAAAGATGATGAATACAATGCTGCACCCCAGAAACGAACTGTATCTGATTCGCAACTTGAAATGATGCAATGCTTCTTCCTGTGTGAGATGTACAACAATCTTGGCAAATCTCCTAATGTAGGGTGCGCGAATTGCGGGTACGATGGAAACAGTTTTTATTACTAGCGACATGCTGTAATTTGGAGGCAGTTTAGAAGCATAAAGACAAGATGTGACAATTCATCGTTTGCATATCAGCAGACATAATTTTAGTGTTTGTAATAATAATAGTGTTTGAAAATTCGTCAGAACTGCCTTGTAAAACTGTTTTCAAATAAAAACTGAATATAATCATAAAAGATTCATCCCGATTATTTCAATTTACTAACTCAACATACTTCAATGCATTTCCTGAGTAAACAATACAGAGAATCTGGATGGGCCCTAGGGCCGGATTAACGTCGCGCGAGCTGGCCCGTGGCAGATTTTCAGCGCGAGGCCCCCAACCCCAACCCCAACCCCCCTCGTTATGAAAACCTTTGAATTCAAAGACACACAAAATTGTTAAATAATTGTTTTCAATTTTATCCGCAAATCACCGCAATTTCGCTGGGGCCAACTGCCAACCCTAGGGCGCCTAAATGCGCGAGGTCCCTAAATTCGCGAGGCCCCTAAATTCGCGAGGCATCTAAATTTGCGAGGCACCTAAAATGGGCGTGTCCCAATAGAAAATAATAATAATAAATGGGCGTGCTCTCGTAAAAATGGGCGTGACACAGTAAAGCGCGAGGCCCCCATAAGCGCGAGGTCCGCGGCATATGCCGCATCTGCCACGTGGTTAATCCGGCCCTGATGTGAACGCTTCAATTGACGTTGCACATACAACGAGGACGGTGTTCAGATTACTCTTGGGACTTCAAATTATGCAAAGTCTTTGATTTGGTTGGAAAATTATATTGTTCTCACGTCGCCGTCCTAGATCAAGCCGTCCTAGCTTGCTTAAGCTCCCTAATGAGTCATTACAGTGAGTCATTAATTAACTAGTCGGCATCCCTTTGACTCGCCATACAGGGTGTATCATAAAAAACGCAACCACACTTTAAAACTTAATTACGTATTCTTTTCAAATCAATCGTTGTTTATGAAAACGTTTACAACTCTCTCAGAGTGCGCCTCAGCTTGCTTGTCGTTTTAGCTTGAATTAGCGAGGGAAAATGTATCTAAGCAATTAACAGCAATCTACAAGAAGGAAAATATTTCTTCATTGTTTCAACTGGCTATTCTTACAAGAGAGAGGTAAAATTTATTCTCTGCCCATTAAACATTCCTTTAAATTCTTCATGTAGAACTTCGACTCTTCAATATTTAAATCCCCCACTTAATTAGCGTGCATGCTGATATCATTCATATGTAAATCATACACTCAATGATTAGTAACAAGTAGAAGGACTTGAAGTGAGCAACGCCAAACGTCGCTGACTCTCTTGGTGGAAAGACATCACAAGCTAATGTAAGTTTACGATAACTACAAAAACTTTTCCCGTAGTCATGTTTGGATATTTGAAAGTTTTAAATGAAGAACTACAACTAAGCAATTTGTTTAAGTTTAATTTAACCATTCCCAGAGAATTCCTGCTAAAAATTCCAGCGTTCAAAAGATACTTATTTATAGGGCGGGCGATCGTTCGCAGATAAATGAGTAGAGTTAAATTAAAGTTTAGTTCTGTATTTATTGTTTGTTATTGCCCATGAATGAAAGTAATGATCCTGAATCGACTCGGTAAGACACGAAGGAAAACCGAAATTATAAACAAAAGATATACCTTAAAAACTTAATAAATATATTGTTATGTATGGTAGTCATGTTTATAATAATTTCCAGTGAAGACCACCAAGAATGCTTTATGTCATTTATAATTATTTGAGATTCAACGTTTGAGCTCTTAGTTACTGCACGATCAGACGATAATATAGCTGTGAGTGTTTCCACGCCTTTCTCTGAGATACAAACTGATTTATCTGATCTCTTTTCAACAGATTGACATCAATTTTATTCACCATGAACAAGCAAGTTGTTATCGCCGTTCTCATGGCTGTGTTGGTCTGTACCTTGGCCAAGCCCAGATGGGAACCAAATGCTGAGGAAATTAAAGATGATGAATACAATGCTGCACCCCAGAAACGAACTGCATCTGTTTCGCAACTTGCAATGATGCAATGCTTCTTCCTGTGTGAGATGTACAACAATCTTGGCAAATCTCCTAATGTAGAGTGCGCGAATTGCGGGTACGATGGAAGCAGTTTTTATTACTAGCGACATGCTGTAATTTGGAGGCAGTTGAGAAGCATAAAGACAAGATGTGACAATTCATCGTTTGCATATCAGCAGACATAATTTTAGTGTTTGTAATAATAATAGTGTTTGAAAATTCGTCAGAACTGCCTTGTAAAACTGTTTTCAAATAAAAACTGAATATAATCATAAAAGATTCATCCCGATTATTTCAATTTACTAACTCAACATACTTCAATGCATTTCCTGAGTAAACAATAAAGAGAATCTGGATGGGCCCCAGGGCCGGATTAACGTCGCGCGAGCTGGCCCGTGGCAGATTTTCAGCGCGAGGCCCCCAACCCCAACCCCCCTCGTTATGAAAACCTTTGAATTCAAAGACACACAAAATTGTTAAATAATTGTTTTCAATTTTATCCGCAAATCACCGCAATTTCGCTGGGGCCAACTGCCAACCCTAGGGCGCCTAAACGCGCGAGGTCCCTAAATTCGCGAGGCCCCTAAATTCGCGAGGCATCTAAATTTGCGAGGCACCTAAAATGGGCGTGTCCCAATAGAAAATAATAATAATAAATGGGCGTACTCTCGTAAAAATGGGCGTGACACAGTAAAGCGCGAGGCCCCCATAAGCGCGAGGTCCGCGGCATATGCCGCATCTGCCACGTGGTTAATCCGGCCCTGGCCTCAAAGTTCGGTGCTGGGTCCGCTACTCGTCATCATCTTCATTAATGACCTACCTAAATCAGTCCAAAACGCCACCGTTGATATATTTGCTGATGATACTACGTTGTCACATTTAAGTCATTTCACCATCCACTGTGAATTGCAAGCGAGTGCCTGCGATATTTCGAAATGGTCAAATGAAAATATCATGGTCCTGAATTGTACCAAGACGAAAACCATTTTAGTAACAGGCAAGCGATTGAAAAAAGAAGGAGGTCGATCATTTTCAGCGATAGCAGCAGAGATTTGGAATAACTTACCTATAACTTTACGAACAGCTTCTTCCTTAAAAACGTTTAAATCAAACATTCTAAACTGATTTGATACGAAACAATACAAACTCCTAATTTTTATTTCTAACTTTTTTATCATTATAAATATAGTACATCATATATATATGTAATTTAGTTTTAATGAGGGTCACAAGTTTGTCAATTTATAGTAAGGTGTTACCCTCGTGAAATAAAGTTTTTATCTTATATTATACTATTGTCAACGTTCACACCATAGAGATAAGGGTCACACCAGACTAAACGCATGCGCAGGAGGCAGATAAAACGGGATTGCCATTTGAATTCCTCGTCCCGCCTGACGGTGACGGACATTTTTTGCCGATTTTGATCTATATTAGCAGTGAGTGATGTAGTTGGAACATATAAACAATACACATACAAGCGCGTGCACTTTAAGACGGGAAAATAGAGTACGGCAAAGGGGCGAAGGGGAAATTGGGGTTTTACATTTTGAAAGAATATTTTTTGGATAACCCCCCTTCTAGCTTAATACTGATACAAATAACTTTTTAACTGTACTAAAGCCTTCTATATCACGAGAAATATGTAAAGGAAAATATTTGAGCATACACACGAACTGAAATTAGAAATTTGCCTGAGTAGCAAATGGGGGTGAGCAGGGGGTGAGCATCATTAAATATTCAAACATCATTAGCATTTGGGGGTGAGCAAACATTAGCATACGAAGATCAGATGGGGGTGAGCATGGGGGTGAGCATGGGCCGAGCATGGGGGTGAGCATGGGGGTGAGCATGGGGGTGAGCATGGGCGTGAGCATGGTGGGAGCAAAGGTGAGCAAGGGTAAGCATCATCATTAGCATATGAGGGCCTAAGTTTCATTTTTCGCAACTGCTCCTGGCTAGGTCTAAAAATGTATATAAATAATCCATTCAATCGATAAACAAAATTTTCCAACACATACAAACATTAAGGCAAATAGATTTGATTGATATTTCAAAGAGAATAATCCTTTACTAAAAAGTAAAAACATCTAAAAACCAACCTTTAATATATAATAAGAGTTTGAGCGTGGCCAGTGTTCCCTAGACCACTGATACCTAGTCTGATCTACAATGACTCTGTTGAATTCATCCCTGCTTTCTAAAGCTAATAAATTCAAGACAAAGCACTCTCATTGGTGCTTCAAGTTGAATTCACAAATGAGAGTACATTAACTTGAAGCCATCAGCAGTTAGTTATGAATATGTTAATGAATTCAATAGAAGCACTGACCAGGGGCGTAGGAACGTATTCAATATTGGGGGGGGGGGGCAAGCTCACGAGGCACCACCATGGTTGGCGCCGAGCTAAAAAATTTTAAAATTTGAAGCCTCCAGATCGCCGGAAACGGCCGTTTCGGAGTCTTATCTACCTCTTTTAGTTAGCTTGTTCAGGGAACTAAGCTGTTTCCATCATTTTCATGAAAATTATTTTATTTTTTTCGGGGGCCGAAAGATATTCGTCCCCCCCTCCCCACTTCCTACGCCACTGGCACTGACTATAGACAGCGTATCAATCGTCTACAGAATATATATAGACCTTTGAAATGCGGGTACATATCACATAGTGTTCGTCCAAGCACGTTTACTGAAAATTATCAAGCAGATGTTTTGATTTCTTAAAACAATATATTGTAATTAACTATTCAAATATACATGAATACACGATTAAAGCATGCGTTACTGCCACACTAACACTATATAGAATGTAATATAAACTATACTAAGCATTTTTTTTGTCAATTTTAGATTGATGTTCATGATTTACATTTAATTCTGACACTAACAATTGAACACCTTAAAGTTTGGTCTTCAAAGAGTCCCGGTTTTGTGCTAATATAGTTTTTAGCTTGCAGGTTATAATAATCTAATAATTGCTTATAATTATACTATTTAGTACTTGATGTCATCACCCTTTTAGCACTATGCCACATTATGAGATATAAGAAGATAAAGAGGCGTCAGAATGTGAGACGAATGGAAGCTAAAGTTAGACAAGGTTTCACTTTCAAAAACTCAAGTTTTGATGAGACAGTAATACTGAAACAGAAAATTCATCCTTGATAACGAATATTTAATAAAATTGATATCAAAAATTTGTTCTTGCAAAACATATGTGCATGACCACCTCTTGTCACTTCTAACACCCCTCCATCTTTGTTTAATTTAATATTCATTATAAGAGAATAACAAAATAAAATGATAGAAAGTTGACAGATCATGCAACATTACTAGTATTTGCTTTGAAAATTTAAGCTTAATTTTATATTTTTTTACCAACATTATGACCAACATTCTTCAAACACATTGTGAATTATTTTCGTAGTTCCTTGCAAAATTGTTTAGTTCATCGATGTCAAGTTTTTGTTGTTAAATGGTAACTTCTCCTGCGTTCAACAACACTACAATTGCAGCACATTCGTATGTACATATAGTCATAGTAACAGTTATTTGATGAAACCTTGTTTAAATCTGATCCAGTAAATGCAAAGGTTTCAAATCCACAACCGTTTGCACTTCGAATCCTTGAACGGTCTTGTTATTATTACAATGTTCTTCCGTAACTTTCGAAGAAGCAAATAAGATCATAGTTCAAGCCAGTATACAGATTAATATCCTGTTAGTGTCATGAAGCAAGAGGTATTACGCCGTTAAAAACTAAAGCTCTTGTTTTTCATAAAAGAACTGTTCATTTTGTTGGTTAAACTTATAAATCAGAAACCGACGCATGATGCTCGAGGCATGTCTCTTAAATTCCTCCATCAAATACAAAAGCTATTCTTGTTTATAGTCTTGAATCCTCGACTATTATCGTCGGAACATTCCAAATTTTGTAGAATCACATTGCCCCCTTCACCTTCGTAATACTTAAAGTCTGTTTAATATAATTAAATTTCATTTCATACCAGATGCTTTCGCCGCTCTTAATTAACAAGCATGGCATGACTACAGTGTATATGTTCCGTTGGAAATGATGAATTGAAGGTGTACAGATTTTGTCGATAATATGGACCTGGTTGCTTTACCGACTTTAAGCTTTCGTACGTAGTATATCAACTATTAGTTCATTATTGATCTTTCATCAGGTCTAACACAGGAGTACGAGGTTGACGTTTTATATATATTCATAATGCCATGAATGTTCCACTAAGTCGCAGGATGTCGGTTGTTATTTTTCACATATATAAGTCAAAATTACTGAGCAATATCGTAATCTGAAAGAAGCTTTCTGCGTTACAAGTCAAATCCATCCTGTCTCCATTTCAAGATTGTGTTGCTCATGGTATTCCGATGAATAATTTTTGACTGATCTTTTTCTGTTAGGTGTTTACATTTTGCAGATAATAAGGACCTATTTTCTTGTCAGATGTTCGCACAATCAATTAAGCCACGGTTAAACGCTTTGGTGTCCATTTGTACAGTGCATCAGCAGTTGAATGATTTTTATGTCTTTCTACATTTCGGGTACATACGAATATAATACGCATGTTGTTCTTTCATCAATCCATGACAGTAGCACCAGGTTGGCGTTTTGCTTATGCCATATTTTTTGCTTCATACTGTTTGTTATCATGGTCCACTTGGTTTTAGAATGTTGGTCGAAGTTCAATGTTATTTTTTTACAAATACAGAACTAAGTAGTGAGCTATATAGTACAGACTAAAAGTTAGATGCTCACTACGTTATCACTAGTTTTTGTTGCAAGTTTAAACAAACTTATTTGAAAACGTAATCACCTTGTCAAAACATACGTACATTTTATTGGTAATTCATTATTTTATTTCGCAATAAGAAATTTTGTTTATTTTTGCTGAATATATGATCCTATATATGTTTAGCCTGTGCCAAGATGGAGCGTTTTCAAGTATTTTCTTTGAGAACGTTCTGAAAGTAACGATGTTTTTGGGAAATAATTTCAGCAAATCCATTAATTTTACAAATATATCTGCAGGTTTAGTATATGGAAATACATGAAATAACCCTGAATGGTATATAACATAAAATCACAGACCAACAATTAATTTGATAAATGATTTTAGGTGATTTCTTCTAAGATAAGTTTGCTTAAACTTTTTTGAGATTGGTAGTTGCATATAAACTAAAAAGAAAATGCAAACTATATATTTCAACAAACGGTGAAAATTCCGCAATACTATACTCAACATTTCCAGACTATAATGTAACATACGAAGACCGCCAATATATCAAAGAAATGTTGAAGAAATGTTATCTTGCTTTGTTCCAAGCGAGTTTTATTCGCTATAGTAGCGCATGCATGCACGAATCAAATGTATATAGATACTGCCAAATGCAATTTAAAACTCACAGAAATAATTGATTTTATGGTTTTTAAGGAATTAGTTTGAAAGAATTAAAGTTCACCAGATCTCCTAAAGTGTTGCTTTCACCAGCGATCTTTAAAATAGGCAGCCAGCAAACACTCTGTTATCCTCAAGAATCTGTACATACGTTACACAAGTACATAGCTACACAAACAAAAACAGAAGCACTTCAAATATAACTATTATAGATGCAAACCAATGATATATTTTACAACCATTAAGCTTGAAGCTCGAAAACAGAGTATTTGCTCGGTTGCGTATATTGTTTCGATATTGAAAATATATCTTTCTGCATCACTGATGGACTTTTGGTGAGTTTAAGGTAATTTTATTTCAATGAAATTGCATGCGATGAAAGTGGAATAATTTGCCGTAATAACAAAATGCCGTAATATGTCTGAAATATGCAGCAAGCCGGATAGCCAGATCTCGAACTCTGGTGCCCAGGCACCAACATTCGAGGACAGAGCGAGCGACCGTAATGACGCCAAGTAACAGAGATTAAATCCCAGTTCGAGTTCAAATTGATATACTTACGTCTATGCGATTTTATTGTTCTTTGTATTGTGCTCCGCATGTCAAACGTATCTTGTCCAACGCACTATCAAACTTTAGAAAAATATCTGCCAATTAGTGAGAAAAAACATCTGGATTTCAAACTTACCTAGAAATCCCGACAAACATGCAACACTATGTCTACTGGGTTCAGGCGAAGTATCAATAACGGCAATTTGGCGACCCTATCATAAACATTTCATTTTTCACTTAACGAAAGAGAAATAAACGATATTTCGCCACCGATATTTTTTTGTAGAAGCAGCCACACAAACTAGGAAACATCGCAATTACAGAGTCTCATCCTACAGTCAACAACGATGCAAAAGTCTAAACAACATTCCCGAAGCTAAACTACATTTTCTTCTATTTTCTCGCAGAGTTAGGCTACTACAGCAAATCTTGCTATCAAAAGGACACACAACTCTAAACAAAGCTAAACTACATGATTCCTTATTATTTCCTCGCAGGTTACAACTACAGCAACCGTATAACTTGGTATCACAAAATATCATTCTTGCATGACTGAAAGACGGAAATACATCTCCCAACAACAAATCAAAGCTAACTTTCTTTCTCGTGAAGTAACAACTACAGATACGTGGCCACCTAGTTATCACCAAATTTCATCTTTATTCAATTAACAAAGACACGCAACTCTGAACAGCACACTCCATGCTAAAACTATATTTCTTTCATTTTCCCTGCTGTCACAAAATCTCATTTTTACCAAACAGCTAGGACACACACCTGACTCATAAACTCACATTAAAAGTACTTTCACTATTTTTTTCTGTAATGTAACTTACTGAAACTTAGGAACCTTGTAATAAAAACATTTTCCCTAAGCAACTGGAAAACATGGTTAAGCAATGAATAAACTCAAAGGTGAATCTTTTCTCAAGGAAAATCTCTTATCCTTTCACCTGGTCGACTATTAAAATCGAAATTTGATAAACTCCTGCTCTGAGCTGCCACAGTAGATACAGTAGCTATTAGAAAAGCTGGCGAAAAATAGCTCTGTTAGAAAGATTTTTTCAACCGCATGCTAAGAATATTTCAATAAAAGCAGCTTCAAATACTGACTATCCTCACAAAAACGACGGCATTTTAACGATACATACGATACATGCTGCAGATTTAAGATTTGCAAACTAAACAAGGCTTCTTATCAACTTTAGGTTAATACAAAAAACCCAGAAAACATCTCACGAGATTTTTCTCTTATTTTTTCAATGTCATGTTTTTGAAACATCACGTCTTCTCCGTAGATGGTAAATGGAGCCCAGATCTCAATGGATCGATACGCCTCTTTCTCGTGTTTCTGAAAGAGGTTCATTGCCCTTCTTAAAGCTTCACAGACCGATGTTTCCCGGAACAGTTCGCCATAAAATGCTTCCATAAACTCCTTTGTGGCATAATCGTCAATGGGCCATAGTGTGGCGAGAACAGAGCGAGCTCCGGCCGCAAGAAATGCCCGAGCTATACCTATGACACCTTCCGAAGAAATTTCACCTTGCCCGGTATGACAGCAGCATAACACTACCAAGCGAGCTTGCAGGGAAATATTCGTAATATCTCGTTGTGTGAGAAGGTAGGAGTCCTGTTTAGCAACAGACGAAGACGGTTGAGTCAAGAAAATGTTAGGAGCAAGCATTATTTCACCTCGTTTTGGTTCGCCATGGGCAGCGATGTGGATTATACTAGCGCCACTTAAAAGTCCCAGTACAACCTCTTTTCTTGCTTCACGTCCCACCAAGGGTCTAGCTTCGAAAAGCTTTGAAAGACATTTAACTTCTTCAGTAGCACTAGGTAGGGCAGAGGGCGTAAATTCTCCGCCATTTAAGGAAACCTTTCCGACAGTTGGATTACCAACAAACAACGCAAAACCAAATTCAGAGTCGTGGGATCGTTCCATGCTAAACATCAGGGTGTGCAATGAAGGTGTAATTTGAACGCTGTAACTGTGGGATAAATGACAACCATTTTCATCAATCAGTGAAGAAAATGGAGCAAAGAACAATTGTTTGTCAGGAACAACTATGAGCTTACTGCCTTTAACGACATCTTTTACGGGTTCAATAAGAAGTTGAAACAATCTGTTTAAAGTATTTTCATTGTTTAAATCACTTTCGCCAGGAGTATTTTCAACCAAATTTTTAGGCTCGGATTTTTTGCTTGGCATTTCCAAGGGAAAAATCGTTTGGCTATACAAATTGGCAACTGAATCAAGTGTATAAAATGAAGAATCTCGATTCACATTTACATTTACCCTTCCAAAAAACTTACTTATCAGCTGCAGAAATGTTTCCAATCGTGCATCTGATTTTGGGACCCTAAGGATCACCTCGCCATTTAAAACCCAAACATTGAGAAAATCTTCCAAATCGAAAGCAAATACTAAAATTG
Organism: Trachythela sp. YZ-2020; assembly: GCA_016169945.1. Lineage (NCBI taxonomy): Eukaryota > Metazoa > Cnidaria > Anthozoa > Malacalcyonacea > Clavulariidae > Trachythela > Trachythela sp. YZ-2020. Next base: position 624,559 of record JADLSH010000120.1, on the reverse strand, counting down.
AGGTATCGTTACTTTCTACCTGGAGGATGTTCTGTATTTCCTCTATTTCTAGCTCCTCTTCTCTGTTCTCGATTCTCTTCCATATCGCATGTGCATAACCAAACATATGAGTATCCAAGGAATTCTGTTTTCTTTCAATGGAGCAATGGAGCTCTTTAGCCCTTCCAAGGTCAATTACTAATAATCCAGAGTCAATGCGTTCCAAAGCAATGAAACAACTCATCAAAATTTTATGGATCGTGAAATATTGTTTGGTGAATGACAGCTTATTTTGATCTGGAACGGAGTTTAAAAATATTGTGTCAAAGAAGCTAATAGATTTCATTAAGTATAATGCAGCACCTTCATACTCACCTAAACATCGATAGGCATTTCCCAAATTGCCATTACCCATTGCTATTTGAGACAGATCGCCAATAGCAGTGCTTATTTCTAAACCTTTTTTGTAATAGTCAATTGCCTTTTCATATTCACCTGAACTAAAATAAGCATTGCCCAAATTTCCATTGTCACTTGCAATTCCTGACCTATAGCCAATAGCAGTCCTTATTTCTAAACCATTTTTGTAATAGCCAATGGCCTTTTCATATTCACCTAAACATCTATAAGCATTGCCCAAATTGCCATTGTTATTTGCAATTCCTAACCTATAGCCAATAGCAGTACTCATTTTTAAACCTTTCTTGCAATAGCCAATGGCCTTTTCATATTCACCTAAACTAATATAAGTATTGCCCAAATTGCCATTGTTTTTTGCTATTCCTGACCGATTGCCAATAGCAGTACTTATTTCTACACCTTTTGTGTAATAGTCAATGGCCTTTTCATATTCACCTAAACTAAAATAAGCATTGCCCAAATTGCCACTGTCACTTGCAATTCCTGACCTATCGTCAATAGCAGTACTCGTTTCTAAACCTCTTTTGTAACAGTCAATGGCCTTTTCATATTCACCTAAACTAAAATAAGCATTGCCCAAATTGCCATTGTTATTTGCTATTCCTGACCGATCGCCAATAGCAGTACTCATTTCTAAACCTTTTTTGTAATAGCCAATGGCCTTTTCATATTCACCTAAACTATGATAAGCATTGCCCAAATTACCATTGTTACTTGCTATTCCTGACCGATCGCCAATAGCAGTGCTTATTTCTACACCTTTTGTGTAATAGTCAATGGCCTTTTCATATTTATCTAAACTAAAATAAGCATTGCCCAAATTGCAATTGTTATTTGCTATTCCTGACTGATTGCCAATTGCGATGCAAATTTCTAAACCTTTTTCGTAATAGTCAATGGCCTTTTCATATTCACCTAAACATCTATAAGCATTGCCCAAATTGCCATTGTTATTTGCTATTCCTGACCGATTGCCAATTGCAATGCAAATTTCTAAGCTATTTGTGAAAAACTTAATAGCCTTTCCATACTCTCCTAAGTGTAAATAGGCATTACCCAACTTCCCACTGCCTGTTGCCATTCTTGGAGAATTGCCAATTTCAGTACAAATTTCTAGACATTTTTCATAATACTCAATAGCTTTCTCATACTTTCCTAAACTAAAATAAGCATTGCCCAAATTGCCACTGTCACTTGCAATTCCTGACCTATCGTCAATAGTAGTACTCATTTCTAAACGTTTTTTGTAATAGTCAATGGCCTTTTCATATTCACCTAAACTAAAATAAGCATTGCCCAAATTGCCATTGCTACTTGCAATTCCTGACCTATAGCCAATAGCAGTACTGATTTCTAAACCTTTTTTGTAATAGTCAATGGCCTTTTCATATTCTCCTAAATTAAAATAAGCATTGCCCAAACTGGTATTCTTACGTGCTATTTCTGACCGATCGCCAATAGCAGCACTCATTTCTAAACCTTTTTTGTAATAGCCAGATCACGATTTGCAGTGCTAAATTCTAAACATTTTTTGTAATTGTCAGTGATTGTTTTGGACACCATTGGCTTACCTTTTAAGCTTCTATTTCTTTACTTGAGATCTGAAACAAAAGCATGTAAAAACTGATTAGTATAAACTGATGAATATCTCTAAGGGGTTATACAAATTATTTTTGAGGTGCTACCATGATCGATATCTCTTTATTTTTGTCTTTTTCAGGGAGATCAAGTCGAAATTTTCAAATCGCTGAAGGGGGCTCTCTTTCAGAATGTATACTAATGCAACAGCATTTGTTAGCAGGTACGATATGCATGTGCTTTTTCAGATTCATTTTGTTCAAATGTCACACGAAATAGCACTTTTACGGTACTGGAGTTGTGATGGAAAAGAAAAGCTGGAATGAGATGCCGTGTCTTGGTATATTTTCCTTCTGCAAAGAACGCACTTGTTACACAGTCGTTTCGTTTATCCTTTTAAAACTAATAAATTAAAAAAATTAAGTGACAATAGCTTTTACCAACGAAATATCTAATAATGGTGTAGCCGTCTTTCGATTTGTTTTGGTGGCAGTACAAGGCAGTTCTTCCGTATGCAAAATATAGCAAAGCTTTATAAATAATGCCATTCTATATTATGTATCAGCTGATTTAGCATATACTGTAACTTGTCAAAGTTTGATCTAAATTGGTTAAAAATACAGACCGCAACATGTCGCATAACCTTAAAAATATTGAGAGTATAAACCAGTCTACGGGGCAACGTTCCGTACTTATATAGTGAACGCGTTTTTTAAGTAATCGATCACACTTTTAAACTTCTATATTTTGACCAAAGAACACAAGAACTAAAACTTATCTTAGTATTTCTTTTGGTGCGAGTGCGACAGGATCCGCGAGGGGGGACACAAGTGGAGACAAGCTCGTTGCGTCGTTGTAGACACGCTAGTAAATTTCTACTTAAAAATTTTATAACTTGATATGTACATATACATGTATATATGTACATATTTAAAAAGTTCGTTATAAGCTATAGGTAATTTATAGGCCAATTTATCTGAAGAGTGCCACGTTTAATATGGTACGAAACTATATAGCAATAAATATGTCTAATAAAGCTTGCTGAGTCTTTGTGGCTCTGGTTATCCATTGAGCACTCTGTCATAGGTTTTTATAACCCAACACGAATTACTATATATATATATATATTTATTATAATCTTAAAACAGTTTTTGTTGCTACTTTAAGTTTCATGCAGTTATGCAATCATCAGGCAACTGTTCTTAATAGTTCTTAATAGAACAGTTGCCTGATGATTGCATAACTGCATGAAACTTAAAGAAGCAACAAAAACTGTTTTATGATTATAATAAATATTGCTCTACAAATGATTTTGTGTTGAGCACTCTTATCTACTACAATCACAACACAGATATTGTATATATATATATATATATATATATATATACGTGTAGGTTTAGGTCTACGAAACGCAAAGAGTGCTCGACAACATATAGTTAGAGCAAATTATAGATTTTCGCTTACCTCAAAACTTTTCTGCAACAGGCTGTTTCATCTGTAAAAGAATCATCAGGCAGTTTACAAGTATAAACTGCCTGATGATTGTAAACTGCCTGATGATACTTGTAAACTGCCTGATGATTCTTTTACAGATGAAACAGCCTGTTGCAGAAAAGTTTTGAGGTAAGCGAAAATCTATATATATATATATATATATATATATATATCCAGGTTGGGCAAAAAAAAGTACGACAGTTTGATTTAGTATAACTTAAAAACTAATTTTGCATTCAGCGATGTCTAACTTAAATTTTGATATGTACCATGTGCATTTTCATGCAATATTGACCGAGATAGCTGCGTTTAAACTTGAGGAAACATTTTTGGAAGTGTCGAGAATTAGCTAAAAATGGCCTATTAAATAATTTGATAACCATTAGCATTTTACGCATGCAAGTATTCGTTTCAATGAAGTGAAGTTGAAGTTAGAAGGCCAAATGTTAGAATATAAGAGCATATCTATTCAAGAAACATTTCTAACTTCAACTTCACTTCATTTAAATAATACTTACGATAAAATGGTAACGGTTATCAAATTAGTTTAATAGGCCGTTTTTAGCTAATTCTCGACAGTTCCAAAAGTGTTTACTCAAGTTTAAACGCAGCCATCTCAGTCAATATTGCATAAAAATGCACATGGCGAATATTAAAATTTAAGTTAGTCATCGCTGAATGCAAAGAATCTTGTTTCAGTGTAATAGCTCTTTTCGTTTTTAAGTTATACTAAATCAAACAGTCGTACTTTTTTTCCCCCACCCGGTATATACCGTAGACTCCGTTACAAGCTGCACTGACGAGCCGTTGAACGGCGAAATGGCATGTCTGCAGATTTGACTATATGCTCCTTCACTTGTGTTGTTGAGCACTCTGTGAGGTTAATTGGTGGCTATAAGCGATAATGCAAAAGTTCACTTCCCTTGTGGTCGTTTGAGCACTCTGGCCCCAAGACACTTCACGCATGTCTGGATGCGCATGTGTCTGAGTATTGTATCACATGCGCTTGGTGAGAGCAAGAGTATGGTGTATAAATACGAAGTCACTCGCATCTAGACTGCGTTACAAGCTGCACTGACGAGCCGTTGAACGGCGAAACATGCATGTCTGCAGATTTGACTATAATATATAAAGCTAATTCAAAAAAGGTTGTCCTTCAAAAAATCATAAACCTTAAATATTGAGCATGCAAGGGATGATGGGTATTGCTTATTTACAGCATTAGAATCGACAAATTACCTTAGTAAACAAGTAGCTCTGCATCGTAAGTGTTTATCATATGCTTTGGCGTTGCTGCAATGCAATATTTTTGGAGTTTTAGGCTTTAAATAGGAAGTTACCCATCATCCCTTGCGCGCTCAATGTTTAAGGTTTATTATTTTTTGAAGGACAACCTTTTTTGAATTAGCTGTATATATATATATATATATTTTTTTTTCGCTTACCTCAAAACTTGTCTGCAACAGGCTGTTTCATCTGTAAAAGAATCATCAGGCAGTGACGAGTATCGAAAGAAATGACCGCTTATATGCTTCCTGCCGGAACGTGGGGGTGTATGTGGGAGACAATGTGTGCATGCATGGCTTTGTTTGCGTTGTTTACGCGAAATTTGTTACGATGACGACACCGTGAAATTATTTCAGCTCTTTTGTTGAGTAAACAATTCTTGTTTTTTTCTTTCAAAATACAAATTTTTTCTTCTAAACATAAATTGCATCGTTTTGACCCTCCTGTGTACGAAATAGAATGTTTTAAAATATGCCAATTAATACTGAAATCCTTATTGTTTTCTTTCAATGTCCAAATATATTTCGAAAGTTCCGTGTCATTTGCATGCTTTTTATGCTGAAAAGATTTAGTATGGTTGGCCAATCGCTCTTTGAATGTGGTTGTAGTCATGCCAATGTAATTTTTGATCGTGTTTGTGTTGCTTACTGTGACTGTTGCTTTGTATACCATGTCCCTAGTCATGCATTGTTTTTGAAGCGGGAAAATGGTGTTTTCTCTACAACTGCAATTGGTAGTGTCCTTGTCCTGTGGCTTGTTATTCCTAGATATGCGTGCATTGTGTTTAGTGATTACTGACTTGACATTGTTCATGCAGCTGTAACTTACTTTAACTGTATTTCTGTTAAAAATTTTATTGAGCTTGTGGTGCGGTGGAAAATGTTTGTCAATTAGACTAAGGAAATTACGTCCTATGTTTGTGCTAACACTCTTGCTAAATGGTGGGTTGAACCAAATAATATTGCGGTGCCTATTCCTGCGTTGTTGTTGCGGTGTGTGCTGAGTAAAGCTGCTATGCCTAAGTGCGTTCTGATATATGGGTGCAGATTCCTGAAAAGTTTGCTCATCTGATGAAAGAAGTGCGATGCGCTTGTTAATTGATGCAGGTAGTTGCATTGTGATGCTCGGTGGGTGATTAGAGTGCATATTTATGTATTGTGGATCGTCATTGGGCTTCCTATAGGGCCTATGGGCTTCCATTGGGCTTCCATAGGGCCTATAAGCAACACAAACACGATCAAAAATTACATTGGCATGACTGCAACCACATTCAAAGAGCGATTGGCCAACCATACTAAATCTTTTCAGCATAAAAAGCACGCAAACGACACGGAACTTTCGAAATATATTTGGACATTGAAAGAAAACAATAAGGATTTCAGTATTAATTGGCATATTTTAAAACATTCTATTTCGTACACAGGAGGATCAAAACGATGCAATTTATGTTTAGAAGAAAAATTTTGTATTTTGAAAGATAAAAACAAGAATTGTTTACTCAACAAAAGAGCTGAAATAATTTCACGGTGTCGTCATCGTAACAAATTTCGCGTAAACAACGCAAACAAAGCCATGCATGCACACATTGTCTCCCACATACACCCCCACGTTCCGGCAGGAAGCATATAAGCGGTCATTTCTTTCGATACTTGTCACTGCCTGATGATTCTTTTACAGATGAAACAGCCTGTTGCAGACCAGCTTACTAAACTAAGCTAGAGTTCCTGCTTTCCATGAGTGCCGTGCAATTACAAAAAGGATAAAAGTATTAAAAATATAGGACGGTATATTTATCGTAGGAAGTTGCTGCAGTGAGACCTAAACATACTCAAAGTAGTCAAAGGACTAGCCTGCCGTAACTCAATAGGAAGGGCGCCATTCCAGAGCACCGCACCACTATAACTAAAACTATTCTTTAAATAATTGGTGCGTGGTTGACTAGTTTGCCCAAGTGTAGGGCAACTTGTAGGGCAACTTCAAGGTGTAACTTGTAATATTGTTGCGATCAACAAACATTGACGTAATGTAATCCGGGGCAAGGCCGTTGAGAGATTTATAATCATAACAGCCTTATGAAATGTACGCTGGCACTCAAGGTTTTTCCAACCAAGCCTATCAAACAGATTATCAGCATTGGTAGAATAATTGGAAAAAGTCATTACTCTAGCAGCACGATTCTGTAGCTTTTGGAGCTTTTCTGCCAGAGTAGCATTACAATTATCCCAGACAACACAACAATAATCAAAATAAGGTTGAACTAGGCAGTTAAAAATAAGTTTCATTGTGGTGAAAGGAACAAAAGATCTTATGCGTTTTAATGCACCAATAGCTGAGGCAACTTTTTGCATAACTTATCAATATGGACATTCCAACGCAAATTCTCATCAATAGGTACACCAAGTGATTTTACATGAGAGACTTGGTTAACAGGGAAAGCGTCAATTGTTTAAATAGGAGCCGATTGAAACGTGTCAATTCTCTGTCGGGACCCAATTAGCATAAATTGCAATTAACCATTCATGGACATTAGCAAGATCTTGATTAAGGTAATGCTCAATGTCAGAAATATTGTTACTTGCATATGTCAGATGACCATCATCTGCATATATATACGGGCTGTAGATTAAAAGTGGACCTAAAAGAGTTCCCTGTGGAACACCACACCGTAGAGAACGATTTTGCGAGGGAAAGCCGTTCACAAAGCATTTCTGTTTTCTTTCTGCGAGATACGACTTAAACCAATTATTGCAACATCTCCAACGCCATATGTACTTAGCTTAGCCAACAAAATGTTGTGGTCAACAGTGTCAAACGCTTTCTTGAGGTCAACAAAGACCACAGCATTTACATTGCCTCGATCGATGTTGCACGCCCAGTCATTTGTGGCCTCAAGAAGAGCGGTGACAGTGGAATGCAGACCGCGAAAGCCTGACTGACAATTAGTTAGCATGTTATTCTGTAAAAAGTATGTATAGGCTTGGTCATAAACTATCTTGTCAAATACTTTCGCCACGACAGGAATAATTGAAATTGGCCGATAGTTATCCAAATTATTTTGATCTCCTTCCTTGAATATTGTAATAGCTTTCGACCACTTCCATTCTTCCGGGAAAATTCCCGTGGCAATGGACCGGTTGAAGATATGGCAGAGTGATGCTGCGATTAAATTTGGGCATTCGCGTAGCAAGCGTGCAGATATTTTATATCCAAACCAGTTGCTTTTGACTTGCTTAATTTAAACAGAAGAATATGTACTGTGGAAGGATTTGTTTCCTTCATTTAATTGAAAACTAGCTCTATTTGTATGACTTTTGAGATAATCTAAGTAAGAGCGATTGTTTTCATTAAGAGCTACTTTCTCTGCCAACTTCGGACCAATGCCGGTGAAATGATTATTAAATGCTTCACAGATTTCATTAGATTTACTAATAGGATTACCATTGGAGTTGATCACATTGATGTACGAACTTTTTCGATTTTTCGAAGTAGCCTCATTTATAATATTCCAAGTCTTTCTCGTATTTCCCTTATGTTCGTTAAAAGCATTATTAAAGTAATTAACTTTGGCACGAGTGATCTCGGAGTTCACAGAATTTCGCAATTTTTTAAAAGCAAGCAAATCCAACGGATCGTTGGAGCAGATTGCTTTTATCTTTTGGACGTCCCTTTTGTGCATGTGCTTTTTCAATTGGGACGAAATCCAAGGCGATTTTGAAGCCCTGACACGTTTCGTACGTAGTGGAGCATGCCTTTCTGCCACAGAATTAAACATGTCCCTCCAAGTACACCACATGTCATCGGGGTTATCACACTCATTTATGACATCCAAGTTTTGAAGATTAATATCGTTTCGAAATCTAACCGAATCAAAGTGATTGAACTTTCTGTAGGTTACAGTTGAATGAGATCTAGTAAAAGTTTCAACTGACAGCTTTCGAAAAACGTAAACGAGACCATGATCACTATACCGACATGAGCGACACCGGAGCAAATTACTTTCTCAGGGGTATTAGTAAAAATATGATCTATCAATGTGGAAGATGAATTAGTAATCTTAGTGGGTTCGATTATTATCTGACGTAAGCTATATAGTTCAGCAATATCCATCAGTAATCTCGAATTGTGATCCAAGTCAGACAAATTTAAGTCACAATTCAAGTAACCCATTACATAATATTTCAATATTGTCAGCGTCGAGTTTACCAACAAGAGTTTCGAAATGCTGGAATTTGTCGACAGTAGAATCGGGAGGCCTATACCAGTTTATATTTATTTAAAGCAATAGTAAACATCAGGCACCCATAATCCTAATTAAACATGACATCAAAACACGAAAACCAAAACACTTACTTGTTAATTACATGCATTATCATTCGCAATGCCTCTAAATCGCTTGAATAAGCGTGGAATTTTAGATTAATACTGTGATACACCTCAATTTTCATCCAAAGCGCTTCATATTACACCTGGCACATCCCGCGACTGCCGTTCTCCAATCAAAAACGTTAATTTTGAACTCGGAATTTTACGTGGGCAAATTAGTATTTAGAAATCAGAATATCACACGATATAATTTGGCAGTTTAATTTCCAACTTTGTCATTGGCATTACAATTTCATGTATATTGCAACCAGCCTAAAAATTTAGTGGTCGTATTTGTTTATAAAGCTTAATAGTGTGTTTTGACGAAGCAAGTCTTTTAACGTAGCTAACGTATTGCACAATTTTACCGCACAAATCGCTTATTGAACGTAAACACAAAAATTCAAAGCAAATCTCCCAATAACTAGTCTGTAAATTTGGTAAATTTTTTTCTGGAATGCTGTCTGGGTCAATAGAATACTGTTCGGCAAAGTTCTGATATAGACGGACATGCAAAAGTAATGCAGCTTGTTTCACAATGCAATGTAAGCTGACTCTTGAAGCAATAATTCTTACAATATTGACATATACCTGTTATGTAGACAGTCAATTCAAATATTTGTTAATAGACTGACAGACAATATTATGTTTGTTTGAGTGAGCAAGCGTAGTAGCGGCGTATATATATATTTTACCTTTTCTTTGCTAAAGTGTATCTACTCAGGCGTCTGAGATAAAAACATGTCGCGACATTTTTAATAACTCCGCGCTACGTTCGCTTAATTATAGCATAAAGCTGTAATGTGACTTTGCAGGGCCTAAGAAATCGTTAGTGGGGGGCCATCATCGAAAGGGGACGTAACAAGTAGGTGGTGTATTACAGGTGTGGGAAGATGAAGGGGGGTCTGGGGGTACTTCCCCAGAAACTTTTTGTATTCTTGAGTCTCTGTGTCTTGATTTCCTGCATTTTCAGAGACAATTTTTTATATATCCCATCTAAACGGAGCCAGTTTTGTTGTGAGTATACCATAACTGTCCTCTAAACTCAGTTTTCCCCCCCTTTTTGCTTATACTTTGGAAAAAAGGGACCTTCACTGGGGGGACCAACATGGGGGTTGGGGGGGCTTGGCCCTCCAGTACATTAGTTAAAAAAGGCCCTGCTACGCTGTACATGAAGTTCAACTTGCGAGCAGGCTGGGCGGAATTCAAACCGCCCCATCCCCGGGACAAGCAAGCTGTCAAATTTCCCAGGGAGGGGATGGTTCTTGTGATCAAATCCCCTGCTTTGTCCTGGCCTCCCCCCCCCCAACGGGGTTTACATTGATAGGTGCATTACCTTAAAGACAAAATCTAAAAGGCTTAGTTAGGGTGCACTCATCAGGACAATCTGGCCAACTTACAAAATATATGATGCTTTGGGTGGAGAGGAGGGGAGTCACATATTGTCACACAAGCAGGAGGAAGTATCACATGCAGTGTAATGTGACAGACGCACTGAAATAGAGCAAGATAACGTTTATGCAAATCCATATTCTATTTGAAAACTAAATTTCTTTCACGGGTGAAGCACTTCCTAAAATCTAAATATCGAACAAAATGGAAATTATTGTTTTGCAAGTACACAACAATAAGTTGCATAACATACTCCACTTTATCAGGATCACACTCGCAGCTGGAGCTCTCACCTTCAGTCCTTGACGGGATTTCTTGTTTTCAAACTAAATTTCGCCTTACTTAAATAGTCTTTCGGATGCTTCAGTTGTGTCTACCACTCTTTCTATTCAATATTAACCACAAAATGTAGCAAAATTTTCAAACTTGTCGCAATAAGTAATGAAATTTGATACAAATCTATCAACATTTTAATTCTCGCTCATTGGAGTTTTCGCCATTTTGTGAGCATGAAGCCACTGATCTCAATACAACGAGTGGGGACAAATTGTCCCCACTTTTGCAAACTTTGATCATTTTGTTCTAGGCCTCTAAACAGCAGCCCGCATATTAATGAGAACGCTTAGAGGCCTAGGAACTAGGCTGATTAAATTATCGAGCAGAAAGAAACTGTGCTGTCTTCTGTTCTTCTGCCTATCTGTTGATCGCTGTTTCGATCACAGGCGACCCAATTTCAGGGTGAATGATCAGGAGTTGCGGGTTTTTAACGGCTTTTATAAACAAATTTTATACTCAACCAAAACTATTCTAAAAACATTCTTAAATTAGTCAAATAACTACACTTTAACAATAAAATATAGTTGACATGATAGTATAATGCCTTTGCATTCTTTTAATTACTCCATGAGCTCATTTAGAGCGGTTTATGCAACCTTTTCTGTGGCCTATAGGTTGTGTCAACTTGTGTGTTGCTCGTCATATGTATATAAAAGGTAAAGGCTCACTCGCGGCTTTTTTGCCGTACGACAAGTTTGAGGGGAGATATTTGACTTTGAAGCCGATGCGGTCGGGCCGCGAGTAATGAGCCTTTACCTTTTATATACATATGACGAGCAATGAAATCACCCTTACAAGTGAATTCTTTAATCTTAGTCCTCCATCATTGGAGACATATCTGTCAAATCAATAAGGTAACATATTTGTAATTTGTATTAACACAAGTATGTCATATGTACAAGTTTGTCTATCATATAGTGAATTAAAGAAAGTAACTTTTCAAAACAAGAACATCAATTTGTGGGCAACTAAAGTGGATGCAAACAACTGAACAACAACTACAATCTCTTTAGAGAGGGCAATTTAGTCTATGTTAATTAAGGCCGATTTTTAATAGTTCCAGAACTGCCCTTCTTTCCTCCAGTTCTAACTGTAACTTAACTCTCCTTTCTTCGGCTTCTGTTTCATATTTTTTCTGTTGAAATTCAAGTTCCATTTTTCTTAAATGCAATTCTTTCTCTTTCAGCTCAGCCTTTTGATTGTATTTGTGTGTAAGTATGTCCAATGCTGTACGCTTACTCGCCCTACACCTCTTTTTACTTTTTGGACCTGCAATATAGAAAAATGAAAAGAATCTGAGAGTCCTGTTCCAGTCTACTGAGCACACGACATGTTTTCAGTTGCTACAATTTAGGGTCTATACTATTTAGTTATTTGGGAGGTGTGAGGAGGAGGGAGTCACAGGGTTACAAGCAGGAAAACATGTGTCAATTCTAATTAGTCATCACCTTTCTTTGCCATCTTGGTATGGGTACTTGCACTTGAACCGTTGTCAACATCTTCATCTGAGCTGCTACTGTTTTCTAAATTGTCTTCATCACTAGGGTCCAGCTCATGCTTTCTCTCTGTACCAATAATTTGCAATTATGATGCTATTTTAACACAAATTTAAGTTTAGATGTATGTTTTATGAAAAAGAATTCCAGGGTTCTGCCACAGTGGTTGGTTGCATATGGCAGTGCCAGGCACTCAGCCTGCTACTTCCACCCACAATCAGTCCAAACCAGACTCTTTACCAGGTAATAACAAATATCAGGGTTCAAAATAAATATTTTGAATTTAGATCTTTTTGTAGGCTGTTTTATATAATATGTACATTTTTTGTCCTGGCTGTTTTTTGTACGTGCTATTTGCCTGCTATGAATCTGCTAGAATTCCATTTCTAGCAGAAAAATAGCTTTTGAAAGAAAAAAGTGTTATATTTTTGTAAAATGAACAGGAGTTGTGGCTCAGAAAATAAATAACACCCCACCGTATATTATATAAACAACTGTACAATTTTGCAAAAATGAAAAACAGTGAAGAATAACAAAAGGTGCCTTTTTCCATTTAAATGTCGCCTGCTAGCGTCGTGAAAACGCCGGCCACAGTGGGAAGCCGGCTGCTATTTTGAACCCTGAATATAAAAACCTGGTATATTTTACCTTCAGTGAGATTTAACAGTATAATGTCAGTGTAGCTTATAGTGGATGTCAACTGACAATATATATGTATCAAATAGAATTTGCAGATCACCTGGACTACAAAGATTGTCAGGGCACATGCCCCCCCTCCCCTTGGCATGCAGGTACAGTAGAGTACCATAAACTCACATTATATTGGACAGAACCCTTAAACCCCAAATGGCTTTACAAACAATGATTAAGAATCTTGATTCCTATCCATTGATTGTTGCTTGTTTTCTATAATTGATATAATGTACTTACTATCCATTCCGATCAGTGCAGCTGCCCGCATTTCCATGCCTTTCTGTTGGTCATCTATTTCTTTCTGCTTTTTGTTTTCTTTTTCTTTGTTCCTTTGATCGGCTATGTCTCTCCGATAAGTATAGATATCCTCCAATAATTGGCAAAGTTGGGTGTATTCTTCCTCAGTACCAGATCTGATTTTATCATGGCACAGAAATAAAATTAATGAAATTGAAAAAATTGTCCTCAAAAAATTGGGCTAGACCATTAATTTGGAACTTACTTTTGCAGTGATTTACTGTCCGCTTCTTTGTATTTAGCTATCATACGATCAAGCCGTTCCCTGCATGCTCTCCCTCTTATCTCGACTTGTCTATCTTCCGTACTAAATGCTTCACTGAGAATTCTTGCAATGTTTTTCCAGTCTGTAGGAGACTTCGGTCTTCTTGCTGCAACCTCTACAGCGAGCGCAATATCATTACATACACTCGGCCATCTAAAAGGGGCCATTTCCTATACAACCAAGAAGTTGAAGAACTAGATTAAGACTATGCTTTTTACAAATATACGCTGCAATGTACATATATCAAAGTCTATTCAATGAAATTCAATACAAAACATACATGAAATTCAGCTACTATTGTTTCTAATAATGTAATCCCGCCATGTTTGTTTTTCGTTCGATAAACTACTGTGTGTATTTATGTCCAAATCGCACAAATAATTCAATGTTTAAATCTTAACACATAAATAGAACAAAGGTCCAAAAACCTAAATTTTGGCGTTAAACGCGACTTTATATCTATTAAGTTGTTAAAAAACCTTGCCGTAAGTCACTTACCTCTAGAACGCCTTCCTGCAGTTGAAACCTTCTTGAAGTTTGCGGTTTGCCGTTTACTCGAAAAAACGCCATGCTAAATGTCTCTACTATGCCTGTTATTACCCCAAACGTTTTATAATAAACATGAATCAGTAAACTCAAACGGTTTGGAAGCTCTCTGCTTAATTTTTCGATTGGAACCTTTGTACAATCAAATATTTTTGGATACTGTGATCTAAATACGTTTAACTGTACTGAGACGAAAAAATGTGATAAATCGAGAAGAGAAGTGGCGAGACATTGCACCGGAGCGATAATTGAGCAAGACATCGATTCTACAAATATCGAATCGAAGATAAACACACACTGCACTACTTCAAAACCTGATGAAACTTGGTTGAATTATCCTTTAGTCAACTATCATTATGTTCAAGTACAACTTGTGGATAATATTTGCGAGGCTCGGTGATAAAAAGCAAATATATAAAACGGTGAAATATGGCTGAAATCGTGTTTTGGCGGGGGGTAAGTGAAATGAACGGTATTATATCTCAACAAAACAATATCACCCTCATTAAATCTGTTAGTATTATATTGAAATAAGTATAGTTTTTTATCCTATGGCCAAAATATTTAGGAAATAAGAAAACATACCCTGATACCCTTTCTAAGGTGTATGAAGTTATGTGTCGTATAATTAGCAGTTGACCTGGGATGGTGCATAGTCATTTTCTTGTAAAATATTTCAGTCTCAGACACATTTCAGTCTCCAATGACCACCCCGAAAAGACAGTAACCATTCTAAACACTATAAGCACTTCAGAAAGTCTGTAGCTTTGATGATTTAGGAGATAGAGCTATATCGGCAGTGCCGTTTCTGGGTGTGGTCATTTTCGGGCATTTCGCACCGGATTCGGGTTTTGGCACATATGCCATGTTGTCCATCATGGTCATTTTAAACCTAAATGAAATGCATACACACTCGTATACAGTTCCTAGACTATAAGTATAAAAGATGGACTCCGTTTTTTTATACACCCTGTATAGTTCACTGAGTTTAACTTCAAACGATTATCGACCATTCTGTTGCTACGAGATGGGCTTCTTAGCTCTGATTGGCTATCGGTATTGGTTTCTAAATTGGTCAGCAATGAGCGATTTTTGCAACACACGAGGTAAACAGTAAAGTACAAGAAATAAATATGCTATCAGTTATACGATTTTAAAGATATTTAGGTAAGATTTTTCGTGTTTATGCGATCAATACTATATAGCTATACCCAATTGTTACACTGATTTATACTCTTTTGCCCGTATTTGCTTGATTATCGGCGCTGCCTATCAGCCTATGTTGCGTGAAGTCAAATATAGTTAATATTAATACAGCAAGTAATATTACCCTGGTTCCAGGGGCTCTTAAAGAACGGCGAGGCAAAATAACGGCGAGGCGAAATAAATACGAGGCGAAAGGGCCTCTGTCAAATCGATTGCGAATCTCACTTCCATACTTAATTAGGTTCAGAATCTGAACCCCCTATGTGATTGGCTGTTTGTAAAAACATCTCAAACCGGTTTGGAAAATAAACAAACATTGTACTAATTTTAAACCCACAAAGGCTATAATTAGTTCATTGTTTGTTTGTTTATTTTCCAAACCGGTTTGACATGTTTTTACAAACAGCCAATCACATACGAGGTTCAGATTCTGAACCTAATTAAGTATGGAAGTGAGATTCGCAATCGATATTTGACCAGAGGCTCTTTCGCCTCGTATTTATTTCGCCTTGCCGTTATTTTGCCTCGCCTTTCTTTAAGAGCCTCTGAAGTAGTACAATATTAATATAGTGAACAAAATATTGTGCTGTCTGACCAGGAAAAGTAGGACTATATTACTCAATCCGAGGTATAAGTTATACGGATACATAAAGACTATAAACAGTTATACGTTCCCCCAAAATCAAAGCTATTTCGCCAACAATCTCTTAGAATAAACATGTAAGCTCAATGACTATGGGTATTAAATAAGTTTAATGATTAAAATACCACGTAAAGCTTCTCTCACCTTTAATTAAACGCACACCGATTTCAACGTCTTGCTGAATTATAGGACTCTTTCTTTAGGACTTTGGGGCTCTACTGACCACCGCCAAGTGCCAACCTTGATCTCTTATTTATACGGCCCAGTCACATAATCTATACAGGTAATGTAATTCCGGGAAAACCCTTTAGACAAATAAAGTATTTCGTCAAATTAAGCTGCTTTCCCTGAATTCACTTTCGCAATAGTATACCTTTCTTCCTTTCTCGGTAGTTACGTTTTGTTGAATCATATGACTTAAAAAAATCTTTATTAACTGTCAACACTGAGGTGTGTCTTGCTTCCTGCCAACACTGAGGTCATAGAATAGGAAATGATTAGAAGGGCCACTTGAGGCGGAACCTTTGAAGTTTTTGACGCTGCGCATGTCGCATTACGTATGTTCATTACCATTATTCTAGCCAGTCAATTGCATTTTCTGGCCAATAAACACGCTGAACTGGCTGGTCCGCCATTATTCTGGCCAGAAAACTGCATAAAAATAGGGGGTCACGTTGCACTGCTGAGTGGCATTCTGGTCATTTCCTATTCTGTGCTGAGGTGGTCTATATATTGGCTCAGTGGAGGAATGGTGAGTATACCAGAATGCATTGCGTTGATTATTATTCAAAATTAAAATTTTTGACAAAAGTTTGGAGAAAAATTGTGCAGAAATATTGTGCAGAAAAATTGTGCAGAAAAATTGTGCAGAAAAATTGTGCAGAAAGATCATTAACGAAAACTTTTCAACCTAATCCCATGTTATTTTATCAAACGTTTACTAACTATTTAAAACAGTGCTTTCTTTGCGAGCACTTTTTCGAGCATATTGTTGAGTGAACTATATAATTTAGTAAAGTAAGCCTGTTAAGTGCTGACTGTTGTTTTGACAGCGGTATACTTGTTTACTTGGCTATGCTTAAATTATGAACGTATAAATTAGAATTAATATTTGAATGAATGTAATAAAATTCAATATATTTTTCTTTTTTATTGTTTTTAAAAGGTTATTTAATAAAGAAAATAGAAAACATTTTTTCCGTGTTCCTATAGAGTTATAGAAACACTTGTGGAAGTTTGGAAGAAAATCGAAATTGCGTGGAAATACTCGTGTTCCCACGCAATTTCTCGTTTCTCCAAAACTTCCACGCGTGTTTCTATAACTTTTTAGTAGAAATTTCCAGGTGACTATCGATTTTCCTGCATGCTGATTGGTCCAAATTGAGCCTCTAAAAAGTGATAGTCACTGGTCAGTGACTATCACTTTTTTTTTCAAAATGGCTTCTTCGCAAGCTGCCGAATTTAAAACAAAAATCGTTTTTTTGAGCCTGATTCAAAGTTTTAAATGAAAAAAACTGCCGCTAAATTAAAGGAGGATATATTTTTGACATTTTTAAAGGTAAGCGATAACAAATACACTATTTTTCTTCCATGAAAGGCAACGTTTTCTCGCTGTTGAAATGAACATGTATAAAACTTTTTCCGTACGGCTCAACCACAAGTGTTTATTTTGAAAATTATTCGTTTTATCCTCATTTATATCGTTATATTCAGCAAAAACCTAGCTGTGATATATTTTTAAAACCATTCTACTTTGTATTTGAGCCTTTCCAAAGTATTTTTCTCATGAAATTGTTTGTTTTTGTTTCGCTTCGATATGTTTTTGACACTCGTCTTTTGCCGGCATGTTTTTAATAACCGGCCTAGCTCTGAGAAAAGCGCTGAATTTTGTCCTATAGCCTTTTCAACTGACCTCATAACTTTCTGTGTTTGTTTTTCTCTTTGAAATTTCTACTAAAACAATTAGTCGCCTCATGCTCGGTGATTACAAGCCTATAGTCACTTCGCCTTCGGCTCAGTGACTATAGGCTTGTAATCACCTCGCCTTCGGCGACTAATTGTTAAATAGAAACACTGAAAATGTTTTCTATTTCTTAAGTATAACCGCTTAGCAGTGTCATTTTCTTCATCAACAATGACAACATCGCCATTATTAGATTGCATTTTGTTCCAAAATGCTCGAATTCTATTAAAAAATAAACAAATAGAGAGTAAGCATAGTCAAATTTAAGCCTACCAAATCTCAACGGTAACGTTTAATTTAAAACACATAGTAATATATATGTATAAAAAAAGGTTTAAAAGGTTATTTTATAAAGTCCTAAAGGTGATACACCAGGGAAACCTGGCAAAAAAACACGAAGACTTTCTCGTATGGAGAATTTCCAGCTTCTCGTATGGAGAATTTCCAGAGACAACTTCCAGCCGAGCTTTGTTTCAGAGTCCAGGGACAACACCAAGGGTAAAGTATGAAAATTTCACAAACCACTCTAAAGTACTGTATAAACTAGCAGTATTACAGTAAGTATACAGTTTATATGCAGTAGGAGTAAATTAAATTATAATATATATTTTTATAGAAGATTTTCTTTAACAAATTATGTAAATACTTGTTCTGCTGAAGAGCAATTTACTTAATGAAGCTACTGTTTGTTCTGTAGTTTCCTAGCAAGAGGATCAAGTTGACACATACGGAGAATTAAGTCCCCAGTTAAAAATCATAAATAGACCTTTGAGGAAGATAAGGCTTTCATAGAGTTTATATCGATTGCCAAAACTGATCCAAAGTATGGTCAAAGTTTGTCTTCTGTTTCTCAATGGCCTGGATTTAGTGAGAAGAACTGTTTCTGGTCTGATGGTACCAATGCACATCCTCTGGCCTTTCTCTGGGGGCCAACCATTTAACTATTGAGGTGGGTCAATGGGTGGTTTTGAAACATTCCCACACAGCCTACTAGGCAAAAATATCCTGCGAAGGAGAATGGTAACATGCTGTAACACACAATTGTTTGCAAAATTTACTCTTGCAGTATCACAGGAAAATAAGAAAATTCTTACATAGAAACCAAATCCCTCCACCACCCTTCAAAAGTTAAATGGTCAGCCCATTATAAACAGTAAAATTGTATGGTGATCAAGCAATCTGATATTAAAAATAGGGATCAAAGTTTTAGGGCTTGCAGAATGCTTCTAATGGGTTAAAATTTGTACTTGTTGCAATATGTTGCAATATTTTGTGTTTTGTGTACTATGTTCTTATATCTATTCCCACCTGATTTTTGTTATACAAAATATTTAAAAAATGCTCATCATAGTTGTATGTACTGTAATACAGACAGTACAGCATTTGAAAGTACAGTATATGCTACAGCGTATCAATATGACAACATATATACAGTATTATTGAATTATTTAAATTATTACATGGTTTTAAATACATGATAGGAAAAAATATAGGTGTTGGATGTGCTGCCATATTCATATGCATGTCTATATCAGACCAGTGGCGTGCTGGCAGGGGGGGCCGGGGGGCCATGGCCCCCCCAGCGAAGATTTTGTAGGGGGCGCCAAAATATAAATGGGGCGCCGAAATTGGCACAAAAAAAAAAAAAGGAATTTGTACTCTGGGAAAAATTTGTACACCCCCCCCCCCAGGGATTATGAGTTGTCATATCCTGAACGTCTTAAGAAGCTTAATTTACTTCCGATATTCTACTGGCTTGAACTAAAAGATCTTGTCTTCTTTTTTAAATGTAAACAAGGTCTCTTCGACCTAGACATCTCCTCTTTCGTCACTTTTTCTTCTCACAGCACGTCTCGCACCCGTTCAAGCAAGGACAACTTGCTTCAAGTTAACCATTGCAGGACGTCTCTCTATAGGAACTCTTTTTTCAACCGAATTGTCCTTCTCTGGAACAATCTCTCTCCCACCATTCGTAATAGTTCATCCGTTTCCTCCTTCAAACACAGGCTAACTGTTTATTACTCTTCTCTACTACACTCATCTTTCGATGTTAACAGAATGCGCACTTGGAAAACCTTCTGTTCTAAGTGCCGCTCTTTCAACTTAAGCTGTTGTTCCTAATTCGTCATTTCTTCTGTAAATTGTATATTTGTTCTCGTCTTCTTTTATGTATGTTATGTTTGTTTTCATTAAGGTCGGTCTTCACATGGGACTACTCGTGTCCTGTTGACCTTACCTTCAACCATATATTTAGTTATTCATGAATAGTTTTAGTTCTTTCACATTTATGTATGGTTGTAAAGTTAATAAATAAATAAATAAATAAATATATTATGCCCTTTTTATGTATAAAGCAATTAAAATAAGACTAGGCATCATAAATTTGAAATGAGATTTAGGATAATTATAATGTTATCATAAAAAATTAAACATACTCTTTGTATCCTTAATTTATTCTGTTGTTTTATGCCCTCAATATACAGGGTGAGTCAGAAAAAAGTGATGCCTTTGAAATTTAATACAATAGTGAACCTTTTGAAATTGAACTTCATATTTGCATTTTCTTTCAAAGAATCTATTGTACCCTATTGTATTTAATTTCAAAGGCATCACTTTTTTCTGACTCACCCTGTAGATTCCCGTCTGAGATCGCGGGTAAATATTGTATACAGAAAAACGTTTGCAACATTTGAAGATGCAGAAACCCATTATGGTCGGACATTGTCTGACAGTTTAGTAGAACTTGTGATAAATTGAAGACAAGCCAATATTCAGGGAACATCAATACCACCACCTCCTTCAACACCACTAATGTTTGAAGCTTTCTCAAATAGTCTTAGAAACAGCTAAGTTTTACTAAACGATGCGGTGTCTGGTATAAGCTCGACTTTAAGTAATGCTTCCAACGTCGCAACAAGCTTTCATGTTGCTTGAAAGACGTGAAAATGCTAAGTTTAACGTTGTGTTGAGAATGACAACGCTGTTGAGGATACCCCTGGGACCACAAATTATTCATACTTTTTGTCTTGCATCAGACTTTCTTTTTTTCAAAAGCGCGTCGTCGAGTTGCCACGTCGTAGATCTTAAACTCTCTAATATATGACCACATACAACATGTACACACTCACCACACAATCATTAACCAGGTAAAGTCTTGTTCATTTGAGCTTTTCCAGCCTCGTGCAGTTACAACTTTGACTCTTAACACATACTGCAAGTAACAGGTGTACTCGATCACATTGCCATCATTACTAACATCATTAAAAAAGCTACATCTTTCACAAGGGAACAAATCAAGGTAACTTTCCCTTAATCCACCTTATGCTATCCATGTGTATTGGTGGAATGAAAATGACCGGCATACAGTAAAAGCACCATCTTCGTATCTTTTACCATATGCTTAATCCATGCATATTGGTGGAATGAAATGATGCAACAGATTTTTAGTATGGTTTGAATTTAAATAAATCATTTCATTTTATGTGTATATTTATTGCAAATGCATTAATGATTAGTTGGGCAAACGAGGTAGAGAAAACCACTTCAAATATTTATGTAGCTAACATTCTCCTTACATCTTAGGATATAAAAACGTTTGTTCAACCTTTTGCCCTGGGTGTAGTTAATTTATAATATACTTACATTGGCATAATAGTCTATTGATTTTACTTGTCAGTTGTACAGTACTAAAAAGACTATCTCCAAGCTACATAGATACAGTATAGTATCGATTATATAAGTATGGATTAAGATTAAAAATATATATGGACAAATAAACGATCAATTAGTTAAAAGGGTTGTTTGTAAATGTCGTAAAAATGTCGTCAAATGATGCTTATTGTCGGCAAATAAAGAAATTCCCGAGGCAATTTCGGTAAAAAATACTTATTACGACCGTCTGTCACCCATATTTTTTAAATCCACAGACTGCGGAAGGGTAAATAGGCGATTTCCATGTCTTCATGACGTCAAAACTAACATTATAAAGCTTACATATAGTAATAACCACACTGACGTACCGCTGACCAACCGACCACGCCCATTTACCACGCCCTTTTGTCGACAAATGTGATACTCACACCCCCCGGCTTAAGCCGCCTAACGACGGCCCTGTTTAGAAAGGGGTGGGCCAGTAATTGATTGATAGTATCTATTTTGGGTTTTTCTCCAGGTATTCCGGTTTTCCTCCCTCACTAAAAACTAACTCTTAGGGATTAACCTTGACTAACTCACCCTCGGAACCTTTGTCAATTGGGTTGCAAAACCTGTTAAAGCTTTCTGTCCACCTCAGAGTGGTAAACACAATAAACATAAAACTAAACTATCATCTTGACCCACCCAACAACAATGGTTTAATTTTTTGCAACCCATCTCTTGTCATTGGACACAAATTCATGCCCCCCCTGTTACAGTTGCAGCTGCATTAATTAAGCCATTTAAATACTATATTGAGATAATATTATGATAAAACTATTGCTGTGATACCAGAGGCATAGGATGCAGGGTGACCAAAACAGAAGGTAATCAGTGTATAGTGGCGCATAAGGTACCACCCAACAAGGAAGTCTGGGACATCGGCCCCCATTTTGAAATCTAGTCCCTCTGAAATGTTATTTTCAGCCATTTTGATGCACTGCAGATAAATTGCAAGACAAGTGAGATTTAAAATTTGGGTTGGCCTACCCCTTTCCTAATTTATAATAATGTTGGCTCACCCCCAGAAACCATTTTTAAAATTCTGGCACACCCCCTCATAAAAAATGAACAGTCCCTTAGTTAATATTGTGCCAGGGGTACAATGTACAATTTGTTACTTGCTAGTTGGATATCCATATATATGAAAGGCTTTTGGTAACTAACCATGGTGGTTAAAGCTATACCTGGCATAATGTTTTCTTGCCAGCAATATATAGATGTGAATAGTTGACTGAGAGAAATACTAGGCCACTCTGGAGAAAAAGAATAGACAAAAGCGTCATGAAGTTTGAAAATGACCAAGAGAACAGCATTTTTGTGAAGAAACGCTTACGGGGCAAGAGCAAAGCAACTTACACTGGTTTTTAGTGCACGGTTTGTGGTCGGCCTTGCGCGAGCAAAACGGCCCATGGTCGGATTCACCAACCCTATCGGCCTTGAAATGGGCCAAAGCGGCCGTCTATTCGAAATTGAATCAGCGTCCAACATCCATCATTATCGATAATCAATACAACATATCCTTCTGAAAAGTACAATATCTTGACTATAGAGCCTCGTTTTCGTGATGGAGGCCTTGTTTTAAACCTTTTATCTTGTTATTACTGTCACAATTGATACGTTTCGGTAAGCGTTACAGAGCAGCAGATGGTGGTCAACTTCAGAAATGTTGACACTAATAGGAGCAAGCGGAAATCAAACATTCCCCCTCATTTCTATTTATTTGTCTCCAAATAAAAGACTACTACATATAATAAAACGAACTAAGATTATTTTCTCACTTTCACGCCTGGCACAAAGTTAGTCAAAATCGCCAGAGGAAAATGTGCGCAAATTTTGCCGGAATTGTCAACAAATTTTGGGGGATTTCGTGAGGTGAAAATTGGGTATTTTGAGTGCAATACTGTACAAAGGGGGGTGTTGTTGAATAAATATTGATTAGACGAGTAAATTGTGGACAATATAAGCTTTCCAACGACCCCTAATGTTCCTAGGTTACCATTTCAATCAGGCGTTGATCAGCATTTGTCCTTTGGATGTTTTGTAAAATGGCGGATGTTCGCTGGCCGTGCGAAATTGCTGATTTTCGGCCCCGGTTTAACTTTTTTGTTTTATTATTTTGGAGAATTATTATCATTTGAGAAACAAGATGAAACCCTCTTCTAAGATCCTCTGATTTTAGATTTTTTAATTTGGATCTGAAATGTGGTAAATTTTGACACAAACTAGGAGTGACTGTTGGCTGTTCGGCATAATGTTGGAAAATTCGCGTGCGACAAGAGTACTCGAAGTAGCTAAAATATTGTTGATTTCAACTATAATGGTAAGAAAATTTAAAGATATTAATAGAAAAACTTGGCAGCAGTTCAATTTTTATTAAGAAGAAGCTATTTCTAATCAATAACATTTGAATAAAGATGCCATAAACTGTGGTACATTTGCATCTATAAATACAGTGAGACAAACCACAGTAGTTTGCAGTGCTTTCAATGATGATGTATATTTTAAAATATGGATTAAGAGTTGTATGCCAAAGTGGATATTGTTTTAACTTGATTCATGTCCCCTCTGTGTTTAGTTATCTATTTTCCAGAAGTCCTCATTTTAAAACTACAGTATAGATCATATGTTATGATACCACTGGTTTTATGTAAACAGTGTGATGCTATATGTAAAATGAAGCCAAAATTATGTATCTTCAGTTTCTGAAATCATTTTATATTTCCTATAACCTGCTAATTGTGTACTCATTTCCTTCGCATTAAATTATTGAAGTGACTATAGTTTTTTAGGGAACTTTAACAAACAATCAACTTTCTGACAGTTTCTGTAATTAGTATTCACCAGGTCATATATAATTACCACTACTGTAATAATAGTAGAAGTGGTTCAGCATGGCAAAAATACTTATTGGTTTAGTCATCTCCTTTTAACAAAGCATTCTATGTGTCCTTAAATAATTACTAATGCCTTGGAAGGAGCATAATATTGCTAAAAGTGTACACTGTTCAGTGTGCACTGCTGTATTAAAATGTACATTGTTGATTTTAGTTTGTACAATTTGAAGAACTTCAGGTAAAATATATCTTTGAAGTGACATTTGATCTTCTTAAATTTTCCCCATACAATCCTTTGTATACAATCATTTAGTCATTACAAAATCTATAATTATAATGTAGCTTGCTAGCTTTCATCAATGTTTTGCCCCAGAAATTTAAAATACTGACAAATATATCCACAATTTTCACGGAAAACTCTTGGCTTGGAGTCACTCCCAATTTTTTTCACTAAATTGCGTTTTTTCCACAATATATTACTGAAACATTAAATTGAGCGAGCGCCATCTTGGATAATTAAATGTACCGCTGACACGACTGAATGGCGACCTCTGGCGATTTTGATTAACTTTGTGCCAGGCGTGTTTGATAACTGCCAGTTAAGAGCCTGAGAGCGAGGTTGCAATATCTACTACATAATAGCGCTTAGTGAAAGAGGGATCTGTACCGGCTTTGCGAGATGGCGGGATGGGCCAAAATTTTGAGTGGGATTTGGGATTTTAAGAAAAATATGAAGCGGGAAGCGGGATTTAATATCATCGCGGGAAGCGGGATTGATAAAAAAATCATGGCGAGATGCGGGAATGTAGCTCGTGATTTAGCGCGATACGGGATTTATGACCAAAAACTCTAGCCGTTTTTTTTCATTTTATCTCTTGGTGATTGTTTTAAAAACCAATCATCCGGTATAAATGTATTTGAAGGACTCCATTGCGCCGCGCCATCGCCTATCCATCCTGATTCCATGTCCATTAATATGCATACCAGTGTCTATCCATCCTACATGTGACTTTATACAAACATAGTTAATATACAGGGTGTATCAAAAAAACTGCAAATACCATAATTTGTATGCACGAGATCATACATTAGAATTTCAATGGCTGTGCAAATAATTACGCTTCTGGGATTTGAAAATACGTTTCCACGTGCAGTACTATCAAAATAATCACACAAAGTGAATTAAAATTCACTTTGTGTGCTTGTTTTGATACCCCTGGGAAACGTATTTTCAAATCCCTGTAGAAATTATCTTACCTTTTGATACACCCTGTAGAAATTATCTGATTGTTCTTAAACCGCTCTTAAACGCGCGTGATTACACACCTTGGAATTAATTAATGAAATTGTATTTACATTTAACGTTTTCGCTTCGTCCAAATATTTTAACGCCCGAGTCAAGCAAAACGATTACACTAATAAACGGTTTGCTTTTTATTTTACACGTAACAACAATTAATTGATTAAATTAATGTTTAAGCTATGGGCCGTGCCCTTCAACATGTCCCCCACCCATTTCTTTCGAGACAAAGAATGGTTCGCCTGTGCATTCCGCGTATCACATTTCGAATAATTTCAGGCTGCTGCCGTAAAGCCCGCCGCACACTAGAGCTATCAGCTTAGCAAAGTTTCCCTCGTGACTGTTGGCGTAAGCAAGTTCCCCCAGTGTGCGGTGGCGTTTTGAGCGCTATTGTTCACGCGTGCCATCGGCACCTGATATTCAATTAGCATGTTGAATTCAATTTTGTGCACGAGTGAACATTTCCTCCAAGTGTGCGCGCGTGCAAAGCTACCTTACAATGTCATACGAATACGCATGCGTAGAATTGTGCTAATCGCGACAAATAAAATGGCGGCGAGTAGTGTTTTGTGGCTGAAGCAATGTTGATATTTGATATTTGGACTTACTTGACTATACGAGCGTAAGGTGTACTCATGCATAGAATAAATTAAAAATCGAGATATGCGTGATAAATTTGTGCACGAAATGGCTGGAAAACTTGGAAAAACAGATTTATCGCGCATATCTCGACTGGTTTACCTGGTCTGGTTAAACATTATAAACGTACTACGTAATGCTACTTAATTATGTTGAATTCCACTATTCTAGCATTCCAGCGTGTTCGGGGTTTGGCAACCAACGTGCAAACATGTACATAATAGGATTACATGAGAATGAACAAAATATTTTGACACAATGCATCATTGAAACTTAGATATACAGTACAGTATAGCTTCGGTTCAAGTGGATGATATGTCATCAAGTCGGACTGGATTGCAAGGTGCCGGCGCCGACGATTGACGACTTGAAATGGTATCATACTCCCAATCAGTGCTAAAGGTGTAGTGAATTAAATTTCGATCCAGTCCCAAGAATGAACCAATTTTGATCCAGCCCTAGGACTGGAATATTTCCTAATTAATTCCTAATTTCCTAACTAATTTCCTAATTTTACTAGACAAACTTGCCTGTCTGTACGGCCGGTACGGTGCATTAAAGACAACGTATGAAAAATAGCAAAACATGCAATACAGCATGTTGATAACTTCTCGCTCAAAACAAATAATTTCTGCGTTCTTTTCAGATTTTCTCTTGATTTTATTTCTTAGTGATTTTCGGTTAATTTTGCAGTATAATTATTTGAATTTCTCTTTTCATTGTGATTTGTTTGGTGAATATTTTCATTATTTTAGTGAAGGTAATCAGTTCAATCAGTGATTTGCTCCTCACGTTTTTTCTTTTTCGATGAGAAATGTATTTGTTTTGGTAAAATCACTAATATATCAATAAAACTTTATTTTAACACGATAACAACGTCAGCAAATGCTGGTTTCCACAATTCCACGAAGGGCGAAATGTTACAATGGGTATGTTGCCGTTTCCCAGTTCCCGCACGGTTTCGCAATGTATTTTGGGATCGCCAGGGGGCAAACAAACATTCTCGAATAGTGCGAAATATATAAATTTTAACATATTATAATTATTAAAATATGTTAATAACTATTATTCCTTCTTAACATTAGGTTTGAGTAGCAATTTTTTGGTAGTTGAGTAGTAGTTTGGTTGTCTGTGATACTCGGTAAAGAGGCATGATCGGGGAGAATGTTTTTTAAGAAGTCAAATTTTGAGTTGTAATTTGAAACACCGAGAAGAATATTTTGTAGTCAGTCTACATCAGTGACCGGTAAACGCTTTTGAGTGCATGATAGATATTTTTGGACGCAATGGTGTTCCTGACTATTATTTAAAGAGATAAATTCAACGCGATCGTACTAGTTTACTTCAATTGTTGGCGTTATTATCAAGTCGTAGACCAAGGTCAGTGAAAATTTTCTCACGAAAATGGCTAGTATACACTGCAAAAATCGTAAAGTCCTTGATAAGAATTATTTAATTATTTTAGGCAAATTATTACTATTTAAGAGTACTGTTTTTCTAAAACAGAAACGTTTATCCACAGCGGTGTAGTGGAGGGGGCCCCAGGGGGCTGACCCCCTTGTTAAAATTCCCTGTTGATTGGGTGGGGGGGGGGAGGGTGGGCGGAGCCCCCCCTCCTATGTTTTTACAGATTGCATAATCTTAACCTGGAAAGTTCTTCAGTTGGAACTGTACTGTTAAAATGACTTTAGTAATCTCTACTTGATCACTTTGATCCTACCTTTAGATAATTAATGTGACTCTAGCATGAAGTAGCTTCGCTATGCCATAAGTTAGATCCTTTCTTCATTTTAAAAACACAAATTGAATAATTAATAGAATCATAAATAGATATTGGAATTGTCCAAGTTTATCTTGTTGTAACACCCCCCCCCCCGCCATGTCACAACCCCCCTTTTGAGAGCTCCCCTTGTTAGCGTTCCAGGACTACACCACTGTTTACTCACTACTCTGACAAGTAACATTTTTATTAAGAATTAGTCTTCTTCAACTGGTATATAAGATATCTTTCTTGCCAAGAGTTTAAGGAGTTTGCTTTGTTGTATTCATTATTTCCTTTCTCATAACTGTATACGTCAAAACACTTCATTAATTTTTACTCTTCCGAGGTCCTGTTCTAACGTCTATTTTCAGCTGCATGTCATCCAAGAAACTTGTCCATATTCGGAATTACATACAGTTCGAGATATCGACTTCCATCGCCCCCGCGCGTGGATTAAAGGATGCATTAATTAAGCAATTATTATATAACACGTCTGTACCACTTCCCTGCATGGAACTTGGCACGATGTTATGATACTTCCTGTCACGAAACGATACATTTCTTTAACAATGCATGTGAACCCAATGACAGCCTCCTTAAAGAGTTTTAACGACCTTTCAAACTTTGTAAACAGGAAGACGGCTTAGGAGAGAAAACACAAAGATTAATGTTCTTTTTAATTTTATTTTTTTCTAATCCAGTCTGATACCTAGAGATCCGTCTTACTGTCTATATATCAAACAATTATTGGATCGACTGAGCATGATGTCAAAAATTATTCAGACCGATGTCAATGTTATTTTACATCATGCATTACTTTTATTATACATTCAAAAGAATAGACAAGAAAGCCAATACTGGCGACCGGTGAGAAAGACGCAAAAAGGCATAATATTTAAAGAGAAAATCATAAATACTCGTCGAAGATAGTTTTGTGTTGTTTCTTGGTCTTTTTGGTGCATTAATTAACTTGGTCTTTTTTCTGGCAAGCTTAACGCGTACTATAAATTTCTGATAATTTTATTTATATCAAAACGTCCGGTTATTTTGACTTCAAACCGACCAATGACTCATTAGAACTTGAAGGATACCATACAGTAAGTCGTGCACGTTCTAACTGAGCAATTCATTCAAATATTTCAATAGGAACGTTACCAGTATTCAAAAACTGTTTCTAAAGAAAAGCTAAGTGTAAATCATGCCGCAAAATCTGGAAAAAGTATCGTGAGCTACAACGAGTAACAAAATCCATGCTTCATTTAAGTCCGTTCGGTAGAAGTCGAGCATTCCCAACAAAATTGGCAGTGGAAACTTCTATCATAATTCCAAATAGTCCAAAGACAATCTCAGCTAAAGAAGTACTGGATCGATCATGAATTAAAGAATATATTTTTATTTGTCTATTTTGTCTTTTCCTCTCTTTTTCTGTCCTCTTTATTTCACCTCAATCTGCGGCACCAAGTGTTACCGTTTTATGAACAAGTTAGCCGACTGCGAAAGGCGCAGAATTATCTTGACAATAGCGTGAGATGTTGCAATGATTGGAG
Source organism: Trachythela sp. YZ-2020 (assembly GCA_016169945.1). Taxonomy (NCBI): domain Eukaryota; kingdom Metazoa; phylum Cnidaria; class Anthozoa; order Malacalcyonacea; family Clavulariidae; genus Trachythela; species Trachythela sp. YZ-2020. Next base: position 594,824 of record JADLSH010000120.1, on the reverse strand, counting down.
GATGGGTTTACATCAAAGCAAGTGTGGAGCCGTTATTTAAATGACTAGAAGCTAGTCGCCAACTAATCAGCACATAATATCAACCTTTTGAAACTCCTGTTGAAGCATTAAATATTCAATTAAAAGATCTCGGGATAATTATTCCCAACGACATCAAAGACAAACATGATGTTGGTTTCACGACTTTCATCAAAGTATTTCTTTACCTTTCTTGGTTCGAAGCAAGATATTTGATAGGGTATGCCAGCCAAGTCTTGGCGCCCAACAGTTTAATGACGTGCAACATATACTTCAAAAGATTTAAACGTCACTATTCAAATATACTGCGACAAGTCAAGCATCTTTTATAAATCAGTCCGTGAGTCATATGTCACTTCACCGTACTTCTCCATAGCTCATCTGCAAGAACACATGTTGTTGGGAGTTTTTCAAACTGCTAAAAGCCAATATACGTGTAGATGTAATCGGTTACTTTTTGTTAGGGACCGGTTAGCTATATGAATGAATGAATTTATTTGGTTTGTCACAAATACATACATTATATTTAATACAATAAATCAGTAATACTGTTAAATGTGTGACAAGGAAGCCTAAAAAGAGAAGCCGCGAGGGCTTATAACATTAGACTTCCTTAAAATTATAGAGACATTTTGAGCACACAACTAATACATATTTACAACAATAACAAAAAACGTAAGTATGTTAGTTCAAGTCTATATATACATGTATTCCAGGCCATGATTAAATTTGAGATAATTACAATTCAGCTGGAGTATTTTTCTAACAAACAGCGACGTTTTTAATTTCGATTTAAACAAAGACATATTAGTTAAATTTTTTATATTGTCATTCACAGAATTCAAATAAACAGGACCCTGATAAGTTATTGACTATTGTATGGAATTTTAAAGTCGTACGACATTGATGTGGCCGTAAACATGAGCAATGAGCAGTTCTTGTTTCATATTGATGCATTTTTTAACCAGAAACATAAACGTTATCATATCTCTGCATGTATTCAGTTTCTGCCTGTATATGTATTTCTTGTGACGTTTTATTGTACAAGTTCATGCTTGCTCTGTTTGGCGAATCCTGTAAAAATAAAAATATTAGTGTAAAACATTAACAAAGTTAAACATAAGATCGGAATTGGTGTACATCCAGTCCACAAACACATGCATATGTCATTTATATTTTGTAAAATTAATTTTGTTTTAATTTAGGAGAAAATTTAATTAAATTGATAAGTGTTTTTCTCCTTTTCATACAGGGTGACAAGAAATATTACCAAGGTTGTCTAATTTAGATTAAATGTTTGTATACCAAAACAATAAATGACGTAAGTATATACAAAAACTTAAAATCAAGATAGCTCTTAGAAAACTTTTCGAGATCATATTCGATCATCTTTACTTTGAAACAGATCTTCAGCATTTTGAAATTTTTTTTGAGATATTTTGGAATTTAATTTGAAGGGACCACTTTGGGATTTAAGAAAATTTTGGCAAGAATTTGGTAAAAATTTTAGACTTTAGAATAATATACCCCTCGCTCTTAACGATGATGATGATAAGTTGCAATAAGTAAATAAGTAAGTGAGGGTTAAACTTGCTCCAAGTCTGTCTCTTAAAGGGGTTTTTATTGGGAGTTATAAAGGATTGGGGAGTTATAAAGGGCGCACGAAAATCCGCCCGCCTTAATTTCCTCCCGCCCGCATTTTCGTGCGCACTTTATATCTTCGTCCGCCTTTTATAACTCCCAAATCCTTTAACTCCCCAATCGTTTATAACTCCCCAATACCTTTATAACTCCCCAAACACATTTAAGAGACAGACTTTGACTCTTGGAGCAAGTCTAAGTGAGGGTGTGCTAATCATCCTTACTTGCAGCTGAAAGCTGAGCTGAATTACGAAGGAGGCAGCTCAGCTACGATAAAAGGGGCTTATCCAACTCACCCTGTCAACATTCCCTGTGGGAGGAAACAGGAGTCAGGAGTACCCGGAGAAAACCCACGACTTTCTGTAGTGAGCGTTCACCGACTCTTGGCACATGATGAGCCCGCAGGATCGAACCCACGATCTCAGAGGTGAAAGACGCTCGCTCTGACGAGCGTACTGCGCGTCACATACGCTCCATTAATGTCAGGATATCGAGTGTTTCTGAAGAACTGATCACTTGTTGTTGGGAAAGTAATCGTGGTTTCGCATTCTCAAAATTCTTGATTTGGCCAAGATGCTGATTGAGAACAATTAAGTGAAATTTACGGAATTTGCGCTTTGGTTTACCACAGCATTTTCTTATAGATTCCGATCAATTTCTTGGTCTTTCTAGATCCTGCACTCTGACTATTTCTAGTTCATTAGCTTGTGTCTGAAGACTATATATATTATGGATCATATCTCCACTCGTCTTTTTTTGATACAAGTTTCCCGCTGCATAATCATGTCTAACAGTATAATTCAATCGAAGCGAAGAAGCAAAACCCTTTTTGTTTTGACTGTATTTGTTCAGTCACTGTATTTTAATTTGATCGATTTTGCCTACACTGAGTATGTACATAGCCTACTTAACGTATTTTATGCGAATTGACCTTCTTCGACAAGTTCCTTAATATCTTTATATCTTATACTAATATACTTAATAATATCTTTATACACTTTATACTTTATACATGCACTTATAAAAATCAAAAGTGCATGATTTAAATTACTTTACGTCCCTCGAATTAATGTTGTTGAGCCTGCATGATTTGATATAGCCTATACAAACTACAGACAATATAGTAGCCTATATCTTAATTCTAGAATTGCTGTATACTGTCAAATCATATGTACGTAGTTAGAAGACAACAGCAGGAATGTTTATGTCAAGAATATACTAGATGTATTGTATACAAAAGAAACTGAATGATTCCAATTTCGGTTGAGTTTACAACAATGAACTTTTTTTTCTCTGCTTCTCTCCTGAATAATATTTTTCTTTTTGGCAGATAAGATCTATTTGGAGACTGATCAACTTCATCCATGCATGCACCCCCTGTAACGTACATGCATGCATGCATGTTCGTGTGTAACTTAGATGAATCAGTTGATTAAATGTAAAAAAAAACATGCTTTATAATATATGAAACATAGCTTTTGTAAGCATATATTTTTAGTTTAACTTTTAATTTTATTAAAATCTGCATGCGTTTTCCGTTTGTAAATGTGTAGTCAGTAATTCACCTTAACTGCTGTGTTTTTGCCTATATAGTACCGCATCGCGAAGCTTTTCCCTTAAAAATGATTTCGCATATGATTTCACATTTGAAAATGTATTTTCACACACGTGAACTGTTCCAATTCCACATATGAAATAATAAATATATTTCAGATGTGAAATCAATTTTCCGACATATCGACCTTTACTTTCATTGTGTGAAAGAATATATATGAAACTCAAATTTTATGGTGAAAATCAGTCTGAATTTCATATATGAAATATTGAGCATTCTCACATATGAAATGTTCCAATTCCACACATAATTTCATATGTGAAATATTACATGTGAAATTTTCGTAAGAGTTGGCCCGGAAAGGCCGGAATAACTTGAAGGTTTCAGTTTTCAATACTGCGAATATAAGCAATGAATCCCTTTCCTTCATTTCTTACGCTTTTGAATGTTGCCGCGCGGTAGGCGAGAAAAGACAACCTAGCTTAACTGATACGGCTTAAAAAGTATTCTGGACAAAAACTTCTGTTGAACAGTGCTTCAGGCTGCTCTCTCTCTCTATATATATAGACCATATGAAATATAATATATAGTCAATTAGGCCATATATATAGATGTTTGTAAACTACCGATGCCGTTTCCAGAATTTTCCAGGATTACCCAGTTCTAAATCGGTAAAATTACAATTATCTACAAGAAACTGTACGAGTGCATATCAGTGGCAAAAATAGCAAGGGTTTAGCCTAGAATACATGTATGTAAACAAAACAAATTAAATGAACTTTCCAGAAGTTCCTCGACCTTGCTTGTAGATTTAAATTTCATTGCGATGAATATACAGTAACTAATTGATCTATTTTTGTGGAAAACATAGAAACACACGTTTATTCAATTCGCAAAGCTTTTGATCCGTAAGGTCGGATATAGTTATTATGTTACTTGATTATATAATTTATTTGCATTTTATATTTGGACTCATGAACGTTCATGAAGATCCTGGCTTATGGATAAGTGAAAGGTGTTGCGAAGTCAGAATTCTCTCCGGCCAGAGCTTCCTATCATTTCTCCTCAATTTCTCTTTCCTTAAGATTTGGGTGTGTTCATTATGGATGATTTTACACCGTCCGATGACTATATGCAGTATGTTCCCGGCCAACGAATTCCGGCTGCAAGTTGAACCGGCGTAAGCAGCTTATATACTACATGAAATATAGCATTCATAACATGTATTGATGTTCTAAATTGGTGTCATTGTTTGGTTGGGTTTAAATTTAGGCACTCTGGAACAATCTCATTTGTGTTTGGCAGAAGTAAAGTATTAACAGCAAAAGAATCATGTTTTTCATCATCATCATCATGTTATTTACTTCCGGAAGTAATAAAAACATCCGCTGTGACACCTGGCATGCGGTCTCACAAACATAATAATTAAAGTAGAAATCACTATGGTAAAAAGACGAATTGCGGATAAGGGAGTGTGGAGTACGGGGAATGAAGTGTGGATTCCGAAAATTGTCGAAAAGTTCTTGTTTATTGTAGACTTTCGGACGATTTTAAGTAGACTTCGTATTTTCCACCTTGCCGGGGCAGGAAATTTCTACCCTATCTAGAGCACTAGAGGCAGAGCACTAGAGGCGTCCGGCTGTGATAGGGGAATATGCAGACCGTTGTTTAAATCGTATTTCTAGCATGACAAGTCGAGTCCGCATTCCGTCTTTTCACAGTGGCGACGAAATTCTCACTTTGGAGTGGAAGGTAGGCGAAATATCGACAAATATGTGGCCAATTAACAAGATCAAGCTACTTCCTCATTCCCATCGCCCACAAGGCCTACTTTGCATATTGTGGCCCTCCCCCAGCCCAGACGACTCGCCCTGACTGTGATTTTAAAATTGTGACCATCTAAGTAGTTATCGGCGACCTTCAGTGGCTTGCTGCAAAAGCGGGCAATGCTCCAGGTGTTAATGGGGCTCTAGCGATTTTTACTTGATACGTTTTCTTTAACGAGTTTTATTTGTTCAGTGTACTGGAAAACGTGTACGGCTGACCATTAAAACGTGATTATTGCCTGTACTGAACACTGATAAAACTATTGAAGAGGCTTCTTAATAAATAGTAAGTTGTCACCTTTGGTAACATCGTCGAATTCGTCGATCAGTAAAATTTGGCAAGGAAAACTTCCTCTTATTTAATAATACCGAGAAACATTTGTCTATACTTGCCGGTATAATTGGTCACTTCTTAAACTACTGCCATTGCCAGTTAAACCACGCAGTCTGCACTAGTGAATACGTAATCGGGTAACGCCTTTAAGGCCCACACACACCGGACGCGACTTGCCAATGCGACGCGATTTTTCAGGTTTTGAAAGTAAAACACTGTCCACAATATTTTAGTGATATTTTTCTAAAAATGAAAACTAAAAATCGTGACGCGTTAATGGCGTACCGGCCTCTCAGTGCCGAGCGATTAGATTCAGAATGCGACCAAAATAGATATAGAAAGCTAGAGCTTAATTAGATTTACATCACGGTTTTACATCACAATGAAAAATGCATATATTTTGTACTAGACATGAACAATGAATACCAATTCTGGATTGAAGTCGACTATTGTCATGATAAACTGATGCAATGCTTCAAAAATCGTTCATTATATAAATTGCGCAGGAAGCTCTGTCTATCTTTTTATCGACCGATGCCAGTCATAATTTGGGCAAAAGATCAAAATCTGGATGATTCACACGAACCTCAAGCTGAGACACACTGTTGAGAATTTAACAATGGAACACATATCAGTGGCATTGTGAAGCGACCCGTAATTATATTTCCAATATAAACCCGCCTTATCTATACTGAATACACTCGAATTCACAATAAACGATATATAAAAATTATCCTCTACTGATTAATAAATTTTATTGTGATAATTTTCGCGTGATATAATTATTTGTTGGCAGTGTTTTTCTACATTTCTACTTTCATTGCGACTTTCGGGATTGCATGCTTTTGGTTGTGATTCAGTTTTAAAGTTTAACGTAGCTACATTTTTTATTGTTATTTCTGACTTATAGGTGTACGTGATTTTAATCAGTTATCAACTGGCACTGAAGATCGAGTGACGATTACTGTGGGCTTGGCGGTAATGAAACTATGGCAAAAAATGATTAGAATGATTTGTCAGTGAAACTAGTGAAGCTATACACTACAACATCTTTTGTATGTTCTTCTTTGTCTCAGGCCGGCCTAGCTTGCTAGATCTATCAATATCCTTGAACAAATCTCAAAATATAGATGAATTTTAGTTTTTCAGTAATCACCGAACATTATCAAACTGTAGCCATAGGTTAGTATTGGAAACAACAGAGTCGCACCTGATGTGAGCTTCTGCACGATTTATTCCTTTAGACGAAAAAAATTGCAATCTGTATTTCGGTATTTGGTGAATTAGGATTTTAATCCGTTGTCCAGAGTCCAGTTTTAGCCTTGTCTGAACAATGTCTCAGCACATATATCCGTAAACTGAACCCACGCAAGTGAGGGCGGATCGATTGAAGCGATTATTAATTACAAGTGTTTAAACAGAATGACTTTTTGTTATTAATCTGTCATCTCTCGCCACGACCTTAGTAGCATTAATAAGCGCCAGTCGCATTTAAAAGACGCGCACACCGGCCTATACCTACAGTAGCAGTTACTTCATAACGCAGATAGCATTGGAATATATTGCGTCTCGTACAACAGGCGCGATGAATTTTGTTGGCGATATATCGTGGAAGCTGTTGGTCATGTTATGTATTTCAGGGTTAACGATACATAGTGGAGAGGCTGGGAAGCTCCAAGATCTTCATACAGAAGACTCTGATGAACATCCAAAGCAAAGTAAGTCGAGGAAAGGGCTTTTTTTGAATTACGTTTTTAGAAGCTGTAGCCGACCATGCTTCGTACTTATTCTGGGTCCTCAATATTAACTGCATTGCTCTCTAGCGGCTAACAGTAATAGTAGATCAGAGTATAACTGTATACCCAAGCTCTCACGCCATAGATTATAGTATTAACCTATAGTAACCTAGTCAGTGAAAGGTAATAACCTAGAGTAAGCGTACAGTAGCAGACACCTCGGCGGGAGATGCATACACAATCCACATGAAGACCTATCGTTAAATGATTATATCTCTGTTATTAAATAATTATTTTCTCTGTGTCCCCGCTGTCATTCCACTGCGTCTCTACATGTCATAATTCAGACAGCCTACTTCCCATGTTATCAGAATTAAATTTTTCATTCACGATCCACGTCATCATAAATAAAGAACCTTTTGCATGGTTGAAGTCCCCGCTGTCATTCCACTGTGTCTCTACGTGTCATAACTCAGACAGCCTACTTCCCATGTTATCAGAATTAAATTTTTCATTCCCGTCATTAATAAAGAACCTTTTGCATGGTTCAAACAAATATCATAGATTATACCATAATTAATAATAACCGCTATAATATCCTTAATCTACTATAAAAGCGTGGTAAAGTAAGCCTTCTGACTACCGTTGCATCTGACTAATGCAATCCCTTTTAGCTGTAGTTGATTTAGAGGGCAGTAGGCTTGTGCTTCAGTCCAGTTCACTATGGTGAAGAGTGGACTGGAGCACAGGCTAGCTTGTGCCCTACTCCATGGCGCTAAAAACATGCATGCATGGGCATGACATACCCTCTCTATTACTGCCACCACAGAAATAAGAAGAGCTCAGACATCGCAAGAAATTCGCAAAATGCGAACTTCTAAGGCACTATGTGCATGTACATAAGACCAGCAGGAACTGCATACAGTGTTTTATTGTAGTACGTAAGAGTATATTAACTACCACTGTGTTGAAATATTTTTACATCATCGTTCTAGCCTGGAGGGCTTAATTCGAGTCAAGTTTACTGTCGCCTTTCTTGAGATAATCTTGTCAATCTAACGTGTTAATTTGTCAATCTGCTAATGATCTGTGTTGAGAATTGTCAAATAGTTGAAATATTGTGAATGAAAGGAGTCAATAAATACACAAATTATTAAAATAATTATCTTTTACAGTTGCCTTCGAAAATATATAGCAATTATTATTTGTTCATTTGTCTCAAAAAACACGAATTTTTCCAAAACGGTGTTGTTACATGCAGGTACGGGCGCATGTAGCACCATCTTTAGGAATGTTGATTTGATCTCCTGGAATTTGAAAGATTTTGAGTTTTACCCTTTAAGTAATGTTTGTTTTTGTGAATTTTCACAGATTTCGAGACCGCGACGCACTGTAGGTGGGATAAGGAAAATAGCAATGGCACAATTCGATTATATTTTGGGCAATGAGTTAATTTAACTTCAGCTAGCATATACTCTGTAGGCACACCACATCCAGCAGAAGTATTCTCAAACATTTAATTTGGTCTGTTTGTTTTATACTGTACAAAAGAAATTATATTTTTAATTCCCTATATATATATATATATAGAACGAATACTTTTATGATTTTTTACCTCTTGATTCCAAGCAATATTTTATGCCATTAACTTTTGATCTTTAAATGTATATATAATACTATAAAAACACTTCTTATTTGTTACTTGTTAATAATCTTGTATACAAACACTGTAATTTTAATGAAATGATGCTTTTCAAAGAGGGGCGTAATCATGGCGTTGTTTTTGCGATGTTGTAATTTTGCGATGTTTAAATTATATATACATCGGTATTTTGGGATCCTTCACTAAATTTTCAGGGTTTCGGGACAATTTTCCATTTCTGAGATATTTTCATTTTGCAAGAGATTTTTAGGATATTGCCTATTGGAAAGTTCTTTGGATTTTGTAAGGAATTTTGTTGAGTTCAAGATTTTGAGGTTTTTATCATGCCAACAATGAACGTTTACGAAATTTCGCGTAATGGCAAATTTTTCTCACTCGAATATTCTACCTATATACGCTATACTGTAGGCGACAAACAGTCTGTCGTGCATGTCAGTGTTTCTTATATAATTTAATTTAATTTAATTTAATTTAAAGATTGTTGTCCTTACATACTCTCGATCTCCAGTCGATTCAGGCACATGTAAATATACGCCAATATTTGGAATAATGAATGTGCAACTATAGTTTCAAATAACTTGTTAAATCCACAACTGTACGCCATATATGTACGCCAAAAACTGAATTGTCCAGCGTACATCTTTACATTCCCGTCTGGCATACTGTAAGTTCACCATAAATCAACAATGTTATTCTCATGCATACTAATTGACCTTTCTTGGGACAGCTTAAAATAGAGAATGTGATAAATATGACGATTTACTCTGTCAACGAAGGAAAGCAGGAAATATCAAAATACATATTTATATTATAACTATATAAAGCCGGATTAAAATATAATTAACAAATAGTAAACGGCATTTCCGTGGCATTTTCATTGAGTGAATGAACTTTATGGGTCATTTCAATACTTGATATGAGTCATTTCAATACTTGATCACTATACACTTAGTTTTGGTCTTTAAATTTGTTCTTTATTCTACTTTTATAATAAAAGATATAGGATTCACGACAAAACACAACACGGTACAACAGAAATACTTACAGTATATAATACAGTATATTGTGATTGTGAGGTTTGTAATTGCGAGACCGAGCGAGACAGTATAGTACACGTGGCCGCGTCGAACTTCGGTATTGGACCAAAATGCTGTAAGATGATACTATTTATCAGCCGTACACGGGGAGGGGGACCATTCTAGGCTAGATTTGGCTATTGACTATCCGAGGTTACACCTAATAGGGCTCGAGATTTCCCATGCATAAAATCGCACTGAAAGGGGGTTGCCTCTCATCTTAAGGAAAAGCATAAATACGTCTTTTTCGATTAAAATATTTTGCTCCAGAACAATTTCCAATTAATTAATTGTCTTTTTGTTTATTATTCGAAAATTCGCTCTGAAAAAAATAATTTTGGACTTCGTGAGAGAAATAGTCGAATTGCTAAGCTTAAGGTTCCGAATATAAATTGCAATGTCGTATATAAGCATCGTGCCAAGTTCAAAGACACATACTGTAGTAGTTACAGTTTTTCATGGCCATGGTATATAATTGCTAACAGTAAAGGTTTTCGGTTACTGATGAGAGATGAATTAATAAACCAAGCAGTTAATTCAAGTTAATATGCATGATAATCATGCAATAATCTCTTAGTAAATACCAATTGAATCAGGAAATGAATTTTTAGCATTTTTGCAGCGCAAGACTGCGCCGAGAGTAAGAATAATCCGAGAGTAATCCGAATAAGAAAAATAATGAAACTTGAACGAGGTCAAGGGCGAAATGTATTGCGTGTGTATGAGAATGTATATTCAGAAATAATTAGCCAAATCAATAGTTCCATGCATAGTATGAAAATGGCAATTAGCATGGAATTTATAGTAATTTCCATACTAATATTGCCATTTTCATACGATTTTCAACGAGGATCCATACTCTTTCCATAGGCATAGTAAGGATTTTGAAAAAAATTCCTGAGAGTTTTATTTTATGAAATGCAACCATTGTGAATATTACTTTCACTCAAAAACTATTCTTCTTTTTTATCACTATGGGAAAATGAGTTTCTATCTTTTCCATCACTCAGTATGTCAAAAAAGGGAACGTTGGGTCGGGAATTGAATGTAATTTGTTCGGGGATTACACTCGAAAGATGACATACCCGACATTTCACTGTATGATATCCGTGATCTCACAAACTTTATAAACTGTTTGTTTTCTTAGCTATCATCGAGGGCGATATTGTGGCAGACAAAGACTTACTAAGAATGATCGAACGAAACAGAGGAAATCGACAGAAAAGAGTAGCACGTAAAACTAATGTACATTTATGGGACAATGGTTTGATTCCTTATAGTATCGCGCCGGACGCATGTAAGTAAATCATCACGCGAATCTTCACTAATTCTAAGGCATGTGTTTTCAGGAATAACTGAATATTATAATAATATTATAATATACACAATGTATAAATATAAGGAAGTTTTTGATTGACGGAAAAAGCGCGGGAATTTCTTGCCTCTTTTTTGGCAAACATTTCCTCGAGAATTTTCACAAACCGTTTCATTGTTTTAATCAATAGAAAACCTGAAATTGTTAAATAAAAACACTCAGGCATGCTTTTGACGGAGAACTGACTTATGTCTTTAACTAAATCATGTATAAAAGCCAAGTTTAAACTGCTGCTATAGTCGCCAATCAACTCTAACGGTAAAGTCGATAGGTAGTTGCCTGCATGTTTACCATAAAGTTTGGTAAGAAAGTTGAGAAAAACACACTTCCAAAACGGAAAAAACCCGTGAACTGGATTCTGGATACCTTAAAATGTCGTACAGTTTGCTGAATATTTAAAACCAGTGCAAAACAAATGAACAATGAAAAGTAGCTATAAACGGGGACCAAAACACAATGATTAGATTCGCTTTGTATAAGATAGATAGATAAGATAGATAGAAATTTTATTTATACACGCTGACCCCGTCAACCGAAGCTGATTTACACGAGGGGCGTGTGCCAAAAAAAAGTATATTACAAAGTGTTATTCAGAGTTATTTACAAAATATATAAGTTTAAAAGATATATAGAGTATCAAAATAGTTGGTAGACTATTTACAGGGTATATTATTTACAATACTTATTGTTCATAGACATAGATGTGAGCAGCGATTTTATTTCGAAAGGAAGAAAGTGATTTGCTTTCCCTAATTTCTTTTGGAATAGAGTTCCAAAGGTTTGCTCCGTCATACATGAAACTATTTTCATATTATTAGTACGCGGTTTTGGTAAACAAAGACCACTGGAAATGTCCCGAAGGTGATAGTTTGTTTTCTCACTTTTATATGAAAATAGATTTGTGAGTGATTTGGGGCCCATTTTATTTAATACTTTATATACCAATCTTGCTTTAGCCTTCTTCCTTTCTGTTTGGAGTGGTTCCCAACCCAATGCACGCAAAGCAATAGAATGATCTACGTCATTGCTCATACTCAAGATAATTCTAGCAGCTCGATTTTGGAGTTTTGAAGTCGTTTTGATTGTGTTTCACCAAACACATCCCATACTTCACAGCAGTAATCGAAGTATGGGCGAACAATAGCGTTATATATGGAAATAAGTGTTTCTGTGTCAACAAAGGGTTTGACTCGAAGAATAGCAGAGATTCCTGAAGTTATTTTTGCAAATATTTTCAGTATTACTTTTCCAAGATAAATGCTGGTCAACTGTTACTCCAAGAGTTTTGCATTCATAAACTTGTTTAATTTGTTTATTATCAATGAAAACATTCAGATAAGAATCAGAGATCTTTTTTATCATTGATTTTGAACCAATTAACATGAATTCAGTCTTTGCTACATTAAGGCTAAGTTTATTGGCCATTAACCATTTTCTAAGGTTTTCTAAATCAGAATTTACTGCAGTCTCAAGGTCATTTATAGAATCTCCCGAAGCTGTCAGATTTGTGTCGTCAGCAAACAAACGAGGTTTTGTTTTATTTAGACATTGAGGTAAATCATTTATATATAGCAAAAAGAATAGTGGTCCCAAAATAGAGCCTTGTGGTACACCACATTTAATTACTCGCCCAGATGAAAGGGAGTTTTTTATTTGGCATTTCTGATTTCGGTTTGTGAGATAAGATTTGAGCAAAGTTAGAGCGTGTCCTTTTATTCCATATAGCTCTAATTTCCTCAATAGAATTTGATGATCAACAGTATCAAATGCTTTTTTCAAATCAATTAAAACTACTAGGTTAAACATTTTCCTGTCTAAATTCATATACCAATCATTTGTACAGTCTAGTATAACAACAAAACTGTATCAACACAGCAATTATTAAAATAAATCGAAATAAATACCCTTAGCTTATGTTTGGAAACCAGTTTTAATTTGTTTTTCACGCGTCTCTGCACGACTTTGTTTACCAACCGGAATCCATAGTTTGTACCCGCGTGCATGTAGCTGAAACTGTGAGAATAGCGACTTCATAGATTTAGCATATCTTAAAGCCGCTAATAACTCGATTGAGCACGACAAATCATTTGCCCATTATCAGGCGATTACACCCGAGGGGTTTAAGCAAGATTACTTTGGGAGATTACTGGAAATAAATTTCAATATTATCAAGACCAGGCGGTTACTACTTCATGTAAGGGACACAAAACAGTTTGAACCAATATACCGGCGGATATACGATATATAACGTAGTTATTCTAGGTGATGCTTACCCTAACACAACCCCTGACCCTGACCCCAACCCTAACCCCAAGCCTAACCCTAACATCATCTAATTATTTAACTCAAACTATTATGTGTTCCTAACATGAAGTAGTAAGGGACCAGCCCCACAAACTTAAAATCGTTCCGCGCGGTCCTTGATACCTCCGGCGCATATAACTGACTCGGGACTAACATCATTCATTCCTTTAAACACATTTCATCTGCGATCTCATAAGTTTATTTAATTTATATTTGTAGCTAACAATTTTCTCAAGGCAATAAGACGGGCGTTCAGAAGCTTGGCTGCAAAAACATGCATTCGCTTTATTCCAAAAAACAGAACGACGGACAAACATTTCATTCACTTTAGAAAAGGCACGGGGTGAGTTTTATAACAATTATTATCTATTTATGGGGCGTACGACGCACGAGTTCATTCGACTAATTAGGAGGATGCTTTAAATCTATTTATTTAATTGTCTCTCAAATTAAACTGCCACCCTGGTCTGCCTCTAAAGCTGTGTTTACACTGGAAGCCTAGACCCTAGACCCTGGGCAAGCCTAGGCCTAAGCTTGTTGTGTAAACACGGCTTTAGTGACTGTGACCTGTCTTAGCAGATGGCAGGCCTGTACCACTGCTTCCCTGTGGGTTCTTGACTGGGATATACAGGGTGTATAAAAAAGGTAATCCAACTTTGGCATGCTATCGCGCGCATAATATTTAGTTTACAGATTTACCTTTTTCACACAAATAAAGATCAGGCTTTTGCTGTCAAATGTCAAATTTTGTATCACTACGATCAATAATGGTCCAATACGATCCGATCAGAAAAGAGTGGTGGAAATCAAATTTTTCCACCATTGGGAATTAAACGTCCTTCGAATTTTCGACTTGATAAATAGCCCATGGGTTACGCCATCTTATGAATATTCTTAAATTTGAATCCGAAATGAGAATAATTTCACTGATAGGCAGACAATAGCTTTGCACTCAACTCCAAATGGTCAATTTTTAATCGTGTCGTATTGGCTATTTTTTATCGCAATGATACAAAAAAGGTATAATTTGACAGCTAAAAGATTGATCTTCTTTACTGATATGAAGAAAGTAAATATATAAACTAAATAATAAATGCACGATAACATGCTAAAGTTGGATTACCCTTTTTTTGATACACCCTGTACACGATGCGTATAATGCCACTTAACTGGTGGCGCGTATGCTCAAATTTGGTATAGAGCTCTGTTAACAGAAAAAACGTGCTTTCATTTACAGATGTACTTCATGGATTGGAAGAAAAGATGGAGGTCAGAATATTACACTTGGTGCAACATGCGAGACTCGGTACCGGGCCCTTCATGAAATCATGCATGCACTCGGTTTTCTACATGAACACTCGAGGCCAGATCGTGATAAATATGTGAAGATACTTTACTGGAATGTAGAGGATGGTAATATAATCTATACGCTTATTTGCAAGTTGCTCATACACAAACGCCGCGAGTTGCATTCAAATATTTTGGAAATGCAAAATGGCCCAAATCCGCCATTTTTGGGTTACTGCTTTGTAAACGATGTGAAAAATCTGAACGATGTGAAAAACGACTTTTCAAAAATTTAACTGTAAATTTACCATAATGATTATACTTACAATACTTACAGTGCTTACATTTTTTGGTCTGGAGGAAGCAGTACCCCAAATATGGCGGATAAGCCCAGGGCGAGAAAGACTAATTGTATGCAAATGTTTCTCACAAGAATGACAGAACTTCTTTTCAGTTACTCTGAACCCACATCGTCGCCAAACTGCTTTAATCCTTCCACTCGATAAACTCGTCCATCACGATGAATGCGACTGAAAAATTTCACTCGCCAAACTCGTCCCAGTGCTCTGTAAAATTATTATAAAAGCAATACAGTTGAACTCAGAACTCATTTTATGCTCGCGAACATTAACTCTATTGTTAGATAAAAATCTGGACAATGATGCATGTTTTAATCGCGTGATGGGATCAATATTTTTACCAACAGTATTTTGTTCTTTTCAGTTAAAAACCATAATTTTGACTCGTACTCTAATAAAGATGTGGACACTCTGTCAGAGCCTTATGATTTCAACAGTATCTTACATTATGATAACAAAGCTTTCTCAAAGAATGGGCAAGACACAATCCAATCATTGAAAAACCCTGATTTGAGATTTGGGAGCGCAAAACGTCTCAGCCCAGGTGATGTGCGGCAAATACGAAAATTGTATAAGTGTGATAGAAGAAAGGCGAAACTGAATGGTAAATGAATGTTAATATATACAGGTTAACAGGCTTTGAGCTCATATCGCTATTAAAATAATTTACAAAATTCCGTGTCAATAACAATATGTTGTCGCAGTTGTATAGTGGTTGTTGTGGTCAATATTATTAGGGAGCTTTAGAAAAGACTACGAGTACGACTATGAGCACGAGATTCGTCATTTTCGCGCCAAACGCCGTGTTGTTTGTATACGCCATCTCGCAAAAGTCGTAGGCGTTGGGCTTTTGACTACGAGATTATTGATAAATCTCGTACTCAAAAGCCCGACGACTACGACTTTTGCGAGGTGGCGTATACAAACAACACGCGAAAATGACGAATCTCGTACTCATAGTTACTGTTAAAGCTCCCTATTGTTGTTGTTACTGTTGTTGTTTATCATTGTTGCTATTGTCGTTCTCGTAATAGTTGCTGTTGTAGTTGCAGTTACATGTAGTTACTTTTACAGTTGCAGTGCTAGTGCAGTTGCATGTAGTTGCTGCATGTTGTATTTGCAGTTGCGTGTAGTTGCTGTTGTAGTTGCAGTTGCATATGTTGTTTCTGTTGTAGTTGTAGTTACATGTCGTTGCTGCTGCAGTTGCAGTTGCATGTAGTTGCTGTCAAAGTTGTAGATACATGCAGTTACTGTTGCAGTTACAGTTGCATGTAGTTTCTGTTGTAGTTCTAGTTGCATGTAGTTGTTGTTGCAGTTGCATGTAGTTGTAGTTACATGTAGTTACTGTTGTAGTTGTAGTTACATGTAGTTACTGTTGTAGTTGCATGTTGTTGCTGTTGCAGATGGTGTTTTTGTTACTGTAGTTGTTGTTGATATTGTAGTAGTAGTTGTTGTTGTTTTTGTAGTTGCAGATAGAGTTCTTGTACTTGTTGCTGTTGTTGTGCACGTTTTGTTTTTACGTGTTACAGTTGATATGTTTATCCTACAGGCAGTAACCAGAATTACATTTGTAAGGACAAGATTTCGGGATGTAGAGCTTACACAGAGCAAGGTGATCCTTGTGAAAGTAACTATGAATTCATGAACTCATTGTGTCAACAGTCCTGTGGATTTTGTGGTAAGTTTCAAGATAGATTTGGATTCTTTCGAGTTAATCGCATTTTATAGTAACTATAGATATAAACAGCGTGTGCCTAAAAGATATAAACAAAATCTCGACGTTTCGAGCTAAAGCCCTTCGTCACGTGACAGCTTTTATAGCGTTGCTATAAAAGCTGATGTAATGTGTTTATCTGTCTACTAATTTCTCCTGACGAAGGACTTTAGCTCGAAACGTCGAGATTTTGTTTATATCTTTTAGGCACACGCGAAGCAACCCTCAATTTGTTCTATATGTCCGTGGCCGACGCTGAA
Source organism: Trachythela sp. YZ-2020 (assembly GCA_016169945.1). Classification (NCBI taxonomy): domain Eukaryota; kingdom Metazoa; phylum Cnidaria; class Anthozoa; order Malacalcyonacea; family Clavulariidae; genus Trachythela; species Trachythela sp. YZ-2020. The sequence goes on along the minus strand of JADLSH010000120.1, from coordinate 577,676 downwards.
TTAAAGTCTACGATATCCTTATAGTAACTATAGGGGGGTTTAAGCAGTCACTACGCCGTCGCAGCAAATGGTGATCAACTTCATGGTGGGCAGCACCGTACTTACTACTTACTACTTCCCGTTACCCTTCTTACTACTCCCAGTAATTATTATATTGAATTGACTTTTTCATCAGTTGGGATGCTTCTTGAAATAACATTTTAATGTGGTCTATCATAACTCAAGAGTAATTGAAAGTTTATAAAGCCGGTTACAGACAAGCAAATGACAACTTTTTAGTTTTCCTGGCAGCCATGGTACAGTAGCTACTACAACAATAGATCACGGACCAACCATTTACCTACAATGCATCACGATTCGAGACGGCGTAGCTATTGACGAAAAAGGAAATTAACGAGATAACTCTCTTCTTTCCAGGAAATGGTTAAAATCGTGTTAGAAAGTAAAAGAAACACAAGAAACGGCTGCAGATTGCGTTTCATGGACAATATAGTTGAGTATAGGTTGAAAAAAGACTGGCTAATTTTTTGAAAACGGTAGATTTGACAAATATGCCGGCAAATCTTCTTTTCAGTTCAATTATAACATGCAGCTCACAGCAGCTGGGGGTGTGTGTTAAAAAACTTATTTGTTCACTAATCTATGCTTATTTTTCACACCACGACAGTGTTTCATAAATTTCCCTACAAGAAGATTTTGTTCAGGCTTAAATCTGGTTTCCATTTGATCGTAACTGTCGTGCCAAGTCATTTTCGACGATGTGAAATAGTCTGGATCTACATCTTGTCTTTTGAGTGCTGTATGCAAATCAGTCTTTCTTGATTACAGAAATATATCGACACTCTAATACATCGGTCACCTTAATATGCTCACGAGAGTTACGACTAAATGGAAACCACTCAAACCAGGTTTAAAGCGAAATAAGGTGAATATTTTCATTCATTAAATCTTTCGATTACTCAATGGTGCAAAAATTTAAAAGTTTTTTTAACAGTGCATTCCATATCTAAAATCAATTTCGGTTCACGTTAATCGTTATTATCACAAATAACACAAACATTTTATGCCCAGTTGAGTTAGTCCATGTTGTCATGGAAACTAAGTTAGCAGCAAAAATATACTACATAGTTAGACAGGTCTATTTGGGAGCTTTTAAACAACTGTTAATTCTACCGTTCTCTGAAACTATAGCCAGTTGCTGCAATTATAACTCAAATGCCTTATTGTACATATTAAACTAATTCTTGATCACGCGTATAGTGAAATTTTTTAGTTTAAATATTGCCCATATATTTGTATAGCAAATATTTATGTTGAATGTATTATTATATTTCTTTGGATCCTTGGCTGTAATTATTTCCTTGGCTGTAATTATTTATTATCAAAATTTTATGTGTATAATAAATAGACCACAATATATAGTGGGAATAAATTTGTTCATCAACTGTTGACGAATGTTCAATAATTAATATCGTTTTTTACTTATTTTTGCCCGCAGCATTGAACAGGACAGCGGTCGTTAAACTCGTTCAATTAGAACTTCATATTAAGGGGGTAAGTGGGGAATCCAAGATGGCGACTCACATATGAATTTTTAAAAACATGTGTTGGCCGGATTTTTGTATTTCATATTAAATATATATACTTCATCTTTTTAAGTAAATAAAGACTCGTTCATTTATTTGTGAACATCAACTAGAGATACATATTAAACAGATCCACTAGGTCTGGAATATGGGACTCGTGCATATGTTCATATACTGTATATTTCAGAAATCTGTTCATTTCCGTAATTCACCTTTTATATTATCAACTCAACGATATTATCAAGCAAGTGCCATGAATTTAGACGTTTTACAGGGTTCGGACAGGTCCTTAAACTCCTTGAAAAGTGCTTAGATTGAAAAATCAAATTCAAGGGCACTTGAAAAATGCTTGAAAATACAAAATTTGTTAAAAGTGCTTGACAATCACACATAATGTTAATTCAAAATAGAACATAATTGTCTAATGAGGATTGAGGACATTTTCATAATTTTATCCAGAAAATACTGTAAGAAAGTCGCTTGTCTACCATTCTTTAACATGGTTATCGTTCAGCCGCCATAATTTTATCAGAGTCCACTAGCTATATTTTTTTCTTATATTTGGATTGTGTTTTGTTTGCAAGACAATAAAAAGTCCTTGAAAAATTTCACTTTAGTGCCTTGAGTAGTCCTTAAAATGTCCTTAAATCTTTTTATTGGGAACTTGCACGAACCTGGTTTTAAATTGAATTTCATATATCAGCTCCGCACAACTTTCGTCTGTGGGAAGTTCTCCGAGTAGCGGTATGTATTTCATAATGATGGTGCAATACAATGAGGTAGTTACTAGCTTTCATAACATTTCATAATGAATTGAATTGAATTTAATTAAAATTATGAACTCTCCCAGAAGGCTTTTCAGGTCCATTTACAATTACACATAACACCTAAAACCTAAGATTAAAACATTACATGATAATATTAAAAACAATTAAAACATAGTTCATATCAAAGAACCAAAGTACAAATAGTAAAATAGAATTAAGGCGTTCTGAAGACATAAATATTTTGAGATCTTTCTTAAATTGAATCAAGTTATTTAAACTCCTTATAATGAGTTCCAGATTGAAACTCCTCGATAGGCAAAAGTTCGTTGACCAGAGGAAGATCTATACGCTGGAATAAGTAGCTTATCCTTATTTCTAGTGTTCCTCAAATGGATCGTGCTTCATTTTTGAAACTTGTCTGTAAGATAACTGGGAGCGAGACCCTTCATACACTTAAAAGCTAGAACACTATCTCTATATTCTAGCAAGCGATCAACTGGCAACCAATTTAACTCTTGGAGTGCAGGCGTAATATGATCAAATTTCCTTGTTCCAGTTATAATTCTTGCAGCGAAATTTGGTACACTTTGAAGCTTCAAGATATTTTCTTTGATGTGTTCGACCATAAGCAATGCCGAGAAGGCTCATTATTTATTTATATTAATACATATATTAATGATGGAACTATTATTATTATTATTATTATTATTATTATTATTATTATTATTATTATTATTATTGCGTGATAAGCTGCGTAATAATAACAATAACACTCAGACAGACCCAAACCATGACGAGTCACTCAATCACAATAGATATCTTGAATGCAATTTCTGGGGTTATGTTAAGAACGTGCTTAAAAGACAACGCACTGTCCTACCATCGTTCACCATGTCCGAATGCCTCAATTACTTCACTACTACACTTGCTGCAATTCACCCGAGAAAATTATTTCAAATTCCAAGTTGGATTCCTAAGTTATGTAATCCAAATATCCAATTTGACCTTGACCCGCCAACCTATCAACAAGTTACAGCTGTAATACGTAAAATGAAAGCATCTGGCTCTCCTTGCCCTCTCGATCAGCTCTCCGTCATATGTTTTAAACGTTGTCCTTTCCTCAGAACTTATCTTACTGAACTTATACGTGCTGTCTGGTTATCTGGAGCTATTCCAGCTGAATGGAAAAGAGCTTGTACCATCCTGATTCATAAAAAGGGCGACCCCTCCAATTTCCGACCCATCACACTCGAAACCATACCCTTGAAAGTATTTACATCCTGTCTCCGTAATTCGGTGTACTCCTTCCTCATCGCAAATAATTTTATCGAACATAATATTCAAAAAGGCTTCACGCCTAATCTCTCAGGTACTTTAGAACACACTGCACAAATGGCCCATATCATCAACAAAGCTCGGATCAAGCAACGTTCCCTTGTCATAACTCTTCTTGAAATTATTGATTCTGTAGTCAATAAATACATTCGAAAATGGCTTGAAATACCAATTTCAGGGACATTAAGTAACATTTACCTAACCCGAAACAAATTTGGTCTAAGTATCCTCCCACCATCTGTCAAATTCGTCCAATGCCAAACAGTCCTACGTAATGCATTAAAAACATCTCCAAACGAATCAATAAAAGAACTCTGGAAATCAACTAACAACCACACTAATGTACAATATGATATATACAATTCAACCAAGGATGTTCTCAAAGAATTTCATTCTGGACAAGAAGATAAACTTCAAAACCACTTGATCTGCCAAGGTTCATTTTTCTCGCACGTCTCAAAATTCTCCCTATCACAGTTCAACACCTTTTGGTCTGTTGCTCAATCAAAACTACCAAAGAACATTTTTAACTTCACCATCCGTTACATAAATAGCTCTCTTCCTACGCGAAAAAAACTTACAAGATGGGGTTTAGCTTCGAGTCCTGAATGTTCATTTTGCTTGTGTCCTGAAACTCTGCTACACGTGGTTGCCGGCTGTCAATCTTATCTAGAACGCTTCACATGGAGACATGATTCTGTATTGAACTTTCTCGCAAAAACATTTCAAACTATAAATACGTATAAACTATAATATGCTGACCTGGATTTAGAAGCCCTTCAATAATAACTGGTGATATATATCGGCCAGATTTATTACTAATTACCCCTATAATGAATCTCTCTATATCCTCGAACTTACTGTTGGATTTGAAACTAACCTACACAACAACGTTGAACGCAAGAAAGGCATATACAAATACTTAATTGAAGAACAACGCGAGCACTTTGCATCCGTTGAATTTGTAAACTTGTCAATCAGCTCTCTCGGTGTTTTCGATAAAGAATGCTTTACCTTTATAAAAATGTTAGACAATGTAGGCTTGGATAAAAAACACCAACAATATTGCATGAAAAAGATAATGTCCATCGCAATTAGAACGACATATTATGTTTTCTGCTGCAGAAACAAGGAGTAGACCAATCCTGAACTGCTTAACTTTTAATATGTATAATCATTTGTCTATAATTCTTTCTGTGATTGTAAATAGTTCATATACAGTAGTAACATATATAGTAATCTGCGATTCGTGTAGCCAATTGTAAATTACCTAATATAGTGAGATTTACAATTGTATGTATAATGTTAATTCATTATTATTATTATTATTATTATTATTATTATCATTAGTAACAAACTAATTCCAGCGATTAATATTGGTGATAGTTTTCAATATTTGGGAAGATACTTTAATTTCAACATGTCTGATGAACAACATAAGTCTGAACTAACCTCTCTCGTCGACGAACTAATGACTGATATTGATTCTAAACCACTTCATCCAAAAAATAAAATACTCCTTTATAGTCGTTATGTTTTATATAAATTATCCTGGCATTTTACTGTTACTAGTCTGTCGAAAACTTGGGTCACCGAAAATATTGATTCTAAAGTGAACAGTTATATTCGTAAATGGCTTGAAATACCCATATCTGGAACACTTAGCACTGTATTTCTAACCCGAAACAAATTTGGCCTCAATATTTGTCCTTCATCCATCAAATTCATCCAATGCCAAACCGTTCTCCGCACAGCTCTTAAAACATCTCCAAACCACGAAATCAATCAACTTTGGAAGTCAACTAGCAACAACAAAAATATTCAGTATGATGTCTATAACTCCACCAAACAAGTTCTTAAGGACTTTCGCTCTGGACAAGAGGATAGACTTCTCAATCATTTAACCTGTCAAGGCTCTTTCTTCCTAATATTACAAAGTTCTCTCTTTCACAGCTGACGAAAATGTGGTGTGCATCCCAATCAAATCTGCCGAAAAATATATTTAATTTTACCGTACGATACATAAATAACTCTCTTCCAACGCGCCAAAACCTTGCAAGATGGGGTATATTACCAACGTCAGACTGTTCCCATTGCCTAGCCCCTGAAACACTTTTACATGTGGTAGCGGGTTGCCAGTCGTATCTGGAACGATTCACGTGGAGGCATGATTCTATTTTAAACTTCCTTGCGACGAACCTACTGACCGTCAGCGGCTCATGTCTTTATGTGGACCTTCCAAGTTATAAAATCCCATCCATCATCACTGGTGACACCTACCGTCCAGATTTGCTTCTATCAACATCAAGTGGATGTCTCTACATTGTTGAACTAACTGTTGGTTTCGAATCAAATCTCCAAAATAACGTTAAACGCAAAAAATGTAAATATTTAGAATTAATTAGGGAACAACGTAAACATTTTAAATCAGTTAAATTTATAAATCTATCGATTAGCTCTCTTGGTGTCTTTGCAAACGAATGTTCGACATTCATAGAAATGCTCAAAGATCTTGACTTTGAAAAGAACCACCAAAAATTCTGCATCAAACGAATGACGACGATATATTGCGATCAGAACAACATATTATATATTTTGTTGTCGAAATAAGGAATGGACAAATCCAGAATTTTTAACATTTTGAAATTTGTGCTGTGTATTTGTTATATGTTATGTTGTGTATATATAGTATTATAGTCTTTATTGATTCAAGTAGCCGGTTGTAAATTACCTTATATAAGTGAGATTTACAATTGTATATATAATCTAAAAAATTCATTAATAAAGTTTCCATTATACTACAAACTGTAGATGGTTCTAATCTCTTCGCTGATATACCTGGATTCAAAAGTCCATCAATACTTACTGCATGCATGGTGACACATATCGTCCAGATTTATTGTTGGCGTGTTCAAATGGTATCCTGTATGTTGTCGAGCTTACTGTCGGTTATGAAACAAACCTCGAAAACAACGCCAAACGTAAAGAAAATAAATATAAAGAATTAGTAATACAGCAACGTCAATATTTTAACCATGTTAAATTTATAAATCTCTCTATGAACTCCCTAGGTGTGTTTGCAAAAGAATGCTCTACTTTTTTAAGTATGTTGGATGCTGGTGGTCTCGATAAAAACCACCAAATGTATTGCATTAGAAAAATGATGACCATTGCCATTAGAACTACTTATTATATATTCTGCTGTCGAAACAAAGAATGGGGAAATGCCGAATTATTAGCTATTTGAAATATTTGGTTGATTTGTATAAAAATATATATATTTGCATGTTACATTATTTAGAGTTAAATTGTGATTCAAGTAGCCAATTGTAAGTTACCTTAATAAGCGAGATTTACAATTGTATGTATGTAGAAAGAAAAACATTTAATAAAGTTTCCATTATTATTATTAATAATAATAATAATAATAATGGAAGACCTACCTAACTGAGGGACGTTTTACCTGGCGACATGATTCTGTTCTAAACTTTATTGCACCACACTTAAATCCGTAGAACATGCTAACCTTTATGTTGACCTTCCAGGCTATATTAGTCCATCTGTTCTCATTGGAGATAGATTACGCCCTGATCTTTTGATAACTATTGAAAACAAATGTATTTACATACTCGAACTTACTGTCGGATTTGAATCTAATCTTCTAACCAATGCAACCCGTAAAAGACAAAAATATCAGGAACTGATTACGGAACATCACAACAAATATGATCAAGTCAAATTTGTCAATTTATCTATCAGTTCACTAGGAGTTTTCAATCAATCCGCCTCACTAGACTTTGTTGAAATGCTGAAATATCTGAAATTTGACGAGCAATGTAGAAAATATCTTGTTATATCTGTGTTATTAACACTTGTATCAGGACCTCATATTATATGTTTTGTAAACGTAACAAAGAATGGGATAACCCAGAACTAATGTCATACTAATATTTTTATCATATATATAGAGTTAATTCAAGTAGACACTGGTAAACTACCTGTAAAAGTGAGGTTTATCATTGTAATATTGTATACGTATTAATTACGAGTGAATAAAGTTTCCATTATTAGTGTAAGTAAATGCAAGCAAATCATTAGACATAATGTACGACATTGTAATTCTCGTTGGTACGTGTGTTAGTTGCTAATTATACCGAGTCTCTTGAGAGTCTCTTTCAGCTTGTTGTATCTGCGAATGCAGATATATATTGCTGTCGTCTTGTAATATGTTAGCGGCTTGTAACCATTCAGCGACGACTCGGCTTATTTAAATTGATAACCAATCAGCAAGTGGCTTACAACGCAATGACGTAATGTTCCCCAAGGCCATGCTATCATTCAATTTTTCCTGTTCGCAGGCTAGATCTTAAATTCAACATGGCGCTTTAATATGTTTAAATTCAACATGGCGCTTTAAAACGTCGTTAATTCATACGAAGGTTTTCAATACGTTAACAAATACGAAGGTTTTAAATACGAAAATATCGACTAGAACGAATGCTTTAAATTATGTGGCCAATTTCAAATGCTGTTGTTCTATTTCTGGAGGAGAAACTATCAAACTAAACAGTTAAACAGTAAAACTGTCGAAAATTAAGCCATTAAGGTATATAAGAAATACTACAACATATTAAAAATAAAACATAGGTTTAGGTCTACGAAACGCAAAGAGTGCTTACAGATGAAACAGCCTGTTGCAGACCAGTTTTGAGGTAAGCGAAAATCTATAATATATATATACATATAATTACATATATTTGTTACTCATTTGAATTGGTCTGCCAACGTTTGACCAATAGCTACGTGCGCCGTGCACGCGATTACTGATGTCTTGCGTATTCCACTGTTGTCGTGAGGAAAGCGTCTCGCTGAATACTTATATCGAGTCTGTTCAACTGTTTGGGTCAAATCGAAGTATAATAATGAGGAGCTATATAGGATCATCTTAAAATATTGCAAGATGTAGAGAGAACTAACGTCTTCGGTTTTCTTATAAAAACTTGACCTGTTTACAGTGTAATAATTATCAAGAATATGTGATAGCTGACTCTTGAACTCTAATAAATAGAGCTCTGCGTTATTGCGCGTTTATGTCTCAATTGTATTCAACACTGATATCTCGCCCCCCCCCCTTAGGAAACATTTAGACTAATACAAATCTCTATGTTGCCCCCCCCCTAGTACTTTTTCGGGGGGCCCTTGACTGAAAATCCTGGCCACATCACTGGTGTACCGATATTAGTTTATTATAGTCGACGCGTTTTTGCGCATTTAATGTAAATTAGAATAGGAAATCTCTTAACGTAGAGAAACCGCATTCTTTGTGGTTTATACTATTTGATCAGCTTTGTAAACATAGATAGTATCTGTATCATGGTGTTTCAGCTTTGTAAACATAGATAGCCCGTCGCAGGCATCGAAAACTGCCGAATTGCATCATTGTCAAGAAAATAGTATCACCTTTTCCTCATTTTAAACAAGGTCCAATTCCTTTATCGAAAATATAAATGTTTTACGCCATTATTTATTAAACCAGCATTCCCATTTGGCTGCCTATATATGGACATATTTACATTTTTTTATTTGCTGGGGTGCAAAGTTACCTTAATCACATTTAACACATTACTGTCAACTGTGCCTATGTGTTCCTCAATATGTGTGACTAGATAATATCACACGTTTACATTTTCTTTTTTAATCGATCGAGTCGCATGCACCCATAGTCTGTTACCCTGTCAATTTTACTTGTCACATTAACCCATAGTTACCTTGAAGTACCCTACCATTGACAAGTAAAATTGTCTGGCATTAGACAGAGTAAAATACTAAAGTAGGGCCATCTGGGTGCATTGCCATGATCAGGGCCCGGATCCATTTGTCTTGCCACATGGATATATTTTTATTTTTTTAATATTACTTTGCAATTATTTTATTTTAATACTGTTCATATTAAGTTATTATAAATATTAAGTGATGTGCATGAGCATTATTCTTGACTGCTCAGATAAAAAGTGTATTAGTGTATACAATGATTTTTGTTGATAACTGGGCTCATTACTTAAAAATAAAAAAAATAATCTGCTCGCCCGCCCGCATGAAAAATTGTTACTGCTACTGATGATAAACCGGGATATTTTTAAATGCCCTAATGCTGGACAAATTCTTATTAGACTTGCTCCAGGTCTTTTTGTCTTTGTCTTTCTGTGTGACGTGTATCTACCATCAATCAGAAATGCTTAATATATATTATATACTGTACTTGTACGATGATACCTAACCAATCGTATATACTACTTGCAATTATTGCAATACCATGTTTCTGTAGACAACAGAGTAAATACATTCACAAGAACTGTGAAACCACTCATCACAACCGTCACAACAAACCATTTGCTCAACAGTGTCCGGTAACCTACATTGACAATAAATTAAACAATTCTCCACTTTCGCAACAGAGCTTGCTGGTCTTCTATGCTTCAATACTGGGAATGGTGTTATCATATGTGTTTCCAAAATCTTCGCAAGGTGTGGTCTGAGCTCCTCATTGTTAAATACAACAGATGAGGATCAATATCACTTGCCAAACACGTCAGTATTGCCAGAGCATACAGCCCACAGTCTGATGCACCAGTTTGTTTAGCGATATGATAATTATCGGAGACCGCGTATTGCGCCGATTAAAACAGCGAAACTAGTCTGCGTGAAAAGTGTGCGAAATTATAGTTGCGCGAAAATGTCATGACTCATGTTTATAGTATATAATATAGAGTGCGCGGGATTATATATGTATGCATGTGAGGCTTAGCAAGAATTAGTACTACGCAAATTTACACCTAATTTAAATACAAATTAAATACAAGTAAAGACTGTGTAAGGTATATAATGGAATAAATACGTTTCACATGTACTGATCTAGTATATCAAACTAATTGTACATCTTACATAAATTAAAACAATAGAGATTCTTTTACAAGGATACGATAAAATACTCGTGAATTTCCAATTGACTTTCGAAGAGAACTTGTTGCACGAACCGTCTCACTTTAACTTTTTAAATTTTTCCTATTAAAACAAGTTTTATCCTCGTAGTTATCTAGGGTTTGGCATGTAATACCTCTTGACGTAATTATCGGTCAAAAGTGTTCATAACATCAACCTTTACTCGAATCTTTTTATGGCTTTAAAATCCAGATTTCATTTCAAACGAAATTCGATTTCAATTTGTCAATTAATTGACTTTCTGCATTCAATTGGGTATTATAATTAATAATTGTAATAAAGAATGAGATAATATATATTTTTTACGAGGCTTAATGTTAAAAATGACAGTTTCTGAAATCACGAAATCTCTGCCCAAATCAACGAGGGTGGGTGACAGTTAATTAGCTAATCCGTTGAAGTATGTTAGTAAGGAAATACCAAAGTTTGTCCAAGTCATTTAATGCGTGGGGGCACAGACAAGGAAGCCAGGGTTAATGATGTAATGCATGATATAACAATATTTCGCAATGTATCAAAGTTAACAGTGTAACATAACCTTTCCTTTTTATATTATAATTATAGCCATAGTACTATATCTTACAATTTGAATGCCAATGCAATAAAATACAACATATTAATAGATGTAGTCGGCTCAAAATCACTGTGTCCGCTGTGCGAATCAAATTGCGGACTCGGGCAATATCGAGTTTCAAGTTGATTTCTGATTTCAAAATTCATGTGATTTCACTGATTTCGTGATTTCTGGTTTGATTTCTGCTCATTTCGGAATAGAGTGTACGAGATTTCGGCCGTGACGGACCCCTCGGTTTCTCGTTCATATTGCATTTATCGTACGTTTCCTTGATGCGTTTTATTAATATTAATCTGGTTAAAACACAAGTACGTAACTCAAAATGCACAAGTATTCTATAAAGATGCACACAAGATTGACAAGAAAATTGCATGCGTTTTGTGCGGATGACCGGGGGAGTGCAAGTTTGTGACACCCCCAAAAAAACCACGACGACGACGATGACGAAAAAAACCCAGACAGGGGCATATTAAACCTACGGCTTGGCTCTGCCAGCCGTGGTAACTATATACACCTCGTCCCAATGGGAATACTTGTCCCTAGAGTCATGCTATTGTTGCTTTATTGTGTCTGCCCCCTTTGCAAAATGGCGCCCGTAATTACGAAATTGCCTATTGTTGAATATTACTCTTTCATGGGAAACTGTGGTATCACCATGAGCAGATACATGTACGCGTAGCGTACCTATTTTTCCGCTTTTGTTATGACCTGTGTATACAATCAAGTGATATCATATTTTGAAAAGAAGAAACTTAGGCCCCGTTTACACTATACCGGATACGCATGGTCACGAAATCTAATTCACACATTACTGATTTTTCTGATCCCCGGCCCTATATATATATTACTAAACTAGTAATTTCTAATAGAAAGATAATTGCTGCGAGGGGTCAGATCAGTCCTGATTAAATTTAAAACCCTTGAAATATTACCAGTAGATATTTGTAGATTACATAAGATCTTTATTTATTATTAACTACCAAACCCTATTATTAAGAACCAAACCCAACAGAATTATTAACTACGAAACCGAACTATTCACCACCAAACACAACTATTTAATGGACAGTTTGTTGACCTGATAAATTGTTCGTGAACGTTTAGAAACAGATACCTTTGTAATAACATAAATTAAACCAACCATATTTGTTTATTTGATGTATTGTAATATATCGATTATTGTTCATTGTTGAACAGTAAGTACTTTGAACTGAACAGTATCATAGGCAATAGTTAACTGTTTGCCACCTTTATCGTTAGGTGCTAATGTTTATATAGCCACTAAGCCACATGGCTATAAGACTTTGCAGGTTCATATCTTCGGTTCAGTGCATGCTATGTAGATGACAATACCACCGTTCGATTCAGCGTTTTACGATCTCTTTAGCCAAGTAAATTGTGTTTGTTTACAACGCTATACGGCCACTTTATCCCCATTCAAACACCTCTGAACTTTGTATTGTTTACAAATTAACAATAATACAAACTAATTAAATATTCATTTCGCTTTCCTACCTGTGGTTTACACACTACATACTCGTAAATACCACCATTCGACGGGGATTTCCAATCCCTTTAGTTTGATACCATTTTTATAATCATAGGACATAATCTAGCCCTTTTACGGCAATATATTGTGTATTTGTTGCGACTTGAAAAGGACGTGCGAACATTGCGAACACGTGCTGGTTAAAAAAACTATGAAAATCACTGTCGCTGTCCAATACATCGCAGGCTCAGAGGATCATCTCGAATGAAAAATACCAAATCGACTATATCCACGATTAGTAAGCTGCTCGCTTCGCTCGCAGCAATTATACTACCTATGCGTCCTACAAGCAATCTCTATCAACATACATACTGTAACAATAATGGATGTTAATATTATAACTAGAAATACACTCATGCAGAATCCCCTCGCCTATTCGAACTCAGGAACATACTTCCCAAAATTTATGGTAACATGAAGTATTTCCTCAATCATTGTAACCATAGCAACACGCAATTTTTTGCTTTTGGTACAAATGATAAATAGTAATATAATATTTGTACTTTTAGCTATAAACTTAAGAATTGCCCCACTATATAAAGTAGATATGTTATTACGTACTCTTTTAGCTTTGGTTTGCTGTAAAATTTAACCTTAAAACTTCAACTGTTTTTTGACAGTATAATTTTTTAAATTTATCTTTAAAATAAGTTTCTGACTAATCTGACATTACGTTGTTTCCTCAAAATTCAAATATAAACTTCCTAAAATACCTTTTAGGTTTAATCGATATTATATTAATAACCTCACAGAGTGACATACGCTTTTGCAAATCCACAAATTAAAATATGCAAAATAGACACTTACCCGTTTAAAACACTTCAAAAGTGTCCTTTTTTCAGCCATTCGACTGTTTCTCGTTTATCTTGTTTTGAAGACTCTATTCATCGGTATGTTTTTCCAATAGCCCGAGTATTAAAAATCATTTTTGATGCATATACAAAATATTTATCCGTAAATCTTTAAATCTTTATCCGTATGCTTCTCTCGACCTGAACTCGCGCATGCGTATAACGTAGAAAACCCTGAACCGTTCATGGCATCGCGGCGGACGACTTTGGATTCCGGTGTGTTTTCACATACCCGGGTGTAAATATCCGAGCGGAATTAGTACCCTCGCACGGCGCTTCGCGCCGGCTCGGGGATTATATTATATATATTATATTATATATTATATATATTGTTAAAAAAATTTTCACGGAAACTATTACAATTACAATTTATTTTTAGGTCCAAAACTCAGATTTTTATGTTAAAAATCACAAATTTTTAAACAACACGCAAACGATAAAAATAAAAAGTACTTTAAATTATAAAATTCTGTTTTTTGGGTTTAAATGCAAACTAAATAAATCTATTTTGCCCGAATATTCGTTAACCATTTGCCCGAATTAGTTCAATCTACACATTTTTGGGGGGGGCAGGTGCCCCCCCTGCCCCCACGTGCCGTACGCCTATGTTCACCGAGCTGTACGATTGCACAAACGAGAACAACACATAGTAGCAAGAATTTGAAAACCGCCATTCTAACGCCGCAGCTGGGATGTTGTAAACCGTCTCTCGATATCAGAATAGTGCTTTTCACCCAAGCAAAACGTTTTGTCCACTTCCGGCGACTTCGCTTGTTTTGTAACACAGCTTGCCATGCAAGTTTTATAGTATCGGTACCAATCAGTGTCTTCGTATAGATTCACGTGATTATACTCTTCAAATCAGCAGCTGCTTACCCACTGATCTGAAAACTAGAACTGGATAGAGCATCCTATTGAATTCAATGAGCCAATTTTGACGCCAGAATATTTTTGATGAGATCCGATTTATAATTTGTCAAATTCTTGACTAGTCAAATCGCTAGCTGCTTAAATTAGTTATACTATGAAGCAAATGTCTTTTCTTATGTAATTTGAGAAATATAGCTTCCAGGACCTCTTCTAATGACTGTTTTAGTCTTTTAGAACGTTTTAAAACCTCATGAGGCTTATGGCGGCGATACGGGTGTGACCTCATTAGTTGTTAACCGGCAAATTTAGAAAGAAAGAGAGGCCACTGATGATAAATTCTTATCTAGACAATATTTTTCGGGGCCTTAATGATATGCAGATATGGATGAAAGGATTCTTTGATAAAAAACATAGTCAAACATTACAATATCACAACAATATCACAACGTTGACAAGGAACCTTTTACAAAGTAGTGCGCAAGGTCAAGACAAGGGCGAAAATCCATCTCAAAAAGTGCAGGGAGGGAGGGGTGAAGCCGGCTAATAGCGGTTATGGAGGCATCTAACACGTTTAACGTTTTCATGCAATGAAAACTACTTAGGATTATATTCTCCGCATCGACTTCAAGCTATATATGGTTTCCTGTGCACAAGCAAGTTCGGGAAGTGTGTACCTGTGTATCTTGAATTAGTGACAAAGAAAGCAAAAGTGGAAAAAGATTAGGGGATAATTACATCCCAGAAAGTTACTGCCAAAAAAGTGGGGGGATTCGTCCTCTCCATCCCCCCATGATTTACGTCCTTGTCAAGTATATTGTTGTAATGGTCAGTAGCTCGCAACATGTGGTATAGGCGTGGACCACAGGCTTTTCTGAACAAACGGCATGCTTTACTGTATTTCTGCAGTGCATGAGGCTCTTTATATAGATTGTTCACGGCATTTTGATGCAGTGAAAGGATATATTATACCTGATTATGTATAGCATTCTACACTGCTTCGTTATTTGTCTCGGGTAGCGCTTGAATCGAAATCTAATTCACACATTACTGATTTTTCTGATCCCCGGCCCTATATATATATTACTAAATTATACTACCTATGCGTCCTACAAGCAATCTCTATCAACATACATAACAATAATAGATGTTAATATTATACTATTTATCCTCAGTTTGGCCATAGACACTCGAGACGAATGGGCGCACATGCAGCAATAAATTAATAATAGTTTCGTAGCTCTGTTACTGAGCAATCGGAAGAAAACACTTAATTGTATCTGCAAGCAAATATAAAATCAAAGACATACACATTTCACAATAGTTTCGTAAATATATCATCAGAGAATCAGACTACCGAAACAAAAACAATTTAACGTAACGGATCTTGAGTTATGGAATATAGGGTAAGTTTTTGCTGGATACTTCGACATCAACATTGCAGAGTAGACTAACGTTTCTTGTTGTAATCGGTAACAGAATTCAATTGGTTTTCTTGTCAAACAGGAAAGTACTACACGCGTGCACTTATGTTTCCGTTTGGTAAACATTATTGTTTGTGGTTAATAAAACTATTTCATCGAAAAAGCGTAAAAATTACTAAAAATTATTCCTCTTAAGTACAGAGTTAGTTTTTATAGGGTTTTATTATATAAAGTATAGTGCTTTATAGAGATTTCGAGCACTGATAAAACTGATAATCTCACACGTGTGATTATTTATGATAATCTCACGTGTGAAAATTATCGCTTTTGAAGTTTATGAAAATGGATATTTTATTTTGTTTGAAAAGACTGTCCTTTATATAATAAACAGAAAAATACATGGATGCTTGGAAATACCAGATTTATTTCTCGTGTTGAACATGATATAACCCCTTTATGCATAACCCCTTTATGCCCTCCCTACACCTTCCAAGTTCCCCCCTATTGCAGGACACGGTGTGCAGAAACTCTGGTGTAATCCCTGTCGTCAGCGCTAATACCCACAAGATCCCTGTGAGAATTACCAACAACCGTGCAAAAACCGTCGTTAAACACATTAATAATCATAGACAACTGAAATTAATCAGTACTTCAATACATGACCAGGCTACGATCCGAAACAACATATCAAGATTACCGAGTTTTCTTCTTATAAATGCTCGCTCACTGTTACCCAAAATAGACGAGCTATCCCTCTTACTATCAATACATTCTATAGAGTTTATTGCTGTCACTGAAACGTGGCTCAACGATACTGTTCCTGAGCAACTAATTTACATAAATAATTACAACATTTTTCGCAATGATAGATCTTACAGCCGTGGTGGGGGTGTCTGCGCTTTCATCTCGACAAATATCCCAGCTAAAAGAAGAATGGACCTTGAAAACCCCTTATGAATGCTTATGGTTATGGCTACGACCCCACCGCCTCCCAAGACACCTAACTGGATTAATCTGCTGTGTCCTTTATAACCCGCCTGATACACCAGTCAATGAGCAAAAGGAATTAACGGCCTATCTCATTGATCAAATTGACCGAGTTAGATGTACCCACCCCGACTGCGGCGTTGTCTTACTCGGTGATTTCAACAATTTAGATATCAGTGATCTCCTGTGCCATCACAATCTTACGCAAATAGTTGACACCCCAACGCGTGAAGGTAACATCCTGGATCTAATTGTTACTAACCTAGAAGCCTTGTATTCTAAGCCTGTGATTATAGCACCGCTCGGCTCATCAGACCACAACATTGTTAAATGGTCCATGAAAACTAACGTTTTAAGAACAGTTAATAAAACAATTAAGAAAACCATACGTTCCTTCCCCATGTCGGCACGTGCAGCTTTTGGAAGATGGTGCTGCTCACGTGAGTGGTTCTCTGATGCCGAAAGCAAAAACTCTGCGACCGCTCTAGCGTCCTCCTTTACCAACGAGTTAAATTCTGCTGTTGATAGGTTATTCCCGTCTAAGGTTATTAGAATTCATAACTCTGACAAACCATGGATGACGCCTGCTTTAAAAAAACTGATTTACCAAAGGCAAAAAGCCTTTCATTCTGGCAACCTTGACCTCTGGCGTCACTACAGACTCAAAGTCCGAAACGACATAGGAGTGAAAAAGCGTGCATATTATACGAACAAGGTGCAACACCTAAAATTCAGTGACTCCAGAAAATGGTGGGACTGTGTCAACCAGATGTCCGGGAAAAAGATCTGCAACCAATAACATCAAGATCGTTAAGAATGGTACCACCCTATCTGGTAAAGACCTCGCCCAATCACTTAACACCTATTTCTTAAGCGTGAGTAATGACCTACCACCACTGAATCCTCTCCTGTTACCTGCCTATCTCCCTGCACCTAGGCCTGTACCAAAAATTTTCCCCGACGAAGTTTGTACTAAGATGCTTAATACAAAAGTTTTCAAGTCCAGCGGCCCTGACAATATTCCTAACCGGATTATTAAGGATTTCGCGTACGAATTGGCCGAACCTGTATGTCACATCTTTAATACATCTCTGTACACCGGTGAATTCCTAACATATGGAAAGATGCGTTAATTACACCAATTCCCAAAGCGCCACCCGTATCCTGTGAGGAGGAGTTGCGCCCAATCTCCTTACAGCCTGTTTGTCCAAAATTCTTGAGGACTTTGTGGTCAATTGGATGGTGGATGACGTGAAACATAAAATCAACCCGCAACAATTTGGTTGCCTCAAAGGAACCTCTACAACGTTTTGCTTGATCGACATGATCAACAATTGGCTAAGAACATTGGATGATAAATCGAGCTACCTGCGGATCGTTTTCCTCGACTTTAGTAAAGCCTTCGATCGCATCGACCATAATATCCTGGTCCCAAAGTTGCTGGCCCTTGGTGTCAGATTGTCGCTTATTCCATGGATATGCAGCTTCCTCTCAAATCGCCGTCAATCGGTAAAGATCGACAATTTCCAATCTGATTGGGGCATCATTAACGCTGGTGTCCCTCAAGGGACTAAGTTGGGCCCTATTTTATTCATAATCATGATCAACGATCTGGAACTGGCATCCTCTAGCACTGGCCATTGGAAATATGTGGACGATGTAACAATATCGGAGTCCTTAAAGAAAAATGAAGTCTCAGCCCTACAGTCTGATCTTAACACAATTGAAAGATGGACTGTTAATAACAACATGAAATTAAACGGCAAGAAATGCAAAGAAATGATAGTGAGTTTCGCCCGTACCGAGAACGACATCCCCCGGCTCCTCATTGATGGTTTGCCTCTAGACTTAGTTCCTTTATTCAAAATTTTGGGCTTAACTATGAACAATAAATTGAAATGGCAAGATAACACTGAAGCGTTAGTTAAAAAAGCCTCAAAACGCTTATACATTATCCGTGTTCTACAGCGCTGTGGTCTTCCACCCAACGACCTCCTATTAGTCTATTTTTCTATGGTACGCTCTATCTTAGAATATGCCTGTCCTGTCTGGCACACCATGTTACCTAAGTGTTTGGGGGATAAAATTGAAAAAGTCCAAAAAAGAGCTTTTCGTATTATTTATCCGACGACAGATTACGAAGATGCTGTCAAAACCGCTCAATGCAAGCGTCTTGACGACAGACGTCAAGAGTTATGTGCTAAAACTTTCAAAAAGATCTTAAAACCCGAAGCTCACCTCAACCACCTCTTACCCCCACTCCGTGAAGAATCACATGAACTGGACTTACGAAACAATTCTAACTTTACTTTAACTAAATGTAGAACTGAACGTTATAAAACTAGTTTTATTCCAGCAATGACTGCTAATTTTAATAATAAATAATTTGTAGTATTTTAACAACTGTACATATATGATATATCTATATTTATTTTATCGATATTTATCCTTATTATGTTTTTGTAAACATATCGCAATTCACCTTCGGGTGCCAAAATGTGTTTTTTAATAAACCTTTAATAATAATAATAATAATAATAAAATATCTCACTCGTTCGCTCACTCGTGAGATATCATGTTCAACACTCGAAATAAATCTGGTATTTCCGCGCACCCATGTATTATTCTCTATATATATAGCACATATTAAGACCTTACGATGTAGGACGGCAACGCGAACGACGACGGTCAAAACAAACTCCTTCAAATAAATCAATGAAATAAAACTTGTCGTGTATTATCAATCGTATGAATTCACTTCAGTTTGAGGAAGTTGAGATAACGGCCTTTTGGTTTAGAAGATTTCTACTTCAGCACTGAGCCAATTTGCTGAAATGCAGACGTTGAACACAATACGTAAAAATCTGTAGTTTACCGTTGTAAACAGAGCGAGGATGACGTCTAAAATTCCCGTGGGATTTTAATTATTCATTTCTATTCTAAAATACTATAAATTTCATTGTATTTATAGCCGTCGTCGTCACGTTGCCGTCTTAAAATCGTAAGGTCTCTAATTAACAAGGATATCGCGATGGACGCACTGTGCTCTCGATCGTCTATGGTTTGACTAAATAATTATGCTAAACTCATTTACTAAATCGGTTATGGTTCATTACACTATAGCATCAAAGTGCATGTTCTCAGTTACAAATCTGTCAAACCCGAATGTTCAAGCCTCGATATCATTAACGTTGACAAGTCGTTCGCAACGTCCAACAGTTGTCTGCTGTTTTCGACAACGACAGCAACATATTGCAATTGTGACACCAGCAAAGAACATCATAACTCCAACAACAATAAGTATTATATAAGTCGTTGACAAAGGACAACTTTTACACTTGTTTTCAACACAACATCCACTACCACACTCTCTATCGTGATCACAAGGAATACCTCCGCAGTCATCTTTGTCTCTACAATATATATTGGCTGTATTTCCACAACAAAACTTCTTGCATTCCTTGTATATTCCCGATCGGGTTTTGGAAACACATCCTATTGATTCACCGAGCTGTACGATTGCACAAACGAGAACAACACATAGTAGCAAGAATTTGAAAACCGCCATTCTAACGCCGCAGCTGGGATGTTGTAAACCGTCTCTCGATATCAGAATAGTGCTTTTCACTTTCCCAAGCAAAACGTTTTGTCCACTTCCGGCGACTTCGCTTGTTTTGTAACACAGCTTGCCATGCAAGTTTTATAGTATCGGTACCAATCAGTGTCTTCGTATAGATTCACGTGATTATACGCTTCAAATCAGCAGCTGCTTACCGGCCCACTGATCTGAAAACTAGAACTGGATAGAGCATCCTATTGAATTCAATGAGCCAATTTTGACGCCAGAATATTTTTGATTAGATCCGATTTATAATTTGTCAAATTCTTGACTAGTCAAATCGCTAGCTGCTTAAATTAATTATACTATGAAGCAAATGTCTTTTCTTATGTAATTTGAGAAATATAGCTTCCAGGACCTCTTCTAATGACTGTTTTAGTCTTTTAGAACGTTTTAAAACCTCATAATGAGGCTTATGGCGGCGATACGGGTGTGACCTCATTAGTTGTTAACCGGCAAATTTAGAAAGAAAGAGAGGCCACTGATGATAAATTCTTATCTAGACAATATTTTTCATTTCCCACCAATTACTAGAAACTCATAGAAGCTCTTTGAACATGTCCCCAACACCACAGTAGATTTGTAGTGGTCACCAATATGGCAGCCATTGGCTTCATTTATGTATAGCAGATGCATTATCCAGTCCTAGTTTTCAGATCAGTGTGCTTACCACTAAAATGTATTTACTGATCTCCATCTTTACATCTGGACCCCATTATGTAAGTAAATTGAGTTATATGTAGCCTGCGTGGCAGGCGTTCTATTGTGGGGGGGGGGAGTTTTGTTTAGAGCGCGCTCTTTTTTTTGAGAGCGCGCGCCAGGTGAGAAGTTAGGGGGGGAGGAGAAAAAGCGAAGGGCAGGCGTTCTATTGTGGGGGAGGGAGTGCCTGCCACGCAGGCTAAGTTATATGTGGAAAATTGAATGTCACACGAGCTCACTGTTTTCAAATGTGAAACTGGTTAAAGCTTCTTACTGAATTTAATGACGCAGAATATTTGTAATGCGACCAGGGGTGGATCTAGGATTTTTCGTACGTTAATCAAAAATGTTGGTTCCACTACCCCAGGGGGGAGCATATTTTTTTCGATGGGGAGGGGGGCGCCATTGTTTGGCTAGGCAATAAAATGACTGTTTCGCCCCATATCATGGCTCATCAGCATGCCTAGGAAACACAAATTGCCATATATCATGCTTCTAGATATCGTACAAACAGCGTAACACCAAACCAAGACTCAAAATTTCGACATAACAATTTGTGTTAATACTCTTGTGTAGTATTAATATTTGGTTCGGTCGATAAAAGACAGCAGCAATACCTTGGCTGATTAAAATATTACAACAAATGCCAATATAACGACTATATAATAATGTAAGTGACCTTTTGACCGACCGAAAATATATGCTAATTGAGCCGGCCGTCGCGAGCGGGGGGTGTGGCCCAATAATTTTGTACTAGTCGGCCCAGTCGGCAAATTGCTCCGACATTGTTCGGCAAGTCGCGAAATCGGCATTCAGCGAATTGTTAAAGTGAAGAAACTTACGAACATGTAGGCGTTAAAGCAATAACTTTTGCCTTAGGATTTAAAATAATGGTTTGTACAAATTGTGGCCTTATGCCAAAACCACATTAGTTCATCTCAATGTGTCGTCATTTAATCGTCGAAAATCGACGGGAGGCCGATTTTTGCTCGACTGCGCTTCAAGTTGTTTAACAATTATGCGCGGTTCAAAACCCAAAAGAAAAAGGTAAAACTTCAGTGTCTTGAATGTAATTCGATTTTTGACGACGATTATCGTAAGAGGCACGAGCAAACTTGCCATCAGGGCAAGCGAGTGCGAGTAGCACACAAAGACGCGCCAGCTAATCCGTTTGAGGCTGCAAAACGCAGTCAAAGCCAAAGGGAATATTGTAATAAGTCGCAAGACCCTCAAGAAGACGACACAGAAACAGACACAAGAGAGGAAGACGTAGAGAAGGACGAACCGTCGTGCGGTAAGAACGGACCTTGTGTTCTTTAACAAAATTGTTGTTAACTCATTACAGATCCGTTTACTCGCTTTCCAACGCATAAAATTTAAACGCTTGGAAAATCGCGTCATACGAAAGCCTGTTCAGCGCTATCCACCACTAAGATTGTCTTACGACTGCTCAAAATATGAAAATATTCATCTTAGTTGTTTATTTGTCTATTTGGTGCCCGGGGATACAATCCCAGTTACTCGGATAATGATAATAATAATCGGATGGCATTGTAGGAATGTGCGTCTGCACCGCAGGCTGAGACTGAAACTCGTTACTCAATCTCAATTTAGGACTTAATATTTAAAATACGTTATTTAATAAATTATTCCTCTATTAAAAATCCATATATTAGCTCTATATTTTTAACATTTAATATTCTTGTTAGAAAACAGACATAAAAATATAAATATACTGTATACTGTATACGTAGCCTATAGAAGCCGATTAGCCAAAAAATATCACGACCACCAAGTCCTAGTACAACAGTTTTATATTGAGTTTTAGCTCCAGTTATTGTGTGGTTCGATTTCTTTGACCTTCTTAGTATGGACATATAGTAGGACTTGTTATAATTTCATATTTTCATAAGCAGAATTCCCCCCGCACCACTGTTCAACATTGGAGATGAAAAAAACTCACTTATTGCAAAAGAGATGTCTTCTGCCTAGTTCTGGCATATACACAACTAACTAGGGATAACTAACTAGGTGAAAAATTGGTTATGCGTGTATATATCTGGGTTAAAACCATATTTTCCCGCAGTACTACACAGCAAAGATTGTATATATAATTATATATATATGTATATATCAGTCCTTGATGTTCTTATATCCCGAATGACAGAACATTTGGTGCAATGCAAGAAGAGCCTTTTGCCTTTGTTAAAGTGTTTGAAGCTACCAATTGATGGATCGTGCATTCATCCTGCTGTTTCACTATTTCCACCTTCACAATCACCTGACCCATTAGCCGTAGAAGCCTAACTACAGGTATTGGCAGAGTTATTACCTTCTGACATAGGCAAAGACTATAACAAGGTTGTTGAAGTCAGCGAAGCAAACAAATTGTCACTTCCATTGGCAAATTCAATAGTCAGATTGATGCTTACGGCTCCCGTGACAGAACGAACGTTCATTCAGTCAATTGAAGTTTGTGAAGAACAAACTATACGCACGTCAATGAGCGACGCAAGACTGACTGGTCTTATGCTTTTAACCTGCGAGAGAGACCTTACAGACACTCTTAACTTGGAGAAAGTTGCAAAAGAGTTGAGCCTGTTGAAGAAGAGACGAGTTGTAAATATACTAAACATTGGCAAATGGCGAACGTTAGAAATCGAGATATAGACTAATACACTTTGAGTTAAACAGTAATTCACAAAGAACGTGCGAACAGTTTTCTAGCCATATATTATTTTGTATTTTTTTATCTATATATCCTGCATCCTCAAGAGAACAGTATATTAACTAATTCGATCGTATAACTGATATTTAACAATTAGACAACGAGGCCGAGTTGGCTATGAGCGAATAGTCAACGAGGCGAAGCCGAGTTGACTATTCGCTCATAGCCAACGAGGCCGAGTTGTCTAATTGTTTTAGTATAAACTATAGCATTTATTGAGAACTAGGGAACACAATACAAAAGTAAACAAAAGTATTAATATTAATTTTAAACGTGAATTTTCACGCCATTGTTTTGAATTTTGCTACTAGTAGACTATCACTAATAGTCTACGAGTAGCGTAGCCAATCAGAACGCAGGAAAAGTGATAGTCTATTACTAAGTTTATACTAAATACGGATAGTATAACTGTACATTAAATAATGACTCCTTAATGATCATCGCATACAATGTGGCATAATTAAAGTCAAATGAAAATTTGTAGTTTCCAGATTTTAGAAAAAGTCGGCAAATTCATCTTGCATCACTCGGCAATTTGACCCTCGACACCCCCCCAATCCATATCCCTTCGCAACGGCCCAGCAAGTGGCTTTTACCGGCGTGAAATAGACACACTTTGAACTTAGTAATACTCAGTAATAGTATTAATAGTATCAGACTATAAACTAATATAAATAGAATCTCTTTTAATACCTTATCGCTGTACATTTCTTATTTTGTTGTTCTGCGCCAAAATCTCTCGACAGACTACTGATATCGGTGTCATTGATAGCATCTAAAAACTCTTGGACAAATCTTGTATCCAAAGCGTGCATTTGCTTGAACATATCTGTGTTTATGATATGATATGATACTTTAATGATATGCTCCCACATGGGCTCTTCAGCATAAAATTACAACAATTTAAATATTAATATAACAGCTAATTTAAAATGTTATGTTAAGATAATTTAAACTATATATCTATAGGACTTTCTAAATTGTCAATTTATGATAAAAGGATAAAAATTATGGATTCGAATAAAACGTATCTAGAATATGTGATTTAAGTTTCTTCTTAAAACTTCTTACTGTAGGAATGTTTTTAAATTTGTCTTCTAAATCGTTCCAGATTTTCGTTCCTCTGTAGTGAAACGTTCTCTGTCCTGCTGCCGTTCTGTAAAATGGAATGTGGAGCAGATCTTGATAGCGCATTGGATGATCGTGTAACTCAGCACGTTTACTAAACTTGTCGCATAAATAATTGGGGGCTAGGTTGTTAACGCACTTATAGGCCATTACTGTATCTCTAAACAATAACAGTTGTTCGACAGGTAGCCATCCAAGTTCTTGTAAAACTGGTGTAATATGGTCAAACTTTCTGGTATTTGTGATGACTCTACACGCAAAGTTCTGTACTGCCTGGAGTTTTTTCAAATTCACAGAGGAAGTATTAGACCAGACGGAGGAGCAGTATAAAAGCTTGCTAATAACAAGAGCTTCAATAACTAACAAGAGCGTATCACTGTCGAAGCTGTCCTTGACTCGGTAGATTTGAACTAATTTGGACATACATGATGAAACCAGTTTAGTAATGTGACAGTCATATGATAGGTGTGAGTCAAGAAGTACCCCTAGATCTTCGACGGATGGGACTGGCGTAATGGTTTTTCCCAAGAGGTTTAACGATATATCAGGGGGGATGGTTCCCATCAGTTGACTTGTTCCAACAAGGAGGAATTTATTTTTTTCTGGGTTAATAAGCAATTGGTTCGCAGAACACCACTTTACGACCCTGTTGAGATCTGATTCCAAATTATGAGTCGCTTGTTCTATGTCTTTGATGGAGAACGACAGGAAAACTTTAGAATCATCTACGTACGAATCAAGGTTACACGATTGAGTGGTTGATGGTAGGTCATTTGTGTAGATACAGAACAATAGAGGTGATAGGATTGCACCTTGTGGTACGCCATGAGTAATGGGGAGTGAAGAAGACATTTGTGATCCAATACGTACAGATTGAGATCTACCAGAGAGATAACTGTCGAACCATTTCAATGCCTCAGGAGAAGCTTCGGTGGCGCAATCGGAGGGGCTTCGGTGGGGCTTCGGTGGCGCAATCGTCAGAGCACGCGCCTTTCACCTCTGATATCGTGGGTTCGAGTCCCGTTGGGGACGACTTATGATAGCCATGTGAAAAGAGTTAGTCAACGCTCTGCCGAAAGTCGTGGGTTTTCTCCGGGTACTCCGGTTTCCTCCCACAGGGAATGTTGACAGGGTGGGTTGGGTTTAACCCCTAACTGGCCCTTCCACCGTAGCTGTGCTCCGTGATGGCGAGCAAAAGGTGGCTGCTATATGCGCCCTAGAAAGCCTTCGACTTGGTCACGTTGAGCTGTGTCCTTCGCAATTCAGCTTAGCTCTCAGCTGCAAGTAAGGATAATAAGCACACCCCCTTACTAATAAGCACCAACGCAACTTAGTTTATGCAACAAGATTGAGTGGCTGACGCTGTCAAATGCTTTGGATAAATCTAACAAGATCAAAGCGGTCACCATCTTCTTGTCCATAGCTTCCAGAATACAGTCGCTTACCATAATGTTGATGGTTTCAGTGGAATGGTATTTTCTATTTCCACTCTGATGAGAGGATAAACGATTATTGTTAGATAAGTAAGCACCAAATTGATTAAGGACAACTTTTTCACAGATTTTTGAAGCAACGACAATTACTTCGGCTAATTTCCAAACATCAGGAAACGTCGATGAAGCGAGTGAACAGTTTATTATGTCCGTGAGGGGGGCTAATATTACAGGAAGGCTGTCTTTAATAACACGAAGGCTTATCTTATCTAGTCCAGGGGACTTGTTAGTGGGCATAGCGAGGATAATACGTTGCACCTCGGTGCAGGTAACTGATTCGAAGTAAAATAGCTCACTTGTTGGGTAAGAAATTACAGTAGATAATGGACTAATTAATTCAATGTTATTACGTCCTTGTCAAGTATACAGGGTGTATCAAAAAAACTGCAAATACCATAATTTGTATGCACGAGATCATACATTAGAATTTCAATGGCTGTGCAAATAATTACGCTTCTGGGATTTGAAAATACGTTTCCCAGGGGTATCAAAACAAGCACACAAAGTGAATTAAACTTATGAGTTCGAACTAATTTTAATTCACTTTGTGTGCTTATTTTGATAGTACTGCACGTGGAAACGTATTTTCAAATCCCAGAAGCGTAATTATTTGCACAGCCATTGAAATTCTAATGTATGATCTCGTGCATACAAATTATGGTATTTGCAGTTTTTACACCCTGTATTGTTGTAATGGTCAGTAGCTCGCAACATGTGGTAGGCGTGGACCACAGCCCACAGGCTTTTCTGAACAAACGGCATGCTTTACTGTATTTCTGCAGTGCATGAGGCTCTTTATATAGATTGTTCACGGCATTTTGATGCAGTGAAAGGATATATTATACCTGATTATGCATAGCATTCTACACTGCTTCGTTATTTGTCTCGGGTAGCGCTTGAATCGAAATCTAATTCACACTTTACTGATTTTTCTGATCCCCGGCCCTATATATATATTACTAAATTATACTACCTATGCGTCCTACAAGCAATCTCTATCAACATACATAACAATAATAGATGTTAATATTATACTATTTATCCTCAGTTTGGCCATAGACACTCGAGACGAATGGGCGCACATGCAGCAATAAATTAATAATAATTCCGTATAGCTCTGTTACTGAGCAATCGGAAGAAAACACTTAATTGTATCTGCAAGCAAATATAAAATCAAAGACATACACATTTCACAATAGTTTCGTAAATCTATCCGATCAGAGAATCAGACTACCGAAACAAAAACAATTTAACGTAACGGATCTTGAGTTATGGAATATAGGGTAAGTTTTTGCTGGATACTTCGACATCAACATTGCAGAGTAGACTAACGTTTCTTGTTGTAATCGGTAACAGAATTCAATTGGTTTTCTTGTCAAACAGGAAAGTACTATAAGCGTGCACTTATGTTTCCGTTTGGTAAACATTATTGTTTGTGGTTAATAAAACTATTTCATCGAAAAAGCGTAAAAATTACTAAAAATTATTCCTCTTAAGTACAGAGTTAGTTTTTATAGGGTTTTATTATATAAAGTATAGTGCTTTATAGAGATTTCGAGCACTGATAAAACTGATAATCTCACACGTGTGATTATTTATGATAATCTCACGTGTGAAAATTATCGCTTTTGAAGTTTATGAAAATGGATATTTTATTTTGTTTGAAAAGACTGTCCTTTATATAATAAACAGAAAAATACATGGATGCTTGGAAATACCAGATTTATTTCTCGTGTTGAACATGATATCTCACTCGTTCGCTCACTCGTGAGATATCATGTTCAACACTCGAAATAAATCTGGTATTTCCGCGCACCCATGTATTATTCTCTATATATATAGCACATATTAAGACCTTACGATGTAGGACGGCAACGCGAACGACGACGGTCAAAACAAACTCCTTCAAATAAATCAATGAAATAAAACTTGTCGTGTATTATCAATCGTATGAATTCACTTCAGTTTGAGGAAGTTGAGATAACGGCCTTTTGGTTTAGAAGATTTCTACTTCAGCACTGAGCCAATTTGCTGAAATGCAGACGTTGAACACAATACGTAAAAATCTGTAGTTTACCGTTGTAAACAGAGCGAGGATGACGTCTAAAATTCCCGTGGGATTTTAATTATTCATTTCTATTCTAAAATACTATAAATTTCATTGTATTTATAGCCGTCGTCGTCACGTTGCCGTCTTAAAATCGTAAGGTCTCTAATTAACAAGGATATCGCGATGGACGCACTGTGCTTTTGATCGTCTATGGTTTGACTAAGTAATTTTGCTAAACTCATTTACTAAATCGGTTATGGTTCATTACATTATAGCATCAAAGTGCATGTTCTCAGTTACAAATCTGTCAAAACCGAATGTTCAAGATTTGATATCATTAACGTTGGCAAGTCGTTCCCAACGTCCAACAGTTGTCTGCTGTTTTCGACAACGACAGCAACATATTGCAATTGTGACACCAGCAAAGAACATCATAACTCCAACAACAATAAGTATTATATAAGTCGTTGACAAAGGACAACTTTTACACTTGTTTTCAACACAACATCCACTACCACACTCTCTATCGTGATCACAAGGAATACCTCCGCAGTCATCTTTGTCTCTACAATATATATTGGCTGTATTTCCACAACAAAACTTCTTGCATTCCTTGTATATTCCCGATCGGGTTTTGGAAACACATCCTATTGATTCACCGAGCTGTACGATTGCACAAACGAGAACAACACATAGTAGCAAGAATTTGAAAACCGCCATTCTAACGCCGCAGCTGGGATGTTGTAAACCGTCTCTCGATATCAGAATAGTGCTTTTCACTTTCCCAAGCAAAACGTTTTGTCCACTTCCGGCGACTTCGCTTGTTTTGTAACACAGCTTGCCATGCAAGTTTTCTAGTATCGGTACCAATCAGTGTCTTCGTATAGATTCACGTGATGATACACTTCAAATCAGCAGCTGCTTACCCACTGATCTGAAAACTAGAACTGGATAGAGCATCCTATTGAATTCAATGAGCCAATTTTGACGCCAGAATATTTTTGACGAGATCCGATTTATAATTTGTCAAATTCTTGACTAGTCAAATCGCTAGCTGCATTAGTTATGACTATGAAGCAAATATATTTTCTTTTGTAACTTGAGAAATATAGCTTCCAGGACCTCTTCTAATTAAGAAATAAAAACATTTTCCGTGTTTCTATACACTTATAGAAACACGCGTGGGAGTTTGGGAGAACGAGAAATAATCAGTGGGGAAACGAGCCCGTAGGGCGAGTTTTTCCACGTAATTTCGAGTTCTCCCAAACTCCCACAAGTGTTTCTATAAGTGTATAGAAACACAGGAAAAATGTTTTCTATTTCTTTTATAATATAACTCAAAAGACATTTTTTAAACTCGATTAATTTACAAATTCTCATTACGTACGCATGCTGACCTTTGCTCGTCAATTTCGCTGCAAGAAAACAACTCTGTTTGAAAATTAACAGTCAAAAATGTGTAAAAGCATTAAAATTGTTTTTAAATGCCATGTTTGGTGTTTCCACTTGAAAGTATATTATTATCGTAAATTCCCAGGTGTCTAAAATCGCGTGCTTGCAGTGTTAAATCCGAATCAATTAACTCAACATATGTATTTACTGCCGGAATAGCAATCAAAAGGTGAAAAGCACTCAGGCATAATATACAGGTAACTCAACACATGAATATAGAGGGCAAAACAATGATTTTGAGGCAAGATAAGCAAACGAAGCAATTTTAAAATATGAGTATGTTGGATGTCCAAATACTGAAATAAGAAAATGTTACATGTACACCATTCACTACAGCACTTGGAAACATTCCAAGGCAATACGGCTAAATATATATTATAATTTCAAATATTTTATTCAAATTGACAAAATATGGTAGTATTGATATACAGCAAAGGCCAATATACGTATACAGTACAAGCCAACTTGGCATGGAAAACAAAGAAGCACTTAGAAACACTCCGAGGCAATAGCTATATCATGCAGTATAATTCACAAAAATGTTTTAATCAAACTGAGAAGTTATAGATATATAGCAAAGGCAAAGCACTCAGTGGCAGGAATATTCCTGAACTCTTGAGGCAAATATACTTATACCAGCCAACTTAACATGGAAATCGAGACAGCACTCAGAAACACTCCGAGGCAATAGCTATATATATATATATATATATCACAAAAATGTTTTCCAAATTGAGAAGTTATACTGAGATATATAGCAAAGGCAAACACTCAGTGGCAGGAATATTCCTGAACTCCTGAGCCTGAGGAAAATATACTCATAACAAGCCATCTTGACATGGAGATAGAGACAGCACTCAGAAGCACTCCGAGGCAATATATAGCTATATATCACAAAAATGTTTTTAATCAAACTGAGAAGTTATACTGAGATATATAGCAAAGGCAAAGCACTCAGTGGCGGGAATATTCCCGAACTCCTGAGCCTAATATACTCATAACAAGCCATCTTGACATGGAGATAGAGACAGCACTCAGAAGGACTCCGAGGCAATAGCTATATCTATATCACAACAATGTTGTCCAAAATGAGAAGTTATACTGAGATATATAGCAAAGACAAAACACTGATGCAGTCGCAGAAATAGCCCCGAACTCCTGAGGAAAATATGCATATACCCTTTCAACTTTATAAATATGCACATATACTTTTTAACTTTAGTAATAATATAAAAATATTACTCGACTTTGATTGGTTGATTTCAGTGCAGTTAATCCCAAACAGCAGTGCAAAAATCTGTAACAGCAGTGCAAAAATCTGTAACAACAGTGCAAAAATCTATAACAACAGTGCAAAAATCTGTAACAAACTCATCTGATTGGTCGGAAAAGCAAAAACGCCTAAAATCAACCAATCAGCGTAAGCAGTTTCTGTTCGAAAATGACGGCCACAGATTGCTCCAAAACAAACAAATATGGCGGCCGAGCTACATAAGTGAAAGTTGAGTTCTGGCCAAAAATATGGCTGCTATTTTTATTCGAAATTAACAAGATTTTAACTCAAACAACTTTAACTTAAACTTGCTTGGCTAAGTGAAACTTTCAAGTCGTTGCTGATTCATAAAAATAAAATACGAAGCGATGAAAATTTTATCGGTGGACGGCTCGATGAAACTTGTAAGTTGAAAGTATAGTTGCCTCGAATATTTTTATCTATATTATTAATAAGTAATAGCATGGTTTCTCGTCCTTCGGACTCGTGCTATTTTGAGGTCTTTGAAAAACTCACTCGTGCATGTTATATCCAAATTGCACTCGAAACCATACTATTACCTATACAAATATACACACACGCAAACAGCTCCATATGGCAATGCCAAAAATATACGCTGGACAAATACTCGAGAGGCAAAGCAAATCAAGCTCTCCGAGGCAACCTGACAAGTTCTAGGAGACAAGCCGTGAGGCAAATAAGCCTATAGAAGCAACTCAACAGAAATGCGTGGCCGTGGGTGATAGTTCATGGTGAAGCGTATAATACAGGGTGTATAAAAAAAACTGCAAATACCATAATTTGTATGCACGAGATCATACATTAGAATTTCAATGGCTGTGCAAATAATTACGCTTCTGGGATTTGAAAATACGTTTCCACGTGCAGTACTATCAAAATAAGCACACAAAGTGAATTAAAATTAGTTCGATTACGAATGGCTCAGCTAACAACAGAGCAAAGAGTATTGCTTGTTTTGATACCCCTCGGAAACGTATTTTCAAATCCCAGAAGCGTAATTATTTGCACAGCCATTGAAATTCTAATGTATGATCTCGTGCATACAAATTATGGTATTTGCAGTTTTTTTGATACACCCTGTATAGCAAATATGGACATGCAAAACAAAGCAATCATATATAGCATAACTCATAAGTTAACTTTTGTATAGAGCAAACCATGCGAGAAGTCGTTACGACATTAGTTCAAATTTTTGTCAAGGAAAGCAAGAGAAAAGACAAAAATCCCCCCCAAAACACCCATATGCTGGTAACTATATGACTAAGAGTCTTGTGAAAATGATTGAGGTGACTACCAAACGTGAAGCAAAGACGACAACAAACCTCAAGTTCTGGAGCCGGGGTGCTTGAGCCTGTTGAACTGAGAGGAGCTGGAATCGGAATGCCAACTGCGGGAACGTTGTCTGCAGGATCTGCTGGTTGAATAGCTGGTGGCGCTGGAAGGACGAGTGGTTCAGGAGGATTATCCCTTAATAGTAAAGTCTGTGCTTGTCCTACATTATGAGCGGGAATTTGTTCGAGATTTTCAGCCATGAATGAAGCGTTTTCGTATAGCGTACAGAGGTCTAGAGTGTAGCTTCTGACGCGATGAGTCTAACTGACCGATGAGTAGGGAACTCTTATTTATACTCACTAGTGAGGGTCCGTTGGGAATATTGTTGTAATGGTCAGTAGCTCGCAACATGTGGTATAGGCGTGGACCACAGGCTTTTCTGAACAAACGGCATGCTTTACTGTATTTCTGCAGTGCACGAGGCTCTTTTTATAGATTGTTCACGTCACTTTGATGCAGTGAAAGGATATATTATACCTGATTATGCATAGCATTCTACACTGCTTCGTTATTTGTCTCGGGTAGCGCTTGAATCGAAATCTAATTCACACTTTACTGATTTTTCTGATCCCCGGCCCTATATATATATTACTAAATTATACTACCTATGCGTCCTACAAGCAATCTCTATCAACATACATAACAATATAATAGATGTTAATATTATACTATTTATCCTCAGTTTGGCCATAGACACTCGAGACGAATGGGCGCACATGCAGCAATAAATTAATAATAATTCCGTATAGCTCTGTTACTGAGCAATCGGAAGAAAACACTTAATTGTATCTGCAAGCAAATATAAAATCAAAGACATACACATTTCACAATAGTTTCGTAAATCTATCCGATCAGAGAATCAGACTACCGAAACAAAAACAATTTAACGTAACGGATCTTGAGTTATGGAATATAGGGTAAGTTTTTGCTGGATACTTCGACATCAACATCACTGCAAAAAATGCATGAGTAACTGTTACTCATTTGTCGAGTAATTGCACATATTACTCAATATTTTGAGTAAATTCTACTCTGCTTTCCCCGCTAAACTGATTTTACTCCTGATTTTGAGTAACAAAAACTCAGATTTTTGAGTAAAGTTATTTTAGTATTTTCTACTCTAACACAAGAGTACAATTTACTCATTTCTTGAGTAAACCACAAATTTATGTTTACTCAAGAAATGAGTAAGTTGCACATACTCAATATTTTGAGTAAAATAATATTTTTACTCACATTTTGAGTAAACAATGAATTTACTCAAACCTTGAGTGATATAAAGCTTACTCAGACATTGAGTAAATTACACAATCTATTTACTCAAAGTTTGAGTAAGTTTATACCAACTCAATATTTTGAGTAAAAGTAGATTTTTTACTCATATATTGAGTGAATGATGAATTTACTCAAATCTGAGTAAGGCAATATGTTAAGGTTACTCAATTTTCGAGTAAAGGTTTAGAAAATATGTACTCATTTTGTGAGTAAACAACGTTTATATCACTTTCTACTATACTGAACAAATTTTAAACGTTCAACTGTCTGTATTTCCTATTTGCACACAGTTAATGCCATATAATGTCTATTCTTCTAATGGCAAATGTCAACAGTTTTATAAATTATATACATTTTGCATTTTAATTTAAGAAATCTACTCTGTAACGCAAAACGACGAACAGTTTATTTGCATTGTTCCCAAATCCGTGATGGGTGCCAAGAGGGTAGAAATCTTGCAGGTTTTCTTGCTTAATAAAATGAACATCATCACTAAGAACCACTTGATAGGCATTTAGATGTTCTGAATATTCCAGCACCGGCAAAGACTTGTATTGTAACACAATGTTTCCCCTGACAAGTAAAACTTTACTTATCTGACCAAAGGTTGGTTGACCATAATTCGATGTGGCGCAAAGTTTCTTAAAACTTGTTGCATTACACTCGGCACAGTATGGACAGTTGAACATAATATTATTTCATCATAGACATAGCAATTAGAAACTTGACAAGACAACTGAGGTTTACTAGGATTTTGAACACGCCTCACATGTAGAGCAATGGTCGAGTTTCCTTAACTGTGATTGACACATATACAGTGTCAGTGAAATATAGGGATACGTAACATCATCTGATACTGTATATCTGTCTTATATATATATATTTTTCACTAAACATAGAAATGCTTTATGTCAGGCTCTTAGATAAAAATCTGTAGATAAAATGTCTCTAAACCTTCTACATAGTCAATTTCAATCGAGTGAGATGCAGAAAAAAAATATTGCATTACCACACACACTATTAACTAATC
This sequence comes from Trachythela sp. YZ-2020, assembly GCA_016169945.1. Lineage (NCBI taxonomy): Eukaryota > Metazoa > Cnidaria > Anthozoa > Malacalcyonacea > Clavulariidae > Trachythela > Trachythela sp. YZ-2020. Next base: position 542,637 of record JADLSH010000120.1, on the reverse strand, counting down.
CCAAAAATAGGGTAATTTATGAATTTATTATACCAGGGGCCGGTTGTACGAAGCCCGTTTAGCCCATCGGCGCCATCCGGTGGATAACTCAAAAAAATAGATAAAGTCTATACATTCATGAAACAACCAAACTAAAATAAATTATAGTGGCAACTACATATTGTGTAGTCAGATCGAATATGGTGACAGGTGGGTCTATTTTTGGTCTATTGAGACAGGATTAGAGAGGTTCCTTTCTTAATCTCATGTGATCCCGTCTCGAGTTTCCGGTCTTAAATTCCTTGATGATGTGTCATGGAACTCTGACGTAAAGCGATCGGCCAATCAGCATGCGATGCCGATGTTACTGACCAATCAGCGACCGTGACCTTCGATCACGTGGGCTGCGACGCGGGATAATCAAAATCTATTCAACGACCGCATTTCGACCATATTGCAAACTAAAGCCGTCTCTCTCTCGTTTGTGTCGAGCTGTTCAAAATACCTGTGTCTATTTAGACTTTCTTATAGTTTAATTATACAATATTGAAGATGCTGACAACAGTAGATGATGTTAAAGCGTGGCTTATTGAAGTTGGTTTTGGCGATTACTGTGATGCGTTTGAAGGTATGCGAATAAAATAAATAGTCAATACGGCATACAGCGTCTAACAGCGACATGTCGTGTGAAATAATTTCTTCAATAGGTATATATAGTGTCTGTATTTCGCTAGTTTTCAAGATCTCAGAGTGGTAAATACATTAAACTAGGTATTCATACCACAAAAACAATATATTTGCGCTTGAAGTATATAAATCTCGTGCCGTATATAAATATCTGGCGTTTATACTTTATACTGACGCTTGTGGCTGTGCGCATAATTTCCAAATGTGTCAACTGGATTTAGGTCCTGGTTTATAGCCAAGGTCCTGATATATACCATATCTAAATGCCTCAAATAGTATTAAACAACGAGTATTTCTACTTGACAAATCGATTCTAGACTCAAACTCAGGAAATGTATACCACCTTTGTCTTCGATTCGCCGTATGGGCTATTCGATTATTGGCCATTATTTACAACATACATGTTACTTAAATATCTTAATGCCTATATATCAGGATAATTTCTGTAACCAAAACTTAAATAGGGATATATTATCATTGACAAATAGGCCAAAATATAATTTTTTATTCATATTTGATCAGTTAATCCATAGTTAATAGAAATACTAAGGTTAATCCAACGACCAACATATAATCATGTCATCAGTCAGATCAGTGTATAGCGCAAAGGTCAAAGCGCATATGGTGTATTATTTATACTTATTGGAATTAATAGCAAATTAATTACAAAGCTTCGGCCTTTAATATTCCCCCAAAACATCAAAGCATTATAATACCCCTAAGGACCTGTGCCTTTTGGCCTGGCTGGCCCCCTCAGCTTTGCTGGGCCAGTTTGACATTTGCTTCACATGAGGCTGGTGATTTTGGCGGGAAAGCAAAATGCATTTTTTTTTCAAAACACACTATTTTATTGTGGGTCACTACTTCAGGAGACGATCTCAAAAACATAAAAACTATAGATAAGGCGGGATCTCGCCTCTTGCGAATCAGTCATGTAAAGCGGGCCAGTCCGGCTCATGAACTGAGCTAAAGCTGATTTACCCCAGTGCCACAAGCCCACAACTATGAAAATGCACCTATTAACTGGTACTTTTTAATCAAACCCTGATAGAGTAAATATAGATTTATCTCTTTAAAACCTTATTGACAATTTGAAAATAAAAATATATATATTTGATTTTTTAGAGAATATGATTGATGGAGAAGCCCTTAAAGTTTTGTCAGAAAGGGCATCAGAATTGCTAGTACCTGTAATCGGGCACAGGATGAAGTTCCTGCAGAAGCTGGAGGAACTTAAAAGGCAAAGTCGATTGGAGGTCGAAAGCGAAAATGCAACATCTCCAAGAATGAAAAGTATAGCAGTTGATCTGTTGATGATCCAAACCATGTATGCACATCTGCCGATGTACTAACCCATGACTAGCAAAACAGTAATGCAGGACCAACAGAGGAGGAATCAAGGTTGGTATTCCTTAAATTAATTTTTTATTGCAAAATGCCCTGATTATTTATATAGGTATGGCTTTACCCATCTTTGGATGACAGGGGTTTTAAAAAATTCTCAAGTTAAGCTTTTCATCTAGTTATCTGATGACTGATTACAGGGAGCAGTGAAAGAATTGTGTCTGATGAATGTGCGTCAGTCTATTAAACCATTAGGCTCCTTGAGAGTTAAAAACACAGGAATTATATTATGACATTTGTTTCAATGTTATAACCCTTGGGAGCATGTGGTTCAATTGACTCTGCTTCATTTGTCTGGGAACTATTATTAAGTGCCATGAAATTTAATTTGGCAAGTGAAATGCAGGACCCGAAGCTTTAATGTCTCAGCTCTCTAATGATTGCCCATAACACATTGAGGCATTTAACACAGCAAGGTGCTTTAATTTTTGTTGCATGGCTATAGGTGCATATGCTTCTCAGTGTTACAGATATTAATAACAACAATATGATTTCTAATGTCGCATGGTACAGATATGGTTAGGAGGGACTTTTCTATGCGTCGTTTTGCATTGTTTTCCACTTGAAATAAACAGAATTGATTTTCACTGCAACAAGTGAGGAGGAATTTGAGTGGCATGTATATACAAGCAGCTCATGAAAGGCAATATTCATAGATATATACCTTCATAGATATATACCTTGTTGATTTTTAATATTTTTACATGGTTCAGACATAGCTACAGTAATTAATGGGGTGCTTGGGGAACCATGATTTACATTTTTTTTCACTATTAATAATTGACATTTAGCCTTAACTCGTGCAAACAGTATTTGGCAATGCGACTGAATTAACAATACGGTTTGTCTAGACTTTTGACTTTAGTAGTGCTGTGTCTCAGCTTTTGTGTAAGGTGGGACTTGCCGCCTTTGACCAATAGCTCACTCAGGTGACACTTTGATTGAGAGTCGCCTGTCAGTGAGAACTACTAAGACAGAATTCAAGACTTGTGTACATTTATGTTGATGCAGTTTACTGTTGTTGTGTAAGGCGGTATGATTTTCTAAAAATTGATTAGCAAAAGGCTACTAATTAAAATAACAGTACAGATTGTCTTGAATATTGTACTTGGCAGTGCTGTTTTACAGCTTTTGTGTAAGGTCGCCCACAGCACCTTTGACCAATAGCTCACTCAGGTGGCACTTTCAGAGCCACCTGTCAGTGAGAATTGCTTTGTCCTTATTCAAAACTTGTATTCATTTATGTTGATGCAGTTTACTGTTGTTGTGTAAGGTGGTTTTTGCCACCTTTTACCAGCACCTCTTTTGAGTTGCATGTAAATACAAGCCACTCATTAAAGGGGAGATACATAGACGTGTACATTCTGTGCTTTAGAGACTTTTTGGGTTATTAATAAATAAACCGGTTCTAAGAACAAGTACATTAGTATGAACTTAATTTGTTTGGATCAAAAATTGTTTACATGCATGATTTTCTAAAAATTGATTAGCAAAAGGCTGCTAATTAAAATAACAGTACAGATTGTCTTGAATATTGTACTTGGCAGTGCTGTTTTACAGCTTTTGTGTAAGGTCGCCCGTAGCACCTTTGACCAATAGCTCACTCAGGTGGCACTTTCAGAGCCACCTGTCAGTGAGAATTGCTTTGTCCTTATTCAAAACTTGTATTCATTTATGTTGATGCAGTTTACTGTTGTTGTGTAAGGTGGTTTTTGCCACCTTTTACCAGCACCTCTTTTGAGTTGCATGTAAATACAAGCCACTCATTAAAGGGGAGATACATAGACGTGTACATTCTGTGCTTTAGAGACTTTTTGGGCTATTAATAAATAAACCGGTTCTAAGAACAAGTGCATTAGTATGAACTTAATTTGTTTGATCAAAATTGTTTACATGTATGATTTTCTAAAAATTGATTAGCAAAAGGCTACTAATTAAAATAACAGTACAGATTGTCTTGAATATTGTACTTGGCAGTGCTGTTTTACAGCTTTTGTGTAAGGTTGCCCACAGCACCTTTGACCAATAGCTCACTCAGGTGGCACTTTCAGAGCCACCTGTCAGTGAGAATTGCTTTGTCCTTATTCAAAACTTGTATTCATTTATGTTGATGCAGTTTACTGTTGTTGTGTAAGGTGGTTTTTGCCACCTTTTACTCTTTTGAGTGGCATGTAAATACAAGCCACTCATTAAAGGGGAGATACATAGACGTGTACATTCTGTGCTTTAGAGACTTTTTGGGCTATTAATAAATAAACCGGTTCTAAGGACAAGTGCATTAGTATGAACTTAATTTGTTTGTGAAGATAAATTTGCATTAAAATCTTAACCCGTTAAGCTGCAACATGCTCTACCATATTACTTACCCATTATTTTAGGTTATTATGTTTGGGTGAATGATGATGCTATGTACTGTTGTTTCAAATGAGGTTCAATGCTAATAACTCACTTACTTTTATAGCAGAAACACATGATGTTGCAATGATAGTTCTGCCAATTCTCCTTCAGCAGAAAGCTGGGAAGCAGAAAGCTGGGAATCACTTAATCGAGATGATCCCGGTGAGTTATATCATTTTATATTTCTATTAATGATCTGCCTACATGATACCATATCTTGCTTACAGCACTTTAACTTCAAAAAATATACTTGCTATGTCATACCCCCTCATTTTTTCCTTAGAAAGAGATCGTTAATTTACATTTATATTTTTTCATGACAGGATCGGAAGGTGGAAGCTTTGATGATCTTGCAACAGACGGACATGCAAGAATACTGGTGAAAGGAAGATTAGAAGACCAAATGGAGAAAGCTGTTGTTGCAGAAAACATAGTTATTTGCCGGTCGAAGCGGTTGTTGCGTACATGGCAGCAAATTATGTTTTTATGTTTGAATATCCGGTAGGATTCACCAATTTATGTTTGTTTTTGCAGAAATGCATTCTGCACATTAATGATGGCAATAAGTTGCCAATAACATTATTAAACTTCATTAACAAACTAGATGCAATTCAATAACTATACCCTGTGACTACATGCCTGGCAGCCGGCAGTATTTTGAAAATACTATAGATGCCCGGCAGTCTAGAATTTTGTAGTTTTTAGAGATTAAACCACCTCCAAAAGTGACCCAAAACCTAACCCTAACCCTTGAATGTGAAAACTAGTCAGAAAAATAGAGTTTGAAATTTTTTAATAAAAAGTGTCTCTGCCAGATTCAAATCCGCAACATGGGTCTCGGAAGCGCCGCACTAACCACTACACCACCAGCAGCATCACTGAAAACATTCGTAACAAATCATTTTATAGTGATATCAGTACAAAACTATTGACCGGCTGCTGGGCATGTAGACACTTTGATAACTATATAATCCAGAATGAATTTCTTTCTAATATGTATATATGTATATATACAGCCAATTCAAAAAAGGTTGTCCTTCAAAATATCTTAAACCTTAAATATTGAGCAAGCAAGGTATGACATGTATTACTTATTTGGAGCCTTAGATTTGACATTAGCTTAGTAAACCAAGTATCGCTACATCATAAGTGTTTATTATATGCCCTTGCATTGTTACAAAACACATTTCCTGAGTTAAAGACTCTAAATAGGAAGTTATCCATCATCCCTTGCACGCTCAATGTGGCTGTATGTAGATGGCTAAACCTTGTTAAATTAGACTTCAAAAAGGCATGTGATTAACGCACAAGAACCTGGCAGGCATATATATTGTGTTAATGAATCAAATTATGCAAACAAGGTTTGCTCACGTATACAAGTAGACTTTATTAAACTCACCATTTAATATGTTCGTATTGTACCGTTTGTACGAGTCGTATATCCAATTGACAAATGTATAGTCATGCTGTTTCTCGAAATTTGGTTCAAAATTCAATATATCAAGGTTTATCCATATACAGGTTTTGCTCTACTTCAACAAATTAGCTAAATTATTAATATGATGAAGGAAGCAATTTTAGAATAACTTGCTGCACGTGCTAGAGTATACACATTTGTTATCAGAAACCGCTGACTAGATAATTTGTTCTATATACATGCATGATTATAGAATGGCTAGAATATATATAGTACAGTAGTTTTTAAATTATTTTGTTACGAACTTGAATATTGGTAATATTTTAAGGGAATCATTGGAAATTCCATAATAATATTTTCTTTTGCTATCAATGTTTGAGTGACTCGTTTCTTGAGCGACTGTTTTTTATTATGATTAAAGCAAGTACAGTACTGAACTACAACTCACGTTTGTGAGTAACTTGACTCAAAGTAACTTTACTCACGTTTATGAGTAACTTTACTCAAAGTTTGAGTAAAATCAAAATTTGCGCAAAAATAGGAGTAACTATGGGTACATTTTCATTGAGTAAGTGGAACTCTTTTTTTGAGTTATAGATACTCAGTTTCTTGAGTAAGTTTACTCAAAGTTTGAGTAAAATCAAAATTTGCGCAAAAATAGGAGTAACTATGGGTGCATTTTTTTTGAGTAACCACAACTCATTTTTTGAGTAGCGAGTACTCATACTTGAGTAAAATTACTCAAAATTTGAGTAACTCATTAGTTTGCATTTGAGTAGTGTTCTACTCATTTTTTGAGTAAAATCAACTCAAAAACTTGAGTTGTTCTTACTCGTGTTATATGAGTAGGTTTTCCTCAATATTAGGAGTAACTATGGGTGCATTCATTTACTCAATATTTTGAGTACCATTTACTCGGGATTTTTTGCAGTGATTGCAGAGTAGACTAACGTTTCTTGTTGTAATCGGTAACAGAATTCAATTGGTTTTCTTGTCAAACAGGAAAGTACTACACGCGTGCACTTATGTTTCCGTTTGGTAAACATTATTGTTTGTGGTTAATAAAACTATTTCATCGAAAAAGCGTAAAAATTACTAAAAATTATTCCTCTTAAGTACAGAGTTAGTTTTTATAGGGTTTTATTATATAAAGTATAGTGCTTTATAGAGATTTCGAGCACTGATAAAACTGATAATCTCACACGTGTGATTATTTATGATAATCTCACGTGTGAAAATTATCGCTTTTGAAGTTTATGAAAATGGATATTTTATTTTGTTTGAAAAGACTGTCCTTTATATAATAAACAGAAAAATACATGGATGCTTGGAAATACCAGATTTATTTCTCGTGTTGAACATGATATCTCACTCGTTCGCTCACTCGTGAGATATCATGTTCAACACTCGAAATAAATCTGGTATTTCCGCGCACCCATGTATTATTCTCTATATATATAGCACATATTAAGACCTTACGATGTAGGACGGCAACGCGAACGACGACGGTCAAAACAAACTCCTTCAAATAAATCAATGAAATAAAACTTGTCGTGTATTATCAATCGTATGAATTCACTTCAGTTTGAGGAAGTTGAGATAACGGCCTTTTGGTTTAGAAGATTTCTACTTCAGCACTGAGCCAATTTGCTGAAATGCAGACGTTGAACACAATACGTAAAAATCTGTAGTTTACCGTTGTAAACAGAGCGAGGATGACGTCTAAAATTCCCGTGGGATTTTAATTATTCATTTCTATTCTAAAATACTATAAATTTCATTGTATTTATAGCCGTCGTCGTCACGTTGCCGTCTTAAAATCGTAAGGTCTCTAATTAACAAGGATATCGCGATGGACGCACTGTGCTCTCGATCGTCTATGGTTTGACTAAGTAATTTTGCTAAACTCATTTACTAAATCGGTTATGGTTCATTACATTATAGCATCAAAGTGCATGTTCTCAGTTACAAATCTGTCAAAACCGAATGTTCAAGATTTGATATCATTAACGTTGGCAAGTCGTTCCCAACGTCCAACAGTTGTCTGCTGTTTTCGACAACGACAGCAACATATTGCAATTGTGACACCAGCAAAGAACATCATAACTCCAACAACAATAAGTATTATATAAGTCGTTGACAAAGGACAACTTTTACACTTGTTTTCAACACAACATCCACTACCACACTCTCTATCGTGATCACAAGGAATACCTCCGCAGTCATCTTTGTCTCTACAATATATATTGGCTGTATTTCCACAACAAAACTTCTTGCATTCCTTGTATATTCCCGATCGGGTTTTGGAAACACATCCTATTGATTCACCGAGCTGTACGATTGCACAAACGAGAACAACACATAGTAGCAAGAATTTGAAAACCGCCATTCTAACGCCGCAGCTGGGATGTTGTAAACCGTCTCTCGATATCAGAATAGTGCTTTTCACTTTCCCAAGCAAAACGTTTTGTCCACTTCCGGCGACTTCGCTTGTTTTGTAACACAGCTTGCCATGCAAGTTTTCTAGTATCGGTACCAATCAGTGTCTTCGTATAGATTCACGTGATGATACACTTCAAATCAGCAGCTGCTTACCCACTGATCTGAAAACTAGAACTGGATAGAGCATCCTATTGAATTCAATGAGCCAATTTTGACGCCAGAATATTTTTGATGAGATCCGATTTATAATTTGTCAAATTCTTGACTAGTCAAATCGTTAGCTGCGTTAGCTGCTAGTTATACTATGAAGCAAATGTCTTTTCTTATGTAATTTGAGAAATATAGCTTCCAGGACCTCTTCTAATGACTGTTTTAGAACGTTTTAAGACCTCAGTGTGCTTACCACTAAAATGTATTTACTGATCTCCATATATACATCTGGACTCCATTATGTAAGTAAATTGAGTTATATATGGCAAATTGAATGTCACACGAGCTCACTTTTTTCAAATGTGAAACTGGTTAAAGCTTCTTACTGAATTTAATGAAGCCAGAATATTTGTAATGCGACCAGGGACGGATCTAGGAATTTTCGTACGTTAGTCAAAAATGTTGGTTCCACTACCCCAGGGGGGAGCATATTTTTTTCGATGGGGAGGGGGGCGCCATTGTTTTGCTAGGCAATAAAATGACTGTTTCGCCCCATATCATGGCTCATCAGCATGCCTAGGAAACACAAATTGCCATATATCATGCTTCTAGATATCGTACAAACAGCGTAAAACCAAACCATGCGGTCAAAGACTTACAATTTCGACATAACAATTTGTGTTAATACTCTTGTGTAGTACTAATATTTGGTTCGGTCGATAAAAATACATCAGCAATACCTTGGCAGTACCTTGGCCGATACAAATATTACAACAAATGCCAATATAACGACTATATAATAATATAAATGACCTTTTGACCAACCGAAAATATATGCTAATTGAGCCAAGCGGTTTTTACCGGCGTGAAATAGACACACTTTGAACTTAGTAATACTCAGTATTTAGTAATAGTTAGTCACTTACTACTTGTTCTGATTTCTTCTTCTATAAGCTTCTGATAGTAGTGATAGTCTACTAGTAGCAAAACAAAAAACAAAAAAACAAAAAAAAATCACGTTTAAATCACGTTTAAAATTTTTATTTTTGTTTTGTGTGTGTTCATCTCAATAAAGTTCTCAATAATATTTTATACTAAAACAATTAGACAACTCGGCGTTGTTGGCTATGAAGTCATAGTCAACAGCTTCGCCTCGTTGACTATTCGCTCATAGCCAACTCGGCCTCGTTGTCTAATTGTTAAATAGTATTAATAGTATCAGACTATAAACTAATATAAATAGAATCTCTTTTAATACCTTATCGCTGTACATTTCTTATTTTGTTGACGAGCAACTCTGGGTATGACAATATCTGCGCCAAAATCTCTCGACAGACTGAATCGGTGTCATTGATAGCATCTAAAAGCTCTTGGACAAATCTTGCATCCAAAGCGTGCATTTGCTTGAACATAGCTGTGTTTACCGGAGACTTTAGATCGTCACTTTGAAACGTAAACTGAACAGTTCATAAGTTGACATTTTCGACTTGTATAAAACAATCTAACCTTTGCGGTCTGACAAGTAGCAATCACAAAGACTTTATTTTCATTTCGTCATTCGTGTTGACTGAAGACTGCTGAATACGCCAAGGAGCGAATTAGTCAAGATGAGTCTTTAACCAGAACATTTCGAATATTGCCCAAATGAGTCAGACCCCCGCAAACATTAGTCAAAATGCAAATGGACCAATCAAATGCCAAGAATCCGCCTCAGATTAGTGAAAACTCAAGCAGATAACCGCTATTTTGACTTTCTTACTGCAGGCTCGGCCGCTGCTCGAAATTGATAACTGGAGTATTTTTTGAATATATTAATATTAAACTTTTTTTGAAATTTTAATATTCAAAAAATCGGCTGCCGCTGCATGAAATATTACAACTGGACTATGTATTTTTATATCTGCGCAATTTTTACCTAAGACTAGTTTGACTACCCCAAGATCCGCCCCTGAATGCGACGGGATTTTGATTAAATATGTATATTATCTATTTTAGCTATACTAACATATACTATGTATATTTTGTTTTAATGTTAATTTTTGCAGATGTAAAGCTACACTGTAGAGAGACAGGAAAATAAATCATTATTCAGTATATTATTATTATTCAAGGTGGCATTGCGGCAGGTCATGCTTTTAGAGAGCTCTTGATTTTTTATTGTGTTTTATAAACGAAAATACGACTTTGAATTATTCTATTGCTGAAATTCTTACATCTAACTAAGTTCGGGGTGTTAATCAAACAAATTCTAATAAATGAACCTACAAGGAGAATAGTTTAGACGATTTTGTGAAGCTTTATGTCAGTGACAGCAAGTCATTATGGCTAATCGAAGGCAATATAAACACAGACGTAAATGGACAGATCAAATGAACGAGGACCTTTTAAGTTGCAAACGCGAGGCTGTGGCAATGACACAGATGGAACAACCACCGCTCGATGGAAATGGGAAGAAAAAAGGCTACATTAAACTCATGAAGGAGCTATGGGATGCGAAAGGATATAATGATTTTGGCTTCTCAAACCAGAATTTACGTGATCAAGCTGCAAGGCTAGAGAAATCGTTGGGGCAACAGAGCTCGGAAAACGTATCAAGAGATTCTATTGCTATAAACCCAAGCAATTTACCAGAGCTGAATAAGGACAATCTAATATGGGAAAGTTCAAACGGACTTGATATGTTGTATGCAGATAATGAACTACAATATTCAAACCAAACGAATGAATCGCAATATGCAAACCAGCAAGCAACAACTAGCCACGATTTGCATAATAGTGAATTTGAAATTCCAGGAGCACCAGATCAGAACGAAGACAATGCAATTATCTCGGGCTGTCTTCCGGAGTATAACAGTGTAAATAAACCACCTATGATAAATTGGGGGAAGCGAAGCGACGGACGAACAATAGTTATATCGACTTCAGATATTACAGATGCGTATGATGAAATTACAACTTGGAAAAAGAATGTTTTTCTGGTGCCGTACGGGAAAATAGGAAGGGATTTTATTGATCAAATAACGATGCATATTAATGACTGGAATAGCGGCTCGGAAAATCAACATGTTTCCCTAAAATCTGTTTTTGTACTCCTCGCCGTTGGGCTTCAAAAGCAACACCCAAAGTCCAAGGCAAAAGACCATCAAGACGTCCTGTCAAAGCGACTTGCACTTTGGAAGGACGGTGAGATCAGTAAGCTAATACGCGAGGGACGAGTCATACAAAGTCGAATTGGAAAATTTAAAGGATCAAATCAGCCAGATAGAGCTAAAGTCTTTGCTAAGCTTGTGCTAGAAGGCCAAATCAACTCAGCCCTTCGTTTCCTGAGTGAAACCTCAAATTGCGGCGTGTTAACATTAACTGACGACGTAATGACGCAACTAAAGCAGAAGCATCCTGAGCCACAACCAGCAAAACTGGGGTCGGTTCTATTTGGCCCACTCGAAGACGAGATACCCGAATCAGTCTACTTAGAGATAAATGGTGAGATGGTTAGACAAGCCGCTTTGAGAACAAAGGGATCCGGAGGCCCGTCTGGTGTCGATGCTATAGGCTTTAGAAGAATGTTGGCTTGCAAGTCCTTTAAGCAATCATCTACAAGGCTGTGCGAGGCTATAGCCTTAATGACCAGGACTTTGTGCACACAACATATTGATCCTACCACTATAGAAGCCTTGATTGCTAGCCGTTTAATTCCCCTTGACAAAGGTGAAGGTGCAGTAAGACCTATTGGAGTAGGGGAGGTAATAAGGAGAATAAGTGCAAAATGTGTCATGAACTTTGCTAAGAAAGATGTTGTGGAAGCAAGTGGATCACTACAATTGTGTGCTGGGCAAAAGTCTGGAGGTGAGGCTGCAATACATGCAATGAATACCCTATTTGAAGCCGATGACATTGATGCTGTTATACTTATTGATGCTTCTAATGCATTCAATGCACTCAATAGAACTGTGGCATTGCACAACATCCGTTTGTTATGCCCGATAATCGCTGCCTATGTTATAAATACCTACAGACAGCCAGCTCGGCTATTTATTGTTGGCGGCAGAGAGATTGTGTCAGCAGAGGGAACAACACAAGGAGATCCGCTGGCTATGGCTTTTTACGCGATAAGCATCCTGCCTTTAATCACGAGCCTGCAGGCACAATCTACTGTGAAGCAATGTTGGTTCGCAGATGATGCAAGTGGAGCTGGTCGTGTGACACAAATCAAAGATTGGTGGGATGCATTGAATACTCTTGGTCCAAACCTGGGCTATTTTCCGAAAGATGAGAAATGCTGGATTATTGTTAAGCCCGATAAGGAAGAAAGTGTGAGAGAAGCCTTTCATGGAACGGCTATCAACGTAACAGTGCAAGGGCAAAAACATCTCGGAGCAGCGTTAGGTTCACGAGAGTATCTGGAGGAATATGTTAATGAGAAGGTCTCCAATTGGGTCAACGAAGTGACGAAATTAGCCGAATTTGCGCTGTCTCAACCACAAGCGTCCTACGCCGCATACACATTCGGCTTGAAACATCGTTGGACCTACTTCTTGAGAACCCTGCCAGACATACAGGATCTATTAGAGCCACTTGAGAAGGCAATATCGCAGATTCTCATCCCTGCTATCACAGAACACAAGTGTAATCAACTCGATCGGGACATTCTAGCACTTCCAGCACGTCTGGGTGGCCTGGGCATGGAAAATCCAAGCCACGAGGCAGGGCGCGAGTATGCCTCGTCTAAAAGAGTAACAGCGCCCCTTGTTGATAAGATTGTAGCTCAGTCGCATCAGCTACCGGACGAGTCGCATATAAAATCAGCGCAACAAGTCGTCAGAAAAGAAAGGGTTAAAGAATGGGAGGATAGGGCAGAACATTTTAGAGAGAGTGCACCACCAAGAATTCAGCGTATATTAGATGTAGCTTCGGAAAAAGGATCATCTGTGTGGCTCACAACACTTCCACTTAAAGAACTAGGATTTAACTTGAATAAGGGGGAATTTCGCGACGCCGTAAAGTTGCGCTATGACTGGCCAATTGACGACATCCCCTCCATATGTGTATGTGGTGATGCCTTCACGGTTGACCACGCTATGATTTGCAAACGTGGAGGCTTTGTAATTATGCGCCACAATGAGCTGAGAGATCTGGAAGCGGAACTCCTCAATATTGTTTGTAGTGATGTCCAAGTCGAGCCTGTCCTACAAGATATTTCGGGAGAGCAACTTAATGCTGGTTCCAATAGAGCACTTGATGCTAGACTCGACATTCGTGCGCGTGGTTTCTGGGAACGTCAACGATCAGCCTTTTTTGATGTTAGGGTTTGTCACCCCAATGCTGATTCGTATAAGAACCTGGAGCTACGCCAAGTCTACCAGATGCATGAAAACGAGAAGAAGCGCCTCTACGCAAGGAGAGTCCTCGAAGTAGAGCAAGGAACATTTACGCCACTCGTATTCACCACCACAGGCGGTATGGGCAAAGAGTGTATGAGATACCATAGTCGATTGGCAGAGCTGGTAGCCATAAAGAAAGGCGAAGAGTATGCGACAACTATGAGTTGGATAAGAGCTAGAACTTCTTTCGCTTTATTGAGATCAGCACTTACCTGCCTGAGGGGTTCAAGGGCAAGGAAAATCAAGTACGACATCAGGAACATTGATTTTAGTATTGAGAACGCCGAGAGCGCTACCTCTCAAACATTTTAAACTGTATAAATGATTTTAGTTATTTTAGGTATATTGTACACAGTTTGCTTACAAAGTTTTAAAAATACTGTACAGATCAACAAACACTAAGATACTTACCTTTAGGATATATTATCCCCGAGCCGGCGCGAAGCGCCGTGCGAGGGTACTAATTCCGCTCGGATATTTACGCCCGGGTATGTGAAAACATTGTGGAATGCAAAGTCGTCCGCCATTTTTTTTTGTCATGGACTCGACCTTTTTGTAAGTTATGCGCATGCGCAAGTTCAAGCCGAGAGAAAACTGGTAACTAGCAACATCATGATTGGCTAAGACAACGATTTTGTTTTTATATGTATACGTCAGAAAAATAACTGCCAATCTGCCATCCTGGCATAGTGGCATTTTATTTTTGGCATTGATATGAAAAACTTTTTCAAGTCGGACATATTTTAAAATTCAGACAAATATTAAGTCTCCAAAACAAGATAAATGAAAATTTTTTAGAGGACTTTCACTTACTAAAGTCAATAGGAAAATAAATCAGTCGAAAGGCCGAGAAAGGAGAGGATTTTCGAGTTTTAAAGCGTTTTAAACGGGTAAGTGTTTATTTTGCATACTTGCTTTTGCAGTTTTGCCGTCAATTGGCATGCACTACAGTTTGTGGTTTTGAAAATGCTTAGTTCATCCTGTGGTCAATAACAACATTGACTAATCTTAAAAATGGTTTTAGTATTAATTCAAATGCGTTATATAGAATAAGAAATAACATATTTAATCTCAAAAACTTCATAGTATAAAAATACTGTTCAAAAAACAGTTGAAGTTTTATGACAATTTCGAAACGTTTTGTGAGACGTTTAAGATTGAATTTTAGAGTAAATCAAAGCTAAAAGAGTACGTAATAACATAGCTACTTTATATAGTTGGGCAATTGATAATTTTACAGTTAAAAGTACAAACCTTATCACTATTTTGCCATTTTGTACAAAAAATAAAATAAATATACGGGCACAGATACGGGGCCGGTTGCGTGTTACCATGGTTACAGTGATCAACTCAGTACTTCATGTTACAAAAACTTTTGGGGAGTATAATTGCTTTGGTTCCATAAATGGGCGAGGGGGTTCTGCATGCATGTATTTCTAGTTTATTAGTTATCCCCGAGCCGGCGCGAAGCGCCGTGCGAGGGTACTAATTCCGCTCGGAGATTTACACCCGGGTATGTGAAAACATTGTGGAATGCAAAGTCGTCCGCCATTTTTTTTTGTCATGGACTCGACCTTTTCGTTAGCCTGCGTGGCAGGCCCTCGTTTGGGGCGGGCGCGGGAGAGGAGGAAAGAGGGCCTGCAAGAAAACCCAGCTTTCGTGCATAAACGCCTTCATTAAAGCTTGTTCAAATTAACCAATAAGAAATCAGCTGAAAATTGGGGGAAACCCCTGGCCGAAAAGATGTTTCGCTTCTTCGTAAACATGTCAATCAAATATGGGGCGAACTGTCAAAGAAAATCCGGACAATTATTGTAGAGTTTGTAAATGTTGTTTTAGGGTTCAATTCGGCAATTTTAACAAAATTGTGCACGTTTCATCCCAAAATTTATTTAAACCATCGCAAAGGAAAGAATCTTTTGGAATTGTGCTCTCGGATTTATGCGCGAAAGTTGGCATACTGTTGGTGAACTCTCAACATCATTCAACCAAAGTTTGCAATTCTTGTTCGAGAAAAATTCTAAAAGTGCACGAACTTGCAGCGCAACTAGAATCTTCTGTTAACACATTAAACGAGAAATTCAAACTAGATGTTAACGTACCTGGAAAACGTAAACTGTCGACTCCTGACCGTGGTGTTAGTCCATTCAACCGAAAATCTTCTCGCGTTTATTCTCCGGGTAACAGAAAATCAGAATTGAAATCTTCGGATAAAAGAAGATGCTTGTTCAGCGAGGATGCAAAAGATGATTCGTGTGAAGGGAATAAAGAGAATGATGATCTCACTGCTCAATCATCAAGAAATAGCTCTATAAATAACGTGGACGTTACTGCAATGGACGCAGTACTTAGTAAGCTCAATATTGATGGCTTGAAAACATGTCAAGGGCGTTCATCACTTAAACTGAAGGTTCTTTTAGTTCATCCAAATGGGAATGTTGTTACGAAACCCTACAAACGAAAAGACAGTGCAAATAATTCGAAATCTTGTTGTTGGAGGCTGGACTGCCGTTGCCAATGCAGTGTTTGATCATCCAGATAAGGAGTTTCAGCAGCAATTACGACTTGCTGTAAAGAGGAAAGTCAACAAAGAATTCCAATCCTACAGCAAAGCTGACTCAGTTCTAAAGCAACATGTGCAGATGAACTCATTGCATTTTCAAACAAACTTGTCGTTAATGAAGCGAAAGTTTACTGCCCACTTTGGAATGCAAGTTTAACGGGGGCCGCTGGAGTAAAAGACAACGAGAACGTTACGTCCATCAATCAACTTGCTTTGGCCACCGCAGTTGTTGCTCGGACACGAAACCCAAAAATGTCGGCTGTTGCTTATAGAATATCCAGTTTGTTGGTTCATAGTGGCGCAACGTATCAAGATATAACGAGGTTAAACAGGTTAGGTGTGTGCATTTGTCCCAAATCTACAGTCGAAATGCAACGCAAAATGGGTAAACACTTCGATGCAAAGGTTTTACAATGGAAGACATCTATCGAAGACAATAAGAGAAGATTACAACTTCTCAATGAGGTTCTTGACAAACAAAAACCCGTTCTTGAGGACGACTCTATGGATTTGGAACTAGTATTCGACCTGCGAGAAGAAACTCTAGAAAGTTACAAGTCCTACGATCCAGATGTTCATAAGAAGGTGATAGATTCTTTATTAAGTGGGAACGAAAATGCTGTGGCATTATTCAGTATTGATGATTTGAGTTTCACTGAAGAAGCATTGCAATATGAGATTTGTGTTCTCGAACATGAAAACCTTCCACATTACAAGTAAGAATTGATGAATTATATTCTTGTATTATATATGCAAAAATGTAAATTACTTCTATTTCCTAATTATTATTCGTACATAGAGTTCACTAGTTCAGATGTTCAAAAAAGAAATACTGTATTCTCTTTAATAAACCCCCTCTCTCTCCAAGAAGCCCCCTTCAAAGGTGTCTGGAAAAATAAGCCTTGTTTTAATTATGTTTAACCAGGCCATTTTCTTAAGCTTTAAATGTTTTGCTTTTTATACTGTAGAATTGTGGCTGATAATGTTGATTTGGAAATTACTGCAAGAATTGAGACGAAAGAAAGGAATAACAAATCTTTGCACTGGACACATCAATTTGCTATATTGGACAGGGCATCTCCCATGGAGGTCAACAGGAAACAAAACCAGAGAGACATGACACAGCTTGTCGAGTTGTTGCCAGATAGACAAGTACAAGAGAACCTCATTGGTAGAATGGCAGTTCTTGTCAGTAGAGTGGTAACAAAGTACCTGAAATATTTCCAGCCATTCCAGAATGTAGTGGTCTGGAACATTCCGCACAAATACTCAAAGGAAATGTCAAAGAAAGCAGAGTCAGTAAGTTAAAACAGGTCTTATGATTATAATTATTATTAACCCATTTACTGGCAATACTCCACCACTGACTAAAATCGTCTGGTGTAAGACTAGTGAAGTATTAAAGTAGGGTGCATTGCCAGCTAATGGTTAACAACAATTTGTTGTCATGATATTAATCCTCAAATACCAGGGTGTTACGCAGGGAAAAGAGAAATCTTTCTTTACACCCAACATTTAGTGTCATAGGTTAAGGCCAGGATGACAAAGTGTCGAAGCTGAAGTTTTAGAGTGATTGTTGGAGGCTATTGGAGTTCCAATTGGAATTGAGGGCAAATGTTGATGAATCATGTTGATGAATTTGTTGATGAATTTGTTTCATAGTGTTGTCTTGGTGTAGACTTCATTAACCCTAATGTTGCCGGAGAAATGGCACAGCTGATGCAGACCAACCAGTCAAAATATGTCCCACTATCTTCAGACAAAACAACTATTCTCGCAAAGATCCCCTTACATGGGGATCAGCTATTCGAAGAAAGAGCCAGAAACGTTAAGTGGACATTTCAAGATGGAGAATCCAGTGTGGAGAGGCTAGATGGCCTTGAACCTGAGTTTGCAGATTGGCATGCAAAATTTACCCTGTATAAGGTACAACTATATGCTCTATTAAAATGTGGTTATGCACAAAAAGCCTAGTCTGCATAGTCATGCATTAGGTAAAATATATATATATATTTAGGTCTACGAAAAACGTTTAGGTGCTCGACATGCAATGCCATTCCCAACAGCATCTGCCGCAGACAAGTTTTGAGGTAAGCGAAAATCTATATATATATATATATATGTAATATATACAAACCGCACAAGAGGTCTTTATCAGATTTAAAACATCGAGGCGCAGCCGAGTGTTTTAGATCTGATAAAGGCCGAACTATAAGGTTTGTATATGACTTCTAAAATGACTCGTTTTGTACGCTCACTGGCGTTGGAATTTTGAAGATTGATGTTATCTACGCTGTAAAAATTGAAGGAGAAAATTTGAGCAAGTCTATATCAAATATATAGATCCGCTACGGGTCATGAGTTTCCTTTGTATTTTGCCTATGAATAATTAATGAATTTTAGAAATATATATATATATATATTAGGTTACAGTATATATTATATATAAATGTAATGTAAAATGCTTTTACATAATGTCATTTCAGGCAGAGAACAAGTTGTTTGTGAATCATGCATCTGCTGGAGAGATTGGTACATCAGTGGCGAGCATGTACAGAACTGGCAGAAAGAATGCAGCTAAGAACGTACACAATCACTACAATGAATACAGTGATTTCCATACCAGTGAAGTGGAGGCTCACATATGTGCTGGCTTCATGGAAAAGTTGGGAATGACGAAAATGAATGGCAAGTGATCATATGTGAGACTATACAGTACAGTAATATCCTTGATGATGTCTAATGGTGCTGTGTTTCTACAATGCTTTACTTGTGTTTCTGGTTTAACCCATTAACTGGGTTAAACATAGGGTGCATCTCAGGGTGCATTGCCAGCTAATTGGCTAAATAACAGATAGAGCCTACTAGCAATTAGCCATGCTGGTAATACTAGTCACACAATACCACTGAGTGTCATTGTGCAATTAATGCCTTATATTCGACCCCATAGTTACTGGTAAACATATTCAATGTGAATGCAACATGTCTTTGTGCACCAAGTGACACCCTAAATAGTTAGATTATATAGAGTTGATGAAAATATGAAATTTAATTGATTGACATTCACAAACAGGTTTTTGCTTTGATTCTTTATTTCTTATTATACTGTAGATAATCCCAAATATGTTACAGTACCAGATGATTCAGTTTCCAAATCTATCAAAGGGAAGTGGTTACTTGAAATATGTAGTGATTTTGTTAAAGAATATGTGTTTCAGTCAGAAAAAGTTCTTGAAATCGTAAATAAGACAGCTGAGCTGGATGAAAAAATGAAGTCACCATTCAAGTGTCGGGCAGACGGCTGTGGTAAATCATATCTGACCCATTCTGCCAGAGTCAGGTCAGCTAGTGCATGTTCCCGTTATAGTTCAATTCATGGAAAACAAATTAAATGTCCATTATATTGTAAAAAGGTCTTAATCCTATTCCTTAATCTTATTAAAACAGACATGAAATAGCGAAGCATGAACTTGTAATTGCAAGATTTGAAGAAAGAAATGATGATCGAGATCCTCTAGGATACTATTTCTGCCTGTGGTTGTGCTTGGTTGTGCCTTCGATTATAGTACACAGGCGACACGAAACCGGTTTGTAAAAATACTATCTTTTAAAAATATCTTATACAATTACTTTATGGTTTCTGTGTTTGGATGGCCTGATCCAACATTCCCAAGTGTTTGGATCAGGCCATCCAAACACGGAAACCATAAAGTAATTGTTTTATAAAATAACAACAACACGATAGTCTTCCGTGTTTGGATGGCCTGATCCAAACACGGGTTTCGACCAATCAGAGCATGCATTATATACATGTTATTTTATAATATTATTTCCAACACAATTGTGAGTGTCACTAATATAAATAAACATAGCTAATAAATAGCAGCCAATGGGTCCCTGCTCCCCTTCCTAAATGTAGGACTAAAAATCTATATTTTCTTCAGGCATGAGAAAACAATTCACCATACAGCAGGGCATATTGGATATCCTGAAATGACACCAGCTGAACAGATCACTCAACCTGACTACATATTCAACTACCATCAAGCAAAATTGGCTTTTGGCTTAGTTCTTTTCGAACTAGGCGACTGTATAAAAGAAGGAGATGGAGAACGCCTCTATGAAATCTACAAATTGGCTCTTCTGCTGTTTAAGAGCAGAGGGCACACCAAGTATTCTTATGAAGTTCTGCTGTATCTTGCTAAGATCAATTTTCTTCTTCCGCATGAAGAAGCTTTCACCCTGAAATGGAACCGGTTTTACAACCACCATGGTGGGAAAGGAAAGAACATCCCTCTTGATCTTAGGAAAGAACAACAAAACTGCATTCTCAAGAAGATGTGGAAAGCATTGGGAGCTAACCTGGATGAAAAAAGTGCAACTCGAACTTCAGAATCACTTGAATTGCAGGAAATGATCATTTCATCTATTGACCAAGACTGTGATCTTCTGGAAAGAAAGGGACATCGATCCAATCCTAAAAAAGATGAAGCTGTTGTTCAAATTGTATCCGACTTGGTGGAGAAGAAAGCATTTCAATTCAGTAATGGTCGAGAAGGATATCCTACATTCCCTAACTTTCCAGCTAATATTGCTAGTCTAGATTACCGAGATCTGCACAAATGGATCAAAGAGCATTTGAAACTTTGGCAATCAGTATATAAACCAGACATGAAATAATTTAATTGAAATTATAGTTCAATTTAGGACAGTTAATTTTAGCTTATCCAAATGAAGCAGAAAAGGCAATACAGTAGAAAACATTATATCTTTGACTGTATGTGGTGCACTCCTATCCTCTACTAGAATGTGAACAAGAACTTAAAAACATTTACTCCAATATATCACTTACCAGTTCACTAATATTGTCAAAATATTCATTAAGTGTTTGTTCGAAAGGGTTATGTCATGATACAGTTCCATATCAGCTTTTTCTTCAAAATTACTGTCAGGAATGTCCATAAAAAGTTCTTGGATGACATCCAGAATCCGGTATGCATGAGTAATTGAGAACACAGGGAACTGCGACAAAATGTCATTAACTGTGAATATTTTATAGCTGTTATCAACTATATCAGAAATCAATTGGGATGAAAAACCATGTGTGGAAACAATGTCAAATACTGCAGCTCTGCCAGTATTTATTTGAGACACTAGTTCTTGAAGGGCATCTCTAAGGCAACCCTTTTCCTGATCACTTACTGACCTGGTCAGTCCAATTTGAGATGTTACACATGCATGCCCTGTAGAAATGTTGTCAAAAGGAAACGAAATAGGCATCCTTCCTCAGAACACTGACATGATTGGCAACAATAACTACAGCAATCATGCTTGACATCACCAGGCACTATTGAGGAATCAAATTGACTGTATGCAGCCACACGATAACATGAACCTGTTGTGTTGACAAACTGCTTAACATCCTTGTCGCAGTGTGCTAGTTGCTGACCATAATAAGTAATAACTAAGTGAGCAGAGCTGCCATCCCGACCAGCCCTACCTCCTTCTTGTAACTGATCCAAAAGATTTCTGGCAGGTCCCCAATTAATGACGTACTTAATGTCAGGGAAATTTACTCCCATACCAAGGGCAGATGATGCCACAACAACTCTCTTACTCCCTGTATGTTTAAGTTGAATAAACAATCTCTCTTTTTGTTCTTTAAATGAGTTAGAGTGATAGATACCAATTATCCTGCAATCGGGTTTTCTTGACTCGGGAGGATTATATGCACTTGATCCAAGTTGTAACATCAAATAGTTAAATACTGCAGCAATATCATTCAATGTGTTACAAAAGATTAATGTTTTTGGACAGGATGCACCTGTGTCCTTTATAAGCTTTATCAGCCATGACAATTGTGCAAACATTTCATCCTTAGGCACTTTTTTTACACTGAATCTTATATTCTTTCTCACGGGGCTGACAAAGATGCATTCAGGACTCTTTAGCAACAGGTCAGTTTGAATGACATTTAATGTACTCTCATCAGCTGTACCAGTAAGTGCCAAAAAAGGAGTTCCTGTAAGAAATAAATATTAGCTACAATAACAAAGCAACAGCATCACATCATATGGAATTAATAAGTTAATAGTTATCACGTTTTAGTGAGAATGCACCCATAGACAAATATAATTAATATATGGCAAATACCTTCTTTGCAAAATGACCTCAACATTATCAAATCTCCAAATGCCGATCGGAAGGCTCGTCTCTTTTGTCCCTTTCCTCCTGATTTTCTAATAAAATACACAACAGAAGAAACAAATTAGCAATGTTCGGTTCACGGGTATATACATTAAACAGTATAGCTTGATTAATATATTATAAATAAAGAGCTGTAGAATGGACAATGGTCAAGATTGTAAAAATGAACATTTGCACAAACTGAACAATACCTCTTTCCAGTCCAAGTTTCAAGTGTGTGGGCTTCGTCAATCACCACTGCAGCCATGTTATTGTGGAAATGTCCATGTTCGTTCTTTAAGCATGAATCTATAAACTCTTGTTCAAGTGCACATTCTGGGGATGAATAAATTACTTGAAATTTGCCATCATTTACGTCTTCAAAGCTGGCATCCGGCAAAGACGAAGCTGAAATACCCAAGTCTGCTACTTCCCGTAGCTGATCTTCTATTAAACTTCGCAAGGGACAAATAACTAGTATAGTTCCGTCGCATTTTCCTTTGCCTTGTCTCCTAAACTTCTCCGTCGCCAACAGAGCCAAAAGCTGGAAGATAAGACTCTTTCCAAAACCGGTAGGAAGAATTCCGACCACATCCTTGCCTTCAAGCAAACTTCTCAAAGCTCGCTTCTGTTCATCTTTTAATTGGAAAAAAACCCCACGATGCTCAAGATTAGAAAGCACAGTCGATAAGCAACTTTCGAAATCAAACTGAACGCTACGGGTACAGGACGCCATTTTGAAATCAACACATTCCAGTATTCGACATTCTTGGTGTTGACCAATCAAATTCTACGTTCAGAAATTGAACGGCGTTTATGCACGAAAGCTGGGTTTTCTTGCAGGCCCTCTTTCCTCCTCTCCCGCGCCCGCCCCAAACGAGGGCCTGCCACGCAGGCTACCTTTTCGTAAGTTATGCGCATGCGCAAGTTCAAGCCGAGAGAAGAGTAGAAGACTGCCATTTTGCAAACTTTTATCAAAAAAGTTTTGCACTCATTTTATAAGTAAGTCTCTATGTAAGTAAGTTTATATGTTAAGTCACCAAAAGTTATTTAGAGGACAAATTAACAAGAGGAAAAACAGTCGAAAGACCGAAAAAGGAGCGTTTTAAACAGGCAAGTGTCTATTTTACATGCTTGCTTTGCCGATTTTTTAACATAGCATGCAGTATAGTTTGTGAATTTGAAAATGTGTAGATCATTCTGTGTGGTCAATACAACATTGATTGATCTTTTTTGTATTGATTCAATTATGGTATAGAAGAATATAAAAACATTATATCTCAAAAACCTCATTGCAAAAGCAAGTGCGAAGTATAAAAATACTCCTCGAAAAGCAGTTGAAGTTTTTGAAAATTTCGAAACGTTTTGTGAACGTCTAAGGTTGAATGTTACAGTAAATCAAAGGTAAAAGAGTACATAATATCATACCCACTTTATATAGTTGGGCAATTGATAATTTTATAGTTAAAAACAAAATAATATTTGTACAAATTAAAATATAAAAAATATACAATGTTGCGTGTTACCATGATTACATTTGTCGAACTTCATGTTAAAATAACTTTTGGGGAGTAAATTGTTTGGTTCAAATGGGCGAGGGGATTCTGCATGCATGTATTTCTAGTTAAATTATTATTATTGTATATGTTGAAATATTGAATAAAGTATTATTATTATTATTAGACGACGATTGCGATCAGAACAACATATTATATATTTTGTTGTCGAAATAAGGAATGGACAAATCCAGAATTTTTAACATTTTGAAATTTGTGCTGTGTATTTGTTATATGTTATGTTGTGTATATATAGTATTATAGTCATTATTGATTCAAGTAGCCGGTTGTAAATTACCTTATATAAGTGAGATTTACAATTGTATATATAATCTAAAAATTCATTAATAAAGTTTCCATTATTATTATTATTATTATTATTATTATTATTAAAGGTGACGCATTCTTCACAAATGAATTGTGGTTAGGTGTTTAAATTAGTCAGTTTTCTGTCATGCAAAAGGCTCGTGTCTTTAGATGTGACGACGGCTACGAAATGACTACTACTACGAGATTTTCCGTTAAATATCTGCTAATACAAACTCAAAGTTGTACTCGCTTTGGCTCCGTCGTCAAATCTAAAGTTCCCTAATGTCTCATGTATTGGTAGCAGAAATCCAACGTAAGATCTATATAGATATATTTTGTTTTTATAACACAAGAAGAACAAACAACTTTTCCCAGATGCGGCTGAATACCGCAATCGCACATATGTATACCATAGATTAAGCGACTATATGAAAAATTCCAATCCCTAGCTAATCTAACGCCTATGTCAAACCTTAATCCTGATATCTGCTAACAATATATTAACCCCAAACATTTTTAAATTTTTTAAAAATAATAGGCAAAATTATTGCTCTATGCCTGTGGCTATGGAGCGGTCATCAAGTGTAAATAGATATAGTTAAAATAGAATAAATAGAACCGGAGAGATAAAGTCTTGTCATCTGTACACTGACAAATCGCTGAAGCGAAATAAGAGTATAACCTGAAGCGAAATATGTATATTTTATGTATCGTTTACATAGTGCATATTCAATTCCAGTATTTAACATCTTGTAGTTCGCTCTTGCCGCATTGGCGCCTTTTCGCTAACTCAACTACCTCAAAATGTGGGGTAAATTGGTGTAATTGGGGACAATTCGGAGTAATAAAATATTTATTTTGCAATTATACTAATTTATGCATTATATTCGGCAGATGAAAAATTCGACGTTTGAATCGACGACGCACCATGGTCGTTTTATTCGACCCACCCGGTCGAATAAAACGACAGAGTCGCATTTAATGACAGAGTCGCATAAAGTCGAACTTTTCATGCACTTAATTGATGAATTGTATTTGGCGCATGAAAAGTTCGACGTTTGAACCTGGCGTAAAACGGCCTTTTGTATATGTAAAGAGTGAAGATCAAAGATGAATTAAAAAGGAACATGAATAGCATCCTTTATTAGCATATATCGTTTAGTTGACTAAATACAAATAAATTACAATAAATAATACGGCATATTTGATAATTTTCTTCCTGTAACTATAATTTACATCTCTGTTGATGAGAATTATTACAATACATACAATATCCTATGAATACTGACCTCAGAAATCAGGTGTCTCAAATGTGGCCGAGGAATTTGAAATACCCTCTCTCCTAAAATGATAAAATATTTGAATAAAAATGAGCAAGACATGGCATCAAAAAATGTATGAACGTAATACTGTAATATTGACCTTTCTGCAATAACTACGCCATCTTCAAATTGTATTGCATTGTGGTCTATCCAGGGTAATTGACTGTTTTGGGGATGCTCATTAAGCCTGGTTTCCAATTTATAGTCGTAACGGTCGTGAACACATCAAAGTGGCCGATGTAATAGAATGCTGATATATCTCTACAATCATTAAAGACTGATTTGTATACAGGGTGTATAAGAAAATGGTAATCCAACTTTGGCATGCTATCGCGCGCATAATATTTAGCATATGGATTTACCTTTTCCACACAAATAAAGATCAGGTTTCTAGTTGTCAACGACACCTAATTTAAATTTGCCAAGACTTAATAAATAGCCCATCTTATATTTGAATTCGAAATGAGAATAATTTCAATAGGCGGACAATAGCTTTGCACTCATGGCAATTTTTAATCGGATCGTATTTGGCAATAATATTTTTTATCGCAATGATGCTGAAAAGGTATCATTTGAGAGCTAAAAAAAGAAAATATATTAACTAAATAATAAACGGACGACAACATGCCAAAGTTGAACTACCTTTTTTGATACACCCTGTAGAGCACACCGGAAAAGTCAAGATAGATTCAGACTATTTCACATCGTCGAACATGACTTTGTCACGACAATTACGACCAAATGGGAATCAGGCTTAACACGAATGCATGGATAAGTTTCAGCCAAGGATGAGATATTTTCAGGCCGAATGAAGATGTATGGAAATCACAGAGACTAACGCCTGTATTCTAAAAGCTCACTCACACTCACACTCACACTCAAAGAGTGAAGGTTCGATCTGAGCTTCCCTTGAGTGTCAGTGCTGTTTTTGAATAGCTGGAGGGTTAGTGCCGTACCTTACTATGCGAGTACTCAACCTCCCGCTATTCAAACAGCATTGACACTCAAGGGAAGCTCAGATTGAACCTCCACTCTTTGAGTGTGAGTGTGAGTGAGCTTTTAGAATACAGGCGTAAGTGCTAGTTAGGCTCAATTTCCATATTAAGATGTCTCGATATAGTAATCACAAAAACCTTATTCAAGAATCGCGAAAACAAAACTTCATACTCTATGAACAAATCCGTCTGACCATTTGTGCGCGCGGGAATATTAACGAAATAACTTTAAAAATGATCTGACGTAAGCAGTTGTCTGCGCCATCTCGCGTCATTGCGTGTGTTATATACCGTTTCCGATGTCAATTGCTGTTCAAATTCATGTTCAATTTTTGAAACTACAATGTGCTATATCTCATTATTTTGTCCGGTGACTTATGTTCAAATTTTGCATGCTATATTGCACCGCAAAAATCTTTCATTGTACCAAAAATAAAAAAAATTCTGTAATGCCAAAAAAATTTTATCGAAGAAAACGACATTTTTTATATTTTGCTTATTGTTAGTCTGTCTTGCAACTAAAATAATGCACGAAAAAAAATTGGGGGTCACCGTGCTGCTTCTTTTCCAACTACACGAGGCGATAGGCTATTTTAGAGTGAATTTCGTACGCGTATGTTGCCATAGCAACGAACTATGTGTTACTAAAACTAACATAATTTGAAAGTAGAAACATCAAAATATATGAAAACCCTGATACCTGATGAATAAAACCTAAAAATATGGAGATTAATAATTTCAAAGTGTTGAACACCTGAATTTTTGAAAACTGTATCGAGCCACCTTAACAACCTGAATTTTAATACAAATTTAATCTTAATTCTAACTCCACTAATCCTAACCCTAATCCTAACTCCACTAATCCTAACCCTTAATCCTAACCGTAATCCATGTGACGTAATTTCGAGATAGTAATATGGAAAGTCACCCGCTAGTTGCATGAATTGTATAGTTGTAAAAATGTAAACCAAAACGGCGACTATTTTTGTTGTAACGAACAAATGTGTTTTCAGAATCAATATTAGTGAATACTAAAACAGAATTTTGAATAATGAACTAAACCGGACAAATATCGCAATTTTTGTCTTCTGGTAGGCTATACGTGGATAATTATCCAACGCTCATAAAATTTGTACTGTCGTCGCCATTTACCAGGAAAGTGTTCCGGACAACAAATTTACCAACTGGTTTCTCAAACAGCAATCGGATCATTTTCCACTGTAATATATCTGGCTATTCCTAGACTATATAACGCAGCACCATTCAAGATGGCGTCGCTATCGATGAGAAGGTCCGGAAATAATCGGCTTGCTGCAATTGATAAATGTCCTGGGCCCATAAATTGATTAACACTAATCCCCAGTGTGGTATCACATATATGACCAAATTTTTCGTGTTGGTCTGTGTCTTCAAATTATTATAAATTCAATATTTATCAGCTGTAATGAAGAAACCATTGCATGGCCCTGGGAAGGAACACAAGCAAATTATAATTTTACAATAGAATTGTACCCATGTTTTTTGGCAGCAATTTAGAGTGTGACTATGAATTAAAATAACTTAATAATTGCTTTCCAAATCTAATCGTGCGAAGGGAACTGGATAACAATAATACATAATAAATTTCGATTCAGTTTATAAAAATTAATGAAAAAATAAAACTCAAGTCTAAACATATACTAACATTTTGGTGAGAAAAATATCAAAAGAGATGTCTTCATTGTTCATTAGCTCTGGAATGTCATCTTCCTGGATGTTGCTAGCGCCAACAACTTCTAATGCTACAAAATCACAAACATTACACAGGTTTGTAAACAGAGCCTCTGATTGGCTACTAGCAAAAAGGAAGCTCCAATCCAGAGGGGATTTGAAAATTCAAGGCTCGGAAATGCCATTTCCTGCACGTTCTGGTGCCGAATTGGAAAATAATTTGGACAGCAAAATTGCGCATGTTGCAACAAATTTGCTTCATAATCGGTTTTGGCGGTTTGAATGACTTGGAGGGGGAAATAATCGGCAGAAAATTTAGTATTATTGACTAATATGCCAAGACCGTGAAAGCCCAGCTTGGATAGAAATTCTTGTCAGCTCGGAAAAATATGAGCAAAAGATTGGTGCAAAGGACCTTCGGATATCTGGGTAGGATAGTAAGATAATCTCATTATCCGGTATCCGGCTGGATAATAGAAAATCCGATATGCATCTGCAATTCACCATGCAATCTCGCACCCTTCAGTGACCTATTTAATGCACACCTGATTTAAATTGCTCAGGTATAATATGTCCACAGCAAGATGCGTCCAGTATTCCAAAAAGACATTTAATATTGCTCGAATCAAAAAGACATGGAAAATCCAGCTCAAATTCCCTTGATTCCATCAGATTCCTTATATGATCTCTCATTAATTCCTTTGGGTTTTCTATATACAAAGAATTATTTTATTATATAAACGTATACACAAATTTGCTGAAAGCATTATCAGATAAATAACCGAGTAGTATAAAATCAATATACAGGGTGTACAGAAAAAAAGGTAATCCAACGTTAGCATGTTGTCGTGCGTTTATCATTTAGTTTATAGATTTACTTTTTCATACCAATAAAGATAAATATTTTAGCTGTCAAATTATACCTTTTTGTATCATTGCGGTAAAAAATGGGCAAATACGATACGATTAAAAATTGTCGTTCGAAAACGCATTTTTCCACCATTGGGAGATGAGTGCAAAGCTATTGTCTGCCTATTGAAATTATTCTTATTTTGGATTCATATTTAAGAATTTTAATAAGATGGCGTAACCCATGGCGACTATTTATCAAGTCTTGGTAAAATGAAGAAAGGTCAAAATCGCGATCAATGCTGAACGTTTCACAAATAGTCAACCATCATTTGGGAAAATGGTTGAAATTTCAAAGGACGTTTAATTCCCAAAGGTGGAAAATGTGCTTTCGACCCTTCTTTTTTCATCGGATCGTATTGGTCGCATTATTGATCGCATCGAAACAAAAAAGGTGTCATTTGACAGCTGAAAGCCTGATCTTTTTTGTGTGAAAAAGGCAAGTCTATAAACTAAATCGTATGCGCGCAATAACACGCCAAAATTGGATTACAATTTTTTTATACACCCTGTATAGTTACAGTCAGTTCTTGCAAGTGACGTCACAACATATATTGCGACGTTTTGTTTGACTTTCGCCATTTTGGGTGGCAAAAATTTAAAGCAAATTTAGAAGAAACTTTGTGTCAAATGCCGTCGATTAGTCTTTTTTGTGTGAGAATTTAGAAAGGCCACTTTCTGTCAAATCTAATTCGGCATTATCGCTGCTGTCGAGAGGCTGCTCGCGATGATTTTTGCCACCCAAAATGGTACGTGGATTATTTTCAGCGTAACTATTCTCGCATGACTGCAAGATCTGAATAAAATATAGTTATGGTATGGCAGAGTTGCATGCAATAGGTTCTCAATCTTCCTCCGGGTAAGACTATGGGTTTTCCCCAACCTTCCTGAATTTAGCTGAACTTTTCCGCCATGCATGTAAGCTTTTGCCTGGTTGCAGTATTGCTAGTCTGACTGAGTTCTGACTGTTGCTACTATTATACTAGTACTAGCTTGACTAGTCTAGTGCTTACTGCTTTGCAATGTTTTATTTAGTGTTTCACTTTCAACCTTCCTCAATGCCAGTTAACCTTCCTCAAGGGCGCTGTATACCGCAGTTTTTTTCAATTCTGTGGTACGTCTACGGTTGCCGCTTACTGCTTTTGTTTACCTCTATACTAGGGGGATTATTTTTTGCATTTGTTCCTGCGACTACGAAAGCCTAATCCCGTTTGGAACTGACATTATTTCAATGCGCAAAAACTTTTTACAATTATGGAAATCTACACAAAAATTATTCAATTTGTACTGAAAAGCACCAAACAAGTTCTGGAGAATCTGCGCAAAAATTATTTGTGAATAAACAAAAACCGCGCAGATTTCTATTTTAAATTTTATTTCCGTAATTTGCATACGAAATCAACAGGTATCCCGACGTGGTAAAATGATACAAAAGTTAGCAAGCTGCTTTCCCGATTTGACAAGAATCACAAGATTTCCGTATGCAGGAACCCTCTTTCCAGACTGCTAACTTTGTTAACTGTGCACAGAATATTTTTCTTGCCAAAACTTTTACGGAAGATTTTCTGTGCGCAAAGCAAAGTTAGCATTCCAGCCCTGTCTGCGAAAATTTTCAGCAGTTCTGCGCATCTTTTCCAAAGAAAATAGTTTTCCTACCCTGAAAACAAAACTTTTCAGAGGTTTCCGAAAACAATATCTTTGATAATTTGTAATATATTTGCCCATACACGGTAGAACGTATAATTATAAGCCCTTTCCAATTTCTCAACAGAACTTTTAAATGTCACCTACCTGGCCGTTCAAATACCAACCGTGCTGTTATATTTTCAAATAATGCCAAAATTTTGTGCCTTTTCAAATACTGTTCAGTTACATCTTCCATTTTTCTTTCTTCCATTTCTTCCTTTGCGTTCATTTTTACTTTGCGGAAGCCGCCAATTGTTGCTAGGCAACAGAGTAATTGGGCATGTCGATATTATATTTCAGCGGTTAACCAAAACAATATGGCGGCCATGGCTGCTGAATTTGAAGAAATTTCAAATATCGAAGTGACATTCCTCTCTAGAAACGGCGAGGAAAATGATATTTCCAAAGGCCTCGAAGCCATTCCAATTCGAATGCAAAACACCATGAAAATAATGGAATCTTTTCAGGTATTTATAATGTGAACTGTGAAGTATCTAAAAATTATGAGACAACTCAGGAACGGTAGGGTCTATTAAAACTCTCTAAACTGCAGGTTAAGGTTGACTTGCACCAAGATGGCGTTTGACTACATTCCCGTTGTTTTGGACAATGAAAACTTCAACATAGCCCGCATCCAACCAGCAGCCCAAACCTTGGGCCTGGGGCCCTCCTCCTAACGAAAATATTAACTCAACCACCATCCTGCAGGATGCATTCCGTGTACTGTAATCACGTGGAGGGAGGGCGGGACAAGACAGAGGGTTTTAAAAAAAGACAAGAAAAACAGCCAAATTCCCATAGCTGGGGGTGAAATTTCCGATCAAATAAAGATAGCTTGCCACCCAAGGGATTTTAGAAAATATATTATATTCTGAAATTTTTAAGGATGTCAATTATAAACAAAGAGCCAAAAAGGGAAAATAGAACTTTAAATAATTTTCAATATAAAATATTAACTTACACGAACATGCACAACTGCTCAAAATACATGATAAATATATCCTCAGTCTTGTACCCTTAGCCACAATCCTCTGATGGAGGCTAGCGAGGCTTTGGGCCTGGGATCGATGACGAAAATCAGGTTCTGATTGGTTGTTTGTTAATTTCTCATACCCCATCTCATTACCCCGACCTCGTTTTGTGTGGTGTGATTAATAGTAATTAAGCTTGACTGGAAATTTATAGAGTTTATATTGACCAGCCAATGTTAGATATTTAGCCTCAATTCAGTACTTAACAATAATTAACTTCAATAAACATTGTCCGTTCTTTCACTTCTTATATGAAACAATCTACAATCATTATGTCAATAACAATTGTGAATAACAACACAAAATAAGGTCATGATTGAACTACATTTAGCATTTGAACTAAATTTAGCAGTTCGGTAGTTATAATATGTATTTAAAATATCATGGGATTCATGGCCAAGAACACAACCTATGTGTTGACCATGCCTTCATGAAACTGTGGCACAAGTTCTTAGAAGAACTAAGGTTGTTAAGTAAATTTTAGCTTGAAAACATTGTTTATGTATGAATGTCGAGTGGAGTAATGGATCCGAATGTGCTGATTTTCATGCAGAATTTGCCGGCAATCCCCAGAGCTGTGCTAGCCTCCACCAGAGGATCGTGGGCTTGGGTACAAAATTGATATATCCTGTGCCCCAAAGTTAGCAACCACATCGTATTCTGAGCGAGGATTACTATTGTATGCTACACTGCACATACACACACATGTGAATTTATAACCTGTGAGCAGGCTGGGTGGAATTCAAACCACCCCATTCCCAGGACAAGAAAGTTGTCAAATTTCCCAGGGAGGCTTTACATTGATAAGTGCATTAGTTACACTTATCACTTCTTTTTGAGTGATCTCACACCAGTACGCCAACAATTTTATAACCTCACATCAGAGATTTCTGGTGTGGAGAACATGGAATGCTGCCTGGCAGTTAGGTATTCTGTTAGAAAGTGTGTTCGCAGGCCAGTGGGGTAACTCCTATGGGCTCTGACTGACCAGTGGGGTAACTCCTATGGGCTCTGAAAATGCCCCCCTCCCCTTGTCCGAAATGGCTCCTGAAGGCACCAGTGCTGCAATTTGACTGGACTGTTATGAGCTTTTTAACAGCATGTCTTTTCTAAATCCTCAGTTGCTTTGTTGATAAGCTTACGGTACCTTCCAAGCTTTGATAAATATTTTTGTTCCTGGCTGCACGCATCCAGACCCAAAATATTTCCTGCCAAATTTCATCCTCAAACAGTGTGTGCTTTTGCAAAACCAATGCAATTATGCATGCATGGTTGTGATGCAACTCACCCAACCCCAGAAAATGTCAGGCGGCCAGGCTATGTTGGCACGAAACATTCAAAAACACTTAAATCTTCGAGTGTTCAATTATATGCAGCATTTTATTCTTATTTCTTATTGTATTTTACTATTTTAACATGCCTCTTGTATTACTTTGGCACTAAGCCACATTGTTAGAACTTATAAATTTGTCAAACTTCATTCTTGATTTATTGCTTTCCTAAAAAATGTTCTGTGAGGGCAAAAATATTTCCTGGCAGCATGCTGCCATACTGGTGGACATTCTCAAGCCTTGGTACCTTCTATGAGACCATTCATTTTTTTATCTGGGAGGGGGACTGGTGGAATTAGGGGGTGGGCCATCCAAAAAAGATGGCCTTAAAAGGGTGGGCCACGCGAAAACATATTGGCAAAAGGGGGGGGGGGGCATGCTAAAAATGTTACAATGTTTTGCTGTTCTGTTGCAAGAGTGTCACCCTGAAAGCGAACGAAATGGCCATTCTGGCCTACTAAAATTCAAAATTTTCTGAATCCCCAGCTATGCAAGAAAGACCTATGAAATGACTACGTAATTGGACTAAGCAAGGTCCAAAGACTAAGCAACTGTTGCTTAAATAAATCCTGACACATCTTGAGCAAGATACTTTCAACGTAGTAGGTTACAACATGTTCTATCTGTTTATAGGTATAACTTGAAAATATATTAATGAATTAAGAGTCAGCCAATGATCACAAAGCTTTTTGCTCACAAGAAAGAATTGTTTTTAGGAGACAAAGGTGGAGTGTGGGGTGTCATCTCAAAAATATCATTTAGGGGTGGGCTACTGGGAAAAAGTTGTTGGGACCAAATTTGTACAACCTGGTGGGGACACGCTTGGTCATTCTCTCTATCCCTTTAATGTCGCGCGAATACGGAATATGGCCTTAACTATTTTTGGTGTGAATTTGTATGCAATGTAGTTTGGCGTTAAATGCGTAGGGCTCACTATTTTTTGTGCTTGCGAGCTGCGAGCAAAATTGATAACTTCAAAATATCCCTTCCAAGTTGCTAACCCCTAACCCTAACTCCTCCCTAACCCTAACGCCCTGCGGGCTTCTGACTTTCCAGCCACCCACCTCCCCATCAGCCACGCACCGCCCGGTCACATGATTCTGCGCCAACGAAACAGCAACACAAATTTAATTCTGTCACAGCTAGCTTGTTGTAGGTGGGAAAGGTGAAAACGTTAAAAAACATGTTCTCTCAATATTTTGAGACATGGAGTATTTAATGAATATCTCTTCTAAATGCTAAAGCATTGACTGATCATGAGGGGACATCAATTCGTCTCTAAGCTCATTTCCTGATTTCAATCGAGGATTTCAATATTTTCTGAAAATATAAGTTACAGCAATGCTTGTATGTTTAATGTAAATGCATTTACTCGGCATGCAATTTGAAAATGGAATATTGTGAGAATTGTGAAATATCGTCAGAAATATGCATGTCAATACAATTTCGTTGTCTTTCTGTGATTTCTGATTTCGAATTAATCTGACTTCCAGTTGATTTCCTGCCAGTTTCTGAATTTAATTTCTGAGTCAAATGTATGCAAGATGTCTGTTGCGACGGAGAAACGTCAGGACGTTTCTCTGAAGACCCCTCCCCCCCGTTAGAAACGTCGCACATAGTTTTCGATATTTTATTGTATACATAAACACTGCAAAATTACTGTAAAACCGTAACGTTGTCAAAGAATATTTCCTACGATTCTATTTGGAAGTTCTTTGAGAAAGTTTCATTAAAATTACTTTGCCTTTGGTAATAATAATAATTATTATATTTATCCAGGATACCCACATCACTAGTGTGTTTTTCAGTGGGGTCCTGCATGATACAATCATTAACAAAATTTAATGATTAAATTAAATTAATTTAATTTAAATTAATTAATTTAATTTAAATTTAATTTAATTAGGGTAATGACCCTAATTTGAAAATTTGCATTGAGTCTTATAGTTTACCCTAACGGAATATAAGTAAACAGCAAACAAAAACCCATAGGCGTTCTGGGAATTGCAGGGGTCATCCTAAGCCAATGCCTCCCTTTTTTCCAAAATGGGCAGTTCTAAATATAAAATGGTAGTTTTAAAACTTAAAATGGGCAATTCTAAATTTTTCCAAAATCGAGTTTTGGAGCTTATAGGAAAAATGACGAATTTACATGCATGCATGCCTAGGGAGCATAAAAACAGTTTGAATATACTTCATGTGATATACATTGATCTTCATGAATACACGGCAATAATCCGCAGCAATAATTCTCGCATTTGATAGATGGTGCATATTTGTAATAGCAATCTCTTGATTCGATCTCCACAGTCAGTGTGACGAGAACAAGGGCGCACAGTAAGGGTTTGGACATCGCCATTTCTTTTTGCGCACAAAATGTGACTGCGTATGAAAATGGCGTCACACTTGGCTTTTTGGGCGAGAAGTGAAATATAACACCTCGATAAGCATATTTCACGACACCTGTTATCTGGAAAACGCAGGTAGCGGATACGGAGAACGCAGGTAGCGGATACGGAAAGCGCGGGTGGCGGATACGGAAAGCGCGGGTGGCGGATACCGGGAACGGAAAACGCGGAGAATGGGTAACGAAAAATGGAGGTGTGGAAAGGGGGGCATGGATAACATCCGTATTTTCCATGCCCGTATTTTCAAAGTTTGGCATGCCTTAGCAGCTACCCGCGTTTTCTATACAGTTTTTGACACCGATTACCAGCCGCAGATGTCGCCGATTTGTCGGTTTCAAGCCATACTTACTATGGTGTACTATCTGCCATAAAACTACGAGCAGTATCGCAGCCTTACACTAAACTTCGCTAAAAGCCTAAAACCTGCATTGCAGGACTTCTCAGAAGAAAACTTTATCAACTTATCGAAGCAGCGAACTAGCGAAACAAGGCCAAAAACAAATGACGGCAAGCCTGCACAAAACCTTCATGCTCTTCAATATTTTTGAAGATCTCGCCATTTTATACCTCCCACTGTAACCATATTGCTATCAACCGTCACGCGCAGGTTTTAATTAATTCATGTGGTAATGAAGATGGTTCTATTTAGTTTGCACCAATGTGTATTTTCGCTTGCCAGTTACAAATGGTGTCGTAAAGAGCCGCGGTGCACTGTCACCATTGTGGTACAAACCCCATTATTATCTATTTAAACGTCATATCAACCCAATGGCTGCCATTCCAATGCCGATTTCGGTTTTCGCATGATATGAAGAACTATATAGGCCTCTGTTTGTTATCCGCCTAGCCCTCAGCTTCGGCAGATAACACAAACTTCGGCCTTGATAATTCTTCATATCAATCTCAACCTCGTTCAATAATTGTTAATTATTCTCTTGGTAAATACCCTCTGACGACCTCCATTAGCGTTCAGCCTCAGGCCCACCATTAAAATGTCCAAATGTTTTTAACGTTTAACCTTCCACATAAACTACACTATAAGAGATTTATCAAACTAGCCATAGGCATTAACTTAATTTACGGTCTCTGTTTCAGTATGTTACACATGCGACATGTGGACCAGGAGTTGATATAGATTTTGATCAGTCAATGTACCCTGGTTGTGACTGCGTGAGTGAATGTGGTGAAACAAACTGTGTATGCATTGTAAGATATGGTCCCAACTATGATAAACATGGTCGTTTACTGAAGATGGAAAATACTGCAGGTATACTGAGGTCGGGAATCTTCGAGTTAAGCCCTTCGAGTTAAGCCCCTCGAGTTAAGCCCTTTTCGAGTTAAGCCCCGACCACGCCCTTTTTTGCCCCGACCACGCCCTTTTCCAAAAAGGGCTTAACTCGAAGAACGAAACACGATTTGGATCATTCGAGTTAAGCCCCGGGGCTTAACTCAAAGTTTGGCAAAATTGTTGTTGCTCGAGTTAAGCTCCGACTTTTGAAGTATGTCAACGACTCAACGAGTGCAATAAGTAGAGGTCCGACCAAGGATTGAACCCAGGTCTCCCAGCTTGAAAGGCAAGCGTGGTGACTATGACACCACAAGTGCTGGTGTGGATAAACGAACCGCCAAAAGTATGAAAAGCCTAAAATAGTGTTAACGATATAATAGTTGTGATTGTTTTTGATAGTCGTGTTACATTAGCGATTTATACGTTCTTTTCGGGAGAAATGTCTGTGTTTTGGCTATTTTGTATTGAAAATTTGACAATTTAATATTGCCTCGTTGACATACTTCCAAAGTCGGGGCTTAACTCGAGCAACAACAATTTTGTCAAACTTCGAGTTAAGCCCCGGGGCTTAACTCGAATAACCCAAATCGTGTTTCGTTCTTCGAGTTAAGCCCTTTTTGAAAAAGGGCGTGGTCGGGGCAAAAAAGGGCGTGGTCGGGGCTTAACTCGAAAAGGGCTTAACTCGAGGGGCTTAACTCGAAGGGCTTAACTCGAAGATTCCCGACCTCAGGTATACTCTGACTTTATAAATTGTCGACGTTCACAATACTTCGAATTGGGCTGCAATTGATCATTAGTAAGCGAGTTCCTAATGTCGACTGCGTATCCTAATCACGCGTTTTACGTCCGGATAAAATTGCAGTTGAATCATAACATGTAGCCGGCTGAGACTGGAAGAATTGTGTTTTCATATAGCCACAATTAGTCACATTGATTGAACAGTTGAATACTTTGATATGCATATTTTTATTCTTCTATGTCTCAGCTACTTGTTATGATTTAACTGCAATTTTATCCCCACACAGAACGCGGCCTTTTGATGCGCAGTCAACATTACGAACTGGAGCCGGTTGTAGGAAGGTCAAAATTAAAAAACACTTTCACACTTTTGGTGAATGACTGAAATTAAATCTTATGCCCTTAATGTGTAGTTGGCTAGTTGCAAATATAATTGTTCTATTCAAGTTGAAATACTTTAGCTTGGTTGTTCGATGAATGTATAGACTTGATAGATATTTTCGAGTTATCCACCGGATAGGCTAAACGGGCTTCGTACAACCGGCCCCAGCTGGTCTATTGGAAAAGTGTTGTAAAATTCACGGCTAAATTTCTCTGATTGAAAAGTGTGGAAAATGCGAGACAAAAACTTTGGCGTGTAATAATAACATATGACTTCACAAATTCTCTTCCCCCCTGTACAGTACCTGTCTGAGTGATTCGATGATGGCTTACAACGTTCTTACTTATAACAGTCCACGTTTTTGTTAAGGATACTGTTTGCCGATATTCGAGTGCAACAGAAACTGTCGCTGTTCAACAACCTGCAACAACCGATTATCGCAGCAAGGCATCACGGTCAGGCTTGAAATTTTTCAGACTTGCAACAGAGGACTGGGGGTAAGAACTCTAGAGCCAATCCCCAAACATCAATTTATCGCCGAGTACTCTGGAGAAATCATTAGTTATGAAGAAGCGAAGAGACGCACTGCAACAATGACTATTACGACAGATTCAAACTACTTGTTGATTCTTAAGGAACATATATCAGGGGGGAGCGTTCTTAGGACACACATCGATGCCACGAATTTTGGTAATGTAGCGAGATTCATGAATCATTCATGTGAGCCCAATATGGTGATGTTTCCAGTAAGGTTTAACTCTCCCGTCCCAAGACTTTGTTTGTTCTCTTCTCGAAATATCGAGAATGGAGAAGAGCTTACATTTAGTTACGGGGAGACGTCATCTAATGACGTAGGTAATTGTCAAGTTGAGAAAAACTCGCATTTTAGTTTTGAGACTCTAAGAACAACATGTTTATGCGGAAGCGACAATTGTGCAGGGTATTTGCCTTTCGAAGAATGCTTGTATGATAACTAAATTGTTTAATATTTGTATAGGCGATTATTAGTTTCGAGTGCCATTTAAGAAAAATATGCACAAGGCCTAGGCCTTGGACCAGGGTGTTTTTCAGTTGTTGGACCAGGGTGTTTTTCAATTGAATGCTATCAAAATGTATGAGTCCGAAGACCGAATTAATCAGTTAGAGGTCTTGAGAAACTCATGAGTGCCTTTTTTTCAAATTGCACGATAATCTATCCTATTTACTGAAAACATTGTAAGATGAAATTCAAATTAAGTTATCAAATTGGAACCTCGACGATCATGGATATTTTGAATCGAAGATTTAAAATTGCTGTGCTGAGGAAGAGGGTGACCGAAACGAGCTCTAAATAATATGAATGTATATAGAGCCGGTTGTTCAAAAGGTGATAAGTGACTGATCCCAGGTCTTAAAATTTAATATTTAAAATTAAAACTTAAAGTTAAACTATTTCCAACAAACCATTGTAAAATATGTATGACAATCGACATCTGAAAATAAATCTTCAGACATAATTCCGTCAACAAAAATTCCCAGTTTAGGCTAATCGTGTTTTGGACAACCGGCTCCTGATGATAGCGTTTAACGTTCACGGATTAGTGTGGGATACGAATAAGTCGACGAATTCGGGGCATGTGTCATTTGTTTTAATTTGATTTCAAGAATAACAAGGTTCACATGTTTATAAAAATCAACAGCCATTCACAGTAGTTGTGTAACAAGTTGGAATGTTTACAGTTGATTTCAACTAACTTTTGCCAAATTTTTCCGAAGTTCGTTGCGAAGTTCCGAAGTTTGCCGATGAACTTCCGAAGTTGGCAACGAAGTTCGCTTTGAATTTCCGAACTTCAAAATGAACTTCCGAAGTTCGAAATGCATGAACTTCCGCATTTGAGAAGTTCAAAACCGAGCGGCAAATTCAAATATTCAATTCAAACTCAGAAAACTGAAAAGAAAACCTATGAACCCTTTCACAAAGCAAGGGCAAGCTCTTCCAGCAGAAGTACGAAATAGGATTATATTCCTTTGGCGTGAAGGACAAAGCCCGTCTCAGATAGGGTTTAATCTAAACCTCAAACGGCAAACCATTAGCAACATAATAAACAATTTCGTAACTCGGGGAACGGCGGAGGCTCTAAAAAGAGGTAATCAACAAAGAGACGCAAGAACTGATGATGTTTGTGTACATATAGAGTACTGCAAACAAAGACAACCCAGTGTGACTGCAAAAGAATTGCAACATTCGCTGGTGGAAAATAATATCTGTTTAGCACAGAACGTACCATCGCAGTCATCTGTGAGTCGATGTTTGAAGGCTGATTTGGGCTATTCGTACAAGAAGCTTAAAGTCGTTCCAAGAGAATCGCTAACACCACAAGTACAAAACTTACTGGAGAGATACTTGGCAGCCGTATGTAATGTAAATATCAGAACATTACATTTTTTTGATGAATGTTCAGTAGTTAAAACAACTGGAAATAGACATTACGGCCATTCTAGTGTTGGAACGCGAGCAGTTGAAATTCAGCGATATGCAAGTAATGCCACTTACACGGTGAACCTACTGCATAATGTGTATGGAGTAGGACATGTAAATATTTTACCTGGCCCATCTAATGGACTCGAACTCCTAAACTTTTTTGCTGAAGCAATTGAGGAACGGGACGTCTTTGACAATCCAACTTTGAAAGACGGCGACACAATTGTAATGGATAATTGTGGTTTCCACCATGCTCGTCATGTTGAGCCTGTTTTGAGGAACATGCTAGCGAACCGTGGACTTAAACTAGTTTATCAGCCGCCATATCACCCGGAATACAACACTTGTGAAATGTGTTTCAGGCACCTGAAAGGAGTTCTTCGAAAATTCCCTAGATTCGCAGAAGAGCATACTGAAATTGCTATTCTCCACGGTCTTAGTGAGATTACTGACTCTATGTCTCGAAACTTTTTCAAATACTGCGGATATACCGATGATTGAAGTACCTGCCAAATAACATTTGTTTTACTTTTAAAGTAACTTTTGGATTTATTGTTGTTCATGTTTTCGCTCGCTACTCTGCCTCTGTGATATAGATGAATGCTTATGCATGCAAAGCCCGATCGAATTGCATTCAGGATGTAATTGTTTAACAGTTTAAGAGACTAATGGCCCGTTCACACTTAGCTCGCTTGTAAATCGATTTAGTTTATTCGAATTCGATTCGATTTAAAAACGTTAGTGTGAACGGGCCCTAAGAGTTCAAGTCCATTACTGTGCATTAGATCACGATTAGATTGACCAGGTAAAATATTTACATGCCCTACTCCATACGCGTCAATATGCAGTAAGTTCACCGTGTATTAAGTGCAGGAATTACTTGCATATCGCTGATAATGGCCGTAATGTCTATTTCCAGTTGTTTTAACCACTAAACATTCATCAAAGATTTAATATTCTGTCTCTCATGTTACTTTAAATACGGTTGTACTTGTGGCGTTAGCGATTCATTTGGAGTGTTTGTAAATTGTCTATATATTGTAACTATTTTCCTATTAAATTGAACAATATTGTTACTGTAATTAATTTTAATTTTATGAAAAAGATCTTTATTATAGCAATAGGGGAATATTACACTGATTTTCACATGTAAACACGCCATCCCGCTAGAATTCGAATTTCATCCTTTAGTCTTTACAATTTATGGCTTATTTGCAAATACCAGTTTTTTGTAATGATTTGGACAAAACATGCAACTCAACCTCGAACTCAACTATATATAAATACAAATTAAACCGTTATTATTTAAACGTCTTCTAGTCAAGTGTCTGCATGAAGTTCGTTCGCTGCTTCGACGAGTGTATCCAATCCTGACTGGTTTGTGCATGTGTGGACCGGCAAGGGCAAGGCTGCCTCGTAATGTAAACCCTGTTGTGGATACGTATTATTTGTGCTTTGGAAAACCGGAGATGGGTTGGGTGGCATAACTTGAGTAGTGGGAAGATAGCCTTGTATAGGGTATGATATTGCCGAAGTCGAAGATGCGGGGAGGTATCCTGGCATCTGTACTGGCATGTAGTTAAACCCTGAATGTGTAATGTTGTTATTGTGGAGTGTAGAACGAAATCCATATGGCGGGAAACTGGAGGAATAATTAAAGCTATCGAAAAACGCAGGTCGTTTGGAACTTTTAACAAAATCTGCATTACTATCAGAACTTGAACTAGATGAATACCTACGCCGTCTTTTTCTCTTGTGCTTTTTATGTCGCTTTTTATCTTTCTTGCGTTTCCCTTCCACCGATAAAGAACTGCATTCTTCAGACTGAACATTCACATTGTCGTCTTGTTCATTATCAATGTAGGCGTTTTTCACAGGCGACTGATATATTGACACTGTTATTTCGTCTGCCGCCATTTTCGATTGATCATGGCTGTCTGTAATATTGGGCGCATTTATATCCAAGTCGAAATTGTTTTTGCATTTGCTAAGTAAGATACGCAGTTGTTCGGAATCATTTACAGTAACAGGAGGAATCTTACCATCTAGCCATTTGCGTAACATACGAATGTCCCGCATAAGTTTCGGTTTGTTCAACTTATATTTGTGGTCTACTTTATAAAGTCGCGGTGTTAAGTTTTTGATGAAGTGATACTCACTATTCGAAGTAAAATCCTCCATTGACTGTATTTGTGATTCTAATTCCTTCACTGTGTTAGCCTTTCTCTTTAAATCAGTTTTTAGGCTGTTTAACCGTGAGAAATATTCGGGATGTTTATCCTTAATACCACAGCAGGTATAGTCGAGACACTTTGGCAATACGCACGGTTTGTTTTGTTGATTTCTATGGCCTCTCGTATGGCAATTGCTGCAGATTATTCGTCCATTTCCTACCATGGGCTTTTCCTTTACACTTTCCGCCATAGATTGTATTGTAATTTCAATTTCATTGTACTCATCCCTCTCTCTTGTTAGCTGCTCTTTCAAGTTATTTACCTGCTCCTCAAAAGCTGGTAAAACTGCCTAAATGTAAAAGTACAAATATATTTATAAATAACTGGGGAATAAACATGTGCTTAAAAATGTTTTATACGTCCATTTTATACTTTGCAATTTGCATATTGCTTAGTCGGCGAAAAAACTCAATAAAACACTCTATTTCATATTTTATACCATCAGGACTGATAAAGTTGCATTCTATATTGTACTTCTATTAACTGTGATTGCACAAATTGTATAGTTTTTGAGCGTGGAATTTTCGAACTTACTTTGCGTGCGGTCGATGGATGCGATGAATTTTCAGACTCTTCTTCGTCGCACTCATGAATATTATTCGAATTTTCGCTTTCATTTCGTCTTGTACGTTTGCGAGACAAAGGAAGAGGCGATTCATTTCTTAGTTTCTCCAGTTGGTACAGTAAGAGCGCTTTGGCCCCTAAAGGCAACTCCCCTGCATTAAACATTATGTCAATTTCTTTAGGAAACAGTAGTTTTAATTGGGTTCTAGTCTTAAAATGGTTGTCTTTGAGCCTTGTAAAGATAATTTCGAATGACGGTTCATCGAGCTCATTCTTAAACCCGGACATCCAGCTTGCGAGATCTCCAGACATTTTTTTTTACGAATTGAAGTGACTACTACATGTAACGCGCCAAAATCTTCTTACATGTGTTTTAAC
The DNA here is from genome assembly GCA_016169945.1 of Trachythela sp. YZ-2020. NCBI lineage: Eukaryota > Metazoa > Cnidaria > Anthozoa > Malacalcyonacea > Clavulariidae > Trachythela > Trachythela sp. YZ-2020. The sequence continues at coordinate 498,729 of JADLSH010000120.1, read as the reverse complement.
TTTTAAGTGTTTATGAATTTCTCAAATGCGGAAGTTCATGCATTTCGAACTTCGGAAGTTCATTTTGAAGTTCGGAAATTCAAAGCGAACTTCGTTACAAACTTCGGAAGTTCATCGGCAAACTTCGGAACTTCGCAACGAACTTCGGAAAAATTTGGCAAAAGTTAGTTGAAATCAACTGTAATAATCAGTTGGTTTTCAATTTTGCCCCATATTATGTTCTAGTGTAAATTTGCTTACGTCGTTACGAACTGACGAATTGTCTGATATTTGGAGGTACAGTTTTTACTTGCATATGTTCAGTTTGTATGCATTCACATGCAGAACGCATGCATTGCCGCATTGTTTATAGTCCAATCGCCATTGGCGTACGAGCCCTAATTGTTAGGGAGGGGGGGGGGGGGGCAGAGAACATTTCCCCCAACTAACACTGAAAATGTCCGACTTGTAAGTCAGCATAAGTCAGCAGTTCCATTTATTTCCCCCTCCATTTTTTTGCCCGACTTGGGCTGAAAATTTGCCCAACTTGTCGACCGCTGAAATTTTTCTGGGGGGGGGACGTTTCATTGCGAATTTCCTAGTGAAAGAGGCCCTTTCTTTACTATTAATCATACGTCCCTTGGAGAAAAATTATTCATAATTACGGCCAGTAATTAACGAAGTACTTGAACAGACAGACACGAATCTTAGAATTGAGTTTGTAGCCTCATTACTGCAGTAAAACAGTTGTAAATAACAAACGTGGTTTTGGTGTTCACTTGTTCAAAACTTCTGCTGCAGTTATGATAATTCATTCAATATGCCATTCAGTTGACCCAGGACTTGCGGGAGTTGGCAGCTTGGTGCTGCTCCAAAAGCCAATAATCCCGGCAAGACGAAGTTATTATTATTAGGAACGCCGCAGATGTTAGCTCATGTGCCAGATGATTTGGCTATTACCGTACTTGGGAAGGAAATACGACCATCTAATTCCGCGAAGGATCTGGGAGTCATTTTTGACAAAAACCTGACTTTTAATGAACATATAACTGAGGTGGTGTCTAAATGTACGCCGCTAGCTTGTGCCAGATAAATCGTGTAAAATACTTATATTCGATCAGTCAACTCTAATAACAGTCATAAAGTCTCTGGTTTTAATGCCTTAATGGACTTGCACCGCAGAAAAGCACCGCAGTATTTATGCAACAAATTTGTAACTAGATCAGCTGTCCATTCTCGCAACACAAGACATATTATATTCTCTCATTCTCAATATTTGAGATGTGGAGTATTTAATGAATTTTTCTTCTAAAGCTAAAGCATTGACTGATCATGACGGAACATCAATTGATTCTAAGCTCATTTCCTGATTTCAATATTTCCTGAAAATATAAGTTACAGCAATATAATGCTTGTATGTTTAATGTAAATGCATTTACTCGGCATGCTATTTGAAAATGGAATATTGTGAGAATTATGAAATATCGTGAGAAACAGGGCTCTCACATCCCACTTCTATTAATTCCTTAGATTCTCGGCAAAAACTCCTTAGATTAAGTAAAATTTCCTTAATAAACATAGCGCACTAAGCGCAGGACCTGTTTTTAGTAATTAATGCCCTAGTTACGTTAAGAATTACAAGGTTTATAGGTTCTGTGAAATTTTGTCTCATTTCGGAACGTACTGGGATTTTGAGCATAACATCATTACGTCATTGAAAGCGATCCAGTCAGTCGAAAGATGTATAAATTATGTGGGTTGAGGGTCATTTCCCGTAGAAAATTTTTGCAGTTTTTATTTCCTTAGACGACTTTTTCTGCGTTTTTGAGAATCATTTTTGGATAAATAACACCTAAATTGACTGAATTTTTAAATGTTATTTGAATATTTTCAAATGTTGGACCAAATCTTAAATTTCCTTAGAAATTCCTTAAAAATTTCATTTCCTTAAAAAAATCCTTAAAAAGGTCAAAAAAGGCCAAAATTTCCTCAGTTTAAGGAAATTTCCTTAAATGTGAGTCGCCAGTTCAGAAATACGCATGTCTGATTTTGAAATAATCTGACTTCCGGTTGATTTCCTGCCACTTTCTGCATTTCTGTACAAGATTTCTGTCGCGACGGACCCCTTGACATTGGCAGTACAAAAGCTGAATTTTGATTTGGACTGCATGGCAACAATAAATTCTATCAATACGAAGTAATTCGTGTTATATTTTTTAGCTAGTTTACTTTGATCCTACAAACCCATAGTATATTTTGACAGGATGTAAGCTGTATTATGTCTCGGGCTGCATTGCAATAATGCTATGGCGTCATTTGGAAAATATAAAATATGATATGAAAACAAGATTTGCGCAATAGTTTGAGACATATAGCTATAGTATTTAATGATAATTTCGTTTAAAATTAAAGCATTGACAGTATATAATCTATTTTGTCTTGCCTAGCAACAATTCTATGTCTATGCCACAAGGCGCAATCAACCCACTGAAACAGTCACTATTAAATCAATAACGCTTAAGTCTAAGACTCTAAGTGTTTTCATATTGGTCCCTTTCGTAAGTTCTATAGCTTCATCTAACCATCTATAATCTACCAAAAAAACTATCCGATTATAGTAAAATTAGTTGTATATTCGTTGTATAATTATGTGTATAATATAATTGTAGTATAGCAATAAAATATGGTAAATTTAATAGTAACGTATATTTGTTAAAAGTACCGCAGCATCTTCTAGGCATTCAGTGTTGCATATAAACATTGGAGCTAGTATGAACCACGTTAACTCCAGGATTTGCCACGGCCATATTATTTGCGTTGTGAAGGTGACCCCATTGTCCAACAACGACCGCCCTTGGTTGACTTCGGCAACATTGGCAACAACATACAGATACGACAATGATAGTTATAAGGAAAACCACGCCACCCCCGGCTATAGTTGCTATGATGGTTGTAGACAACGGACAATCTTCACATGTATAATCTCGGCAACATCCACTTCCACAGTCATCGTCGCTATCGCACGAAGTCCCTTCACAGTCGTGTTTGCATTGGTAAAGATACTTCCCGCAGCAATACTTCTCGCATTTAGTGTTAAAAATAAGTGAATCTTTGCAATCTCTTGATTCGATCTCCACAGTCAGTGTGATGAGAACAAGGGAGAACAGTAAGGTTTTGGACATCGCCATTTCTTTTTGCACACAAAATTTGACTGCGTATGAAAATGGCGTGACACTTGGCTTTTTGGGCGAGAAGTGAAATATAACACCTCGATAAGCATAGGAAACGTGTTATCTGGAAAACGCGGCTAGCGGATACGGAAAACGCGGTAGAGGATACCGGGAACGGAAAACGCGGAGAGTGGTTAACGCATACCGGGTATGAAAAATGGAGGTATGGAAAGGGGGGCATGGATAACATCCGTATTTTCCATGCCCGTATTTTTCCAGTCCGGTATGGCTTAGCAGCTACCCGCGTTTTCCAGACAGTTGTTGACACCGATTACCAGCCGCAGATGTCGCCGATTTTTCGGTTTCAAGCCATACTTACTATGGTGTACTATCTGCCATAAAAGTACGCGCAGTATCGCAGCCTTACACTAAACTTCGCTAAAAGCCTAAAACCTGCATTGCAGGACTTCTCAGAAGAAAACTTTATCAACTTATCGAAGCAGCGAACTAGCAAAACAAGGCCAAAAACAAATGATAAGAAAATGAAGGCAAGCCTGCACAAAACCTTCATGCTCTTCAATATTTATATCGCCATTTTATATCTCTCAACGCCTCGTAACCATATTGCTATCAACCTTCACGCCACAGGTTTTAATAAATTCATGTGGCAATATATGGAGTAGCACAAAAAGATGGTTCTATTTGGTTTGCACCAAAGTGTATTTTTGCGTGCCAGTTGCAAATGGTGTAGTAAAGAGCCGCGGTGCACTGTCACCATTGTGGTACAAACCCCACTATTATCGGCTACTTAATTAAAATAATTTATGATTTCTGATGAAATCGTCATATCAACCCAATGGCTGTCATCCCAATGCGATTTCGGTTTTCGCATGATAAGAATAATTATATAGGCATCTGTTTGTTATCCGCCTCTGCTTCGGCAGATAACACAAACTTCGGCCTTGATAATTCTTCATATGAAGCTCAACTTCGTTATTATAACCACATATTATTATATCCACATATTATTCTAACGCATAACCTGCACTATAAGAGATTTATCTAATTAGCCATAGGCATTAACTTAATTTACGGTCTCTGTTTCAGTATGTCACACATGCGACATGTGGACCAGGAGTTGATATAGATTTTGATCAGTCAATGTACCCTGGTTGTGATTGCGTGAGTGAATTATGTAATGAAACAAGCTGTGTATGCATTGTAAGGTATGGTCCCAACTATGATAAACATGGTCGTTTACTGAAGATGGAAAATACTGCAGGTATACTCTGACTTTATAAATTGTCGACGTTCACAATACTTCGAATTGGGCTGCAATTGATCATTAGTAAGCGAGTTCCTAATGTCGACTGCGTATCCTAATCACGCGTTTTACGTCCGGATAAAATTGCAGTTGAATCATAACATGTAGCCGGCTGAGACTGGAAGAATTGTGTTTTCATATAGCCACAATTAGTCACATTGATTGAACAGTTGAATACTTTGATATGCATATTTTTATTCTTCTATGTCTCAGCTACTTGTTATGATTTAACTGCAATTTTATCCCCACACAGAACGCGGCCTTTTGATGCGCAGTCAACATTACGAACTGGAGCCGGTTGTAGGAAGGTCAAAATTAAAAAACACTTTCACACTTTTGGTGAATGACTGAAATTAAATCTTATGCCCTTAATGTGTAGTTGGCTAGTTGCAAATATAATTGTTCTATTCAAGTTGAAATACTTTAGCTTGGTTGTTCGATGAATGTATAGACTTGATAGATATTTTCGAGTTATCCACCGGATAGGCTAAACGGGCTTCGTACAACCGGCCCCAGCTGGTCTATTGGAAAGTGTTGTAAAATTCACGGCTAAACTTCTCCGACTGAAAAGTGTGGAAAATGCGAGACAAAAACTTTGGCATGTAATAATAACATATGACTTCACAAATTCTTTTCCCCCCTGTACAGTACCTGTCTGAGTGATTCGATGATGGCTTACAACGTTCTTACTTATACCAGTACACGTTTTTGTTAAGGATACTGTTTGCCGATATTCGAGTGCAACAGAAACTGTCGCTGTTCAACAACCTGCAACAACCGATTATCGCAGCAAGGCATCACGGTCTGGCTTGAAATTTTTCAGACTTGCAACAGAGGACTGGGGGTAAGAACTCTAGAGCCAATCCCCAAACATCAATTTATCGCCGAGTACTCTGGAGAAATCATTAGTTATGAAGAAGCGAAGAGACGCACTGCAACAATGACTATTACGACAGATTCAAACTACTTGTTGATTCTTAAGGAACATATATCAGGGGGGAGCGTTCTTAGGACACACATCGATGCCACGAATTATGGTAATGTAGCGAGATTCATGAATCATTCATGTGAGCCCAATATGGTGATGTTTCCAGTAAGGTTTAACTCTCCCGTCCCAAGACTTTGTTTGTTCTCTTCTCGAAATATCGATAATGGAGAAGAGCTTACATTTAGTTACGGGGATACGTCATCTAGTGACGTAGGTAATTGTCAAGTTGAGAAAAACTCGCATTTTAGTTTTGAGACTCTAAGAACAAAATGTTTATGCGGATGCGACAATTGTGCAGGGTATTTGCCTTTCGAAGAATGCTTGTATGATAACTAAATTGTTTAATATTTGTATAGGCGATTATTAGTTTCGAGTGCCATTTAAGAAAAATATGCACAAGGCCTAGGCCAAGGGTTGGACCAGGGTGTTCTTCAATTGAATGCTATCAAAATGTATGAGTCCGAAGACCGAATTAATCAGTTTGAGGTCTTGAGAAACTCATGAGTGCGTTTTTTTCAAATTGCACGATAATCTATCCTATTTGCTGAAAACATTGTAAGATGAAAATCAAATTAAGTTATTAAATTGGAACCTCGACGATGATGGATAATTTGAATCGAAGATTTAAAATTGCTGTGCTGAGGAAGAGGGTGACCGAAACGAGCTCTAAATAATATGAATGTATATAGAGCCGGTTGTTCAAAAGGTGATAAGTGACTGATCCCAGGTCTTAAAATTTAATATTTAAAATTAAAGCTTAAAGTTAAACTATTTCCAACAAACCATTATAAAATATGTATGACAATCGACATCTGAAAATAAATCTTCAGACATAATTCCGTCCACAAAATTCCCAGTTTAGGCTAATCGTGTTTTGGACAACCGGCTCCTGATGATAGCGTTTAACGTTCACGGATTAGTGTGGGATACGAATAAGTCGACGAATTCGGGGCATGTGTCATTCGTTTTAATTTGATTTCAAGAATAACAAGGTTCACATGTTTATAAAAATCAACAGCCATTCACAGTAGTTGTGTAACAAGTTGGAATGTTTAATAATCAGTTGTTTTCAATTTTGCCCCATATTATGTTCTAGTGTAAATTTTGCTTACGTCGTTACGAACTGACGAATTGTCTGATATTTGGAGGTACAGTTTTTACTTGCATATTTTCAGTTTGTATGCATTGACATGCAGAACGCATGCATTGCCACATTGTTTATAGTCCAATCGCCATTGGCGTACGGGCCCAAATTTTTAGGGGGGGGGCAGAGAACATTTCCCCCAACTAACACTGAAATTGTCTGACTTGTAAGTCAACATGACTCACCCACCACGCCCACCCCCGCGACATAGGTTCGTAGTACATACGTTTCATTGGGAATTTCCTAGTGAAACAGGCCCTTTCTTTACTATTAATCATACGTCCCTTGGAGAAAAATAATTCATAATTACGGCCAGTAATTAACGAAGTACTTGAACAGACAGACACGAATCTTAGAATTGAGTTTGTAGCCTCATCGCTGCAGTGTTCACTTGGTGTTCACTATGGTGTTCACTTGTTCAAAACTTCTGCTGCAGTTATTATAATTCATTCAATATGCTAATTCATGTTGACCCAAGACTTGCGAGAGGTGGCAGCTTGGTGCTGCTCCAAAAGCCAATAATCCCGGCAAGACGAAGTTATTATTATTAGGAACGCCGCAGATGTTAGCTCATATGCCAGATGATTTGGCTATTACCGTACTTGGGAAGGAAATACGACCATCTAATTCCGCGAAGGATCTGGGAGTCATTTTTGACAAAAACCTGACTTTTAATGAACATATAACTGAGGTGGTCTCAGGTGCATTAATGCCTGGCTCCAATTTCGTAAGGAGTGGGAAAATAGAAAAAATATATAAAAATGAATAAAAAATTAACAAAGTAAGCTATGACTCTTATTTTGTGGTGGGATGTTGGAAATGAATTGCCGATATTTTTCAACCATTTGGTTTCCATGGAAACTGGTCATGTGACAAGATATAGGCGGTGATAATGGAAATTAACTTAAAGTTTTAAAACACGGCTTGCCGACGCACTAAACATTCATGGATATGTACAAAACTATTATCACGGAACCTTTTGCTCTTATACTGCAATGTTGTAATTAGAAACTTGTAGATTATGCCATTGGTATGAAAATATTGCTGTGAATAGAACAATGTCTCGCACAATGTCAATATAATTTGCACTAAAACGATCGTTCCAGATTAAAATGTTTACAATTCTAATTGTAGGACCAAAGTTGGCTGTATTCTAGGCGAAATCTACGTATTAACGACCCACATTAACGTTGTCTTATACTCTTATGCCGTTATGCGTCGACAAGTCCAACGTGTTTTTCGCGTGATGAATTCGCGCACGCCATGATCATTATAGGCCCCTGCCGTGAAACAAAACATGAAATACAACTATACAATGACTAATAAACCATTTGCAAGTGCATTCAGATAATATGCTTGGAACAGAGACAAGATAAGTAAAACGTGCATGATAAGTACAGATCAATGCGAACATGAAATGTGCAAATATTACGTACTGTTGTTCATTTATATATTGAGCAAAATATTCGACACGAGTGCAATCTTTATAGGATATTATATTTCCAACAACAACATTTATTTTTTTATTTTTTTTTAATCAGCTTTATTGGACATGCATATAAAAGGTTACATAATACTAGAAATACATGCATGCAGTAACCCCTCGCCCATTTGAACCATAGTTAAGTTTGAACCAAACAATTTACTCCCCAAAAGTTATTGTAACATGAAGTACTGAGTCGACGAATGTAACCATGGTAACACGCAACATTGTATATTTTTTATATTTTAATTTGTACAAAATCTTATTTTGTTTTTAACTATAAAATTATCAATTGTCCAACTATATAAAGTGGGTATGCTATTGTGTACTCTTTTAGCTTTGATTTACTGTAACATTCAACCTTAGACGTTCACAAAATGTTCTTCAACTGCTTTTCGAGGAATATTTTTATACTTCGCACTTGCTTTTGCAATGAAGTTTTTGAGATTTAATGTTTTTCTTATTTTTCTATAACATATTTGAATCAATACTAAAATACTCTTAAAGATCAATCAATGTTGTATTGACCACACAGAATGATCTACACATTTTCAAATTCACAAACTATACTGCATGCTATGTTAAAAAACTTCGGCAAAGCAAGCATGGAAAATAGACACTTGCCTGTTTAAAACGCTCCTTTTTCGGTCTTTCGACTGTTTCTCCTCTTGTTAATTTGTCCTCTAAATAATGTTCATTTATCTTGTTTTGGAGACATAGAGACTTACTTATAAAATGAGTGCAAAACTAATTTTGAAAAAAGTTTGCAAAATGGAAGTCTTCTCTCGGCTTGAACTTGCGCATGCGCATAACTTACGAAAAGGTCCAGTCCAGTCCATGACAAAAGAAAATGGCGGACGACTTTGCATTCCACAATGTTTTCACATACCCGGGTGTAAATCTCCGAGCGGAATTAGTACCCTCGCACGGCGCTTCGCGCCGGCTCGGGGATTATACAAACAAAGAAAATTACAGGGTATATGTCCAATGGGGCTAGCGCAAACGGGACAACGAGACCCATGCAGGGCACCACCCCTATAAAACTAAACTAGTGACAAACGTATTGACTATACAGAATATATACATATATAACGTAGGACTTAAGTACGGTGACAGGGGCACTAGTCTCTTATGAGCGACCAAGTACATGTCATATCTACATTAAAAGTACTGTTCACTAAGGCGGTGTATGTCGTGTGCAAAAAGCTTTTAAAAATACTCAGACTGGCAAACTTTTCAGGTGAGGCTATTTTACATATATAGTTCCAAGGCTTTACTATTCTGTTAAAAAACGATGCCTGAAAGGTGGATGTATTACAAAAGGAGTGTTTTAGCATTAGGGTTGGATTCTGTGCGCGAAATCGGTTGTGTTCTACGAAGGTTAAAAGTTGATTAATGTTTAAATCGGTATAACCAAAAATACATTTATAAACCAACACAAGATCTCTGATTTCTCGATCATAAGTTAGTGGCAATAGATTTAGAGATTTCAGCCTGTCTTCATATGACAGTTCACCAACTTTAGTTCTTAGAGTCCATCGAGTTGCCCGTCTCTGTACTCGTTCTAAGAGAATCTCCAACTTTGCATTGGCAGGTGACCAAACCTCAGTTGCGTAGCAAAGCTGCGACTTTACCAAAGCTAGATAAAGTGTTCGTCTAACTTTGGTGTCTGTGATGAGAGGACATGTTCTTTTCAGGAGACCGAGCATCCTATTAGCTTTGCTGACGATTGATAAGATGTGAGTGTCGCAAGATAGCTTGCTATTGACGATAACTCCTAGGTCTTTTTCCTGTTGAACGCGTTGTAAAATGGCGTTGTCCAGATGGTAGTCCGTAAGTATAGGCGATTTCTTCCGAGTGACCGTTAACACCTTACACTTGGAGGCATTAAACTTCATATTGGAGTTATGACTCCAAGTATTTAGGTTCGATATGTCACATTGCAGGTTCTCACAGTCACTTTGGGACGAAATTGGGCGGTATAATTTTGTGTCATCTGCATAGAGAGCTGAACTCGTCTGTTCCTGGATCGAGTCAGGTAAGTCATTAATAAAGATGACAAACAGCAGAGGTCCAACAAGGCTTCCTTGGGGCACACCAGAGGTGACTGGTAGGTACTGAGAGGTAACACCGTCTATCACAACTCTCTGATATCTATGGTTGAGATAGTCCTTAAACCAGTTAAGGAGTTGACCCGTTACGCCATACCGTTTAAGTTTCTGGATAAGACTGACATGGTCTACAGAATCAAACGCTTTAGCGAAATCAAAATAAAGCATATCAGTTTGAGTGTTCCGGTCGAGTGATTTACCAATAGAGTGGAGAACATGCAGGAGTTGTGTCACACAAGAACGATTACGCATGAAACCGTACTGAAGTTCGGTGATTAGACATGACACGTGGGCATAGAACCTATTGCAGACGCAGCGTTCCATCACTTTACTAACTATTGGCAATAAAGATATGGGTCTGTAGTTTCCGGCAGGTTCCTTCAGATCTTTCTTGTGCACAGGAGTTACGTCTGCATTCTTCCATTCTGCTGGAAAACGCCCAGTGCGCAGAGGAGAGTGGTTGAACAAAGCACATAAACTTGGTGCGATTTCCTCGCGACATTGTTTTAGAATGTGTGCAGGAATCCCATCTGGACCGGAGGCTTTAGATGAATCTAAGCCAGCCAAGCAAAGTTCCACTTCTTCCACAGACAGCTGCACATCGGAGATTTCAACATTTGATCGATTGGGGTTAGAGGGCATACTAGACAATGTGTTGGGAGAAGTAAACACAGAGCAAAAGTACGAATTAAAGAGCTCAGCTTTTTCTCCAGAGGTCTTGGCTGATTGTCCATTATGCGTAATGACAAAGTCGACTCCTGACCGATGATGTAATACGGCTTTATGATAGCTCCAGAATAGTTTTGGATTTTCACGGAAAGAACCCACGATTTTATTGAGGTAATCACGATGTTTATGCCTGACAAGGTTTTTGATGTCATTACTTAGAGATCTAAGTTTTCGTTTGCGTTGATTAGTTAGTTAGTTAGTTAGCAACTTTATTTCACGAGGGTAAACACACATTACAGCCGAAGGCTGAAAAACTTGTGGCCCTCACTACACTAAGAATATTACAGGAAGCATGCACTATAATTATTATATACTTATACTATGTTACAAACAGTAAAATGTTAAAAGTGATTTAAATCTAGATATTGTTCAGTTAAAAATGTTCGGTATTTATTCTTGAAAATACCTATGTTTGAACACGATCTAATGTCAGTAGGAATGCTGTTCCACAGTTTTACTGCCGATATTAAAAACGATTTCCCCCCTTCCGTTTCCCGGTTGTATTTGGGACAAACAACAGTTATTTTGCCATATCGTGAAGTTCGCGACGATATTTGACTAACCGTTACAAATTTTTCAGCAACATAAGATGGGGCTAATTCGTTTAAACTTTTAAAAACCATACAACATTTATTTATTTTGAGTTCATCGGTAAAAGGTATCCATTTCAGTTTTTGAACAAAGTCATGGTTCTCTCTTCTCTTAACCTGGTATTTAAAATGACTCTCGCTGCACGTTTTTGAAGTTTAAACAATCTACCGAGATTTTCCTGACTTGTCATCGACCAAACCAAACCACCATACATGAACAATGGTTTAATTATAGCATTGTAGAATTGAATTCGTTCTCTATTTGGTAAGTTATGTCTTATGGAATTCAATAGTCCGATCCTCTTGGTCAGTTTTTTGCATAGCGCGTCAATATGATCATTAAAACTTAAGTTCTGGTCAAAGATAACTCCAAGTGCTTTGTAACACGGGACTTGTTCGAGTAGCACGCCTTTAGTTCTGGTGATATTTAATACTTGTTCATCTGGGGAAAGTTTAGCCTTTAATCTTTTGCCTGTGACAAGCATCGATTTCGTTTTGTCTGTATTCAGTTGGAGATGGTTATTCTCTGTCCAGTGCTCCAGGTTCAAAGTGCTTCTACTTAGGTCATCGCCCAGACTCTGTGAATCCGACCAGAGGGCAGAGGTGTCGTCAGCAAAAATGTCCACAATAGAAGGATGGGATATCGCTTCGGGGAGGTCGTTTATAAATACCAAAAATAGTATGGGAGCCAGCACAGAATCCTGAGGCACACCATGGGTGAGGTACTGGGACGAGGATAGTACATTGTTAATAGAAGTACGTTGTTTGCGTGAGGTAAGATACGAAGTAATCAACTGCAGGCCTACACCTTCCAAGCCATAAATACGCAGTTTATCAATTAGTACTTGATGGTCCACAAGATCAAAAGCTTTCCTAAAGTCAGCGAACACCATTCCGTTAATGAAATTTTTGTCCAAATTATTCATTAACCTGTCATAAATATTTATGAGGGCAGTTTCCGTTGAGTGCTGTCGTCTGAAGCCAGATTGGAATCGGTATAAGAGGTTGTTTTTTAAAAAGGTATGAGTGGCATTATGCAAATGACGCTCAAAGACTTTCGATATCACAGGTAATACGGATATTGGCCGGTAATTATTTTTATCAGACTTAACCCCGTTCTTGTGCAGCGGTGTTACCTTAGCCTCCTTCCAAACTGTGGGGAAGACGCCACGCGCGATACAAATGTTAATCAACTTCGTGAGTGATCCGATTATGGCTGGTGCTGCAATCTTTAACAATTTAACACTTAGACCGTCAGTACCCGTTGCCTTGCCAGTTGGAATAGCTTGTATTATCTCATGTACCTCTTGGGTTGATATATCAAGAAAATACAACTTGGCGTCTGAGTCCTTGAATTTCTGAACGAAATCAGAAACTGTAGTTGGGTCGAATTCACTATTAACATCAGCGGTCAGATTTTTTGCAAGATTAGAAAAATAATTGTTAAATATTTCAGCAATTTCCGCTCGGTCTCGTATTTTTTCACCGTTTTCTTCAAGAAATGTAGGGCCATTTGCGTTTATATTTTTGCCTGAGAGATTTCGAATCGTTGACCAAAGTTTTTTGGGGTTGTTGCGGTTTTCTTCAAACGATAAGTGGAAATAGTTCTTCTTTGCAGATCTAATTGCTGCTGTTACTTTGTTTTTTTGCCCGCTTTTGTTCTTTCTCGGTATTAGAAAGTTTTGCATTTTTAAGTTTTTCATCTCTAGATTTAATTAACTCAAGCAATTCAGATGTAAACCATTTGGGCTGCGTCTCATTCTTAACACGTTTTTTGATAAGTGGCACGTAGGTGTTAATCACATCATTAAAGAGAGAATACCATGGAGCAATTATATCATCCACTTCTTCAAAAACAAAGGCAGAATCCCAGGGGACTTCATGCAAAGTTTTTAAAAATTCATCATTTAAATTCTTAAAATTTCTATAGATGATGTACTTGTGCCTATTGGTATTATTGGTAGAACAATGTTTGTATAGACGTACTCCCAAGACAGGCAGATGGTCAGAGATGCAAATATTAGGGCAGGCAATGTTAACAACTCTATCCGGCGTATTGCTCCAAATATGATCTAAACAAGAATTACTTGCAGGTCGGGTGACTGATGTAACTAACTGGGTAAATTTAGTACTGTCTTTTAGGGCTTTCACGAGACGGTGTTTCTTAGAAGAACAGTTTAACCAATCAATATTAAAATCGCCAGTTAGAATTGTTTCAAAATTCAACATATGTGCTCGTTCAATGTTTTCGGCCAATCTCTTATCAATTTCAGACTTCACATTAGGAGGACGATAAATCGCAGCCATTAGAATATTTCGTTTGGACTTAAATGGACATACCTGTAGCCAAAGAACTTCTAAATCAGACTCTTCCAGGTCTGTCCGGCGCTTTATGTTCAATTCATTATTTACATACATTAGGATTCCCCCACCACGACTAACTTCGCACGATTTACGGTCCTTTCTTAATAAGTCAAAACCAGGAATGCGATAGAGTTCCTCAGATGTAGAGCCGTTAAAGAATGTTTCTGTCAGTGCAAGAATATCCAGCTTCTTTTCACCACTTGGGGAGAGAATGTGCAATTTAACTTCTTCGAACTTGGTTGTGTTTAAATAGTTCATATTCCAATGACCAAAGCGTAAACCTTTGGTCGGCAATTCAAATGTGTTATAGTCAGTGCAGTCAGGTCCAGGATTGCATTCTATATCACCACATAACAGTAGGCACACACCGATGTTAAGTTCTGCTAATAAGGCAAACTTCAAGTGTCTTAAAAGCGCAGCTGCTCGCTTCGAATTCGGCATTGTCGAACTGTTGACCATAGCATGTCTCGTACGAAAGTAAGGAACTTCGTATTGAACGATTGACACAGCTTTTCCAGCGTGAAAATTCCATAGTTGTTGACTAGAAGCGTTTATCTTACAGCTGGACGTTTCTTTAATGTGAAAAGGCCTTAGTAGAACGAGGAAAATAATGAACAAGAGGAGCTCGCCAAATACGTATCGAAATCAGTTCTAATTTCGCGGTATTTATTGAGAGCTCGATATTTCTTGCGCAGGAGGTGCCTGATTTCTCCGTCAATCCATGGAGGAGAGTTTGTGTCTTTTATAACTTTAACAGGCACACATTTATCTACTGCGGCTAAAAATAATGCTTTCCACCGAAACCAGTGGAGATCAACATCATCAGAGAAGGACATGTCTAATGCGTTAAGCTGCAGACGGTTACGAAGGGCCTCGAAATCTGCTCTCTTGTAGTTGTACACTTTACGTTGCACACGCTTTGCTCGCTCATCCGTATAGAGAAATCTACTAGGTAGTGATCAGAGGGGAAATTACTTTCCACTGGAGTGGAAGTGGAGACGTGGTCGATAACTTCAGGACAGTTGGAGAGAAGCAAGTCGAGTTTGTTTCCTGCTATATGAGTAGGACCTTTAATGAATTGAGTGAGGAAGTTATCTTTTGTTAGGACGCAGAATTCATTGTCCTCCTGAGACCCACCGATGTTAGTAGGGGCGGATTCATCAGGTGACCAAGTTAGAGAGGGAAGGTTAAAGTCACCAACAACTACGACACACGCTGATTCAGGAGTTCCTTGTAGAGACAAATTAAGCTTGTGCAAGTCTTCTGGTCCAGGTTCGGGATGGTAAACAGTATAGAGAATAACTGACTTACTATTATCCTTAATCAGTTCAACAACAGCAAGTTCAACATTGTCTCTCTCAAGGTCTTGTCGATGAGTGGACCTAATGTCAGACTTCACAGCAATTAAAACGCCTCCGCCATTCTTTCCAACCCTGTCTTTGCGATAAATGTTATAGCCAGTAAGGATTTCTGATGACATAACTGAGTCGTTCAACCAGGTTTCACATATACAGACAACGTCATAACAATTACTGTAGACCAGCTGCTGTATTAGTGTTATTTTACACACTTTGGTGGAAGGGTTTTCTTCAAGGGGAACGAAAGCTTTAATACTACGTGTAAATATAGAGGACATTTAAACCGCCGAGATAAGTAGGTGAGTTGTTATTAACGTGAACGGGACCGGGGTTGGTAGCAATGTCGCCAGCTAACAAGATCCGAGATAAGCACATGATTTGAGACGTTGGCGTTATCTAAAAGTCGAGAGTCGAGAGTAAAAGTCGAGAGTCGAGAGTAAAAAGTCGAGAGTCGAGAGTAAAAAGTCGAGAGTCGAGAGTAAAAAGTCGAGAGTCGAAAAATTCACTAGATAAGGCCATATTATAAGATGTAAACTTAGATGCATACCCTAGCATAGTTTGCAGGATGAGACACGCTAAATATATCACGAAACATGAAAGACGTCAATTGAAAGTTTTGTAACATCTATTTCAAAATATCAATATTTTCCATGTATTGTATTGTTCTTCCACATGGAGTTCCCACATGAAACCCATGTTTACTGCGATGAGTAATATGACACTGCTATAATATACGCAAGCAAATTTGCATATTTTTATGTGCGCGAAATAATTTTGCATTTGGAAAGCTATAAAACGAAAGTGTTGTTCCATCATTCTTTTTTTACTTTGCTGGATATGTGAGTCACCTACATGTAAAGCACAACTCATTTCAACTCACTGCCATTCGAATATTTGTCTTAGTGCGTTCAGAACTGAGACCATGTCTGTTCTGACAATAATATGCATGACAATAGTATTCATTCACAAATCCCCTATATACACAAATTAGATCTGTTGCGTCCGCTCGCTCGCTTCAGGCTCGCTCGCTACCGCAGCAATTACCAAATAGCTATGAAATCAAGACAAGTGTTTTAAATAAGTATAAGCATGCTTTAATATATAAGTGTACTCTTGGCAGGCATTTGCCAGGCAATCTGGCAATGAGTTTGAAGCCGATCGATGTAGAAAGTCTGACAGCCTGGCTTTCACGCACATGGCCATTTAAACGGAGTATATTTCGTGACTTTCGTCCCCTAGTGCAACTCGAAGCACTTCGTTTTTGATGGAAAAAAACTTCTAGTTTTCTGAAAAAAACTTCTTCTTGGCTGCGTTTGGTTATACGCAATAGTGATACTATTTCATGCAATAGAATTAGATACATGCGCTCCGAAAATTGTCAGTTTGCCAATCACTCAACCCATGTGAAAAAAAGCACGAGTGTAGCGCCTGTTCTCACAAAGCGTGAGCTAAAAGCTGTTGAAAAAGAAGAAAAGCACGATCCCCGACATTTCTTCCGTCACTCGTCAATAGCAAACTCTGAAACAGCGGCAAAGGCAAGCTGCATAAAACAATACCCAACACCTTATTTTGAGTTGGTTCAAGTTACATTTCACCTCCAACACACGCTCTTTCGAGTCGACTTCACAGCTCTTAAAGTTGCGATATATTGGTTTTAGTGTTTTACATTTGTTTGAATATGGCGAAACGGTTATATTCGGCGATATCCTGGCTTTCACGCACATGTAAACCGCTTGAACGAGCCCTATTCCTGTATTTTTTTACAAAATATTATGCGAGAATTATTATTTAAGTAGGCGGAATAAATATTAAAGTTTACATATTACATATAATCCCAGAAGTATAATAAATCAATTACCCAGATATAGAAAAAACAATTATAGTACGTTCTACAGTACAGTACAGGATGTCCCAAAACGGACAACCTATCGCGTAGTTACGCTCTGTTATACGTTAAAAGTTATTATTATATAAAGTATAGTGCTTTATAGAGATTTCGAGCACTGATAAAACTGATAATCTCACATGTGAGATTATTTATGATAATCTCACATGTGAAAATTATCGCTTTTGAAGTTTATGAAAATGGATATTTTATTTTATTTTGTTTGAAAAGAATGTCCTTTATATAATAAACAGAAAAATACATGGATGCTTGAAATAGTATCACTATTGCGTATAACCAAACGCAGCCAAGAAGAAGTTTTTTTCAGAAAACTAGAAGTTTTTTTCCATCAAAAACGAAGTGCTTCGAGTTGCACTAGGGGACGAAAGTCACGAAATATACTCCGTTTAAATGGCCATGTGCGTGAAAGCCAGGCGGTCAGATTTTCTACATCGATCGGCTTCAAACAGTACACTTATATATTAAAGCATGCTTATACTTATTTAAAACACTTGTCTTGATTTCATAGCTATTTGGTAATTGCTGCGGTAGCGAGCGAGCCTGAAGCGAGCGAGCGGACGCAACAGATCTAATTTGTGTATATAGGGGATTTGTGAATTAATACTATTGTCATGCATATTATTGTCAGAACAGACATGGTCTCAGTTCTGAACGCACTAAGACAAATATTCGAATGCCAGTGAGTTGAAATGAGTTGTGCTTTACATGTAGGTGACTCACATATCCAGCAAAGTAAAAAAAGAATGATGGAACAACACTTTCGTTTTATAGCTTTCCAAATGCAAAATTATTTCGCGCACATAAAAATATGCAAATTTGCTTGCGTATATTATAACAGTGTCATATTACTCATGTGGAAGAACAATACAATACATGGAAAATATTGATATTTTGAAATAGATGTTACAAAACTTTCAATTGACGTCTTTCATGTTTCGTGATATATTTAGCGTGTCTCATCCTGCAAACTATGCTAGGGTATGCATCTAAGTATTACATCTTATAATATGGCCTTATCTAGTGAATTTTTCGACTCGACTTTTTACTGGCTCGACTCTCGACTTTTTACTCTCGACTCTCGACCCTCGACTTTTAGATAAACTCATACCAGATAGGAAGTTGAATATCACGAAATATCACGTTACAGATTACAGTTCACACCGTATATATGATTATTTGACGTCGTAGATTATTTGACGAAATACTTTAGTCTTTACGGATCGGGAAATCAACAAAATAAGACTAGAGAATAAAATGACGCAAGATGTACTATTATATGACGAGTAATTGACGTTCCAAGACCTGAACACAAACTTCATAACATTACCACCTCAATTTCGCCATACATTTCACCATCATTGCCACTATTTTCAAAACTAAAAATGTTAAATATTAAGGAAATAAATGTTTTTCAGATTGGTTTGTTCACATTTGATCTATTAAACAATACATTACCACCTCAATTTCGTTCACTGTGTGTAAAATATAATGTTATTCATAACTATAATACTAGAGGCTCTTCAAAGCTGCACAAACAATACAACAAAACAAACTATGGAATATATTCTACGAGAAACAGATGCACTGAAGTATATGGAATATGCTTCCCGCAAACGTAAAAAATAGCTGCAGCAAATTCATATTTAAACGTAACCTAAAAATGCATCTTCTTTCCTCTGATATAAATTGTTAATTGTACCTTCATAATTGTATATATACTTTAGAATTTTTGTAAACGTGTAACTAATTAATTTATCCAGACTCTGACACCACTATTACACTTTTATTATTATTTGTTAAACTTTTTAGGGTGGACTACTCGAAAAGCCCGGATGGGCTTGTTAGTCTTCCTTCCATTTAATTGTATTATATATACTTGTAAAATTATATATGTAAAAAAATGGAAAAATAAATTCTATTCTATTCTATAACCATAAGACACGAGACACGTACTAATATAGTTGTTGCCACGGTAACTCGAGGTGAGACGCCGGGAATTATTCAAAAATCTCAACGCCAAAATTGAACAAAACGAGATAATTCAAGTTGTCTTCAACCAAATAAAATAAAAACCTTGACACAATATTAGGAAGACGATTTACAGTTCACTGAGAGATTATCAAACAGATCCAGCAAATATATAACGAGATATTCAAAATACACCAGAAGTAGACGCTGTCTGTAATCTATATACACAGACGAGTACGATAAAACAATCCACGATAGATGTGTGAAACGATGAATTTACAGCATGGAAAATATATCCACAAAACAATGGGATGATTGTATATAATTTGATTCCAAATTTATATAGATTCGAGGTATTTTGAGGCAGTAACTAGTCGAAATATACAGAGGTCAGCAGTACCCGGCCTGCCGGAATTAATATTATAATTATTATTATAATATTATAATTATATTATAATATTATATAATTATAATATTATTATATTATAATAATATTATAATTATATTTTTTAAGAGAAATATGTCACACTTAAACATCATCACCCAACAAAAGTTTGAATCAACCATACGCTGGGTATTTATTTGTATTTCAAATGTTTTTTCCGTGGGAAACTAAAGAGGAATTACAAATCGGTGCTGAATTATTCAGACATAAACGCGCAATAGCGAGCTTTATATATCAAAGTTCAAAGGTCGCCGCATATTGAAAATAATATATTAAACTATAAAACGGCCAATTTTACGCGAAAACCTAATAGTTTACTCCTCCCTGCTGGTTTTTATAATGTAAACTAATCCAATAGCTCATATTTATTGAATTTCAGTTTGATTCGAACGCCAAAACACATTCGAATACTTAATATAGCTGTCAAGATGAATTCCTCCTGGCAACATGCTAGACATGTAATCGCGCGCGCAAATAAATCGTGTAAAATACTTATATTCGACCAGTCAACTCTAATAACAGTCACACAGTCTCTGGTATTTAGCAAGATGTTTTAATGCCTTAATGGACTTGCACCGCAGTATTTATGTAACAAATTTGTAACTATATCAGCTGTCCATTCTCGCAACACAAGACATATTATATTCTCTCATTCTCAATATTTGAGATGTGGAGTATTTAATGAATTTTTCTTCTAAAGCTAAAGCATTGACTGATCATGACGGAATATCAATTGATCCTAAACTCATTTCCTGATTTCAATATTTCCTGAAAATATAAGTTACAGCAATGCTTGTATGTTTAATGTAAATGCATTTACTCGGCATGCAATTTGAAATTTCGTTAAACATAGCGCACTAAGCGTAGGACCTGTTTTTTAGTAATTAATGCCCTAGTTACGTTAAGAATTACAAGGTTTATAGGTTCTCTGAAATGTTGTCTCATTTCGGAACGTACTGGGACTTTGAGCCATAATTTTTGGACAAATAACACCTAAATTGACTGAATTTTTAAATGTTATTTGAATATTTTCAAATCAGTTGGACCAAATCTTAAATTTCCTTAGAAATTCCTTAAAAATTTCATTTCCTTAAAAAAATCCTTAAAAAGGTCAAAAAAGGCCAAAATTTCCTCAGTTTAAGGTGGCTCGATATAGTAATCACAAAAACCTTATTCAAGAATCGCGAAAACAAAACTTCATACTCTATGAACAAATCTGCAAGTGAAGCTTCCTGGAGTACTATCTACAATAAGCCATATTCCTGCTGGGGTGCCCCAAGGCGGCGTAGTTTCTCCAACATTGTTTAACGTGTATGTAAATGACATAGAAGACTATGCTGATCAGAATGTAATTCCTGAAACGTGTAAGTACGCTGATGATTGTACACGTTATCAGTCGGTTCCTACAGGGTCTAGTAGCTCTATCCAGAGTGCTATAAATGCAATGGAAATCTGGGCACAGAGGAATAAAATGGAAATTAATGGGAAAAAAACTAAGGATATGTGGATAACTTTTAAGAAATCGGGTCCAATTCCACCCCCGCTGTGTGTGGGTGATACTGAAATAGAAAGGGTAAATTATTTTAAACTCCTGGGTACCTATATGCAGAACGATCTAAAATGGAATACCCATGTATCAAGTATTATTGGCAAGGCAAGCAAGAGGATTTACCAATTAAGAACGTGTAGAAAGGCTAACCTGCCGTCCGAGATTGGTCTCTGCATCTATACAACAAATATCCGACCTTTGCTTGAATATGCAAGTCCAATTTGGGGTGGATTACCTCGGTATCTTGAAGATGAACTCCAACGAGTACAGGATCGTTGTATGAGCGTAATTGGTCTTCCTAAACACACCTTGTAATCACTTGCACAGAGACGTGATAAGCAAACTCAGAAAGAATTTATGAGAATTCAGGATAATGGTGACCTCAACCAACTTATTACTGATAATATACTGGTTCATAATCATAATCTTAGATCGAAAATAAATTGCAGCAATTTTAGAATTCCTCTGTCACAAACTGAGAGGCACAAACAGTCTTTTATACCGAGAGCCATTCGACTTTTGCATAAGAAATAGGCGATGTTCTAATTGTAAATAATTTTTTAAAATTTAATCTTACATATTTAATATTTATATATGGAAACGATTGTAATTCTTATTGTACATAAGCTTAATTCATATATTGTAATACCATTGTACTTTTTCACCAAGGATGGTAAATAAAGACGATTACTATTACTATTATAAATCCGTGTGACCATTTTTGCGCGCGGGAATATTAACGAAATAACTTACAAAATGATCTGACGTAAGCAGTTGTTAACGCCATCTCGCGTGTTATATACCGTTTCATGTCAATTGCCGACGTCATTAAAAAATATCTCATTATTTTGTCCGGTGACTTATGTTCAAATTTTGCATGCTGTATTGCACCGCAAAAATCTTTCATTGTACTAAAAATAAAAAATTCTGTAATGCCAAAAAAAATTTTATCGAAGAAAACGACATTTTTGCCTTTTTCAAAAAAATGGCATTACAGAATTTTTTTATATTTTGCTTATTGTTAGTCTGTCTTGCAACTAAAATAATGCACGAAAAAAAATTGGGAGTCACCATGCTGCTTCTTTTCCAACTACACGAGGCGATAGGCTATTTTAGAGTGAATTTCGTATGTTGCCATAGGAACGAACTATGTGTTACTATAAAAACTAACATAATTTGAAAGTAGAAACATCAAAATATATGAAAACCCTGATACCTGATGAATAAAACCTAAAAATATGGAGTTTAATCATTTCAAAGTGTTGAACACCTGAATTTTTGAAAACTGTATCGAGCCACCTTAAGGAAATTTCCTTAAATGTGAGTCGTCTGGTCAGAAATACGCATGTCTGATTTTGAAATAATCTGACTTCCGGTTGATTTCCTGCCACTTTCTGCCTTGCTGTACAAGATTTCTGTCGCGACGGACCCCTTGACATTGACAGTACAAAAGCTGAATTTTGATTTGGACTGCATGGCAACAATAAATTCTATCAATACGAAGTTCGTGTTATATTTTTTAGCTGGTTTACTTTGATCCTACAAACCCATAGCATATTTTGACAGGATGTAAGCTGTATTATGTCTCGGGCTGCATTGCAATAATGCTATGGCGTCATTTGGAAAATATAAAATATGATATGAAAACAAGATTTGCGCAATAGTTTGAGACATATAGCTATAGTATTTAATGATAATTTCGTTTAAAATTAAAGCAATGACAGTATATAATCTATTTTGTCTTACCTAGCAACAATTCTATGTCTATGCCACAAGGTGCAATCAACCCACTGAAACAGTCACTATTAAATCAATAACGCTTATGTCTAAGACTCTAAGTGTTTTCATATTGGTCCCTTTCGTAAGTTCTATAGCTTCATCTAACCATCTATAATCTACCAAAAAAACTATCCGATTATAGTAAAATTAGTTGTATATTCGTTGTATAATTATGTGTATAATATAATTGTAGTATAGCAATAAAATATGGTAAATTTAATAGTAACGTATATTTGTTAAAAGTACCGCAGCATCTTCTAGGCATTCAGTGTTGCATATAAACATTGGAGCTAGTATGAACCACGTTAACTCCAGGATTTCCCACGGCCATATTATTTGCGTTGTGAAGGTGACCCCATTGTCCAACAACGACCGCCCTTGGTTGACTTCGGCAACATTGGCAACAACATACAGATACGACAATGATAGTTATAAGGAAAACCACGCCACCCCCGGCTATAGTTGCTATGATGGTTGTAGACAACGGACAATCTTCACATGTATTATCTCGGCAACATCCACTTCCACAGTCTTCGTCGGTGTCGCACGAACTTCCTTTACAGTCGTCTTTGCATGGGTACCAAAGAGGATCATTCCCGCAGCAATACTTCTCGCATTTAGTGTTAAACATATCTAGATCTTTGCAATCTCTTGATTCGATCTCCACAGTCAGTGTGATGAGAACAAGGGAGAACAGTAAGGTTTTGGACATCGCCATTTCTTTTTGCACACAAAATTTGACTGCGTATGAAAATGGCGTGACACTTGGCTTTTTGGGCGAGAAGTGAAATATAACACCTCGATAAGCATAGGACACGTGTTATCTGGAAAACGCGGGTAGCGGATACGGAAAACGCGGTAGAGGATACCGGGAACGGAAAACGCGGAGAGTGGTTAACGCATACCGGGTATGAAAAATGGAGGTATGGAAAGGGGGGCATGGATAACATCCGTATTTTCCATGCCCATATTTTTCCAGTCCGGTATGCCTTAGCAGCTACCCGCGTTTTCTATACAGTTGTTGACACCGATTACCAGCCGCAGATGTCGCCGATTTTTCGGTTTCAAGCCATACTTACTATGGTGTACTATCTGCCATAAAAGTACGCGCAGTATCGCAGCCTTACACTAAACTTCGCTAAAAGCCTAAAACCTGCATTGCAGGACTTCTCAGATGAAAAATTTATCAACTTATCGAAGCAGCGAACTAGCAAAACAAGGCCAAAAACAAATGATAAGAAAATGAAGGCAAGCCTGCACAAAACCTTCATGCTCTTCAATATTTTTGAACATCTCGCCATTTTATATCTCCCAAAGCCTCGTAACCATATTGCTTCAACCCTCACGCCACAGGTTTTAATTAATTCATGTGGTAATATATGGAGTAGCACAAAAAAGATGGTTCTATTTGGTTTGCACCAAAGTGTATTTTTGCGTGCCAATTGCAAATGGTGTAGTAAAGAGCCGCGGTGCACTGCCACCATTGTGGTACAAACCCCACTATTATCTACTTAAAAGAATTTATGATTTATGATGAAATCGTCATATCAACCCAATGGCTGCCATCCGAATGCCGATTTCGATGCCGTATTTTCCATGTCCGTATTTTTCCAGTCCGGTATGCCTTAGCAGCTACACACGTTTTCCAGACAGTTTTTGACACCGATTACCAGCCGCAGATGTCGCCGATTTTTCGTTTCAAGCCATACTTACTATGGTGTTCTATCTGCCATAAAAGTACGCGCAGTATCGCAGCCTTACACTAAACTTCGCTAAAAGCCTAAAACCTGCATTGCAGGACTTCTCAGAAGAAAACTTTATCAACTTATCGAAGCAGCGAACTAGCAAAACAAGGCCAAAAACAAATGAAGGCAAGCCTGCACAAAACCTTCATGCCCTTCAATATTTTTTGAACATCTCGCCATTTTATATCTCTCAAAGCCTCGTAACCATATTGCTATCAACCTTCACGCCACAGGTTTTAATATATTCATGTGGTAATATATGGAGTAGCACAAAAAGATGGTTCTATTTGGTTTGCACCAAAGTGTATTTTTGCGTGCCAGTTGCGGCAAAGAGCCGCAGTGCACTGTCACCATTGTGGTACAAACCCCACTATTATCGGCTGCTTAATTAAAATAATTTATGATTTATGATGAAATATGAATAATTTCGCATGATATGAATAATTATATAGGCATCTGTTTGTTATCCGCCTCAGCTTCGGCAGATAACACAAACTTCGGCCTTGATAATTCTTCATATCAAGCTCAACTTCGTTCAATAATTGTTAATTATTCTCTTGGTAAATACATCTCTGGCGATCTCCATTAGCGTTCAGCCTCAGGCCCATCATTAATATGTCCAAGTTGTTTTTAACGTTTGACCTTCCACATATTATTCTAACGCACAACCTACACTATAAGAGATTTATCTAATTAGCCATAGGCATTAACTTAATTTACGGTCTCTGTTTCAGTATGTCACACATGCGACATGTGGACCAGGAGTTGATATAGATTTTGATCAGTCAATGTACCCTGGTTGTGACTGCGTGAGTGAATGTAATGAAACAAGCTGTGTATGCATTGTAAGATATTATGGTCCCAACTATGATAAACATGGTCGTTTACTGAAGATGGAAAATACTGCAGGTATACTCTGACTTTATAAATTGTCGACGTTCACAATACTTCGATTTGGTCTGCAAGTGATCATAGTAAGCCAGTTCCTAATGTCGACTGCACATCCTAATCACGCGTTTTACGTCAGGATAAAATTGCAGTTGAATCATAACATGTAGCTGAGACTGGAAGAATTAGAAATGTGTTTTCAAAGAGCCACAATTAGTCACATTGATTGAACAGTTGAATACTTTGATATGCATATTTTTATTCTTCTATGTCTCAGCTACTTGTTATGATTCAACTGCAATTTTATCCCCACACAGAACGCGGCCTTTTGATGCGCAGTCAACATTACGAACTGGAGCCGGTTGTACGAAGACCAAAATTAAAAATCACTTTCACATTTGGTGAATGACTGAAATTAAATCTTATGCCCTTAATGTGTAGTTGCAAATATAATTGTTCTATTCAAGTTGAAATACTTTAGCTTGGTTGTTCGATGAATGAATAGACTTGATAGATATTTTCGAGTTATCCACCGGATAGGCTAAACGGGCTTCGTACAACCGGCCCCAGCTGGTCTATTGGAACAGTGTTGTAAAATTCACGGCTAAACTTCTCCGACTGAAAAGTGTGGAAAATGCGAGAAAAACTTTGGCATGTAATAATAACATATGACTTCACAAATTCTCTTCCCCCCTGTACAGTACCTGTCTGAGTGATTCGATGATGGCTTACAACGTTCTTACTTATACCAGTCCACGTTTTTGGTAAGGATACTGTTTGCCGATATTCGAGTGCAACAGAAACTGTCGCTGTTCAACAACATGCAACAACCGATTATCGCAGCAAGGCATCACGTTCAGGCTTGAAATTTTCCAGACTTGCAACAGAGGACTGGGGGTAAGAACTGCAACAATGACTATTACGACAGATTCAAACTACTTGTTGGTTCTTAAGGAATATATATCAGGGGGGAGCGTTCTTAGGACACGCATCAATGCCACGAATTTTGGTAATGTAGCGAGATTGATGAATCATTCATGTGAGCCCAATATGGTGATGTTTCCAGTAAGGTTTAACTCTCCCGTCCCAAGACTTTGTTTGTTCTCTTCTCGAAATATCGAGAATGGAGAAGAGCTTACATTTAGTTACGGGGAGACGTCATCTAATGACGTAGGTAATTGTCAAGTTGAGAAAAACTCGCATTTTAATTTTGAGACTCTAAGAACAAAATGTTTATGCGGAAGCGACAATTGTGCAGGGTATTTGCCTTTCGAAGAATGCTTGTATGATAACTAAATTGTTTATTATTTGTATAGGCGATTATTAGTTTCGAGTGCCATTTAAGAAAAATATGGACAAGGCCTAGGCCTTGGACCAGGGTGTTTTTCAATTGTTGGACCAGGGTGTTTTTCAATTGAATGCTATCAAAATGTATGAGTTCGAAGACCGAATTAATCAGTTTGAGGTCTTCAGAAACTCATGAGTGCGTTTTTTTCAAATTGCACGATAATCTATCCTATTTACTGAAAACATGGTAAGATGAAAATCAAATTAAGTTATTAAATTGGAACCTCGACGATGATGGATAATTTGAATCGAAGATTTAAAATTGCTGTGCTGAGGAAGAGGGTGACTGAAACGAGCTCTAAATAATATGAATGTACATAGAGCCGGTTGTTCAAAAGGTGATAAGTGACTGATCCCAGGTCTTAAAATTTAATATTTAAAATTAAAGCTTAAAGTAAAGTTAAACTATTTCGAACAAACCATTGTAAAATATGTATGACAATCGACATCTGAAAATAAATCTTCAGACACTTTTGCCGAGTTCGCAAATTCCGTCCACAAAATTCCAAGTTTAGGCTATTCGTGTTTTGGACAACCGACTCCTGATGATAGCGTTCAACGTTCACGGATTAGTGTGAGATACGAATAAGTCGACGAATTCGGGGCATGTGTCATTCGTTTTAATTTGATTTCAAGAATAACAAGGTTCACATGTTTATAAAAATCAACAGCCATTCACAGTAGTTGTGTAACAAGTTAGAAATGTCCGAATTAGAAATGAAATCTGAGCAGAATAAGTTTAAACTAAATGAATCAAAGTGTAAAGAATTGAGAATATCCTTCGCCAGGTCTGAGCATAAGTTTGAAAAAACTTGAATCAAAGTGTAAAGAATTGAGAATATCCTTCGCCATGGTCAGCTGAACTTGTTCCTTTGTAAAAACTATTACATGGTAAAGATCTGGAATTGTTTCTAGACGAAGAACTTTGTCAACATCTCTCTACTCGCTTGTACTCTCCTAAGGCAATTAAAGGCAAAATCTTAAAAACAAAAGACTTATTAACATTTTATAAGGCAATTAAAGCGAGCAAATCTGCAAACAAAAGACTTATTAACATTTTATGTAACTTGCATTCGTCCCCACAAATTGCCGAGTACGCTTGCCAATTTTTCACAACGGACTTCCCATGAAATTTCTTCGGACGGCGGACGATATGAACGGGGCCCTAAGAATAATTTTCTCTCACCAGCTGAGTTATCGAGAAGCCCTGGCTGTGGCGGGTTACAGGCCTTGGCCTCTTCCCTTTACGATCGAAGAGACAGCCTTACGAAAGAACTTTTCCAAGATATCGCGTCCAATAGTAATCACAAGTTACACTGCTTATTACCTGATCAGAACATGTTGTGTAACCAAAACTTAACCCTGTAGAACCAAAGGTAAACGGAACTGAAAAACAGTTAATGTCATATGGTAATTTAAGTAAAGTAGAAAAACAGTTTAGACATATACAGTAATTAAGTAAAAAGCAGAAAATTTAGACATTTTATCTTTTTTAATATTAACTGATTATTGTAGGCTATTTTAACAATTGTATTTTAAAATTTGTTATAGTTGTAAAGATTTACGCAATTCAGCTATCCAGCTGCAAATGTAATTTCTAATAAATACTATCTATCTATCTATCTAGAATGTTTAATAATCAGTTGTGTTTCAATTTTGCCCCATATTATGTTCTAGTGTAAATTTTGCTTACGTCGTTACGAACTGACGAATTGTCTGATATTTGGAGGTACAGTACTTGCATTGATGGAACAGCATTACTTGCAGAAAACGCATGCATTATAGAGACATTGTTTATAGTCCAATGCAATTGTACGGGACCCAAATTTTGGGGCAGAACATCAACATTTCCCCAACTAAGAGGTGTCTGACTTGTAAGTCAACATTACTCACCCTCCACACCCACCCCCGCGACATAGGTTCCTAGTTGTTCAATAGTACTTTTATTTCCAAATTACACAGAGACTAGATTGCTTTGGTTAATATTTTTGCTTTTTTGTTTTTTTTCCCCACTCTTTATTTTGCCCGACTTGGGCTTAAATTTCCCAACCCATCGACCTTTCAATTTCCATGGAGACTCTCATCCATAACCCCGCCCGCCATGCTTAATGCCAATCGCAGTACATGCGATTTTTCAATGTTTGCTATTTTAACAAACTGAAATTTCGAAGGCCGCCTTTTATGCCAATAT
This sequence comes from Trachythela sp. YZ-2020, assembly GCA_016169945.1. Taxonomy (NCBI): domain Eukaryota; kingdom Metazoa; phylum Cnidaria; class Anthozoa; order Malacalcyonacea; family Clavulariidae; genus Trachythela; species Trachythela sp. YZ-2020. The sequence continues at coordinate 469,671 of JADLSH010000120.1, read as the reverse complement.
TACATTCCCGCGATTTTGAACTTTCATTACGGCCAGTAATTAACGCCTTTACTATTAGACAAACAGACACGAATCTTAGAATTAGTTTGTAGCCTCATTATGACACAGCACACGAATTTAGAATTGAAGTTTAGCCTCATTGCAGTTAAACGGTTGTAATGGTGTTCACTTGTTCAAAACTTCTGCTGCAGTTATGATAAATCATTCAATATGCTAATTCATGTTGACCCAGGACTTGCGAGAGGTGGCTGGCAGCTTGGTGCTTTCCCGGCAAGACGAAGTTATTATTAGAGAGTTTAAGCTTCGCGTTCATACGTCAAACGCCAGACGAAGAAAAATTTTATGGTAAAAGGCATTAAGGGGAAAATGAACTTGCTATTTTAAAACTGTAATGTATGATGATTCTTTTAAGATAAGAAAGAAAATATGAAGCGAAGAAGTTAAGCGAAAATTCTGCCAAGAAAACTCGACTCTGCCGCTTGCCGTTGCCCTAAAATGTGAAGCTTAAACTCCCTAATATTAGGAACGCCGCAGATGTTAGCTCATATGCCAGATGATTTGGCTATTACCGTACTTAGGAAGGAAATACGACCATCTAATTCCGCGATCTGGGAGTCATTTATGTAACAAATTTGTAACTAGATCAGCTGTCCATTCTCGCAACACAAGACATATTATATTCTCTCATTCTAAATATTTGAGATGTGGAGTATTTAATGAATTAATAAACATAGCGCACTAAGCGCAGGGCCTGTTTTTTAGTAATTAATGCCCTATAGTTACGTTAAGAATTACAAGGTTTATAGGTTCTCTGAAATTTTGTCTCATTTCGGAACGTACTGGGATTTTGAGCCATAACATCATTACGTCATTGAAAGCGATCCAGTCAGTCGAAAGATGTATATATAAATTATGTGGGTAGAGGGTCATTTCCCGTAGAAAATTTTTGCAGTTTTTATTTCCTTAGACGACTTTTTCTGCGTTTTTGAGAATCATTTTTGGATAAATAACACCTAAATTGACTGAATTTTTAAATGTTATTTGAATATTTTCAAATGTTGGACCAAATTTTAAATTTCCTTAGAAATTCCTTAAAAATTTCATTTCCTTAAAAAAATCCTTAAAAAGGTCAAAAAAGGCCAAAATTTCCTCAGTTTAAGGAAATTTCCTTAAATGTGAGTCGCCAGTTCAGAAATACGCATGTCTGATTTTGAAATAATCTGACTTCCGGTTGATTTCCTGCCAATTTCTGTACAAGATTTCTGTCGCGACGGACCCCTTGACATTGGCAGTACAAAAGCTGAATTTTGATTTGGACTGCATGGCAACAATAAATTCTATCAATACGAAGTTCGTGTTATATTTTTTAGCTGGTTTACTTTGATCCTACAAACCCATAGCCTATTTTGAAAGGATGTAAGCTGTATTATGTCTCGGGCTGCCGATTGCAATAATGCTATGGCGTCATTTGGAAAATATAAAATATGATATGAAAACAAGATTTGCGCAATAGTTTGAGACATATAGCTATAGTATTTAATGATAATTTCGTTTAAAATTAAAGCATTGACAGTATATAATCTATTTTGTCTTGCCTAGCAACAATTCTATGTCTATGCCACAAGGTGCAATCAACCCACTGAAACAGTCACTATTAAATCAATAACACTTAAGTCTAAGACTCTAAGTGTTTTCATATTGGTCCCTTTCGTAAGTTCTATAGCTTCATCTAACCATCTATAATCCACAAAAAAACTATCCGATTATAGTAAAATTAGTTGTACATTCGTTGTACAATTATGTGTATATAAATATAATTGTAGTATAGCAAAAAAATGTGGTAAATTTAATGGCAACGTATATTTGTTAAAAGTACCGCAGCATCTTCTAGGCATTCAGTGTTGCATACAAACATTGGAGCTAGTATGAACCACGTTAACTCCAGGGTTTGCCACGGCCATATTGTGAAGGTGAGCCCAGTGTCCAACAACGACCGCCCTTGGTTGACTTCGGCAACATTGGCAACAGCATACAGATACGGCAATGATAGTTATGAGGAAAACCACGCCAGCCCCGGCTATAATTGCTATGATAGTTGTAGACAACGGACAATCCTTACATTTATCATTTCGGCAACATCCACTTCCACAGTCATCGTCGGAATCGCACGCAATCCCTTCACAGTCGTCTTTACATTGGTAAACAGGACCCTTTCCGCAGCAATGATTCTCGCATTGTATGGTAAATAGTGATTTTATGTAATAACAATCTCTTGATTCGATCTCCACAGTCAGTGTGACGAGAACAAGGGCGAACAGTAAGGTTTTGGACATCGCCATTTCTTTTTGCACGCAAAATTTGACTGCGTATGAAAATGGCGTCACACTTGGCTCATTTGGGCGAGAAGTGAAATACAACACCTCGATAAGCATAGGACACGTGTTATCTGGAAAACGCGGGTAGCAGATACGGAAAGCGCTGGTGGCGGATACGGAAAACGCGGTAGAGGATACCGGGAACGGAAAACGCGAAGAGTGGTTAACGCATACCGGGTATGAAAAATGGAGGTATGGAAAGGGGGGCATGGATAACATCCGTATTTTCCATGCCCGTATTTTTCCAGTCCGGTATGCCTTAGCAGCTACCCGCGTTTTCCAGACAGTTTTTTGACACCGATTACCAGCCGCAGATGTCGCCGATTTGTCGGTTTCAAGCCATACTTACTATGGTGTACTATCTGCCATAAAAGTACGCGCAGTATCGCAGCCTTACACTAAACTTCGCTAAAAGCCTAAAACCTGCATTGCAGGATTTCTCAGAAGAAAACTTTATCAACTTGTCGAAGCAGCGAACTAGCAAAACAAGGTCAAAAACAAATGATAAGAAAATGAAGGCAAGCCTGCACAAAACCTTCATGCTCTTCAATATTTTTGAACATCTCGCCATTTTATATCTCTCAAAGCCTCGTAACCATATTGCTATCAACCTTCACGCCACAGGTTTTAATAAATTGATGTGGTAATATATGGAGTAGCACAAAAAGATGGTTCTATTTGGTTTGCACCAAAGTGTATTTTTGCGTGCCAGTTGCAAATGGTGTGGCAAAGAGCCGCAGTGCACTGTCACCATTGTGGTACAAACCCCACTATTATCGGCTACTTAATTAAAATAATTTATGATTTATGATGAAATCGTCATATCAACCCAATGCCGTTTTCGGTTTTCGCATGATATGAATAATTATATAGGCATCTGTTTGTTATCCGCCTCAGCTTTGGAAGATAACACAAACTTCGGCCTTGATAATTCTTCATATCAAGCTCAACTTCGTTCAATAATTGTTAATTATTCTCTTGGTAAGTACCCCTCTGGCGATCTCCATTAGCGTTCAGCCTCAGGCCCACCATTAATATGTCCAAGTTGTTTTTAACGTTTGACCTTCCACATATTATTCTAACGCACAACCTACACTATAAGAGATTTATCTAATTAGCCATAGGCATTAACTTAATTTACGGTCTCTGTTTCAGTATGTTACACATGCGACATGTAGACCAGGAGTTGATATAGATTTTGATCAGTCAATGTACCCTGGTTGTGACTGCGTGAGTGAATGTAATGAAACAAGCTGTGTATGCATTGTAAGATTTGGTCCCAACTATGATAAACATGGTCGTTTATTGAAGATGGAAAATACTGCAGGTATACTTGCAGTTGAATCATAACATGTAGCTGAGACTGGAAGAATTAGAAATGTGTTTTCATATAGCCACAATTAGTCACATTGATTGAACAGTTGAATACTTTGATGCCGACGCAGAACGTGGCCTTTTGATGCGCAGTCAACAGTACGAACTGGTCTATTGGAAAATTTGTTATAAAATTCACGGCTAAATTTCTCTGATGAAAAGTGTGGAAAATACGAGACAAAAATTTTGGCGTCAGGCTTGAAAATTTTCAGACTTGCAACAAGGGACTGGGAGTAATGACTATCACGACAGATTAAAACTACTTGTTTGTTCTTAAGGAACATATATCAGGGGGGAGCGTTCTTAGGACACACATCGATTTCACGAATTATGGTAATGTAGCGAGATTCATTAATCATTCATGTCAGCCCAATATGGTGATGTTTCCAGTAAGGTTTAACTCTCCCGTCCCAAGACTTTGTTTGTTCTCTTCTCGAAATATCGATAATGGAGAAGAGCTTACGTTTAGTTACGGGGATACGTCATCTAATGACGTAGGTAATTGTCAAGTTGAGAAAAACTCGCATTTTAGTTTTGAGACTCTAAGAACAAAATGTTTATTCGGGTCTTGCGGGAGCGACAATGGACCATTCCCCTATTAAACTAACTTTTGAACTAGGAAATTGTATCAGTACAGCTGGAAAGAGCATCCTAAGTTTAGTAAAATTGCAAAGTTTGGTTGCGAAATGTTGTAAAATGTGGAAAATATAGCCCTGTGAAGTTGGTAAATTTTGTATAGTTTTGTATTACGTACGCAAAACCGTTACCACTTTTTTAAAAGTGGTAACCGTTTTCCGCACGTAAATCCAGATTGTTTATGCGCAGTGGGTGTATTTTCACCAGATTGTTTTGCGCAGTGGGTGTATTTTCACCAGATTGTCTATGCGCAGTGGGTGTATTTTCACCAGATTGTTTATGCGCAGTGGGTGTATTTTCACCAGATTGTTTATGCGCAGTGGGTGTATTTTCACCAGATTGTCTGCGCAGTGGGTTTATTTTCACCAGATTGTTTATGCGCAGTGGGTGTATTTTCACCAGATTGTTTGGCGCATTAGGTGTATTTTCACCAGATTGTTTGGCGCAGTGGGTGTATTTTCACCAGATTGTTTATGCGCAGCGGTGAACCGGTTGCACCACGGTTAATAGTACAAGATGGTTGGGCTAGCCCATGACGTCATGAAATATGTCATTGTTCTCGTTTTATTCATGTCACGTGACAGGATAGCGGCACGCACCAAGGAGTGTTGGCCATATTGCGCATAGATTCAATAGCGAGTTCACAAACTGTCTTAGAAAGTTGCCTTTTTTAATAGTTTGAACATACTATAATATATTTTAAAGTTTCAGGATGTAATTTATAACAATGCCGGGTGCTAATTGCGCATTTTTTGGCTGCTTTAGCAGCGGAAGAAAGAAAATATCGCTGTATAAAATTCCCGTAGTTTTCGCAAGTGATGGCGAGCACAGCAAAACATTAAAAGCACAAGCTCGAGAAGAATGGCTTCGCTTGATATTGAGAACGAGAGAAATGACGTCAGAGCTCAAAAACCAAATCGAGGGAAACATGTTCATCTCTGCGAGCTGCATTTCAAGCCAGAATGCATATCGATTCGTATGAATATTGATTATAAATTTATCAATATTCACGTTTGTTTATCTTATGAATATTAATATTCAATGTTGGTCAAAGGTCGAATACAAATAACCTTCGTTGTATATGTGCTCAAATGCAGTGTTTTAATTATATTATTGTAATTATATATAGATCCAAAGCGGAAAGTGTTGATATTGGGTAGCGTACCGACAGAAAATCTGCCAAAGAAATCACACGAAGACCCCAAACCAGGACGAAGGCCTTTAATTCGAATCGACCCTACGGCCAGTACTTCGTCAGCAAGTTGCCCTCGCCGACCCACACCTAATGTGAATGATTTTAAAAGCTTCGTCAAGCAGGTAAATAAAGAGAATTTGGACCCATGGAAAATCGATACATCCGTTGAGGACAAGGTGAAATTTGAATTGTCTGACACTTTGCATTGTTTACCTAAGTATACCATTATGGTGGATTCTTTCCTTGAGTTCACTGTTTATGTGTATAACTGGCCCATCGTAGACACTCACGTTGTGTATAAGGAAAGAAAACGGTCTGTTAAAAACAGTACCATTAAGGAACTGCTGCAAGCAATCGAACAGTCTTTGATATGTCATGGCTTGCCAAATAGTTTTGATGTCAAATCAACTGTTGTCGATGCAACATCACAAATTTTACTTCCAAGAACTGTTGTTCGTCACTCTGTACCCAAGGTTATATCCGACAGTACACAGAACCAATTCGAGGTTACAGTGGTATTTCGTTCGGTGGACTGTGAAGTAATAACATCTTCTGCTGCAGAACAAGATCAGTGCAAGCCATGTTCTACTGCTCTAAAATATATAGAGAAGACCAGCAAAAGAAAATCAAGATCATCGGAGGCCCCAGCCAAACCAAAAGCACCCATTGCCGTGTGTGGTCCAGACAAGTTGAGAGCAACTTTAAAAGCTACTCGCCTTCAATGCAAAGATTTGGAGCAGAGATTACATAATCTGGAAAAGGAAATCGAACATGATGGTTTCGGGGTGAGTGAAGCAACCGAGAAAGACATTCTCAAAATTATGGCTGGAAGAACCTCGAAGATAACCCCCATATGAAATTCTTCTGGGATCAACAAATGAAGTTGTTGCAGCCAAGTAAGATGGGAAGACGATACCATCCTCAGATCATCAGGTTTGCCTTGTCTCTCCATGCAAAGTCAGCTGCTGCATACAGAGAACTTCAAGAAAGTGGTGCATTAATTATTCCTAGCGAACGTGTCCTCAGAGACTATAAGAATTATTTCAAGCCCTGACATTAACAAGGAAAATGTTGAAAATTTAAGAAGTAAAGTTTCAACATTTTCTGACCCCCGAGGATATGTAGCTGTCATTATGAATGAAATGAAGATCCAGTCGAACTTGGTATTTGACAAAGTTTCCGGGGAGTTGATAGGCTTCATTGACCTGGGTGATCCAATGACCAATTATGCCACTCTGCAGGAAGAGGACACCATTGCATCCCACCCCTTGGCATTTCTTGTGCGAGGAATGGCCACTGATCTGAAGCATATAATTGGCTGCTACTTCATTGGAAATGTCACCTCCTACCAAATTATGCCCATCTTCTGGAAAATTGTGTCTGTCCTGGAAGTGTCACTCAATGAAAAATCCTTCGATCTTCATTCCAATCTCACTGAAGATTTAAAGGGTGACATTGTATACAAGATACGGAATGTGTTCGAAATGTCACGCTTTATTTTTGTTCTTTGCAGATTCACCACACCTGATGAAGACAGCCAGAAATGTTCTGTACAATTCTGGTTCGTGTAGCCGCTATATGTGGAATGATGGCAAGTATTTGTTGTTCCAACATATAGCCAACTTGTATTATAGTGACCAGGAGCTTGCCTTGCACTCTCTTCCGAAGCTTACTTTGGATCACATCATCCTTACATCGTACAGCAAGATGAAAGTTAAGCTTGCAACCCAGGTGCTGAGCAAGTCAGTAGCTATAGCACTCGAAGAAAGCATGAATGGAGATGTTCTCGGTACTGCAAAGTTCTGCCAAATGATGAACTTTTTATTTGACTGTACTAATATAATGTTCGATCTACAACGGAGCATACCAGGAAGAGAAATGAGTTTATCAAGCCATACAGCAGCTGTTGTGATTCTCGTTTGACGTGGCTAGTGGAAGAGTTTCTAAAGTATCTTGAGGATTGGAAGAAAAGCATCTCAACCCGGCCTGGCGAGTATTCTCCTACTGATAAAGGTAAGATGTTTATGTCGGTCCAAACATACAATGGACTAAAGATTTCGCTCTATTCGTATGTCGAAGCAATCAAGTTTCTCCTAAACCATGGACTTGAGTATGTGTTAACTGAACGGTTTATGCAAGATGTTCTGGAGGACTATTTTGGTCATCAGAGAGCCAGGGGTGGGAGATCTGATAATCCTACAGCTCAACAATTTGGCTATAATGACCTCACAATAGCAACACAGAGAGATATTGCCCCAGTAATTAGAGGCAATATTGGTGGCCGCTATGAGAAAAAGAAATGGTATGCAGTCAGTGAGGAACCTGTTAAAAAATGGGCAAAAAAGTAACTCCAGCATGTTTAGTGACCCCGATACACTAACTGACTATACATTTAACTTTGGTAGGTAAATTGTTACCAAATTATGATATCAACTATACAGTGTACATACAGACTGAGAGGCACGATGGGGGCATGCACACAATTCAAAAACATTAAGGGGATTGTTTAAAGTTTTGGAACTGATATATTAATCTGGCCCTTGGGGCATAATCACCTGCAGAAAATGTTTGAATTTTGGGTTTCTGAAACAGAATTTCCTTCATTTTGAGGACACATTTTGATGAGGACACAATGTAATTTATTTTTCAGCTTGAGAATTTGAAAACAATTTTTTTAATCAAATCTCCAAATGTGCACCCTGAATGGACCATTCCCCTATTAGACTAACTTTTGAACTAGGAAATTGTATCAGTACAGCTGGAAAGAGCATCCTAAGTTTAGTAAAATTGCAAAGTTTGGTTGCGAAATGTCGTAAAATGTGGAAAATATAGCGCTGTGAAGTTGGTAAATTTTGTATATTTTTGTATTACGCGCGGAAAACGGTTACCACTTTTAAAAAAGTGGTAACGGTTTTGCGTGCGTAATACAAAACTATACAAAATTTATCAACTTCACAGGGCTATATTTTCCACATTTTACAACATTTCGCAACCAAACTTTGCAATTTTACTAAACTTAGGATGCTCTTTCCAGCTGTACTGATACAATTTCCTAGTTCAAAAGTCAGTTTAATAGGGGAATGGTCCATTGAGGCTTCAGAATTGTAGCTTTCAACTGAAATAAGATGCAATGTAATAAGGTCAAATAAATTAATTTGGTGCCATCATGAAGGCAAATCATTTGTATTCTGAAGAAATTGACCTCACTATTATGTTTTATCATATTGTTGCTTTTTTGTGTTGGAAGCTATGATTGTGAGAGCAGACAATGTGTTTTTCTTCTAGAACTGTAAATATTTATTAGTAAAGTGGACAAAGATAAAAGACATCAGAAACTATATATATAACACTTATCAAATATCAAAGTAGGAGACGACATTTAAGAGATTGTTGAAAGTAGATATTGTCTTGGTATGTGAGACATTAGTCACATAATTGTTATTAATTATTTGTATTAAATGCACTTTTCAAAGTTTTCACCAAATGGTGGAGTGCCGGCAACCCATGAGGATTTGACCAGTATCCTGGTCTGGAAATTTAGAAAACATACCTAGTAGGTAATACATTAAGCATGAATATAAATGAGTAAACATGGTCTTAATATAAAACAAGTCACTTGTTTGTTATGCTGTCAAATATTAGCATCATAATGATATTAATATAGGAACAAGCTTATTTGACAGCATAGAAAACAAATGACTTGTTTAATAAAGACCATGTTTACTTATTTATATTCATGCTTTATTTAAAATTAGAGTTTTTAATAACACTGGGTTGCATTGCCCACACTCCCCTCTCAGGTGCATAAATATCTAAATATAAATGTCAAAGTTAAATTTTCAATGCACAATAATTTAAATGTACAATGTTCAACACACAGGAATTTTGTGGTATTTATTTTCTCTTCAAATCTTTTCTGAGCGCTTTGGTCTTTGTTTGCTTTTCTTTTAATTTGTATTTGGTAATGTAATCTTTGGCATATGAAAAATATCTGACTTATATATAATTTCACGACATTTTCCAAGCACAATTTTTGAGTTGGAGATGAAATTTCAATGCTTGCTGATAACACAATATTCTCCCATAACGATTTAACAGCAGGTGACTCAAGAACCGAATTGCAAATATGTTCTGTAGGAATTCCTGCTTGGCTTTGTTGATTTCTTGTCTAAACGACAGTTCAGCAACCTCGACAATATGGAACAAGTCATCACAAAGTGAGATAAGCCCACCTCTGGTTCGAGCAGAGATGAAATTATTTATTTCAGTCGATTTCATGACTTGTAGTAGGGCTTGAATTTCTTCATTATTCTGTCCTTTCTTCGTTCAATTTGTTTGAATAAGTTTGCTGACAAGATATCCCGCGATGTAGGACAATGGTCCGCGTTCGGCTGTGTGGTATCCACGCCCTCGCGTATCATTAATGCTAATTAAGCCTGTATATAAGTGAATATTTAATATATCATTGTAAAACTCTCACGTTGTGGCTGGTATTACATTGGCGACGAGGATGGAAAAGAAACATGGGTTTCGCTACAAGGACGAAGCATAGCCAAGCAAGTCGGATTTTTTCCGCTCGAAGACAACGAAATATACGGCGCCAGAGCGACGAATTCAGGCGTTGTTTACGAGCACAAGTGAAGACGGACTTTGAGACGCGTGGGACGAAGTCACGCGATGGCAGAAGCAGCAGCAGAAGCAACCGAAATCAGAGTATTAGCGACGAGCAAAGCGCTCAAGATAGAACCATTCAAGATTCCAGAGGACCATCTGCAAGTGGGGAGGTCATGAGAAGAATGGATTGAAAATTTTGAAGACGAAATAGCATATTTCGAGATAAAAGACGTTCCAGACAAAGTCAGAGCTATCAAAATATATGACGGACAAGAGTTAAAGTTAGCACGTAATTTACCAGAACCAGCAGACATCGATGGAGACGATGAGTACAATAAATTAAAAAGGAAATTAAACACTCACTTTCTGCCTAAGAAAAATAAACACCACGCAAGATATACATTCAGCAAACAGAGGATGGATCCGCATGAAAGCATAGTTTCATATACCGCCAGAATGCGTGAGAAAGTAAAAGATTGTGAATTTGGAGACCAGGCAGACGACAGAATCTTAGAACATCTGATCCAAACCATAAAGGACAATGACCTTATAAAAAGATGCATTCAAAAACGATGGAACTTAGAACAGTTTATCGAGGAAGCCAGTGAACGTGAAGATATTGGCCAACAAGTTAAAGACATGAAGGATGAATACAAAGTGGCCAAAGTGCCCAGGGGTAATCGAGACTACAAGAGAGACGGGGGGAAATACTCAAAAGACCAGAAAGATAGACGTCAATGGCACAAGCCAGAAGTAAAGAAGTCTGGACGAATGTGTGACTATTGTGGAAAGATAGACGCTCACAACCCTGGTCAGAACTGCCCAGCTTTTGGTAAACAGTGTTTAAAGTGCGGTAAAAACAACCACTTCGCTATATGTTGCAAGGGAGGAAAACAAAACCGACGGGGCGAGAAACCGCGGTCTGGCAACGAAAAACGAAAAGAAATCTCTAGAAAGCACATCAAGAAGACCACAGAGAGAACCGAAACGAGCAGCGATTCTGACGACGGATTTATCTACCAAGCAGCCAACATGTAACACATTACGTAAAGAGAGTTAAATCAGGAAAGAATCAGGACACGGTACTTATCAGGATAGGAGATATGGATGCAAACGTAGAGCCAGGCAGTGGTGCAAGTGCAAATATAATGGACGAATATCAATTCAAAGCCCTTTACCACAGGTCGAAGGAAATCAATGAGTTAGAAAGAAGCAAAGACACCCTCAGAACACTTCAATCTACCTTGGAAGTGAAGGCGAGTTCGAAACAATATTACGAAACAAGAATCGGGGGACAACAAGCAAATTCTTGGTAATTAAAGGAAAGATGGACTCACCTCCATTACTGTGCAAGAAGACGCTCTTTGAACTCGGAATGCTAAAAATCGAACCAGAAGGAACACTGAGGGAGACCAATGGATTGAAGATTAAATCAGCAAAAGCAACAAATGTACTAGAAGCACTCCTTCATGACTACAAGGAGGTTTTCGACGGAATTGGATGCATTCGAGAGAAAAACATTGGGACTGAGATTGAAGTAAAATTAGAAATGGATCCTGAAGCAATACCCGTAGCGCAGAAGCCTCGACATGTAGCATATCATCTACAAAAACCGCTCAAGGAATGGCTGAAACAAGGAACCGAGGAGAAGATCTTCGAGGAAGTCCCAGATGGCGAACCAATTACATGGTGCTCACCACTGGTCGTTCAACCAAAGCCCAACTTCACAGCGATCGACAAAGAAAAGCTGGAACCCCAGATGATCCGAGCAAGCATAGATATGAGGATACCTAACAAGTCGATGAAGCGGAGTCGATGTGTCCAGTCACCGAAAGTAGAAGATTTCGAGTATCATCTTCATGACTGCAGAGTATTTACGAAGCTAGACCTACGACAAGGGTACCTTCAGCTAACACTCGATCCAGAGACGAGGAAGGTAGCAACGTTCAGCACACCATGGGGAAATTACAGACCCAGAAGACTGGTATTCGGGGCAAAATCATCTCAAGATGTCTTTGATGAAGCGATGTTCCGAGTATTTGGAGATATACCTCACTGCCTTAACCAGAGAGATAACATTCTTCTAGGAGGAAAGAACGAAGCAGAGCACAGGGACGTATTGAGAACTGTCCTTCAACGGGCGAAGGATTACGACATCACGTTCAACAAAGAAAAATGTCAGTTCGAGCAAGAAGAAATCGAATTTTTGGTCACACCTTTACTAAAGAAGGATTGAGACCATCACCAGAGAAGGTCAAAGCAGTTAAAGAATGTGGAACACCAAAGAGTAAGGAAGAAGTACGCAGCTTCCTGGGTATGGCCGGTTACCTAGATACATTTATCGACAATTATGCAACCATAGCAGCGCCATTACACCGCCTAACGAGGAAAGATATAAATTTTCGATGGGGAAAGAAGAAGAAAACGCGTTTACGAAGATCAAAAACCGTATCTCGGAAAGCAAGACACTAGCCTACTTTGATCCCAAGAGACAAACCATCTTACTGTACGTACAGAAGAAAGCTTCAACGAGGGATTAGCTACAGCTTTACTTCAAAAGACGGATAAAGACATGCAACCAGTACACTTCATTAGTAGATCCATGACAGACACGGAGAAGAGATACAGCCAGAATTTAGAAAGATGCCTTAGCTATTAAGTGGGCCAAGGAAAGACTAAGATCGTATCTTCTCGGAGCACCAAGATTCCGAATAACAGCTCATAAGCCGTTGATTCCATTATTCAATAAAGCCAAAGCAAAGATGCCTCCAAGAATCGAGAAATGGATGATGGAGATGCAAGACATCGATTACGAATTAGTCTACGAGCCAGGGAAAAACGAGGCTGACCCACTGGATTACCTGTCCAGACACCCTTTTCCTGACACTGTAAATGACCACACCAAGAAGATTGTCAGATGGACAGTAAACAGCGAGCATGCCGTGGTAGTCGAGCGAATACGAGAAGAAACACAGAAAGACCCCAAAATGCAGAAGATTGCCAAAAGAATAGCGAGAGGAGACTGGGAGAAACACAGACGAGAGAGAGAGATCGAACCGTTTTTGCACGTGAAGGAAGAGTTATCCATCGCCGAGGGACTTATCTTCCGAGAAGAGCGAATTGTTCTACCAGAAGCACTCCAGAGGGAAGTAATCAAACTTGGACATAAGTTAGGACACTTGGGCAGAACGAAGACGAAACAGATGCTAAGAGAGAAATACTGGTTTCCACTCATGAACAGTATGATCGACACAGCAATTGACCGGTGTTATGAATGCAAAGTAACCACTAAAGAGAATCGCGAAGAACCAATTAAAGTGACAACCATTCCCAGTCAGCCATGGGATACAGTATCGGTCGACCATGGAGGGCCATACCCGGATGGTCACTACAACCTTGTTATGATTGACAAGAGAACCCGCTACCCAGTTGTAGAAGCTGTATCATCAACCAACTTCCAAACAAATAAAGAGAGGATGAAGCACATTTTTGCCACTTATGGGACGCCAAGGAGAATTGAAACTGATAATGGACCACCGTTCAACTCAAAAGAATTCGGAGAATTCGCGAAACAAGAAGGATTTAAACACCACAAGATAACGCCATTACACCTTCGGGCCAACGGGAAGCCGAACGCAGACATTGAACAAGACAGAACAAATAGCCAAGCTGCAAGGGAAGAATCGCCTACATAGACAGAACGCCATACAAGATATGCTCACAGCGTACAGGTCCACTCCACATCCGGCGACTGGAGTCACACCCTATGAGGCGATGAGAGGAGCAACCATAAGAACTAAACTAGGCTACGTACGACCAAGGACAGACGACGTTGATCATGACGATAAGATCGATCGAAGAGATGCAGTGTACAAACAGAAAATGAAGCAAGCTAGAGAAGGAAGAAAGACTAAAGAAACGAAGTTGTTACTTGGTGATTACGTTGTAGTAAAACAACCAAAGAAGAATAAATGGAGCACACCATATGAACCAGTATTCTACACCGTTAGCGATGTACGAGGATTCCAGATCACTGCACGACGAACTACAGATGGAAGAACGGTCTGTCGTGACGGAAGCCAATTTAAGCTGGTGAATACCGTAATGGGAACAGCAAATGAACACGACGTGACAGAGGAAGAACAATTGATTGCATTTCGGAAGCGAGACGAACACGGAACCGAACTGCCGATCCGTCAAAAAGAGCCGGTACTGAATCAACGCGAAGTGAACCAACAAGAGCCGGTATTGAATCAACGCGAAGTGAACCAACAAGCGCCGGTATTGAATCAACGCGAAGTGAACCAACAAGCGCCGGTACTGAATCAACGCGAAGTGAACCTGCTGAAGCGCATTGCTGAAAAGTTTAAATCATTTGAATATATTGATTTGGCTATGAAATCTGCATCGAAGTCCGTAAGAATTATTGTTGTATACCGCCCACCTCTGTCAATAAAGAACAATCTACATGAAGCTACCTTTTTCGAAGAATTTTCTAAATTATTAGAAATATTGGTCCCGGGTTGTGGTAGTGGAGACGTCCTTTTAACGGGAGATTTTAATTTTCATGTCAATGATGTAAACAATGTGTCGGCAAAGAAATTTAGAAACCTAATTGCATCGTTTGACTATAAAAACCACGTGATAACTGCTACCCATAAAAAAGGACATACGTTGGACCTCATATTGACGAGATCAGATGACAAATTTGTATCTGGGGTAAATGTAACGGACCCTGCTATTTCTGATCACTCGGCAGTAAATTGTAAGCTAATGTTTGCTAAACCACCTCCTGTAAGGAAGTCCATTAGCTTTAGGAACATCAAGTCGATAAATTTCGACTTGTTTCGTGCTGATATAAGGAAATCTGTCCTAGCCGAAACTCGCAATACTGATACTGATCATGATATTTCTGCCCTTGTTGACTCTTATGAAAGTGTACTGGCAACGTTATTGGATATGTATGCACCTGTTAAAAGTAAAACAAAAACATTACGCCCAATCACTCCATGGTATACTCCTGAAATTCAAGAACAAAATGTCATAAAGAGAAGGTTGGAACGCCGCTGGAGAACCACACAACTTATGGTTGATAGAGAGCTATACACGCAAAAATGCGCTGAGATTAACAGTCTTATCGTGAATTTAAAGTCTAATTATGATAAAGAGATGATAAATGATTGTGGGTCAGATCAAAGAGAACTTTTTAAGAAAATAGAAAGAATGTTTAATGGAACAGTTGAGAGAAAATATCCGCCATATTGTGGCCCATCTGATCAACTGGCAAATAATTTTGCGGACTTTTTTGAAAACAAAATAGATACTATTAGAAATGAGTTACAACACATTTTACTAATACAACATGCACAAACACCATGGAAACAACATTACCATTGAAATATGGTGAGCTTAGATCATTTGTACCTACAACTACCAAAGATCTGTTTGTTCTCACTGGAAAAATGGCCCATAAATCATGTGTTCTTGATCCAATTCCTGCGAAGATCTATATGGAATGCTCGATTGACTTGTTATCGGCGATTACGAATATGATTAATATTTCTCTGGAAACAGCTACTGTACCTAGGAATTTAAAATGTGCGGCTCTCGAACCAAGATTGAAGAAAGATAACATGAGTACTGATGATTATTCCAGTTTCCGTCCCATTTCAAACCTTAAGTTTTTGTCCAAATGTCTAGAGAAAGTGGTAGCTACTCAGCTAGATCAACACACCTCGAGAAACATTCTGGGCGATTCCCTACTATCTGGATTCAAAAAACACCATAGCACTGAGACAGCCTTGGTAAAGGTTCAAAATGACATTTTACAAGCCATTGACAATCAAAACTCAGTTATCCTAGTTCTTCTCGATCTTTCTGCCGCATTTGATACGGTGGATCATGAAATATTATTGCGTAGACTCTCTTTGAGATATGGAATCATGGGAAAGGCTCACGAATGGTTTAAATCATATCTTATAGAAAGAACAGCTACGGTATCTATTTTGGATGGCAAGTCTACTGCGCGGACTGTATTATCTGGCATCCCTCAGGGTAGCATCTTGGGTCCAATGCTCTTCTCACTTTACATTGCACCAATAGGAGAAATTATGCTATCATTGGGCATGGATTACCACCTCTATGCTGATGAAACACAACTATATATCACCTTTAAATCAGATGACCCAGATAAACTAGCTGAGGCAAAGTTAAAAGTCGAGGATTGTATTAGGAAAATAAATGAATGGCTATCTGAGAATAAATTAAAGCTAAACAGTGATAAGACAGAGATAATGTTGCTATCGTCTCGTTATCGTCCATGCCCATTTTCAGCATCTATAACTGTTTGTGATGACGTCATTGATCTATCCCAAAAAGCAAGGAATGTTGGCACTATTATGGACTCACATTTAACAATGGAAACACAAATAATAGCTGTGTGCAAATCCGGATTTTACTATCTGAGGAAAATAAGTAAAATAAGGAAATATCTTAGTCCTGAATCTGCAAAAACTTTAGTACATGCTATGGTTACATCACGTATGGATTATGGAAATGCGCTTTTGTATGGTCTACCAAATACTCTTTTGCAACGAATGCAGAAAGTACAAAACGCAGCAGCACGAATTATCATCTTGTCAAGAAAAAGAGATCATATATCACCTGTCTTGTTTGGATTGCACTGGCTGCCGATAAAGGAAAGAATTGAATATAAAATTATATTACTAGTCCATAAGGCCCTATCTGGAACAGCACCGTCATATATTACCGACATGCTGAAGGTCTATGTTCCTGGGCGTAATTTACGATCTTCAGCTGATAGAAAGTTGGTAACACCTAAGTACAACTCAGAATACTATGGTGGACGATCTTTTTCTGTAGCCGCACCAACATTGTGGAATAACTTACCGCTGGAACTAAGATCATTCGAGTCCGTAAACAGTTTTAAGTCAGGACTGAAAACACATTTGTTTAAATAGCATATAAGGATTTTATATAACTTTCACTTAGATATTGTGAGATAGTCGATTTTTGATAATCCTCAATTAATCGCCTTTTTAACATAATTTAACCTAAACTAATCGTCTTTTTAATCATATTTTTAACATTGATTTTAATGTGAAGCGCTTCTGGACATTTATGGAAGATGCGCTATATAAAATTTAAATATTATTATTATTATATTATAATTATTGCTTTGATTGCTTCAACAAAGCCGTAAACGGTCTCTTTGTCGAGGTTGCTAGTCGCAGGTAATTCTTCAGGGTTTTTCTCAACATGTTTAGAGTTTGTATGCCTTGTCAGTCCACCTTTCGACTTACATACTTTCGCGCATATCTCGCACTCGAATGATTTCTTGCCTTCGATTTCTGACACGGCTTCGCAAAACTCGTTCTCTATTTCATCCGTATCTGTTTCAGGGACCGTGACACTGAAGAATAGGTTAAAACTATCGTCTATAAATTCCTTCGAAGACGTGCCGATCTCTTCAGGACTTTCCAAGTCCGTTTCGTTTACGCATTCGGAGTCACTCATTTTGCATCAGAAAGGACTATTTACACCACGAGGAACTCGCTAAACAATGACCTTACTATAGCTATCAAATTGCCCTCCTCAAACCCGTGCTCAAACAAAACGAAATATGATATTTTCGCTTGAAACTTGACCCACTCTATATCAAAGTATATTGTAAACACAGCGTGGTGCCGCTATACTGCCACGTGACTTTTTTATCCTTTGATCCCCCACATTATTTGCCGCCTCTTTTGAAGTTTGCCGGCTAGCCCAACCATCTTAACATGACGTTTTGTGGACCGGCACGTGATACGGTTTTGTCCAATCGGCAAACAGGAAAATTAAACTTTGACACTTGCTATATAATAAATAGAAGTATTACTGCCTCCTCCGCAGGCTCTTCTACATATGTTAATATAGTATATAATTATATAGATCAAATATAAATATCAGTAATTATAGATCAGTGGTTCGGAGTGCGCGGGCACTGCAAGCCCGATAAAGACGCACGCCCCGCAACTAAGGACGAGCGCGCAAAGATTCGTTTTCCTCGTTAATTATTCGTTTTTTCCTCGCAATCCCTCCCCTTCCCATCTTTCCGCGACCTCCATTAATTATTCTAATTATTCGTTTTCCTCGTTAATTATTCGTTTTTTCCTCGTTAATTATTCGTTTTTTCCTCGTTAGTTATTTGGTAGCAAGCGACTGGGGGCGTAGCCTGCGAAGCAGTCGCTTTATTTTTGAGTGGTTATTATATTTCGCAGGCTACTGGGGACGAGGCAGGAAGTATTAGGTACTAATTTGTACATAGATTTTATTGACTGTACGTTTCATGCAGTAGTTACTGAAAAACCATTGCTGGAGTAACTAATAAAGTTATTATTATATTCTCTCATTCTCAATATTTGAGATGTGGAGTATTTAACGCATTGACTGATCATGACGGGACATCAATTGATTCTAAGCTCATTTCCTGATTTCAATATTTCCTGAAAATATAAGTTACGTACAGCAATGCTTTGTATGCTTGTATGTTTAATGTAAATGTATTTACTCGGCATGCAATTTGAAAATGGAATATTGTGAGAATTATGAAATATCGTCAGAAATACGCATGCAGAATTTTGAAATAATCTGACTTCCGGTTGATTTCCTGCCAGTTTCTGAATTTTATTTCTGAGTCAAATGTACAAGATTTCTGTCGCAACGGACCCCTTGCCCTTGGCATTGCCAGTACAAAAGTTGAATTTTGATTTGGACTGCATGGCAACAATAAATTCAGCTAGTTTGATCCTACAAACCCATAGCATATTTTGACAGGATGTAAGCTGTATTATGTATCGGGCTGTATTGCAATATGCTATGGCCGTATGGCGTCATTTGGAAAATATGAAATATAATATGAAACAAGATTCGCGCAATAGTTTGAGACAAATAGCTATAGTATTTAATGATAATTTCGTTTAAAATTAAAGCATTGACAGTATATAATCTCTTTTATCTTGCCCAGCAACAATACTATGTCTATGACATTAAAAGCATGCAGTATATAAAACAAACATTTAAGGACGACAAGGTGCAATCATCAACCATAGTTATAAATCAACAAACTACATAACACTTATACGTCTAAGACTCTAAGCGTTTTCATATTAGTCCCTTTCGTAAGTCTTATAGCTTGATCTAACCATCTATAATCTGGAACAAACTATCCGATTATAATAAAATTATAGTTGTTCATTTGTTGTACAATTATGTGTATAATATAATTGTAGTATAGCAATGAAATATGGTAGATTTATTGGTAAAGTATATACATCTGTTAAAAGTACCGCAGCATCTTCTAGGCATTCAGTGTTGCATATGAACATTGGAGCTAGTATGAACCACGTTAACTCCAGGGTTTGCCACGGCCATATTATTTGCGTTGTGAAGGTGAGCCCAGCGTCCAACAACGACCGCTCTTGGTTGACTTCGGCAACATTGGCAACAACATACAGATACGACAATGATAGTTATAAGGAAAACCACGCCACCCCCGGCTATAGTTGCTATGATGGTTGTAGACAACGGACAATCTTCACATGTATAATCTCGGCAACATCCACTTCCACAGTCATCGTCGCTATCGCACAAAGTCCCTTCACAGTCGTGTTTGCATTGGTAAGGATACTTCCCGCAGCAATACTTCTCGCATTTAGTATTAGTATAAAAAAATGAATCAGAGCAATATCTTGACTCGATCTCTACAGCCAGTGTGATGAGAACAAGGGCGAGCAGTAAGGTTTTGGACATCGTGTTTTTTGCACACAAAATTTGACTGCGTATGAAAATGGCGTGACACTTGGCTTTTTGGGCGAGAAGTCAGAGAAAGTTGGGTGACTATACCGACATGCAACGCGGCTCATTATTATTCAAAATGCAATTTTCCGCCCACGCATGGCTAAAACTTATAAAGATTATACATGTATTTATTATATAAACATAAGTGTTATATAGAGTTTTACGCCACTGAGAAAAATCGTATTTAAACACACGTAAAAAATACGATATTTTTACGTGTGAAAATATCATTTTTGCAAGCCAATCAAAAACTAGGTAAAGGCGTAAATTATGCAAATTAGGTAAAGGCGTAAATTAAGCATGCAAAGCTGACTTTTTCTAAAAAATTAAAGTTTGCGCGACGTTTTGAAGGGCTTACACTTAAGCATATTTTCTGAAATTTTGAACAGCAATGCAACACCCAACACATTTTCCACCCACTAATTCAAAAGAACTTTTAAGCATTCAAATTTCGTGCGCAAGCCATTTTTGATCTGTTGGACAAGACACCCCCCCTGGGTTTTGAGAAATGTAACTTTCAGAATTTTTTAGTTTATTCTACATTATAAATACCCAAACAATATATATTAATAAAAAACTTCGTAGCTGGAGCCGCTTCGCGAAGTTGAGAGCAATTTCAATACATACACCCTGTATGTATTCTTACCATGAAGTATACACCCTTGTTTGGCGCAACAATAACTTATATTAATGAAATTGTTTTGGGCAAATAAATAAAACCCCCAAAAAACCCAACAATTATATTTGAATCAATGGCACAGACAATCAGGTCAATGTGCAAAACCGGAGGGCAAACCCAGTCAGAGCTACCGGAGTACAACCCCCCTGATTCAAAACTGACCAATCAAAGTAAGGCAAATTGCCAATTCAATATGGCGGCTTCAAAACAGGAGGTAAAACTACAAAATATAGAATTATTTGAGTTTAACATGTGTGTAAGAGAGCGTATCACTATTTAAAATTTATAATTTCTTATTTCATAGAGCAAGAAGCTTTTGGCTGAGCAAGCGTCTCAATCGGGGGAAGAATTCATTCAACTTTACTATGATACATTTGATAAACGAAGACATGTAAGTCTATTGCCGCAAACGCGCTATACCAAGCAGAATATCTACTAGAGAGTCGTGAAGGGGAGGGGGGTTCTCAATCCTATTTAATTGTCCCAGCCAAAATTTTGTCTAAATCCCAGTCACTAAATCATATTTTCCCAGCGAAAAAAATAGACAAATCCCAGCTCCCATTTTAGCCCTTCAGACACTCACTATAATCCTTTGAGGTTACGTTTTGGTCAAAAGCCATATTATAAACATGTTGAATGGTTTTTTGTAGATGGAAATTATGAGCGAAATTACATACATATTTGAGACCTAACCAGGAGCAGTTGCGAAAAACACAACTATGGGCCTTTTGGCAGGAATGAAACCTGTGACCCTACATGTATGATTCTGGTGTAGCGCTCTGCCAACTACAGAGTCCAGTTGTCAAGAGCTAACCACAAGTTTATGTTATATATACTAGGGCGATGCCAGTGTTTGGTATGGGTAAATATTCTAACTTTTTGGGCATTTCGCTTAATAGATCTCAATTTCTATTCTATCTTTTGAGCGAGATGCCCAAAAAATTAGACATACCTTATTACTAAATGTAAAAGAGAAAACTAAGACCGAGATCTTGTTTGTGCAGTTAAGATATCTCCTATTAAATATGTATATTTCCTATTAAATTTTTGAAATATCAGCTGAGGACATCCAAACCTTCCAGTCGAACCTGGCTGATTTTTACTTGGTAACTGGGTTTAAGAATCCCATGCAGCTGGTATTTATTGCATTCATAGTTTTATGTGAACCGGTTTTTGTTGGGTGGCTGCAACACAAGGCATTTATTTTAAACCCGGAACAGCTGCAGGGTTGACAATTCAATTGTGGTTGTGGTATTTGTTTGAATATCCTTTTATTACACATTCCTGATATACATGTTACAATGTACATTAGTTCATAAGTTTATAAGGCCATCTTATGGGACTGCTGTTTAGCATCTAACAGAGACTTAGCCAAGGTTTGTAGTTTACCTGTCCACTTCTTGTGCCCAAATCTGAGTCCCCTGAAAGCCTGGAAATGCACTCAATTTTTGCTGGTTTTGATGAGCTATTGATAAATATCTTAGCAAATTTGAAGTCTGTATGATGTAGCAATGAAATAAAGACAAAATACTGGAGTTTTGTTTGTTTTAAAATATTTTTGCCCTTCCATTTTCATAAAATGCCCATCCAAAAGACGGATGGACGGGCCTCTGGCTAAGCCCCTGGCATCTAGCATATGAATATGGCATTGATGAGTGTTAGATGAGCTCCACAACTTAAAGAACACTTAGTTTATTATGTTTACAGTAAATATCTGTCATGAAAATGTGCATGGACATCTATTTACTATCATGAGCCTGGGTCAAGCCAACGTGTGTTTATGTGAAGAAATGAGCACATGTTTCACACCTTCTTGCTTTGCATCCAGGTCTTGATCCAGAAGAGTTACCCGGACTAGGCAGGTGTGAAAGGATTGACCCAGCTATAATTGTGCAAATTTGTACAGAAATTATTTAGCAAGCCAACCTGGGTGATACTAGTCTTCTCAGGGTACTGTAAATGGCACCTTACACATGTACAGTAACACAGGGTGGCCCACAGGTTCCATGGAGTGCACTCTGACATCTGGGAAACGGCAATTGCACATGGATTCAGGCTCTATCACGGAAGTCCTCCTGATCTTAATTGTTATCATAATCAAAATATGATCATGTGCTGCATCAGACTGAAACGTTTGAAAAATGCAGACGTACATGCCAACTCTCCTGATTCCCCCCCAATAATGAATTAGGAAATAGAAAAGAAGTAAAGAACATACAGTACAGATATTACCATCTTGCAAATGCAAGAGATGATGAGTTATACTTGAAAACAAGACACAAGATGTGATATTTCGATTCTATTTCAAAGTCATTGTCAAACCTAGCTTTGACCTAACTAACAGGGTCTGAAATTTAAATTCTTTTTTAGTATCCAACTGGGATACCAGAATTCAATGTTTTATTTATACCAAATTTTGGTATCCTGTGGATGTTGGGATACTTCAAATTTCAGACCCTGTAATGACTTTGAAATAGAGTCTAAATATCGCCTTGAATTGTAATATTTGGAGTACGTTTTTCCTTATATTTCCTAAAATTGTCTGCTGGTGAAGGATTTCCTAATTGCTGTAGATTATCCCGAAAGTTTTGTGCAATATCCCAATATCTTGATATTTATCATCAGGTTTTGTAGGCTTTAACAAAGAAACAAACAAACATATCTACTGTAAAACATTAAATCATATGTGAGTAAGTCATTACTATCTAATTTAAATTTGCTATAGGTTGTATCAAAACTGTATTCTGATGCTTCAAGTTTGGTATGGAATGGACATCATGTAAAAGGAAGTGATAAATTAAATGAATTTTTTGTTTCTCTTCCTACAACTATCCACAATATTTACTCCATGGATTGTCAGCCAGTTTCAGGTACATACAGTATTACTTTCTTGTCTTTTTTTTTGAGGAGGGATTAATGAATGATGGGGAGTTAAAGGCGCACCAAAGTTATAAGGCGGACAAAAATGCGGGCGGAGAGAAAGGAGGGCGGGCGGTCTCGCCGCCCCGCCCGTCTGCCTGCCTTATTTCTCCCGCCCCGCATTTTTTCTGCGGCCCTTATATACCTCAACTTTATAACCCCCAATAAAACCCCTTAAGACAGAGACTGCAAGCAGTACAATAGTATTACAGTAAGTACTTTTTATCTGCAGAGCACCTACAGTACACAACTGTTTATTGCGTAACCTATATTTACTCAGCCATGGCATCAGGTTCTCACGTTGGTTTGTTCGTGTGTTTGTTTTGAATATCAGCAAAATAACTAAAAAAGAACATTAATATGAAAGTAGTTAGGCTGTGGTCCTAAAGACGAATTACAAAATGAGAGCATTTTGGTTGAACTTGGACGAAAATTGATTCATTTTTTGCCTTAAAGTTTCTGAAATAACTAAATACATACAGTAATGCATGCATAACTGCATGAGAACTTCACTTTGTGTCAGCAAGAAAATAATCTGTTGCAGACCAGTTTACAAAAAGAAAAAACTTAGGTGGCTAAGCATTAGATTAATGTGTACTGTACGAGTTATTCACTAATGCAGATAATCTGATAATATTGATGTTTAATTACCTCAATATATTTTATTGTATGCTTCCGGAAAGTAGAACAATATAGGCGTATACAGGCGTATGAGTTATCCAAAGTTATGGATTGGATATAAGCAAATGCGAGCCGAATTTGTCTATTTGTGTGATGAAAAAATAATACTAAATCAATCATTTTATCGGTTCTGTAAATTAAGGCATTACATAGTCTTACAGACAATGCAACTTTATAATACTATACATACATCACTGTATTAATTTGAAAGACTAGATCAAACGTTATGGGCATATTGTTCCATTTTGTTTCTGTAGCCATTATTGTTAATAATTTCATGCTTTTCAGAGAGAGCTGTTCCAGGAAGCACAACTATTGCCGTATTTGTTGGTGGCACTGTTGAGTATGAGGATAGCAAACCTAAGATTTTTTCTCAGAATTTTGTGCTCACTGCTGAAGGAAAAGTGTGGAAAGTTGTAAGCGATTGTTTCAGGATTACTGCATAGCAGCATGGACTTTCGAAATATAGTACGCCCGACGGTGTGTCATAAAATGAAATATTTGGCATCAGTATTGTATATTATGTCCTTTGGATGAAGGGGCCCTTGTTAGTGACAGTAGGAAACGAATCCGTGTTTGGTAAACGAATTGTCACATTATTATTTGGTGGAACACTAATAGAAGTGAGTACAATCCATCTGTATGTAACTAAATGGATGAAAACACTTCTGCAGGAAATGTCTAAAGCTTCTGCAGGAAATGTCTAAATTGAAGAGCAGATTAAGCCCTGCCATCATTTACTATCCATTAAATGTGTGCTGGTTATAATACTTTATTGTACGAAAAAGACTGCATATAGTGCTAGGTTTTATAAAACAAGGATAAAACAATGTAAAGATATCGTGTATTTTTCTTGTTGATATTCGTTTTTACACTTTATTTTGAGAGCACAGTAGGATCCTTCACAATTCTACGATCATCATCACCACTATCATCATCATCGCCATCATTACCACCACCATCATCACCATTACCACCACTATCCCCATCATTACAAACATCATCATCCTTCATGACCACTGCTATCATCATTATCATCATCATAAAATTGAAATGTAAAATGTCAATATCTAAAAAGGATCAAGGGATCATTGATACAACAAACATCTAATATACTAATACTGTATGTATTCGCTGCAGATGAACTTGTTTAACTACCATGTCCATGTTTCGACTAGGGATAACAAATTCTTAACAAACATTTTCAGAGGTTACTCGAACCGATTTGACCTTGTAGCTCAGTTGGTACTGTAGAGCGTTGGACTAAGAAAGCAAAGGTCGTGGGTCGATTCCACGACCGACAGGTGTCAAGATTGACATGTGATCGCATGCATGCAGGAGAGCTTATTGCTCCAGAGAACCTTGGATTTGATTAATCCTGCATGTTATGTAAACTATTTCCATTATTCAAAGTTTATTTTTGAATGCTATGTTCGTACAAATTAAAGATATAGCAAATCACGGGTAGTTGGGCTGCCTTCTATAGATAATGTAACGCCGTAACATCTGTATTGGCATAAGCAGTCTATAGAAGCCACATGTATAAGCAGGAACGCCATGCGGAATCCAGATTCTTATGTATATTCACAAGAATAACAGCAATCAACAATGCTAATTTTCCACTTGGTAGTCGATGCTCAGTTTATATTTCAGCTTAATAAATTATTGCCTCATATATTGGGACCGAATGCATGGCTGCAGCTTTTATTCAGTATTTATGCTATTGCGCTATTAGGCTATGCGCAGAGCTTTTTCAACATGATATGAAGTCTCTGACGACTCTAAAAAATTTTCCCGGACTACATTCTTAATACAGGTAAATACCAACAATCTATCCCAATCTTGTTAAATTATATGAATATTACCTATTATATAACTAATATTCTAAAAACGTAAACTCAGTTTGATTTCCGATATTTCATCACCAGGTTTTAGCATATTTGCAAGCATTTAGCGTATTTGCAAGTTTTAGCGTATTTGCAAGCATTTAGCGTATTTAGCATTTAGCGTATTTGCAAGTTTGCTTCACCATTACGATTCCGACAACATAACAAATTTCCGATTTTCCGACGGGTCTCAACGGTAGGGGGGGCCATGGCCCCCCCTGGCCCCCCCGGCCACGGCGCCACTGGCAAAATCGCTTATTTACAGAGTAAGTAAAGATCGACTCTATGTGATTTGTATCGCTCCTATTGTACTTCAGACTAGTCTACAGTAAACGAATGTGTTTGATCAAAAGTTCAGGTATATCGTTTGGTTTTTCTTTCGTTTTCTAGCGAACATATGCAATATAGATAGATAGATTTTAATAGATTTCTCCAAAAGGGCTGATCAGAAACTATTTACAGATTTTGTAGAATTTGGAACTATATTTACAGTTAAAGAGTGTTTTAAAAGCTATCTATGTACAGGTTAACAGTGAGGTCCTAAACGTTCTCTTTGGCGAGCAAATGTTCCTTAAGCGCTGACTTAAATGTTTTGAGCGAGGAACTGTCTTTTAATTTCTTGTCTAAATTGTTCCATATGTTGACAGCCCTATAAGCAAACGATCGTTGGCCAGATGCGGTTTTAAACAGCGGTATTTGTAGGGAGTCGTATTTACGAGTCTTACGGTTGTGGATTGAAGACCTTTTTCTCAGCTTCTCACAGAGGTAGTTGGGCGCGAGGTTGTTCACACATTTATAAGTCATTACAGCATCTCTGAAGTATAGTAGTTTATTGACTGGTAGCCAATTTAGTTGGCGAAGAAGCGGACTTACGTGATCAAATTTTCTGTGATATTTTACACGCAAAGTTCTGGATTAAATGAAGTTTGTTTACATTTGAGGCTGACGTATTAGACCAAACCGTGGAACAATAAAGCATCTTGCTGACGACTAAGGATGTAATGATTGTTGAGAGAGTTTTCTCGTCAAAGCTGTGTTTAGCACGATTGATCTGGCATAATTTATGTATACAGGAAGAGACGAGTTGCGAGATGTGATTGTCATAATTTAGGTGACGGTCTAATATAACACCTAAATCCTTAGCAGAGTCCACAGGTTTAAGGAACTTGCCCAAAAAGGGAACAGATATGTTGAGTCCGTGGGAAATTGGTAGTGGGTCTGATGAGGTGCAGTTGATTCGGGTCGACTGAAAGCGATCTGTCAAATAGTTTTTAAACCAGGCCACTTTTGATAGTTTGTTTAATAGTCATGCCACATCTTGCTGCTTCTCACCGCTCCATTAGAGTTACATTAAAACGTAACCTTAGTACTAACCTATCTGATCATCAATTGTCGACGAAACTTTGTTTGTTGATAAAAAGAGTCTAGCGTTAACATCAAGTCGTTTTCCTTTGTTGAAAATATAGATTAATGCAATCCTAAATCTTCGCATACGGAAGAAATAGACAAAAGGATTAATGCATGCATTTATATAGATAAATGAAAATAATTTCCGCCATGTCATGAAGTCTGAAATGGACATCATTTGAACTACAGCATAGGGCAAGTACGTCGCGTAAAATAGGCAGACAACGATAAATGTGTTTATCGCAGATTTCAGAAAAACTCTTTCCACCTTTTCTCGTTTTGAGGTAATCTGTGATGAATTTTGGTTGTTCAAATTGCGCCCAGTATGCGCTGATAGTTGATTTCTAACAGCTTTAAACACCACTGTATACAAGGAAGCAACAAAAAGCATTTTTACTAAAACAAGAGTACTGAGTGATTTATCCAATATAATATGATGTTGACGTGCAGATAAGGCATCAAAGAAATGAGCGACGACCAATGCTATTGCTACAAGCCAAGATCCAAGTATCATCAAGAATGTCCTCGTTCTAGTTACAAATATTGCATATCTTAAAGGATAGACCACTGCGACAAACTTATCCACAGCAACCGTCAACACAGCCGTGCCGCTTAAAAACAAACAAAACGTATTCAAAGACGTATAGTATTCACTATATTCCCCTCTTCCTAGATTTGTTAGATAAATATTCCAAGGTAAAAACGTTGTCAGTGATATAAAATCTGCCAAGGAAAGGTGTAGAATTAGTAAGTCTGAATTTTTACGACGTAACTGGTGTCTTGTTGCGAATAAAATGATCACAAGAAAGTTTGCCGTCGAACCAACAATAACTTGCAATGAAGCAAAAGTCATAAGAAGATTTAACTCCATATCGCTCATCAATTTTGATGTAAGATTGCTCATCTTTAAACGGCGGTGATTCAAACTAAATTAAAATTTGTGCTGAACGCAATAATTTTCCATTCGTGAGATATGACACGTGAAAAATAAACATACAAATTTGACCCAATGTGAATTTATCAAAGCGGGTCTTTGTAAATTTTGTTTGCTCATATGGCATGCTTGCTTAATCAAATATACAGTATAAAAGTTCCAACTTCCATGAAAGAGTCTGATACTCCACTTCTATTTCATTGTCATTTGATGACAATGGTTGTTGCCTTGTTGAAGAATTAGAGCAGTTAAGGAGATTAAAGCAATTCATTAAAGATCTTTGTAATGAGATGAGAATAATTAAAAGGTGTAATTAAAAGTATGTATAATATATTCACAAAGCCGTGCGGAAGAGTGGGAAGTAAAATTATGTTGGAGGGGCACAATACCTGCCAAACCGTTTTGTAAGGAGTTGGCAAAAATTCACATGACTCAGTCAGTCAGACAGTCAGTCATAGTGTAAACTTTCCGGGGGTGTTCACGAATAGTACTTATTTGTCAAAACTCCAAGGTTGAAATGTTTTTACAATGTTAAACGAAATTTGTTCAGTTGCAGCACTATATAATTGTTTTCGGTTGTTTCACTGCGTGGTTAAGCAAACCGTACGGCAATATTTCATCAAGTAACTAATTAAAGCTCCATCATGTACATATGGGACAGTGCGTGAGAAATCCCCCCGGTATCTAAATTTTTTGCGAAGAATGCAACTGAGCACGTGTTTATGGCATGAAATATTTGCGTACTAATCTCGGATGTTTAGGAGTGATAATCCGTATGCAGCGTATATCAATATAAATATTGGTTTCTCCAGTTTAGCGGCAACAATTTAACATTATTTGAATATTGTTGAATCAGTAAACTAGTTATAAAGAAACAAATGAGTTTATGTGCCTATATTTTATCAAGAGAACCGCGTGTGTTTAGTCACTATTCTATGTAATAGCTGAAAATAATTTGTCTATAAAGACCCTTGGCCTTCATGTTGCAAAATGTGTACTGTTGTGTATAGTAATAAGCTAAGAATAAGCTATAAATCAATTTACTGATTAATAAACAAATTCAAAATAATTATTCTTTTCGGAGTTTACTGCCAAATGCTTAAAGGGCTTATGCAGCGAAAATTCGGTTCTAGTGAAACTCTCTTATTAAAGAGAACGTTTGAAGTTATGAAGATTGACGTTTGGAGCTTTTCCATATCCCACTTCGTTCTTGAGATATTAAGATGTGTTTGATATGTAAATAACATCACTGTGACATCACACTGCATAATGAATTGTTATAAAATCACGAATATCTTTGAAATAATTGAATTAAATCACTTGAAACTCTGCATGACTTGTGTAGTGTCCTGCGATAGGCAGAAACAAATGACAGTTTAAAGGCGATTGGTTAAATAATCTCAGAGGTATTCGTGATTTTCCAACAATTCATTATGCAGTGTGATGTCACAGTGATGTTATTTACATATCAAACACATCTTAATATCTCAAGAACGAAGTGGGATATGGAAAAGCTCCAAACGTCAATCTTCATAACTTCAAACGTTCTCTTTAATAAGAGAGTTTCACTCTAACCGAATTTTCGCTGCATAAGCCCTTTAAATTTGCTTTGTTACACGCATCGATACTATGCCACTATAGCCAGATTATAAGGAGTTGAATCTTATTTACATAATAGACATAATATAGATTTAATATGTAAATCAGACTGATCTTATTACGTACTATTGCTAGAATATAAAATATGGTCTGTTACGTTTGTATAAACACTTGTATTTTAGATTGTGGTATCATATAAAATGTTATTTTAGTAAACTGAGTACGTTAGACTTTGACTGAGATTGTTCAAGTTTATATTTTATTTAACATGAAACTTCTCGTAGAATTTTGTTCCTTTTACAAGCAGTAGTACTGACTACAGTAGAAAAAATAGGTACGCTAAGCGTACATGTATCTGCTCATACGTATTTAC
Source organism: Trachythela sp. YZ-2020 (assembly GCA_016169945.1). Lineage (NCBI taxonomy): Eukaryota > Metazoa > Cnidaria > Anthozoa > Malacalcyonacea > Clavulariidae > Trachythela > Trachythela sp. YZ-2020. The sequence continues at coordinate 439,141 of JADLSH010000120.1, read as the reverse complement.
ATAATTGTATAATTTAATAAATTAATTAAAGAGTTGTAACTTCTTTTCCATGGGTCAATTAATACAAGAGGTCTATTAGTGTATGAACTTTAATATTGCTCCTAAACAATTGTGCATGGAGGGATGAGGGCCTATAGCCCGTGGGAGCGATTTTTAAAACAATTGTGAAACCTTCAGATTTTGATCTTTTATACTTGGGAATAAAGGTTGTAGTAAAGAGCAGTATTTACACACCACATATAAATTTTACACACCACCTAGTCCCCCTATAGCCACAACAGTTTGGGAGAGAAATGCCAAATTGTGGCTATATCTTTTTACCAATCAAATATCAAAAGTAAAGTTAGTATGAGGTGATGTTGACTATGGAAATGACAAACAACGACCATGAATTATTGTCGATTTGACCCAAATAGTGTTGAGACATATAATAATATTTTAACACTTTTATCGGTGAACTTTATCGAAATAGAAGCTTGAATAATGCAGGATATGCGTACAATATTTAAAAAGGTTTACTTTGTTTCCTGATTCAAATGACATTGATATATAGCAGGTCCAGCCAAGTCAATACTTTGTGTAAATTGGCGATTCATTTCCACATGTTATGAAAAGACTTCCAATACTTACAAAAATACTCCCTCGACTTTTGCCATGCTCAAAAGAGTATATACAGAAAAAATATCGTTGGTTTGATGTATAATTTTCTTCGTAAAATTAAAATATTTACTCATGTTTACAATTCTCGCACTTCTGTGGTCCGCCATCTTGAAATAATATCAATCCAGTTATACATCGAGATCAAAGAGTAACAATATAATTACGTCATTTTAAGCTATTCGTCAAACGAGGTGTAAACTAATCGCTGATTGGCTGGTATATGCTCGTCGCTGAATGGCTACAAGCTACACTCGCACGATGGCAATATATCTGCATTCGCAGATACAACAACTGAGATTGTTCGAGTTTATATTTTGTTTAACATAAGTTCTCGTAGAATTTTGTTCTTTTTAGAGTAAGTGACTATGATAAACGTTCACATAAACAAGTTGTTAATTATAGCAGTAGTATGAACTATAAAGTATTAGTTTACATTTTGTCTACCTTTTACTTGCATTAAAGTTGTGTTACTTCATGATGTGATTTATTTGATATGTTTGTCATAGTTTAATATATTTCAAGCCAGGTCAGACGACAACGCGAGCAAGCTAAAGGCTAGGTCACGCTAAACTCACTATAAATTGCAAATTGCTATTACATTGAAGTTAAAACGCGCACTATCTAAAAAACCTTCATTTGTTACATTGTGTGCACGTTCAAACACCGAACTGTTAGCAGTACCAACTCCCATTGCGTTTTGGTTCACTCGGTTTTATTTGTTTTTACAAGTAATTATAAATGGGGCATAATTTCCCTGCGTATGTTTCAAAAACACGATTTTCAAAAGCGAAGTTAATAATAGGCCTTCGAAAAACAAATGTCACGAGAACTTGACAATCTTGACATATAAATACTGCTAGCTAATTCCATGCATGACTCCTCTCTTTATACGTCAACAATAAATACGCATACTCTTCCCACGGCGAATTGTGAAATATTCTTTATCTGTAGGATCAAGGAGAGATTTTCATCAAACATTACTTGCATTTACTTGTAAATTATGGTGTTACAGGATCCAAAATTCAACAAAAATATGTCTTCGCCGCAGAGTACTTCAGTGCTTCCATATTAATCTTTCGTTTTCCTTGCTGAATTTCCCCCCATTTGCACTCCCATATTCCTCAAAACGTATGGCTCTTTGAAACTTTGCACAATCCTTGGATCCCTAGTTGTATTTACCACGGGAGAAACTAGCCTCTGTTCGTTAGGGGGTGAAGGGTAGAATTACCCTGGTGCCCCATCGGTGAAATTCATCTAAATGATATTCACAGATCAAAGCCTCACCGTAACTTAACCGCAACAGCATATATCAAGAAATTGTAATCAATAAGGCCATTATAGATGCTGCCGTTTTAAGAGGCAATTGACAGATCCGTATGGAGGATTACCCAATTCCCATTTTCGCCTTTTTTCGGAGAACTCAGATGCTTACACCACAAACTTTTATGTTAATGTATTAACATTGAATCGAACAAAGAGAGCCAACCATTTGCATTTTGTTATGTGTGAGTGAATAAACTGGCAACTGACTCGCATTGACAAGCGCGATAGGTCTATTTATGATATATCTATAATATAACAATTATATAGTACGCGTGTGTTGATTGGTCGAGAAACGAGCGTATTAATTTCGATCAATAACTGTAGAAACACAAAACATTTCCGCCTTGCGCCGTAAACAAAACAATTTTAATACGCGCTATACTGCAATCGAAAAATGTTTAATTATACTAGTCACGACAACGATATTGAGGAACCAGTTTAATTTTATTTCTCAGTTTAAATAGTGGAAAACTACACTCGTTAATAGACAGTTTCTCAGTACAATCACAAGGCTTAGCTTATTTCTGTGTAAAATCATTTTCTTGAGTTTTATTGTAAAAGAAATAGAAACAATTTTTCATGAAATAACGTGGAAAAACTCGCCCTATACGGGCCCCTAAACTCCCAAAGCCAAGCGTGTTTATATAACTTAAAGCCTTAAAGGGGACGTCTATCCCCACAACAAGTTTAGTCCATATAAAAGGCCTTACCTTTGTGACATTCAATGTGAAATTTGTTATCTCAATTCTTTTTCCTTGACGAGATATCCCTTGTGTTTTACTTTGAAAAATTGCAAATAGAAAGTCGCCATATTGAATTTTTCCATAGGCAATTTTTGACAATTGTTTGTATAATTTGGGTTCCTTGATAGGTTAACTAACCCAATTCTTGTTTGTTTTGGTTTCTCAACCTTGAATTGCTGCTGGTCCTTGTTTTCACCTGACTTAACTACGGCTTGTGCTCGATTAATTGCAATTATGGTTGTGATCCAATGCTGCAAGGTGAGTACGTGCTAACATACTTCTGTAGCTGAAGTGCTTTCGTTTTGGTAGATACTTCAGCATAAGGGAGTGAGAAACTTCTAATGTCCCAGTATGGTGAAATTCTGTTAATTTTTTCATATCTTTCAGAAGTTTGTTGTTATTCACTACATCTTCAAGGGCAGCAAGTGCAGGCGATCCTAGTTTCAGCCATGGAACTTGCTTCTTCTCTCGTCTGCTAAGTTTATGATGCACACATTTCTTAAAGTGCTTGCAACCTCTCCAACTGTGTCTGTTGGAAACATGTTCATTACAGAAACATCTCCATCGCATGTTGCAACGTTCCATCATAGATGGTTTGAAACTGACTGCATCCATGGTATTACGTCTTCATTGCATTTCTTCTTGGCTTTTTTGCAAGTTTATTTGTAACAGAATTTGATAAATGCCAAACATCATACTGGTGTTTGGAAAATCAGACTTCATTCTAGCTGTGATGGTAACATGTCGGTTAGTTGTTAGGCATCGTACAGGTATCTTATGTTTTATAAGCTTTTTTAAGGACCGTTTGCAACCCTCCTATTCCATGGCATTTGAAGAAGAAACTTCTGTCACTTGAACGAGACTGAAGTCAACTACCTTTCCAGATGATTCATCCAAAAGTACTGTAAGTATGTACCATATTTTGCTGAGTGACCTGGACATATCACACCGACCATCTCCTGCAGCATCTACAGGAGTTTTTTGCTTCTTGGTGTCTTGCAGTACTTGTTTTTGATGGTTGTGTCAGGTATTGTGAACCACTGGGATAACATATTTATTCTGAACTTTGTAGAAGGTGGATTTGCTCACCATTTGCAAGTTAAGACAAGAAGCAAAATGACTTATAGGTGCAAATGTGTTTCCAGTGAATACGACAGCTGCTGGTATGAGAAGATTACTTAATGGCATTTCATCAACGTATGGTTGTGAATTCTATTCATTTGTGTGCCTATTTAAGCGTGTTGCTAATTTTATGGATAACATGCTTCCTATAGTAAATTTTTCCACTTCAATTACATCATGTCCACATGTTAAGCATAAATTGAAATGTTTATCCAGTTCTTTCTCATTTACTACAAAATTTTTGGTCTTTGGCAACATTGCTGGATTGGGTTCTGTCTCATTTTCACTTAGTTCATCAGGTTGTGAATCGTTTGGTGGTAGGTAGTCCTCATCTTTTTCATTATCACTTGTAGTACTAGATATTGCTTCTAGGTCATCATCTATTTCTGCTAGAAAATCCTCTTGTTCTATTTGTTGTATGTCAACTTCTGGGTTATCAAAAAAATGTTGGTGATCTGCATAGTAATTGTGATCTAATAGGTGAGTGTTGATGTTTGCAGGTGGTGGTTGGGGATCAGTACAGGAAGGACAATGAGTACAAGATTTATCTGTTTGAGTCTCAGCATTGACCAGGGTTCTCACAGTTAGACAGCACTGTATGCTAACATTATGGTGGAGAGAGATAGGACCATCAGTTTTAGGGGGATTAGTACTTGTATCCACAGGTTGACAAATTCCAAATATTTGGTCACAAATTTTATCAATTGATTCTCTCGCATTACCGTGTTTTTCGGCCAATAATTCCTGCACAATCTATGCAAGTCAACCGAACCATCATATATAATAGGTATATTTTCCTTTTTCAACTTGATTATTATTGCACTTGTCATTGAAAACCCCTACAACCTAGGGTCAGATGAAATGCGACATACGCTAGAAATATAAAGTATAAAGGATTTAGAATCAGCGTTTGGTCATACGTATGTTCTATCCAGGGTTCTATGCTATCCGAATATTTTGTTTTGTTAAAATAAGGAAAATTGACTTGAAAGAATTGATATTTTTTTTTAAAAAGTCTGATACCGCATGTTTTCCAGGATGGATTTTCCAGTAAGAAGTGTACAAATATGATATTTATAACACCTCATCTCGTCCTCGAACACGACATCTCCTTTCGCTTGATGCTCGTCTTTTCATTTATGCCACGTTTTCACTGTGCTTAAAAATTGTGAGAACTGCGTCTGGTTTCAATCTTCTCCCTGTATGGCCGCACAACTTTTCATCAAGTGAAGATTCATATATAGATCTCTGGGCTAAAATGTTCATAACAAACGAAGGAATGTTTAGCATCTCCAGGATTGTCTCGCCGAATTTATTGGAGCCACAAATTGCTGATGTGGTTAGTTGGTAAACGGTGGTAGCTAACGTCTGTACCTTTCGTTTTGCGCCAGCCATTTGTACAGTTTGGCACCATGCAATGAGGCAGATTGCAATGATACAGTAACTGCGCAGATTGAAAATGCAATATGGCGACTTTCTATTTGCAATTTTTCGAAGTAAAACACAAGGGATATCTCGTCGAAGAAAAATAATTAAGCAACAAATTTCACACTGAAAGTCACCAACGTACAGTAAGGCCTTTTATATGGACTTTTATATGGATAGACTTCCCCTTGAATAGAAACACGGAAAATGTTTTCTAATTAATTTCTTAAATATATATCCCCGAGTCAACGGTATAAGCGCAGTTCCGGTCGTATGCGCGGGCCAAAGTCACTATTTCAGCTCAGCTATTTACACCATAGATAGATTTACACCCAGCCGCTGTCTCAGGTAAAAGAAAGCAATGCGAGTCCCGTATTTGTGTTTTGTGGCTATATGTTGCTGCATGCATGGGGGCCACATCGCTGATCTCAAAATATGGCGAACTGTGGAGCTAGACTTAGAGTGGAAAGAGTGAGATTTTAAAAACATCTGTCATATGACAACGTCGTTTGATGGAAAGAGCCGTAAAAGGCTTTTAATTTAAAAACTATGATAAGAAGAGAAATATGTGATGGAAAATTTTGAATTTCATGCGACAAGTCCTGCACGTAGTAGTTAAGCCAAGGACAAACCGAGTAAGTAAGTAAGTTTAGGTTTTCGTTGCTTTGAGAAATTGTTGCTTGTAGAAATGAGCCGATATTATAAAGAGCTGATTTCTGATACCGATTGTTCAAGAGCCGATACATGCCCACCATCGGCCGATAAATCGGGAAACCCGATGATTGGTTTACCTGATGCTCACGTTTTGTCGAATTGTCAATTGTACAATACAAACAGAAAATAGGCAATCCATCGTTTGCCCCTATTACCATCTGTGGCCAAGATGTCGACGTCGTCTCCGAGGCAAAATTATTGGGCGTTGTTCTTTCAGACGATCTCAAATGGAACCGCCACATTGATTACATTTGCAAGAAAGCCGCGAAGCGTTTGTATGGCCTGCGCCTACTTAAGAGAAACGCTTTATCTTCTCATGTCCTGATCTCAACCTATTGTACACATATTCGACCAATTGTGGAATATGCTTGTCAGGTATGGCATTATGGCCTTCCTCAGTACCTGAGTGATCAAGTCGAAAAAATCCAAAAAAGAGCATTAAAAATTATTTTCGCTGGAGCTACCTATGCTGAATGCTTGCTTAAAGCTAACTTAATGACTCTTTATGAACGTAGAACAGTTCTTTGCAAGCGCCTTTTTTCGAAGATGTTGTAACCCACTCATAAACTGAATGCCTTAGTACCGCCCAAAAATCTTCAAACTTATGATTTGAGGTCTTATTCTAACCTATTAGTACCAAGGTGTAGAACTGAACGTTTTTCGAACAGTTTCATCCCTGCTGCTTCTCGTGCTTATATAATAAGTAAGCTTTAGTTTATTATCGCATTTTTATCTAATTTACCTATTTTTACTTGTATATATAGAATAGATTGAATATCTTTGTCCCTATACCTTGTAATTCCAAAGTAATTCAGCTGTTACTGCTAGTTTGGAAATTTTTATAATAATAATAATATTACCAAAACTGCGTATGCTTCCTCTCGCCCGAAATAACGTGTCACGTTTTCGCGTCAAAAATTCAGGGAAGCGACTACAATAACATTCGTAACGTCATGAAATCCACATCTTGAGAATGGCAACATCGATTATTTTAGTCTGCGAGAAATTATGTTGAGCCTGACCGATCCGATAGTGAACGGCAATCGGCCGATGGCCGATTGTGATAAAAAGTAGCCGTTACTCGGCTCTGCCGATGTTTGCCAATGATCGGCCCATATCTCTATAGTTCCTTGAACAGTGTTTTCTGTTTAATTTCAGCGTAGGTATAAGTTTATTAAATTTTATATCAACAAAAGCTTAAAGTGGCATTTACGAAAAGTACACTCTTCGTCTTCTTCAAAGTGCATGAAATATGAATCATGTGATCAGTTATGTGCCTACCCATGCAGCAACATAGCCACACTGAACTGATGCGGGACTTAAGCCGGATTTCCACTAGGCGGAATTTTCTGTCTTTTCTAATTATTTCTACCCGAGAAATCATAAGACAAAGAAAAATTCCGCTCCGCGCGCAAAATTCCGCCTAGTGGAAAACCGGTTTTACAGTATGGACTTACATTGCTTTCTATAGCCGAGCGGAATTTGTATTCTCGTTCCTGGCTTCCGCCGACCGGAACGGCTCTTACGACGCCGTTGGCTCAGTTATAAATAGCGGATCAAATTCAAGCGATTAGGCGTTGACTAATTAGATTTGTACGATTGCATGCTTATCATAAATAAACCTAATCAGCTAACACGTGTCGATGTACAAACTGTAAATGCTTGACTCCCTTGGTTCGATTCAATGTCGACACATTAATATATAAATTTGTGGTGTAAGCATCTGGTAATTCCACATGAAGATCTGTGTTCATGAAACGGGAGCGTCTAATGCCATATTAATGATAGCTGTTACGGTATAGTTACGGTGAGGCTTTGACCGGCATTTCACCGGCCTGCGGCGCTACAGGGAAATTATATACCCTTCGCCCTTGACGAAAAAGCTAATGCAAGATTAAGCCGTTTTGACTGTTTGGGCAATGCTGTGGCCCTCCAACTATTCCCACGCTTAAACAAAAGATTGTTAATTAATATATTGTACAAACGTACTTTTAATTAAACCTTTAAATGACTCTCAATTTAATAACGAAGATCTGTATGTAATAGATAAAATACGAGCGGCCGATCTGTATGGGCATTTACAATGGCAAGCGCGCAGCGCGAGCCATTGTTAATGCCCATACAAATCAGTCACGCCGGAGTATTTTATCTTACTTGTGAAATGAACCATTTAGTTGACAATAGCTGTATAATGAATAATTACGTTTCTGAATGAGTAATGTTATGAACGAACAATTTAAAATAGTTCTACAGTATAATGCCTACCGTAATTACGTATGTAGACAGTAATATATTCCCACTGGTACTCTACGAATGATTTAGTTTGAATTTCCAAGTTATGCAACGTTGATTACGCACTTGTTTATTGCATTTCAAAGTTAACTTGGTTGCAGCAAACATGGCATTGCAACGTTTTCGTGCGGCAAAAACTGCAGACGAAGAAAGGCGTTTGCTTGCAGAAGCGACACCGAAAAACACTGCATATAATACCAAATGGGCTTTGAAGGTTTTTGAAGAATGGCAATATACTCGCTCAAACAAAATAGCCATGAAAGAGACCGTTGGTTTTGAGGGAGTGGTCTTGGCAAATGTACAAAACCTAAGCGTGCCTATACATGTAATGACCACGTATTCGTTAAACTTCTGGTTATGTAAGTTCGTAACAGAAGTAGCAAAGCAAAATGGTGAACGGTACCCGCCGAAAAGTTTGTACTTATTGATATGTGCAATAAATCGCCATTTACTCGAGTTAAAGAAGCATAATGGCGTCAGTATTTTGGCAAAAGCAGATCGAAGGTTAGTAGCTTTGTATTGGATCATTTGTGAATTTCCTATTGATGAATAGGCGGCTTTGAATAGATGTCACAGTGTTGTTGGCGGGCTAACTAGAACATACCTGAAGGTATTGAATGCTAATTCTTAGTTTGATTTGCAGGTTTTCTTTATTTCGCAAGACATTAGATGCAGAGATGAAGCATGCTACAAAAAGTGGGATCGCGGTAGCGTGCAAGAAAGAGGAACGCAAGGAAGTTACAGCCGAAGAGGAGAGTCAACTGTTGTTGTTGTTTTCTTAATGTTTTGTGAAGTTTTAGTACAAAATCTGTATGAAAGTTAATGAATTAAATAGCTCAGGAAGAGATCTGTATGAAAGTTAATTAATTAATTAGGTCACTAGGACATCTGTATCAAAGTTAATGATTTAACTACTGGACCTTTATTGAGATTTATTATGCTAGTCATATGACTCGATTCCCACGTTTTGATTGGTTCTTGACCTCATTAATTATTCATGAATTTTACAAGTCTAATTACTTTTTTCATTTGCGTAACTGCTGTAATTTTCCAATAAACTTTGTCATCCAATGGCAATAATATTTACGAGTTTCAGAACTTTTATACTGTATATATTTTATTGAGCAAGTGCGCTATATGAACAAACAAAATTAAATCCACAAACAGCTGCTTTTAAAAATTCATATTGGGTCAAATTTTATGTTTATTCTTCACCGTGCCACAAGTCATGAGCGGAAAAATTATGCATGTGATATTGATTATAATTATTAAAAAATAACGGTAACGTTCAGTACAAATGTTTATGTAATTTGTTTCGCTACCTTGAAAGGATGAGCAATCTTACATCAAACTTGAGGGGTATTAATACGGAGTTAAATCTTCTTATGTCCTTTGCTTCATTGCAAGTTATTGTTGGTTCGACGGCAAACTTTCTTGTGATCATTTTATTCGCAACAAAACACCAGTTACGTCGTAAAAATTCAGACTTACTAATTCTTCACCTGGCCTTCGCAGATTTTATATCACTGACAACGTTTTTACCTTGGAATATTTATCTAACAAATCTAGGAAGAGGGGAATACAGTGAATACTATACGTCTTTGAATACGTTTTGTTTGTTCTTAAGCGGCACGGCTGTGTTGACGGTTGCCGTGGATAAGTTTGTCGCAGTGGTCTATCCTTTAAGATATGCAACATTTGTAACTAGAACGAGGACATTCTTGATGATACTTGGATCTTGGCTTGTGGCAATAGCATTGGTCATCGCTCATTTCTTTGATGCCTTATCTGCACGTCAACATCATAATATATTGGATAAATCACTCAGTGCTCTTGTTTTAGTAAAAATGCTTTTTGTTGCTTCCTTGTATACAGTGGTATTTAAAGCTGTTAGAAATCAACTATCAGCGCATACTGAGCGCAATTTGAACAACCGAAATTCATTACAGATTACCTCAAAACGAGAAAAGGTGGAAAAAGTTTTTCTGAAATCTGCGATAAACACATTTATCGTTGTCTGCCTATTTTACGCGACGTACTTGCCCTATGCTGTACTTCAAATGATGTCCATTTCAGACTTCATGACATGGCGGAAATTATTTTCATTTATTTATATAAATGCATGCATTAATCCTTTTGTCTATTTCTTCCGTATGCGAAGATTTAGGATTGCATTAATCTATATTTTCAACAAAGGAAAACGACTTGATATAAACGCTAGACTCTTTTTATCAACAAACAAAGTTTCGTCGACAATTGACGCTCAGATAGATTACGTTTGAATGAAACTCATTGACTGTAATGGAGCCGGCTAAGAATTGAACTACAAAAGCAGAAAGATGTAATATATTGCATATTTTCACTAGGAAACGAAAAGAAAACTGCCCAGCGAAATACCTGCAATTTTGATCAAACACATGTATCTAGCTTATACTGAAGTACAAGTTGGCACTCAGTTTAAGTCACTTTTATTCTTACTCTGTATATAAGGGATTTAGCTGTCTCTCTATTTGAACATCTGCATGGTCTGAGTAATCAAACCTACAAGACTACAAGACAGCACATCGATCCCAAACAATCCAGTGACTGCAAAACAACATCATTCTTGACGCGGAATCTTTATAATCGATTTTTTAACTCTTCTTACAACTGGCATGCAATTCTGCCTCATTTTTTCTATCTTATAGTATCTTCCTCAGGCTTGCTGATACTTCCTTGACAGAAAAATATGACGGAAAAACAACCGTTTAACCAAGTCAAGTGAACAGTTTCTTGCAGAAAGTTTGCTGACAATGAATTAATCAGACGTACGAAATTTATTTGAATAACAAATTATGTGTGTTCTGTTGAAATTACACGCCTTTAAAAGGGTGCATAAAATGTTATTCTATTTCTATTCGAATTATTAGATAGCCTTTTTTATATAAATTTTGTTTTCATCTAGCTATGGTTTTAAGTGGTCCGGTGTAGTGTCTTCATCAGGGGTAATTTAATGTCCAACGCATGCAGCTCCTTATTACCAGGTGATCTGGCGGCGAGCAAAGGGCCTGGAACTAGCAACAGAATAGAAATCCTTTTTGCTGTATTTAATCACTTATTTCTTTGTGTTGCGTTTATAAAACTATTTGAAACTTTGTCAATATGTTTAACGATGGAAACCACAAGTCCATGACAAATTTAGTAACAAAATGATATACATTTCTCGAGATATTTAGCAATTTGAATCTGAAAATGAATTTCTATTTGACGACTATTTCCAGTCTTTCTCCGTGTTTCCAGATCACCCAGTATACGCAAAGGATGACTACATCTGTCAACAAGGTGGTAGAACATCGGCTTCAGGCTGCGTTTTCAGGCTGTATTTGACTAAGAGCCTCGCTTCCAGGTAATTAACTATTACCGTACATAGTCGACGTCCAATCAGCAAGACTTAAAGAAAAAAACAAGTTTGTGGTCATTTGCGTTTCTCCAAAACAAGCTCCAAGACTGAAGTGGAGAAGCGAACTAGAGTATTTTCAATTCGCTTCATTCATTCTGGCTAAATAAACGACATGAGATATGCATACATATTTGGGTTCAGCAAAAGTAAGTTTAGATATGTAGAGTGTCTAGCTATAAATATTATACCTCAACTTCAAATTGTCCAATCAGAAAGCTCAGTTTGTGCCACGTGAGCATGAAATTAATCGCGATATCACGCCTTACGTCATCACTTAGCGAGCCTGCGTTCCTTTTGACAATGTTCCACCCCATGTTCCCCGGGGAACATGGGGTGGAACATTCGCGTAGACCACGCGAGACAACACGCACGACTCAATGCGTGAAAATGGCGGGAAACCAATATGGCGTTCGTGAGCTGTTTGTTTGTAATTTCGTAAAAGATTTATTCATTTAAATGACGATTTTCAAGAGGTATGTTACCTTCAATGATCCAAAGGATACAAGTTCAAATATTTTAAAGGGAACACGTCAAAAACTCAGATAAAAATAAGAAATTAAACATTGTATTCGCTTGGTTATTCAGCAAGTTTATTCTCAACTTAGTGAGTTCTTTAACTTTCGGTATAATATATCATTTATAGACCCCCCCTCGGGGGATTCGGCAAAATATTACCCTCAGAATATTACCCTCAAAATATTACCCTCAAATATTACCCTCAAAAATATTACCCTCAAAATATTACCCAAAATATTACCCTCGGGGCAAAGCCCCTCTGTAAATATCATCACTTCGGGTAATATTTCGCCGAATCCCCGTCGCTCCGGGTCTATAACCTTTCACGTGTGGTGTCATTGTAGGTAGCGTCTATACAATAAGCTTCGGGTCTTTAGGATCAATTTACCTGAAAAATTCAACAAGAATTCGACGTTTTGAGTTTTGAGCGAAGGCCCTTCCTTAGCAGACCGCTGGGCGCGATATATCGCTGTGGCGAAATTAGTCGCCATCTGTGATCACTGATCTGGATACAATCTCGTCCCCAGGGTCTTCATGGTGACGGCGCGGTGACCGGACAAGACCCTGGAAAACTTGGGAAAAGATCGGCCATCTCATTGGTCAAACTTCTAGAGCACGGTGATTGGTTGTAATCTTGAAATGCGCTGCAGACTTCCGGCAATGGAATGGAAAGTCGCGTATTTTCACAGGTATGTTGTATCGGACATCCTCCGATTTTTTCAAACCATTATTCCTTTTAAATATAGCCAAAACTCACGTCTCAAACAAACGAGGTTTTCTATTAATAAACATAAAAAATACATTACACTTTACAATATAGCTTACAAATAGATTAACAAATACTTAAACGGACACATATATATACATACCGACTATATCGTCTCTTAGTCTTTCGATTCAACTCTTTCTACTCAACACAGTTACTACTGCACAATTAGTATGAACGTTATCTCTAAGTCTTCCATAAAGTTCACGGCACTGTTCTCGGTAAGAAACACAAACCAACATATGTTTGCTATACAGACTACATTGTGTATACACACGCATAATTAACATAAATTTAAAGTCTTTATTGGTAGCTACACCGGCCCCTAAATGAATACTAACACGTAAGTTTCATTTACTACAATATAACTAAAGGCTACCAGTGTTTCATATATTTCGTTCATCATGAATTAATTGTACTTATCTTCACTGTCCATTTCCAAACGACATAGTTTTGTTACTGGTCGGGTAAGATAGGTCGTTGTTGTTTTTATCTCTCCACGTCGTGTTCGTCTGGCTCGAGTGACCACTGCCGAACTTGTCTTAAGGCTAACACTACGAACTAAACCATCTTCACTTGGAAACACTTCAACAACGCGTGCAAGCGGCCACTGTCCTCTTCTGTAATTCTCATCCATTAGAAGTACGAGATCTCCAACTTTTAGGTTTTCTTTTCGTTCTATCCACTTCTGTCGAATTTGAAGATTAGGGAGATACTCCTTAATCCATCTTTTCCAAAAGATATCAGCTAAATATTGCGCTTGTTTCCATCTACGATTGTAATGGTCATGCTCTGTGAATACTCCGGGTGGTAATGTACCGGTGGAACAAGGGCGTAAATGTAACAGGTGGTTTGGGGTTAGTGGTATTTCATCTCGTTTAGGATGTTTGTTGCCTCGGCCATAACGGTTAATAGGATTTCGTCTCCAACAATTTGGTCTTTCAGCAGTGCTCGAAGAATCTGACGTACGGATCTTATTAATCGCTCCCATGCGCCTCCCATATGACTCGCACTTGGTGGGTTGAATGTCCATTTTATTCCCTTTTGGGCGCAGAAAGATCCAATCTTCTGTTGATTCCATTCTTCGATGTTAGCCTTTAATTCTTTATCTGCCCTAGTGAAATTCGTACCACAATCACTTCTGATTGCATCTGTGTCCAATGAATGAACTATCTCGATATGTACTGCTCGTACACTCAAACAGGTAAAAATACAACCATATCTTTTCACCCGATTTCTCCCCTGCTTTACTTCCAATGGCCCAAAATAATCAACTCCTATAAACGTGAACGGAGGTTCGTATGCTTTAATCCTATCTTCAGGCAGATCTGCCATAAACTGTTCGCTCGGTGGTTTCCTTCTCTTTTGACAATCAATACATTTTCGAATCACTTGACGAACTGCCGATCGTCCCTTTAAGATCCAAAATCTTTCTCTTAATGACGCTAAGACAGATTCCTGACCCATATGACCAACCATACGATGATAATGCTGGATTATAAGATCTGTCACGTGATGCTTATACGGAAGGATTATCGGGTGTTTTGCTTCTTCGTTGATCTGTGCGTTCTTGAGTCGTCCTCCTACAACCAATACACCGTCTTTTACTAACGGATTTAGCTTGTATAGCGACGTCTTGGTATTCTTTAAAACTTTCTTCGTAGACCTCCTATTTGAAAGATGATGAGTGTCTTCTAAGTTCACCAGCTCAGGAAATGACATAGACTGAACGTAACGAACAATGTCTATTTCTGCTTGCTTCAACTCTTCAACTTGTAAAATGCCCGTTTTCATTTTGAATACACCATCTCCAACCTTTCTTTGGTGGACTTTCATCTTTAAGAACTGCTTGTATCGAGCAAGCCAAGCAACCGATCGTTTTAAACGCCACCAAGACGAATATCGTTGTAGTAACATTTGCAAGGAATCGTCATCAACTGTTGTGACATAAATCTTCATTTCTTTTCTAACTTCAGGGTCTTCATCTAACAAAGGTGGTACGTCTATCACTTTCGGCCAGTATTGTTCGATCTTCCACAGGAACTCCGGCCTTCTAGCCATCGTTTATTTGTTAACATCTCGTTCAACTTCAAACCTTTGGATGCGTCATCGGCCGGATTGTTTTCTCCTTTGACGTATCTCCACTCAGAGATAGAAGATCCGTTCCGTATCGCAGTCAAACGGTTAGATTCAAATGTATGGAATCGCTTGTTTTCATTCTTGATGCATTTTAAAACACAGAGGGAGTTCGACCAGAACGTTACGCTGTCTACTTTGTATTCCAGCTCTTCGTCAATTGTTTGACGGAGTTGTACAGCCATTACCGCCGCAGACAGTTCCAACCTTGGGATGGTGATTTCACGAATGGGTGCAAGACGGGCCTTTCCAAGTACAAATGAACAATGAATACGTCCATCGGTATTCTCTAGTCGTAGATAAGCCACCGCTCCGTATCCTACACGTGAACCATCACAGAAAATATGTAGTTGCAAGCTCTTTATCTCACCGAAATCTTTCGGTTTGAAACAACGTTCTGTCCTCACCTCTTCTAATTTAGGAAGATCGTTCAACCAACGGTACCATTGCTGACTTTCGTGTTCGTCGATCTCGTCATCCCATCCTCGTTGTTTACGACACAACTCTTGCAACAGTAGCTTCGCTTTCATTATATATGGAGTAATAAATCCTATCGGGTCGAAAAGTGAATATATTACGGACAACATTCCTCGTCTCGTAGGTAACTTCTGTTTAGCCAATGCCATAGTCTCCTCACGAACTTCCCATATAAAGTTGTCCGTCTCTACATTCCACTTCACTCCAAGAGCACATTCTGTAGGTAAATTATCGATCTCCAAGTTAACAACAGATTTTACTCTTTCACTCTCAGGAATTTCTTCTAAGACCTTTCGATCATTGCTAAGCCATTTCGTTAATCTAAAGCCTCCTCTCTTCAATAACTCTCGGAGTTGTTTTGACAGCTTCGTAGCTCTCTCTGGTGTATCTACAGATTTCATTAGATCGTCAACGTACATGTTTTGCTCTACCGTTTCTGCCACTTCTGGCTCGAACTCCCCACCAAAGGATGATGCGGTTTTCTTTACACAAAAATTAGCGACACTTGGCGAAGATGTAGCGCCAAAAACGTGTTTCACCATTCAATACTCTGTAGGGGTTTCTTTAAGGTCGTGATTTTCCCACCAGAGGAATCTAAATACATCACAATCTTTGGGTTCAACCAACACTTGATAGAACATCGATTCAATGTCGGCGACAATTGCAATTGGCTCTTGACGAAACCGAATTATGACTCCGACCAAAGAATTAGTTAAATCGGGTCCGGTTAACAAATGCTGGTTGAGGGATTCATCGTTGAACTTTGCTGCACAGTCAAATACTATTCTGGTCTTATCCGGCTTCAATCGATGAGTGACCGGGTGATGAGGGAGATACCAAACTCTTCCGTTGTCTTTGTCTAATTCTTCTTTAGGCACTTTCTGAGCATGTCCGTTGTCGATATAATCCTGCATGGCATTCGTATATTTCGTAAACAATAGACCTTTCACCTTTTAGGGCTTAGTGCCACAATGCATGCTGGTAGTAGGGTATGTGTTTGCTTCGAAGTGAAATGGCGACCGCGAGGTGTCCATTTTGCTTGGAAGATGAATTTACTGGTTTTAACGACGTTTTCTTTTGCGAGATGAAAACTTAATCATGCTTTTAGGACAGGGCACTCTCTGACTACATTTTGTAGAAACGGTGAGGAAATCGTACTTGCTGTTGTGCAGAAAAATGAATTTACAGCCGCCGAAGGGATGAGCGCTATTCGAAGAAAATATGCTTCGAATCTTGTGTTTCTTTTAGTCAAGAGGTGAGTAGCCGTATTGAATACCTGTGAGTAAAATATTTTGCCCTGCAGCTGTAGATCTGTAGTTTACCTGCCCTGATCGCTTATTAGTTGTATTTGTAAGCGTTTCTGCATCATCTTTTTGTTTGTTGAAATTGACACATTGCGATGAGAATTTTATCTGCTGCTCTTTAAAAACATGGCCTCTGTTTTGGCGCGAAAATGAACTGGCTTCTGCGCTAAAGTGTAGACATTTTTCAAAAACTGCATTCAGAAAGTACTGTCACTTGATATTACTGCTGTTTACTTTGGTTTTGCATTCCCTTTGCGTCTGTTTTGGTCCCTGTCTTCGCGTAACAAGTAGGTTGTAGGTTGTAAATATTAATAATAGCACTAAAATATATATATTTTTAAGAAAATACTAAGAATTGTCTTAGTCCGTATTGTCTTTATAGTCCGTGTCCGTATATCGATAAAGTAGTAAGTTCACAATAACTTTATTGTTGAACAAAATTTAAAATTTAGTTAGCTGTTTAAATTCAAAAATTAGTTAAGCATTTAAAGCCACTTTATAGAGTCTTAGACTTAGTAGTTTCACTCTAAACCTAGTCTAATATTTCTGGCTTAAATTTTTAGTTAATAGTTAATAAATTTATAAATATTTTTTAATATACTTTAAACATTTAATGGCAAAAAGGAAATAGTATAATTGTATATAAATTTTAAAATAAAATAAACTAAACTAAACTAAACTAGAGAGTATAAAATGGAAGACATACCTTGCTCGTCAAAGGATGCAGACCAAGCAACACTGTATGTTAATGCAGAAAAGAGATGGACAAAAGATTTGAGGTCACTGCCACCATTTACACATGAATTATTGCAAAGACATGTAGGAACTGGAACAAGTGATCATGACAACAATGCTCATAGACACAAGAAATTAGGCTATCGGCTGTTCAAGGATAGATATGTTAACAATGTAGAAGTAAAACCAAATGTTAAAATGGGTTGTGATGAAAAATTCCTAATTAAAGCAAATGTTCATGCCGCGATGAAGCAAAAAAGCTATGTTGTTTATGTTCATCTCAATCAAGCCACTGGTGAAGTCGTTCATGGTCATTGTTTGTGCAAGGCAGGAAAAGGAGGTTGCTGTAAGCATGTTGCTGCACTGTTGTTCCAGGTTATCGATTACATTCAGTTGGAACTGTCTGAGGTCCCAGATGATCTAACATGTACCCAACTTATACAACAGTGGCATGTTCCCAGAACAGATGAGTTAGACGAGCCAGTACTATATGAAGATATTACATTTGAGAAAGCTTCATACGAGAAAGATACAGGGGGCAGGAAGCATTCAACTGAGAAACGACAGATGATGGACTATAATCCTATACCTCACTTTGCTAGACAGACATCTCAGTGTAAAATAAAAGAGTTTGCCAATGAACTGGAACAAGAAGGAAGGGCAGAATATTTACAGCAAGTGTTAACATCAAATGATTGTCAACCATTTCCATTTGAAGAGGTTCATAACAGTCTTCCTTCAAAGAAAAGATCCACACAATTCAGGCAAAACACAGTTGAGATAAACAGTAGTAATGTTCGAGACCAAGTATTAGGGTGTTTGGGAAAATATGCAATAAACTTGTCCTATGTAGATGTTGAAAACATTGATTTTGTGAAAAATTTATGTACTACCAAGGAACACTTGTTAGAAATTGAAAGAAACACCAGGGGGCAATCTGCATGTAGCAGGTGGTATGATGAAAGGAGACGACGAATTACTGCATCAAATTTTGGTGCAATTTTAAAGAGAAGGAAATCTATCTACCCCAAATCAATCCTGAATACCCTGTTAGATAACAAAGCATCAAAATCGAAATGCCCAGCACCATGCAAATGGGGAAAGGATAACGAGGCAGAGGCGGTGAAACAGTATCTCACAGCAAAACAGAACTCGGGATGTGATGTGAATGTATGTTCATCATGTGGTTTAATTGTCAACCGTAGTTTTCCGTGGTTGGGTGCTAGTCCAGACTTTTTGATTCATGACATGCAGGAACAAGCATCACCTTTAGGCCTTGGTGAGGTTAAATGCCCCTTTTCAAAGAAAGATAACACCATTGTGGAAGCTTGTGAAGATCCCAATTTTTTCCTTTGTATCTTGAATGGTAAAGTTTCTTTAAAGAGAAAGCATGCATATTATTACCAGATACAGGGATCTGTCTGAGATACAGGGATCTCAGGCAACACTCCACTTACAGTGGGCTGACTTTGTCGTATATACAAAGAAAGACTTAAATGTAGAGCGAGTTTACTTTGACAATGATTTATGGGAAAAAACAATGGTGCCAGAACTGACAAGTTTTTACTTTGAGTTTCTATTACCAAAAATTAAGGAGTAGTTGAACTGTTGAAACAGTTATAATTGTTTAAAAGATTTTGATGATTTGGTATAATTAATATTTATTTTTCAACATGAATTTTATTTCAACCTTCTGGAATATAATTGACAGTACATAATAATATCAATATGCAAATGTGTTATGAATAAACTGTTACATAATGAAATTATGTATTAACCCATTGACTGGCAATGCGCCCTACTTTAATAATAGTATTTACTCTGCCTAATGCTAGACGATTTTACTCGTCAGTGGTAGAGTATTGCCAGTGAACGGGTTAACAAACCTATCTGCCAATGTCTCTTGTTAACCCATTGACTGGCAATGCGCCCTACTTTAGTATTTACTCTGCCTAACGCCAGACGATTTTACTTGTCAGTGGTAGAGTACTGCCAGTGAATGGGTTAAAGTGTTAATAAGTTATGTAACATGTAACATTCAACCAGTCATGCATATAAAAGTTGTGTGCAAGACTGTGGGTCTTGAATTCAATTAAAAAAGGCCTAACACTGGGCCAACACTCAATATTTAATTAGCTATATTAACACTAATAAAGTAATTATGGTTTATTATTCATTTATTAATGGAGGTAAAAATAGTGTTAGATATGAACACACTGTCCATATCTTGTCTACATCCTGTGCCATAGTTATTGGCAGCACTTGGTGTAAAATGCGGTAGTTTTTAATCCTAGAAATAGCTCTCTCTACATGGACCCGAACTGATGCTATCTTTCTTGTTGTAGTTTCCTCGCCAAGGGATAATTGATCTTTTCCATTTAAAAATGGAGGGATATTTAAAGATACCCCAGCAGGAAGTTCTCTCTCAATGTCAAAGCCACGGTCTGCCATAACCTGATCTCCTGCCTCAAGAAGACCTAAAATGCCACAATCTTTGTTATTTTTTATCACTTGCTCTACCAGCATACAATGGTGATACAAAACTTGGGTATCCATTTGGCGAGATACCAAGCAACCCTTTGGCTGTGTTATGGTTCTTGTAGGTAGAAAATGTTGCTGACTGACTCCGGCAGGAAGATGGCATCTCGATTAAAAGCTCAGTGCAGTCAATGATCACCCTCGTTTGTGGAAAACTTTGCTTAAAACAAGCTGGCATATGGTCATCGATGAACTTTCGGGTGGGCCAAATAGGAAGTGTACGGAGTTGCTTGTCAAGAAAGGTTATCCATGTTATCCAAATTCGTGAGCAATGCTGAAATGACATGCCATATCGGTGTGCCAAATCTTGCAAGAGGAAGCCACAGCGCATTCTAGCTAGCACCATAAATAATTCTTGCTCTGGAGATGTTGACCTTTGCCTCCCATGCTTCTTCTGGTTTGCCGAGCTTATAACACCTGTTGTAGATCCATAGTAGATAAGACTATTACATGCTGGTGAGAGGTAATTGAAGAACACTTTAAATGTAGCATAATCAGGGAATCCAGTATAAAACCTAAAGTCACTCTCACTACCAATAAATCTTTCCAATCTAAATAAATATTTTCCTACTGCTTTCACATCATCTTCATATTTCTTTTCCAGAGAATTGTATTTTGATTGTAGAGCTTCAAGTTTGGCAGCATCAGTATCTTCCACTGGGTCTTCTGTTGGCTCTTTGTCATATATTATTGTTCCAGGAACTGTGTTCACTTCCATGTTTGGTGTGGTAACCTCCATGTCCGATGTGGTAACCTCCAAAATAATCTGCTGTCTGTTTGGCTTCTTTCTTGGTGTGCAAGTGATTTTAGGAGCAAATATTGTGGGTACATTGGTTGTGTATGTTTTCTTTCCCCCAGAGAAGTGAACTGAACAAACTCTATAATGCGGGCTGATATTAAGAAGACCTTTTGTTTGCAGAAGTTTTCCCATTTCTTCTTCAGTGTAGAGTCTTTGGGTATCTTGTAAAATGACAGTTCCGGGTTTCTTAAGGTGTTATTGGTGCACTGGGGGACGCAGCAGTTTTTTCCTCCATATAACTGATTACCACGTTGTGTTCTCTTTTCTGCATTAACATACAGTGTTGCTTGGTCTGCATCCTTTGACGAGCAAGGTATGTCTTCCATTTTATACTCTCTAGTTTAGTTTAGTTTAGTTTATTTTATTTTAAAATTTATATACAATTATACTATTTCCTTTTTGCCATTAAATGTTTAAAGTATATTAAAAAATATTTATAAATTTATTAACTATTAACTAAAAATTTAAGCCAGAAATATTAGACTAGGTTTAGAGTGAAACTACTAAGTCTAAGACTCTATAAAGTGGCTTTAAATGCTTAACTAATTTTTGAATTTAAACAGCTAACTAAATTTTAAATTTTGTTCAACAATAAAGTTATTGTGAACTTACTACTTTATCGATATACGGACACGGACTATAAAGACAATACGGACTAAGACAATTCTTAGTATTTTCTTAAAAATATATATATTTTAGTGCTATTATTAATATTTACAACCTACAACCTACTTGTTACGCGAAGACAGGGACCAAAACAGACGCAAAGGGAATGCAAAACCAAAGTAAACAGCAGTAATATCAAGTGACAGTACTTTCTGAATGCAGTTTTTGAAAAATGTCTACACTTTAGCGCAGAAGCCAGTTCATTTTCGCGCCAAAACAGAGGCCATGTTTTTAAAGAGCAGCAGATAAAATTCTCATCGCAATGTGTCAATTTCAACAAACAAAAAGATGATGCAGAAACGCTTACAAATACAACTAATAAGCGATCAGGCAGGTAAACTACAGATCTACAGCTGCAGGGCAAAATATTTTACTCACAGGTATTCAATACGGCTACTCACCTCTTGACTAAAAGAAACACAAGATTCGAAGCATATTTTCTTCGAATAGCGCTCATCCCTTCGGCGGCTGTAAATTCATTTTTCTGCACAACAGCAAGTGCGATTTCCTCACCGTTTCTACAAAATGTAGTCAGGGAGTGCCCTGTCCTAAAAGCATGATTAAGTTTTCATCTCGCAAAAGAAAACGTCGTTAAAACCAGTAAATTCATCTTCCAAGCAAAATGGACACCTCGCGGTCGCCATTTCACTTCGAAGCAAACACATACCCTACTACCAGCATGCATTGTGGCCCTAAGCCCTAAAAGGTGAAAGGTCTATTCAGTGTCCTTCGCTAATCGATTATTCAAGGAACGAAGTCTTTTTTCCGCCATTATCTTGTTATTGGGAATATCCGGTGGGTCTCGACGCCGCGAATTTTTTTTCCGTAAGCAATCGAAAGCATCCCAAGCAAACGAAAGCATCCCGCCTGCATAATTAATACGTCATTGTTACGACCCGCGAACAGGCTTTCAATCCGCCATGATTTGTACTACAAATTTAAAGTTCTTATAAATATAAACAAACCCCAACCCCAATATTAACCCCTTTCCTAACCCTAACCAGTCTTAGAAAGTCAAAATTATCGATAGAAAAAACTTAAAAAACTTAACAAAAAAATTTAAGAAAAAGTGTTGGGCATGGGCTTGAACCTACAATACAGTATAGCCCCAGCTAACGCACGCCCTAACCCGCTACGCCACAGGCAAGCTCGCTAAAAAGAACGGCAAAAAATACTATCTATATTAACTTACTATTAATTCCTACCAGCCTGTTTGCGGGGCGTAACAATGACGTATTAATTATGCAGGCGGGATGCTTTCGTTTGCTTGGGATGCTTTCGATTGCTTACGGAAAAAAAATTCGCCTCGACGCCAAGGTAATGCAACTTGAAAATGGCCATCTACCAGCTTTACGCTCTCTTCCATTACACGCAATGCTCTCTCATCTTCTACTGAAGCCAACACTTTATTGCTCACTTTCGAATCCTTAAAATCTGTGTTCCACAACCGTTCTAACTGATGTGTTAAGACTTTATCATTCACCTCATTCCGATCTTTAACTTCGTCGTAGAGTTGACAGTTCGTCATTCCGACTTGAAACATTTCTTCTTCAACAAATTTCAAAGAATCACATTCTTTCTGACATCCTGTCTTGCTCGATTCTGCGAAGTTGTGATATAATGACACATGAGCTTGATCTTTCACTCGAGTGAAATTTACGGAGAAACCATCATCTTCTCTTTCATCATCAACAGGACCCATAACAGTCCATCCAAGACTGTAGCGAATCGCTATTGGCTCGTCCTCACCACCTTCTTTACATTCTAATGGAAGAAACAATCGAGGCTTTTCTTTCAAACCAATTAACAACATGATGTTTCCGTCTTCTAATTCAGGAATACACACGTCACGGAGATGTGGCCATTTGTTTATGTCTACTTGTTTCGGTACACAGCCTTTCGAAATTGGTATTTCTTTGACAGTTTTTACTTTCTGTAATTCTACCTCCGTTGATCCATCGAAAGACTTCACAACAATATCGACAAGTTGACTTTCCACTTCAACAGAACCATTAATTCCCGTTAACGTAAATTTCATATTTTCACCTTCTATATTTAATTTCTTAGCTAGCCTCTCATCGCATAAGTTACTTCCGATCCATTATCTAACAAAGCGTATGTTTCTATTTCTTGTGTACCTTTGATTCCTCGGACTCGAACTGGAACTGCTCCTAAACATATTCTGCTTCCTCCAGCATGGGCTGCCGCGACTGAACTGCTTGGATTAATTTGTCTTTCAGGAGTTTCTGGCTGATCACCGGCCCCAGTTTGGGTTTGTGATGACTTCGTTGCCTTTACTTGCTGCTTCAAAATGGAATCCTTTTCATTATTGGGTCGATGCATTAGGGTGTGGTGTGGTTCACCACATCCAACTTCCTGACATTTGAAATGTGTTTTGGGACAAGTTCTTGCAATATGTCCTTTCTCTAAACACTTGTTACAAAGTCCATTTTGCAGGACGATTTTGCGTTTCACTTTATATTCAGCCTTCTTAAAGCGATCACAATTCCATATTCGATGCTGACCAAGCAAACTTCACAAACTGATTTCCAATTGGATGGAATCTGGCGCTTTGAGTGTTCTATTCCACTTGCTGCAAATGACGTGTATTTCAAGTCTGATTTCCCAATATTTCCTGCTGATTCTTTACCACTCGATCTCGGTTTTGAGTAAGTAATACTCATGTCCCTTCCAAATTCATTATTCACCAGCTTTGCTCGCTCCTTGACAAATTTGAGGAAATGTTCAAACCGTGGCCTTTGTCCTGATTCGAAAAGGTTTCCTGCGAATTCTGTCCATCTGGCTCTGAGATACATCGGAAGTTTCTTCACAAGTTCTCTTAAGACATGCATATGATCTAAATCAGCTACATAGGCAGATCCCATACCAGTCAAAGTTCTTTGTGCTGTTTCCAAATGTCTCGCAAACTGTAACAATGAGGGACCATCTCCATTCTTCAAATTCAGCAAATTCATCAACTTCTTTATGTGTGCTTCCGCTATTACATGTGGCTTTCCAAAGTTTTCATATAGTGTCTCTTTCGCAACTCTATAACCATCTCTGTTGGATAAGCTTACGCAGCTTTCGATTGCCTCTCTTGCCTTTCCTGAACAATGCTGTATCAACAACTGCAGCTTTCTTGATTCATCTGGATTATCTCGTTCTAAAAAGTTCTCGAAATTATGTATGAATGCACCATACTTCATTGGATCGCCATCGAAACGAAAATACTCCAGTTTAGGTGTGTTGGCAATTTGTCTCAAAGCTTGCACCATATCTACATTAACACTTGGGCTTGGTGTTGCTGGCGTCGGGTTATAAGCCATTGGTTGTTGCCATAGTGTTGAATAGGGGTTGCGTATTCTGGAGTGCGGCAAAACATTTCTAACGCTGTGGTAGAACCCAAGGTTGAAGGAACATATCTAACATGTGGTTCAACGAATGGCACATTCAGGTCTTCTAACACTCGAGGTATTGTAGATGAACGGAAATTTGGGAGGGGTTCCGGGACAGACGGTTGCTGTAGAAACGGAATTGAACGGTATATGTCAGAGGCTATACTAGCTGTTTGCGTCTGACCAGGTGAAACCTCTCTGTTTGGTAGTACACTAGTTGATGGTAAATCATTTTTAGAAAGATTGTTTCTGTCAGACAAACCACTAACAAATTCTTTATGGTAATTGTTAGATCTAGGGTTAGAGGCTGAAAGCACTGCTTCATGTTGATTCCTTCCAGTGACATATTCTGGGAACTGTTCATTCGCTCTTACAGGTGCATGATGAACAGGTATATCATCTCTTGGCAAGACAGACGTTAATAATTGTTCTTGACGGATATCTCCCTTAGAACTACCCTCTTTCTCTTCCTCAGCTTGTTGGTATATTTCTAAGGAAACAGTTGCACGATTGACTTCCATCTCGGCTTCTGCTAGCTCTTTCTTTCGTTTTAGTTCTTGTTCCATTTCCTCGAATCCTTGACGTATTTTCAATTGTTCTAGATTCAATTGCGCAAGTGCAATTTCTTCTTTTTTCTTTGATATTATCAACAAATTTGAACTTGATTTTGATACTTGACTACCTTTGGACTTTGATCTTGACCCCTTACTTCCGGGTTTGGATTCACTGGGCCGTGCCATTTCAACCATATCACGCCACTCGTTTACCATGGAATCAAGTTTCAACTTTCTCTTTCTCTGTTCTTCATAACTAGCACTAGCAAATTGTCTATCATTTTCCCTCTCCAATAAAGCGAAATATTTTTCATGCGCATCTACAAATTTATACCACGCTTCACGAAAAGCTTCGTACTTTGAGGATATATCGCCCACGTTCCCTTTCTCGTTTGTAATTAATTCATGAATCTCATTATATACCCTTGTCAACAATCCGATATGCCCCGAACGGCTTTTTGAAAGTTGGCGTGTTCGTTCTTCGATATAACCTTCGTAATAAAATTTCCTACTTGGCTCTCTTGCTCTCGACTTCGCACCTTCATCTTGTAAATATTCTTCAGGAAACGTTTCTTGTAGCTTTTCTTCAAGTTTACTTCTTGAAGATGAATTTGAATTACTCGACATAATATTTATATTCAGTGCCACGTTGCACTTCGACAACAATTTAATAAACAATCGCTTCTAAGTTCGATAGAGTCGAAAACTGTATCGGACATCCTCCGATTTTTTCAAACCATTATTCCTTTTAAATATAGCCAAAACTCACGTCTCAAACAAACGAGGTTTTCTATTAATAAACATAAAAAATACATTACACTTTACAATATAGCTTACAAATAGATTAACAAATACTTAAACGGACACATATATATACATACCGACTATATCGTCTCTTAGTCTTTCGATTCAACTCTTTCTACTCAACACAGTTACTACCGCACAATTAGTATGAACGTTATCTCCAAGTCTTCCATAAGGTTCACGGCACTGTTCTCGGTAAGAAACACAAACCAACATATGTTTGCTATACAGACTACATTGTGTATACACACGCATAATTAACATAAATTTAAAGTCTTTATTGGTAGCTACATATGTATCGATAATTCTGTAACATGTGCATCGAATTTGATTGTTTAGGTTATGTGGCTTCTAATTTGCTGTTTAGTTATCGTAATTTACGTATATATTGACCGGATGTTTGAGTCACTGCTTGAGAAAAGTCAATAAAAATATCGACAACATTTTGCAATGAAAGCAAACATTCACAATTAAAATAATTTATATTTTCCTATAGTCAATCAGGCAAACCTATAAGTGATGTTGAAAGACTAAAAAAGTTATCGCATAACTAATAGCGTAGATATTATCTCGTATAATAATCAAGTATAAAATCAACTTCTTGATGTTAGGAAATGTACATCTAATTGATCTTGTTAGCCTGCGATCAGACTCAACCCAGTCTGACAGCAGTCTACGAGCCTGGTACATCCCGTAGGCCCCAACTTTATAAACTGAATACTAAAAGCGAACGAACACATATATAGACAATGGCGACCTGGCAAACTTAGGTTAATACAACTATAAAGCTACGGCGATAATTAACACAACTCCTTAACACAAACGAGACACAGACTAAACTACAACCGACAATGTAAAGAATCACCTAAGTCTGTTGATTTTCAGATTTAACTTCTAGTTAACCGACCAGAGCTACAGCGAAATTCTGCTGCAAGGGAGGGCAGCAGGATGGACGGTTCTCCGAGCCGTGAGTGAATCATTAAATTCTTGTCACACTTCTTGATCGAAGGTGGTAAAGTGGGGGGGGTACGTTTCAGGAAACTTAAAACAGCCGCTTCACGTTTCATATTTAAAAAATAAGCCACTTCACGAAAATTTAAAGAACTATTTTTAACTGTGTAATTTTTATATTCTAAATTGAGTGTTTAATGCATCTATTAACGCTTAACCGTATTTCTACATTTTCAAAACGAATTTCACAAAAAAAATTAACACGTAAACATTTTTCTAAAAAGTAAAAAAAATTAACACGTAAACATTTTTCTAAAAAGTAATATCAAGTAAAAATCAAGAAATTACATGAAGTAAGATTGTTATATCCTAAACATTGGTCGGTTTGACGTTCTCACGCTTGGTCCAGTCTTTGTTTTTCCTGCCTTAAATAGATTTTTGTTCCACGAACAAAAATTACCGGCAATCGCGGCTCACGGCTTGGGATGTAAATCACGTTTCACGACACAAAAATCCGTCATTTCACGGGAACAAATATTGGCAATTCACGGCTCACGAAAATACCCTTTACCACCCTCTTTACCCTGCGGTCAATACACAGAAAGAGCGGAATAAACCACTGGTTCAAACCACTGATTCAAACCCATTTGGGACTTGGAATTAACCGTTTGTATAACCAAAACAAATTCCTAACTATCAAACTGCAAACAAAACAAAACAACAACAAAAAAGTTAGGATTTTATACATATATACTAGGAGTTACTATCGCAAGGAAAGTGCTGACTTGATGCCCAAACTGCATGCAAAATTCCTCGACCAATTAGTAATATTGAACGTATTTATATTGCTAATGGCACACTGTATGTATAGATTTATTTTCTTGTCCAAACGATGAGATTACAACACTGTGATTACAACACTGTAATTGTAAATAATAATATATAAGAAGTACACAAGTGGTTTTCAAAGCCACATATCAGAGTGTTCAGACTATTGTCAATGGAATTCTTGGTACCAACATTATTGTTCCTGTTATTAGAAATCATTCTTTACTTCAAAGCTGTCAATTGCATCTTGCAGCTGTCAATTGCATCTTGGAAGAGTAGAGACAATGTCTTTTAATATCTTTGTGGTACAATAATAGTTTGCATGTTGTCTGTGTTCATAAGATATTGATACTGCACTTGCCATGTGCTAAACAAACATGTCACAACAGTCTTTGTTTACACTCTGTAGATATTTCATTTCATATTTATTTAGCATTTAGCTTCCATCAGTGTTCATCTGTACTGTCCAGTGAATTGTCAAAATACATGATTATACAGCAAACCAACATAATAATATATCTCTCCAAAACAACTGTGAGCAGGGATCCACATGACATATGTTGGAAATATTTAATTCTTTATATCGCAGATTCCATCCCATTACAGATGATGTAATATATCCATATTATTTTGTAAGTTTGTAACAACCATTTTTTTCAAGTAAATATACCATAATTTATCAACCAAATTTGGTTTTCATTTTATGCCTCAACAGGCAGTCAATGTTACTTTGTGCCACAACTGGCTCTGCCACAATGGGCAGATCAATAATATTTTGTGCCTCAACAGGCTCCACCACAATGGGCAGATCAGTTCTATTTTGTGCCTCAACAGGCTCTATCACAATGAGCTATTCCATTTAAAATCCGTAACCCCCCCGCCCCTATCGAGGACAGGGTTTTTTCTATAAACCTGACGAATTCCTGACTTTCAACAGCCCACCTGAGGAATTTTGTATTTACAACACCTACCCCTGAAGAATTCCTGTCTTATAGCTATTACCCCCTGAAGAATGCATTTTTTTTACTCAACCCCTGAAGAATTCCAAGCCTAAATAGTCACACCCCTGAAGAATTCCAAGGCAAAATGGCCCTTACCCCTGAAGAATTCCAGGGTCCTCAATGGGGGGGGGGGGGGATACGGTAACCAATGGTAGGTCAATGTTTCTTTCTGCCACAATGGGCGGATCAATATTTTGTGCCTCAATGGTGATTCATTGATATTTTGTGCTACGATCACAGGTACGGGCTCTATGACTACAGCTAGATCACTATTTGTCACTGTCATAGGTGGGGTTGTTTTTGCCTGCACAGGCGATATATTAACTGTGTCGATCACAGACCGACATATGACATATCTTGTAAGAAAGCATGTTTGAGCCAGTTGAGGCACAAAATATTATTGATCTGCCCATTCTGGCAGGGCCAGTTATGGCACAAAGTAACATTCATCCGCCTGTTGAGGCAGAAAATGAAAACCAAATTGGGTTGATAAATTATGGTATATTTACTTGAAAAAAATGGCTGTGACAAACTTACAAAAAATATGGATATATTACATCATCTGTAATGGCCCAATGGGATGGAATTGTCATCGTACATGAATTACTTAACCTCCACGGGTAGATTCATATTATTTGTCATCGTACATGAATAATAAACACTAACTATTGTTGGTATAAAGTTATCTATAGACAAATATTCTACACCAGGGTCTAGGACTAATAAGCCATTACTCAGAGCTTTTAAATACATTTTGTCTCCTTGTATTAAGACATTATTAAATGTAGTCTAGGACCTGTATAGGAGTTTGTATGCGTTTCATTTACCACAGGCAATCTCAACTGTTTTAGGGTAAAATGACCATGGCGGTCAACATGGCATATGTGCCAAAACCTGAATCCGGGACGAAAGTCCTGAAAATGACCCCGCCCTGAAACGGCAGTGCCGACATAGCTCTAACTTCCGAAAAGCAGAAGCGACAGCCTTTCTGAAGTGCTTATAGTGTTTAGAAGGTTGCTTTTAGGGGTAGTTATTGGAAGGAAAAATTTGTCTAAGTATAATATGTTACAAGAAAATGACCATGCACCAGTTATATATGTTACAAGTATAATACTTTTCTTATAAAAGTAAGTATAATAGTAATCTAAGTATAATATGTTACAAGAAAATGACCATGCACCCAGGTCAACTGCTAATTATCCATGAAATAACTAATATACCTGGCAGAGATTAAATTTTCTTATTTCCTAACAATTTTTATCATGGGATGAAAAACTATGCTTAATTTAATATAATTATTGTAGATTTCATAAGGATTGACATTGTTTTGTTTAAATATAATACATTTTATTTCACTTACCCCCCACCAAAACACGATTTCAGCCATATTTTGCCGTCTTGTTTGCTTTTTATCGCCGAGTCTCGCAAGTATCATCCAATTGTTGTACTTTTACATAATGATAGATGGCTAAAGAGGATTTCAACCAAGTTTCGTCAAGTTTTGAAGCAGTGCAGTGTATTTTATCTTCGATATTGTGTCCTTCGATATTTCGTCAAATAGCGGCCATTGCAATGCCTCGCCGTTTCTCTTCCCGATAAATGCCACTTCTTCGTCTTCATATGTATTTAGATTACAGTATCGAAGATAAAATACACTGCACTGCTTCAAAACTTGACGAAACTTGGTTGAAATCCTCTTTAGCCATCTATCATTATGTAAAAGTACAACAATTGGATGATACTTGCGAGACTCGGCGATAAAAAGCAAACAAGACGGCAAAATATGGCTGAAATCGTGTTTTGGTGGGGGGTAAGTGAAATAAAATGTATTATATTTAAACAAAACAATGTCAATCCTTATGAAATCTACAATAATTATATTAAATTAAGCATAGTTTTTCATCCCATGATAAAAATTGTTAGGAAATAAGAAAATTTAATCTCTGCCAGGTATATTAGTTATTTCATGGATAATTAGCAGTTGACCTGGGGTGGTGCATGGTCATTTTCTTGTAACATATTATACTTAGACAAATTTTTCCTTCCAATAACTACCCCTAAAAGCAACCTTCTAAACACTATAAGCACTTCAGAAAGGCTGTCGCTTCTGCTTTTCGGAAGTTAGAGCTATGTCGGCACTGCCGTTTCAGGGCGGGGTCATTTTCAGGACTTTCGTCCCGGATTCAGGTTTTGGCACATATACCATGTTGACCGCCATGGTCATTTTACCCTAAAACAGTTGAGATTGCCTGTGGTAAATGAAACGCATACAAACTCCTATACAGGTCCTAGACTAATGTTGTTTTAGACCACGCGGACAATGGAATATTTCGTGCTGAAAGAAGCGCCGATAAACTCATAAAAGCACGTTGTTTTCCTCTAGAATGAACACTAAACAGTTCATCACCTTGATGAATATCGGCAGAAAGAAATAAAGCCATACTTACCTGTGTTTCTTCGGGAAATGTTTGTAGAATTGGCAGAATAAAAAGCTTGTAAAATCTTGAGAGTTGTTGACTTGCAGATCACATGGAACAAAACATGCGCGCGCAATACAATATTTTCTCTCCTCTGATCCCCCCATTTTAAAAATTCTCCTTGAGCCACAGGGAGCCCACCCTTGGTCTTGCTGGAGTATGGAATGCCAGGACTGTCTTAAGTGGTCATTTGTCATTACATCTTGTTAATTTGTTGTTATTTGGGGTGCATTGCACCTTATATGCGGTCCATTCTTTATTACATGTGGTACTTTATTCATTACATGCTGTCCATCCGTAATTAGATGCGGTCCATCCGTAGTTATATGCCGTCTGTCCGTTATTATATGCGGTGCTTTATTCATTATATGCGGTGCTTTATTCATTATATGCGGTGCTATATTCATTATATGCGGTGCTTCATTTGTTATGTGCTTACTTCGTTATGTGCTAACTTCGTTATGTGCTTACTTCGTTATGTGCTAACTTCGTTATGTGCTTACTTCGTTATGCGGCAACTTCGTTATGTGCTTACTTCGTTATGTGCTTACTTCGTTATGTGCTTACTTCGTTATGTGCTAACTTCGTTATGTGCTTACTTCGTTATGCGGCAACTTCGTTATGTGCTTACTTCGTTATGCGGCAACTTCGTTATGTGGTTAGAATATCATAAATAACATGACGTACTGCAGCATAGACAGTGGGCTCAGAAAAACAGTTGAAAGAAAATGGCGTCTATATAATTATAGAACTAGTAATTTCTAATAGAAAGATAATTGCTGCGAGGGGTCAGATCAGTCCTGATTAAATTTAAAACCCTTGAAATATTACCAGTAGATATTTGTAGATTACATAAGATCTTTATTTATTATTAACTACCAAACCCTATTATTAAGAACCAAACCCAACAGAATTATTAACTACGAAACCGAACTATTCACCACCAAACACAACTATTTATTGGACAGTTTGTTGACCTGATAAATTGTTCGTGAACGTTTAGAAAGAGATACCTTTGTAATAACATAAATTAAACCAACCATATTTGTTTATTTGATGTATTGTAATATATCGATTATTGTTCATTGTTGAACAGTAAGTACTTTGAACTGAACAGTATCATAGGCAATAGTTAACTGTTTGCCACCTTTATCGTTAGGAGCTAATGTTTATATAGCCGCATGGCTATAAGACTTTGCAGGTTCATATCTTCGGTTCAGTGCATGCTATGTAGATGACAATACCACCGTTCGATTCAGCGTTTTACGATCTCTTTAGCCAAGTAAATTGTGTTTGTTTACAACGCTATGCGGCCGCTTTATCCCCATTCAAACACCTCTGAACTTTGCATTGTTTACAAATTAACAATAATACAAACTAATTAAATATTCATTTCGCTTTCCTACCTTTGGTTTACACACTACATACTCGTAAATACCACCATTCGACGGGGATTTCCAATCCCTTTAGTTTGATACCATGTTTATAATCATAGGACATAATCTAGCCCTTTTACGGCAATATATTGTGTATTTGTCGCGACTTGAAAAGGACGTGCGAACATTGCGAACACGTGCAGGTTAAAAAAACTCTGAAAATCATTGTCGCTGTCCAATACATCGCAGGCTCAGAGGATCATCTCGAATGAAAAATACCAAATCGACTATATCCACGATTAGTAAGCTGCTCGCTTCGCTCGCAGCAATTAAAAAGAATATAGGAATATTTCTGCTTTAATATATCTACAATTAAGGACTGCTTTATATGCATGCGCCAACATGGATAAAGTACTCGAAGCAGCAGGCCTTCTGACTTTACTTGAGCGGTTTAAAGAAGAAAGGATCGATCCAGAACTAGTTTTAACGATGACAGATGCGGAGTTAACCCGACTTGGCGTGACAACGATAGGGGATCGTATTCGTCTTCGCACAGTCTGTAGAGACTCGAACAGATCCAATCCAGCAGAAACCACGGCGTCGACGTCAGCATCAACAACATCACAGGCGACATCGTCACGTTCTACCAGTGTCCCATCCGCTGCTTCAGTCGCAGCCGAACGTGCGAGATTGTTCAATCCTCGCCATGCTAGAGGAACAGCGATATCTAGAAAGAGAAAAGCATCGGAACCAGCTGGGAGAACATGGACTGCGAAGATATTTTGCTTGGCAGACCGCCATCAAACTACCCTACCCACTGCGAGCGCAAGACAATTCCTTTACAATGCAGGATTAGGACTGAAAAAAATAAAAAAGACAGCTGACAATGATCAAGTGTCAGTGGTCTATCAAGCATATAAAAGCAAACACTGGTGGTCAGTCAAAGATATATGTTCGACCGATACAGCGTAGCCTTTCGACCAAGCCTGTTAAAGCTGAAACTGTTGTGAATGTAAAGCAAATGTGCGAGGGATGCAACAAAGAGTTTCCAATGTTTGAATTACGGGATCATTTGTACACATGCACTGCTGGAATTGATAGCTCAACTGACTCCGATACAGGAGATGCAGATTCCCATGACAATGGAAATACTGTGTTATTGCAAAGGCAAGATCAAAACCCAAGTGGTAACAACACCAACGTTGTCACCAACGATGAGCTGCAGATCAACGAGACAGCTGGTGAACCACCTGTAACATCTGTTCCTGAAACTGATGTCAATCCACCTCAGGTAGATTTGACAGAGACTGATGATGTGACAGTTGTTGACCAGGTTGACCTTGAGCCTGGAGCAGCAACTGAGATTACTAATCAATTGCCAGAAGCTGAAGACATCAACAGCATTGTGAATGGTATTGTACGTCATTGCCAAGAAAATCAAATTTACAGTACTAAAGAGGTTTGTTTGATGCAATATAAAGTCGTACAAGGGAGAAGTCTGGAAATTGAAAATGAGGATGTGTGTCCAGAAGGAGAAACCAATTACATCTCGGTTGATCGTCTTAACATTTTGGAGACTGGAATGGAAGAAATTGCTGGATTAGAAAACCTGTTTTTCACTTTAGAGGTTCAATTTTATGGGGAGGTAATTATTTGTTTTCTTTGGCAAGTTCTATTCCAAGGCCTTTTTATATAGTAAACATTAGGGTGGGGGGGCTGGCAAACCCCATATTACTGTTGAGAAATTTTCCTTTGCAAATTAAGTGTAACTAATCAAGGGAATAAGAAAAAGTGTGGGGTGCAATTGCCCCCCCTTGCTCATCCTCACCCTGCTCCCTTGCCCCTGAATAAAAGTTTTTAGTATTCACTTTCGTGATGGTTTTATTATGAATATTACTCTGTGCCTCAGGCTCGGTGATTATCATGAATAAAAACCTCGACTTCGTCTCGGTTTTTATTCACCGATAATCACCTCGCCTTCGGCGAATAATTGTTACTTAGTGCTAGAAGTTTTCAGTTTTAAATGACCAGTTCATTGCATGTATTTTTATTAATTTATAGGTAGCACAGGATTACGGAGGTCCGCGGAAAGAATTCTTCCGTCTAATGTTATTAGAGATCAAAGAGAAGTACTTTGACAAAGGCTTGCGTCATCTTTTAGCAGATGAATATATCTGTGTTGGAACAATAATGGGTACGTTCACTCATAGCCCTAGTGTATTGGTGCTCCTTGACTTGTTTTCACCTTCTCATAACCCATTTATCCCATTTAATGGACTTGGAGTACAGGCTTCATCAGCTAGATTAAAAAATTCATGTGTGTTTCCGGTTTGGCATGCGAAAAGTCAGACTCTAAACTTTTTATTAATATATTTATCAGGTTCAGAAGCTATTCTAATGAAGAAAATTATTTCATTTTTTTTGGTTAGTTAGGAGAAATATCAACAACTGTTTAGACTGTTTTGTTCCAAAATACATATTAACTGGAAAGCTTGAAATCTATGTTTATACTTTTACTAGAGAATATAGCCTGAAAGCTTGAGGGTATTCTCGGGTGAATGTGGACACACTGCTGCTAACCCCCCCCCCCCCTTGAAATTCCAATGTGCATTGCCAGTCAGTGATCTGACACTGTACTGTAGTTGCTACTTTCAATTATCATTCATACTCTTTTAGGTCTCAGTATACTACAAAATGGCAAACTGCCTCAGTTTTTAACAGATGACTTATTAACTGAAATGTTTGAGTCAGATGTGAAAGCTAATGCCTTACAACATTTGATTAAGGGACTGGAAAAACTTGGCATATTCCAGGTAGAATACTATAAATAATCTTTTATTATATTTTAAGATATGAGCAACAAAAGTTTTCTTTGTCTTAATTTATATTATTGAAAAGTTAATTAACCCATTGAGCCTCAATGCGCCCCAGTGCACCCTACTTATTTTTTTTACTTGTCTAATGCCAGACGATTTTACTCGTCAGTGGGGAAGCTCTGCAGCTTAATGGGTTAAAAATGGTTTATAATTTCCCTTTACAGTTTCCTTAAAACTTGTTTAGTTCTTGAGATATTTTGATCAAAAGTAGCAAGCTGTCCGCCATCTTGGATAATTAAGGCGCTGTTACACTATGCAACTTGTGTCGCAATTTTGTTGCGACGACAAATTGCAGAGTGTAACATGCCTTGCAATCATAAAGTTCCGCAATATTTTTGTTGCGTGAAGCGTTGCACGAAGTAGAAGCAGGTTCTACTTTTCGCGTTACGATTGCGGCAATGTTGCAACGTATTTCTAGAGGATTGCACAGTGTAACATCCCTCTTGCAACTGGTCTCGCAATGTTTATACACTAAATGGCTTCCTATTGGCTTTTGGCTGTCAATTCGGTGCCAAAAATTAGCACTCGTGGTTTTTAGTAATAATCATTGCAAGTTGCGTGGAGCATATTTCTTGGTGTAACATCTCGTCATCTCTTGCAATGCAATGCCAAAATGTTTTTCTTAACATTGCGAGACAAGTTGTGAGACAAATTGCATAGTGTAACAGCGCCTTTACGGATATGCGAAAATGTCACAAGCTGGTTCACACAATATTTTTAACTTCCAAAATACACATCAGTACTGACTACTGGTAGAAACTTCAACATTTATTATTATTATGATTTTTAGCTATGTCAGCAAATTCCATCATTACGAGAGATTTTTAAGCCAAATCCATTGTCCATTCTTACATTACGAAAGATCCATACGTTACTGGTGCCACAATTTAGTCCAAATGGATCAAATAAGAGAAGATATGAAGCTTCAGTTTGTTTGTGCAAATATATGCGAGAGGTTGCTGGTAAGTTTTGGTAGATTACCAGTACTATAATTGTTTGATTAGGATTTAATTTCTATTGCAAAATAGATGTTGAAAAATAAGTTAAAACCATTAAACAGCATAGCAGAAGGAAAAGAAGGTCATAAGATTAACATCGCCCCCATTTACAGTAAATCCAAACTTAATCCCTTTAACAAGTTAAGACCCCAAGCTTTAAACGATGACACTTTTTTTAGATTGTATACCTGCTGCCGCCCAGCAAGCACAACCTGCCCGGCTAACATGACCCGCTCCCTAGTAATTTCCAGCAATCACCCTAAGTATTATATATAAAATGATAAAAAAATTATAAATAAAAAATTCCAGGGCCTGCTACAATTGGACAACCAATACAAGGTTTGTCAGATAATGGTGTACTTTTTTGTTTACATATATAGCCGGGAGAAGAGGTGACGTAACGTTACGTTGGATTCTCCAGTTTGCAACATCATGCGATGAAGAGCCTTTGCTAGGATTCAAAATAGCTCCATCAATTCGCTTTGCAGAAGTGATGACATCGTTCTTGCCCACAGCCAATACTTGCATCAATAGTATGACATTACCGTATGCTTCCCACACATCTAAGCAATTACCAGCTGAGGATGTTTTATTTGGCCTTTATGATGAGGCATTTTTTACCAACCACTTTGTAGGCCGTAGGATGAGCATCCAAAAGATGCTTAGAAAACGGATTCCGTTGCACCCCTCGTGGAACTACATAATTTTCACATGAATCAATAGATAAAAACTTACTTTATCAGAATCCGTTGCTCCCCAAGCAAAACAGGTGCACAATTGGGAAAAAAATCTCTCCAAAGTTTGCTATTTTCGCGCTTCGAAATATTCGAACCGCCATTGTTTTGGTAGCAAATACGCATGCGCAGTCAGCAAAACTCGCACTGCGCACGCGCACAAACACACACATGCTTCGAAGTGGAAACACGCTTAGTTATGCAAAACAATCATGGCTGAAGATATTTATAAAACTCGAATATCCTCATGTTTTATGCATTTTTATGGCGTTACGGAGCAACTTTGCAAAGTTACACGCCAAAGGCTTAAGAGATTTCTTGAGTGTAGGTCTAAATAGGCCAAACTTAAATGTCAACAAGCTGAAATAGCTAAGAAATCGTACGAGAACATCGATGACGGATCAGGTGTCAATTCATAGAATGGTACAATCATGAATTGCTCGAAGAGATTTTGTGATGAAGAGAAGATCCGTAGACAACAGAGAAAAGAAGAAAAAGGAGAAGGAACTAGCTCTAAAACTGTAACTTCTACCGAAGAACCACATGTGGAAGTGGAGCCAAATAGCCAATAGAACCAAGGCGAAAAAGTACACGTCAATCGACTCAATCAGTCGTAGAACCTAATAAGACCCTGCCTAAAAGAAACGAGCATGTACTCCCAGAGATATGTATTATTTGTGGAAGAGACGCCTCTTGGTTCTCACTAGACAAGGTATGGTCATTTTGACAGGTATATACTAGCGCAATTTGCACAACATTCTCGGGTTTGGTTTTAAAATATCTTGAATTGTGATCAATTAAGTTTATTTAGGGTAAAGTAGTTTCTAATGCTACAAACATCCAACCTTGTTATTAGCAGATATTTAGTTTAATAATTTTGTTTTACACCAGGTAACTAAGAAGAGAAGAAGAACCCCACTCATGTTGGCAGAAACAATTGATGCTGGTCTTCTACGTACAGCTGCCGAGAGAAAGAATGATGAACGGATACTTGTGCAAATCCAGGGGAAAGACTGTGTGCGCTATCACAAAGTTTGCTACTGCAATTATACAAAATTTCTCACCAGAGAGACGAAGAAGCAATCGGAGACTGAAAGATCTACATTAGTGTACGAGAAGTCTTATGATGTCTTCTGTAATGCATCAGTCAAATCCAAGCGTGCCCATCCCCCGGGCCACCGTGGGGGCATTTGACACTTTGGCTCCTCCCTGGGGTGGGGGATTTGAAAGCTAATGTTAGCCCGGGGTAGGGCATTAGAACATTTTCTATTTTGAACCTAGTAAAACCATTTGGCCAAATAGAAAGACGTTTGGCTTTGTGGTGCCAGTGTAGGTAAGTTTCGAACCGGGGGCCCTTTGTCTGGAAGCGTAGGCCCTTTGTCTGGAGCGGACGAAGGGTCTCCCGCTCGAAACGTTGTAGTTCTCGTTGCTCAAAGCTTAGACTTAATTTGGCTGCAATGTTCCACATTATTTTGCTCCTAACAAAGCATGGTTTGTTCATACGGACACAATGCCAATTTGATATAGCTTTTTAACATACAGTACATGTGTAAAAAATTATTAATATTTGCTATGTAGTTGTTTTGCCTTGTACCAACATTAACGTGCTTATATTTTGTAATATCTGCTTTCAAAAGTGGAATAAGGTTCCCCGGGGTGGGGAATTTGCCACTGACTTGTGGCCCCACCATGGGGCATTTTCACTTGTTTGTGACCCCACCGGGGGGCATTAGCACCATTTTTACAAAATTTGACAAATTCCCGAGGGGGGATGGGCACGCTTGGATTTGACTGATGCGTAAGAAAGTAATCGAGACGGAGGTCATCGGAAATAAGAAAATAAAGTATATGAAAGATTTGCTGGAGAAATTTGTTATCATTGCTAAGGACACTGAGAATGTGGATGCATCTAAATATAGAGCTTTTAAACTCAAGCAACGACTGATGAAAAGTTATCCCCAACTTGTGTTCT
The DNA here is from genome assembly GCA_016169945.1 of Trachythela sp. YZ-2020. Taxonomy (NCBI): domain Eukaryota; kingdom Metazoa; phylum Cnidaria; class Anthozoa; order Malacalcyonacea; family Clavulariidae; genus Trachythela; species Trachythela sp. YZ-2020. The sequence continues at coordinate 399,520 of JADLSH010000120.1, read as the reverse complement.
GTGTGCCGAAAATGAGAAATGTTTGTGAGATTGTATAATTATGTGGAAAATTTGGATTCTTCTGAATTGGTTGAGGAACATATGTCAAATAAATCTGAAAACAACAATGAAGAGAGCTGTACCATTGATGATGATGATCTGAATTCCAACACAGAAACTGAGGGAAATTCTAAATCGTTCCTTGCTATTCTAGATAGTGGCTAAATACCAACTTATGTCACAATATAATATATGTAATAGTTCAAATACGAGAAGTAGAACTTTACCAGACAAAAGCCAGGACAGCTTATTGTAGAATACATGCAATCTCGTTTTGAGTGTAGGCCCTTGGCCAGGATCCAATAAGTGGGATTTTATTGCACTGATGAAAATCTGGGCTCAAGGATGAAAACATTTCTTTCAATTATAGATAGTTATGATTTTATATTTCCTCCCAATTGATCTTTTTTTATGATGAATTTCGAGTTGGTGCCCGGGACATGTTTCTTTCAATTAGAGGTTTTCCTAGGAGTTTATATAAATATCCCTTAAAGCCCGGGACCAACTGGGAAACATTGTTGCGCAAAGATATTTGTCATATTATTTGTCTTACCAATGTTTCGGTTTGTCATATTGTCCTACCAGCGTCGGCAAACGGAGAAAGGATGTTTCATCAAATGTTTCTGAATTTGGTAGGAAATATTTTTGCTTTCTGGGAAGCAAATTTTGTTTCTGCAATAAAAGCCAAATGTTTCCAGATGTGGGAGACAGGGAAACATTTGAGCAAATATTGAAAATCACGAATATTTCCGCGACAATGTTTCTTACGTTTGGCCAAGACTTTAGTTTAGTGAAATATTTAATTTGTTCCTTGATCGTGTGAATTGTATGTATATTTATATATTCTCTGTCCTGTTTGATACAGGTGGGTTTTTTACCTCACACAAATTTGTATTGAATTAGGATGTTGATAAGTAGAATTACAAGTTAAAACGGTATTTTGAAACAACAGCCAATGAATTGAAGTGATTTAGCATATGAGCAAGCAAAATGTACACAGTGTTTTAAACAATATTTAATGTGTGTGTATTTATTCGTTAATATTACAAGGTTTTATCTCTATTCCGTGATTCTATTTTGTTGTTTTTACGGGGGAAATCGGGGAAAACCAGTGGGGAAAACCCACAGGGAAAATCCATTTTTCTGTCTGCGCGTGCGCAGTGCGAGTTTGGCTGACAAGCGCATGCGTATTTGCTACCAAAACAATGGCGGTTCGAATATTTCGAAGCGCGAAAATAGCAAACTTTGGAGGGATTTTTTTCCCAATTGTGCACCTGTTTCGCTTGGGGAGCAACGGATTCTGATAAAGTAAGTTTTTATCTATTGATTCATGTGAAAATTACGTAGTTCCACGAGGGGTGCAACGGAATTGCATCTTTTGGATGCTCATCCTACGGCCTATTGGCAATGTTTAGACTTTGGAAAAACATTTTTGGTGATATAATTGTATTGAATTAAGTAACACTGTGTTTAGAACAATAAGAACATAATGTAACCCAGTTAAAGTTAATACTTTACATTAAGTTGATAGATCTATGTTCCAAATAGATGTGAACATCATTGCATTAAGGACTGACCATTAGAAAAGTGATGAGGGGTAGGGCAAAAGCAAAAGATGACCCACAGGAAAAACAAGAAAACTAAGGCATATTAGTGTGAAAAAACTATGGAATAGAGGAATCATTTGTCTAATGGTCTGTTCCTTAATGTACATTTACATCAGTTGCAGTTAATACAACTTAGTTATTTCTCACATTGACAACAGTTACTGTATTTCTGTTTTTTGTTAATAAAGATTGTTGTTATCAGGGACTTGGGTGTGCCTTTCAATGATTTGTAGTGATGAAACATATTGCTCCATTCTAAAATTGTTTGAATTAAATTCTAGAGAATTGAGTTCAGTTATACAATTCTCACTTAGCATTAGAAGTGGAGGAGAAAAAATTGGCCTGTCACCATCTTCTGTATTATTCTCATCATCATCAACATGACCATCCGCACCATATTCCTGCAAATCATCTGACAGATCCACTCCAATTGGATTCTGTGCTTGTCCAGCAATCCATAGTCTCAGTGGGCTGGTCCTGGTTGTTCGCATTCTGTGTGTAGCCCAAGCTCGTTGCCACAGGATTAGTTTATTATTAATATCTTGCATGTAAGTATGGTGCAGAGCAGCAGTATGTTGATCATTTAGTGGGTCGAGCAGAGATTGATCTTCAAGAAAATAAAACAAATTGTAATAGTAGCTGAGAACACCTTGGAACACGTCCCGCCACAGTCTCTCGATCCTCTGGTTGTGTGTACTGCGGCCGGTTATGATGCTTCCACGATCACTTCCTCTTTTCTCGATCATGTAGTCCGCGATACGAACGTTCTCTAAGCCTTTGTCAGTCCTTACCCTACTTGGTAACCCATATTCAGTGACGGCATCCAAAAAACATGAAAGCAGGGTCACGGCTTTATTGTTGTTTGTACAAACCAACATAACTGGTAATCGACTGAACCCGTCTATTCCTCCAACTATAATAAAATTCCACCTTACAAGTTTATGGTTTGTATCAACGTGCCATAAATGGTTGGGCCCTTTAACATTGTATATACGGCGATGAAGCCTTCCCTTCTTTCTGCTTGCTACACCTTGGCCGTCCACTCGATGTATGGAATCGCGAAGTCGATTTCTTTGAACCTTTATCCCTTTTCCTTGAAGCAACTGTTTCAACATACGTTCACCACAAAATGGAAATTCCATGGCAATTTCACTGACATGAACATCCAACTCCTCATCTGGAATATCAGAAAAGTTGAGTTTGCTGAGACCATAACTCCTCATTCGACGGTAGATAGTACTTTCAGACACGGATAGCATTGTTGCAATCTCACTGATAAGAAAATCTTCTTCAAGCAAACTCTCCAATACCTCCTTTGGTATTTCGAACATGGCATGAACGCTTCCATTACTCCTTGTTGGCTTGGCTGTCCCATATTTCGTGCACTCGATTCTCAGGGACATGATTTCACTATGGTTATGCAAGCCCAATTGATAAAAATCGTACAATGAAAGTTCGCAGACGATGTCTGGAGTAATACGATGGTCTATAAAATGTTGAATGAGTGTGGAAAATCCAAGCTTTTCCAAGACCGAGGGTGGGCTCCCTGTGGCCCAAAATATTATTCTTTTATGACGCTCTATGACGTAAAAATCATCGGCAAGGGAAATTCCCTTATGATGAATTTACATAACGTCAGCATGCAAGAGTCTGCAAGGACCGGTTCGAGGCAGTCTTAGGCGGTCAATGTAGATTATTGTGTTTTGGAATGTCATGACTGTGTGCTTAAATAGAATTTGATCGATAGACAGAACATTTTCTTAGCCGATATCAATTTCAAGATGAATAACGTAGTATCAAAGAAGTTAATACTGGTAAGCTTTTTGTCTGATATTGTGCCAAATTCAAATTAGGCCCACATGCTATATTGTCAGTGATAATATCTCGAACGTGTGGTGCCAGTGAAGTGCCAGTGTAGGTAGCGTCTATACAATAAGCTTCGGCTCTTTAGGGTCAATCTACCTGAAAATTACAGCAAGAACTTCGACGTTTACGAAGGTCGAAGGGCCTTCGCTCGAAACCCTGTATTGTGTCAGTGAGTATACTACATTAATATTTTATGATTTGTTACAGTTTGTGTGATCTAAAGCTCTCTATAGCTTGTTCTGTTCTTAAGTTAAAGTACCTGTCGAAATAAAGTATTAGAGCGCAATATATTTGTATATTATGGACATTATGCAAGAATATTCTTTCTAAAACGTTAATTTGCCTTGTCATCATTCATTCCATACATACCAGGGTGCATTCCATGCACTCCACGCCTGATATATCCGGCGTGGGTTTTAAAATTCGTTGGCGTATTGGCGTGTGTTAAGAAGTTTCTTTGTAATCGATCGCGAGCGTAACAAGACATTAAAACACCACACGATAGTAATAAAATATAATTATAAAACGAAAATAATACAAAATCCCTCTCTCAAAATTCGCCTTCCTTCTCAAAATCACCTCACTCCCGAATATCACACCCTGTCAATCATTCTCAAATTTACAATAACAACGCCTAATATGGTCATCGTATATCATGTTCATTTCACCGTCTTAACTAATTAACTACAGTATCCTATTATAGCCAAACCGGATGTTGTCAAATTTGATTGGCAGATTGCTCGAGCAATAGCGTTGTCTCGACGTGACGTCACGAATTCCGACACCCCGCCAAGACTCAGACAAACATTGGCAACTCTTAATATAAATTGTATTACTAGAAATTACTATCGCAAGTGAAGTGCTGCCTGGCATGCATATAGTTGGGGGGGATTCTTTCCCCAAATAAAGAAAACAAACCCAAATGAATTTATGTAAAATTATTTTAATTACAGTTATCATTAAAAACATTTACCACTTAACATGTTTAATATGTGAATATATATAAATTGGCAAGGTCTTACAGACAGTATGACTATGATTTATATGTAGTTCTGCACAATTGTTGGTATTAAACAAATTAAAATCACTGTCACTGTGTCACTGAAAATTCAGTAATCTGATATAGATATGTCATATGTAAGATATTGACATCTTTGCCCAGAATGCAATATTTTGAAGGTTGGAGGTATAACGGTAGGTACCAATGTCCATGATTTCGCATTTATACTGCAACTGTATACACATTATGGTTATCTTTCTAAACATCAATAGAAATATTTTTATTAGTAGTAATAATCACAGATTAAAAAGTGCGTTCAATATGGCAGTAGACTATTATCGCAGAGGCAAGTGACGATGTGAAATCATTGAAAAGATAGCCTAAAATTGGTTACAAGAAAGACGCACAAGCTAAGAAATGAATCAGACGCAAAAACAAGAAATGTACGAGTACGAGGCAAGAACTTAAGAATCTATAAACTATCATCACTCACTGACAAGGAGCCAGCCAGTGAAATGCATGCAGGCTTTTAACCCATAAATAAATAACCCGGGGCCGGCCGGTACACAACTGCAAAATATTTTCTTATTTTGCTTAGTATTGCACTACGGCAATTCTATGTGCAGAACTGGAAATTTCTTATCATTCAGAAAATATGTTGTTTCTCATGTTCAGTTTCTGAAGCTCGTTTTGCTTTTCGATACTCCCTAGCTTTTCAAGTCTGGTTTGTTTCTCAGTTTCAGTTTCTGCGGCTTGCTTGGTTTTTTTATACTTTCTAGCATTTGCCAGTCTGCTTTGTTTCTGACTCTCAGTTTCTGACTTGCAGGAGGTACAGTACTCTGTAAATATATCACCAGGCTTTCTATACTATCAACAGATGCTAATATGCATTTTCCAAAAGGGTGTTGGATCCCATATAAATCTCTTGAATGAGAATCAAATACTTTAAAGGTTCCTCCAGAAGTCTTAAAATTACAACAGTATTACAACCAATTGTCAACATACAATGTTGATAATTTAAATGAGTTTCCGTGAACAGATTATCAAAGCATTCTCTATAGAATAATAAGGTAGTATTTGCCATGAATAAGTCGCCAGTAAACGGGTCACCATATTGCATACAATAAATGCCATCAAAAACCAAACCATTTCAGGCACGTCAGTCAAAAGCAACTAGCTTTTCTTAACAGAATTGCTTATAAAAGAATAAAGGTTATTTCAGTACACAGTATGGAATTCAATACAGTTGAATCCCATGCATTTGCATTTGAGATATAATTATATATTATCGCAGTCAAAGACATTGCTAAACATTGTTTACCAGCATTTGTCGAAACTTTTTTGTATTTCCCTGACTAAAATCTGCACATATTGTTTTAGTTGGATCAACCACATCATATATTGTGGGTCCAGGATTTTCCTCTACATCATTTGCCATTCTCAACAACAGTGGAACATATACACAATGTAGCCTGACATTTGAGTGAATAACACTATCATTTGATTAAAATGTTTTAAGCAAAATGGTCTGCTTATTTTGTGTAGCAGTGGCACAATGGCTTACCGATTTTGTTTGTAGCCGTGGCACAATGGCTTGCTGATTTAATTGTGTGGCAGTGGCACAATGGCTTGCCGATTTTGTTTGTAGCAACACTTGGCACAATGCATGCTGAATTTGTGTAGCAGAGGCACAATGGCTTGCTAAATTTGGATGTAGTGATGACACACAAAATATGCTCAAGTAACATATACGAACAAATATTAACATAATGACCATTATTATAACCAATTGAAATAACATCAACAATATACGACGAAAGCTATCTTGCAAACAAGTCGCGTAATTTTTCTTTCGTATACATTATGTGTTCCAATGCGTGCACGATACTGCTCAATTGATATTCCCATAATAACGATATTAATAATAAACTATCACTGTGACTATTTATACCTTGAAGTACGATGTTCTATCAAGCTCAAAGAGATTTTTACTCCACTTGTTTATATATGAAGAGTTGTATGACAGCACCTAGAAATTTAATAAAAATACAGTTGATTCATTCGTTTCAAATAATTCGGGTAAAATAATTCGACCAAAACACACATTGTTATGTGTGATCAAACTTTCATCTTACCTTGAAAAATATTTTCGATAAACAGCCAGACGTAAGAAAAAGATTTCGATAAACAGCCAGACATAAAATTTGCAGCATGCTGGAATCAAAATTTACAACCACTGAGGCAAGAACAGGCACGAGGCGCACGTAACGTGTTTACAAATTGTAATGGTTCATGGTGGTGTTCGCGAGTCTCAACCAGGGTATTCGGAAAGTCAAATCGCGATCTGGAGTATGTTATTTTTAAAAATTTCTGTGACGTCAAAAAACGTCATAAATCTGATCATCCGTTTTTTGTACAAACATTTTACAAACATAAAATCGAGTTGTCGTTTGCTATACATAGTTCGGCCAACAGGAAACGGACTGGTACGAGAAATACATCGTCAAGAATAGGAGGCTGCCTTCGGCAGCAATGATTGAGAGCTTGCTGTGAGTTATTTTGATAATTTGATAGTTTGTTTAAAGTTTATTTGTGCGGAATCATACACACGTCGTACTTTTTGCTTTAGTCGAAGTGCCAGTGTCGATATTTTTGCTTTGGTAGTTGTAATATAGGCTATTTCATCGCTTTAGTATGGACTATTCTGTCGCTGCTATAAATAGGTCTACTACCCTATATAGCAGGGGTCTTCACCCCTTTTTTTCGGCGACCCAAACCCAAGCTTCATAGGTGTCCCGCGACCCTGAACACTGCCAAAATTTGAATCAAGAATATAGTCGAGTGCTGAAACATTATTATTTTTATTACAGCTATATAACATGTGCATCTTATCACTTGATCTCTCGTCTTGTAAAGTTTACTAGTGTAAGTTCGCGACCCTATAGACAAGCATTGCGACCCATGCGACCCAAGACAAGCCTTGCGACCTTCGAGGGTGTGCTAGCGACCCAATTTTGGGTCGCGACCCATGGTTTGAAGACCCCTGCTATATAGTCTATATTAATATATTGTTGCTTTCGTGTTTATACTAAGTTTGGACGCTTAAAAACCATTTTTTGTCGATTTAATGCCCATTATTTTGCTCTTTTGGTGTTTTATATTCGCTTTTATAGTGCCCATTATTTTTAAAATTTACTATTTTGTCGCTGTATTAGTATCCACTATTTATAGTCGGCCGGCCAAGATATCAACTAGTGATCCAAGGATAGTGCAAAGTTTTAAAAGACAAATGCTATATTACATGGTTTATAGTATAGTGCGTACCTAATTGTTGTGCATCCATGTTGTGTTGTGTTGATATTTGCATATTACGTATTTACACGAGCAATTTTTATTTGGCAATTATTTTTACCTTTACTATTTTTATTTGCCCTTGAAAATTGATGAAATGTGACAAGCTTTTGAAAAGCTAGCATGCCAGTTTTTCAACAAGTACACTTGTCAATGAAAAGCTTGTCACATTTCATAATTCGTAATTCTAAATTCGCGATGAGTGATTTATGTTTTTGCCAATATATTATAGTAAGCAGATAAAATTGTCTTTTGTTTACGGTTGCAATATTTGATTCGTTTTATTCAACTAATTACAAATATGTCAACTCAACTTCGATTATTTCAATTTTATTTATTTATTATTTCATAGTGTATATAAAATTTCGAGAGTACGGTTGTACACAGACTACTAAAATAAAGGCTAAGCAAAACTAGAAAGTATATAGAATGCATCATACATCATAGTTATATATATATAATATTAGAAATAATACACATGATCTTTTTTGTAGTATATATTATTATCGTAAATTCATGTATTGTAAATAACTTTACCGTAAATGTAATATGTTTAATGTTTCCCAGGAACCACCTGAAAAACACAATCTGTGATGGTGGTTTGCCTGAATAAATATTATTATCATTCATTCATATACAGACGCACAAAGATACTGTAGGTGGGCCAGTTTTGACATCCAGTTTGACCCGTACGCTACATTTCAAATTTCGCCGTAACTTTGTCAATTTTTATTGTTTTTCTTTGAAAGTTGGTCAGCATGTACTGTTTTTAAAGCTCTATAAAAGGGTGTATTAGCGAAAATCACACGGTTTTTAAAACAGAAGTTATAATCGACCAAAAGTACTGAATATATAATTAGTTACGATATAATAAATATCAGATTACAAAGGTGTTAAAACTCATCCTCACCAAAATGCCATTCGCATTTGTAAACAACTGCCCCGTCAACAGAGATGTGTTCTATTAATATTGCATAACAAATGTCAAATTTCAAAACTATGCAGTTCATACTACACTCTACTACTCTAGTGACTCTACAAATTACACTCTACGAGTCTACGGACAGAGTATAGCAACTTCTACTGTCTATAAAATTCGCCAGAAACAATACAGTAGCCGTATTAATGTGTATAAATTGTACGCAAGTAGACTTACGTTAGATCGCCGGTTAAATCCAAGAGTCAGGTCGCACTGTTTGAAAGGTTGTAGCTGATTGGTTCACGGTTCTAATGTGGTGGCCGTGGTGGTCGGCCAATCATGTTGATTTCTGATAAAACTTCATTCAAACATTAACTTATGAATTCCTTCAAATATTTATTTTTTTTGTATAAGATTAGCACAAGCTATACAATACGATACCCCCAACACACTGTGTAATATTACATAATAATGATGATATGCAAAGGTTCATTTAGTATCAATAAATAAATAATACTTAAAAACTATATTTCACATATACACAATATCTATGCACATGGAGTAGTGGTAGCAATGTGGGATGGTTGTGGTGGGGGGTGATGGTAGTGAGCCAACCAATAATCTATGCTGTTTATGGTATCTATTTAAAGGGCCCACGGTAATTGGTGCCATAATGTTGTGGTGACCCTGCCATGAATGCATGATAATGGCGAAGTTAAATAAATAAATAAATAAATATTGATGATATACTTAAGGTTTATTTAATATTAAAAAATAAAATATACTTTAAAATAAATATCACAGTATAGTAAAATATATATGCAGAGTGGCGATAGTATAAGTGGTGGTGATAGTTGGGTGAAGGTGGCGGTAGTGGCGGAGGTGGCTGTAGTGGCGAAGGTGGCGGTAGTGGCGAAGGTGGCAGTAGTGGCGAAGGTGGCGGTAGTGGCGAAGGTGGCAGTAGTGGCGAAGGTGGCGGTAGTGGCGAAGGCGGCGGTAGTGGCGAAGGTGGCAGTAGTGGCGGTAGTGGCGAAGGTGGCAGTAGTGGCGAAGGTGGCGGTAGTGGCGAAGGTGGCAGTAGTGGCGAAGGTGGCGGTAGTGGCGAAGGTGGCGGTAGTGGCGAAGGTGGCGGTAGTGGCGAAGGTGGCAGTAGTGGCGAAGGTGGCGAAGGTGGCGGGAGTGGCGAAGGTGGCAGTAGTGACGAAGGTGGCAGCAGTGGCGAAGGTGGCAGTGGTGGCGAAGGTGGCGGTAGTGGCGAAGGTGGCGGTAGTGGCGAAGGTGGCAGTAGTGGCGAAGGTGGCAGCAGTGGCGAAGGTGGCAGTAGTGGCGAAGGTGGCGGTAGTGCAGCGTGGTGGCGAAGGTGGCGAAAGGTGGCAGTGGCGAAGGTGGCAGTAGTGGCGAAGGTGGCGGTAGTGGCGAAGGTGGCGGTAGTGGCGAAGGTGGCAGTAGTGGCGAAGGTGGCGGTAGTGGCGAAGGTGGCAGTAGTGGCGAAGGTGGCAGTAGTGGCGAAGGTGGCGGTAGTGGCGAAGGTGGCGGTAGTGGCGAAGGTGGCAGTAGTGGCGAAGGTGGCAGTAGTGGCGAAGGTGGCAGTAGTGGCGAAGGTGGCGGTAGTGGCGAAGGTGGCAGTAGTGGCGAAGGTGGCGGTAGTGGCGAAGGTGGCGGTAGTGGCGAAGGTGGCGGTAGTGGCAGTAGTGGCGAAGGTGGCAGTAGTGGCGAAGGTGGCGGTAGTGGCGAAGGTGGCGGTAGTGGCGAAGGTGGCGGTAGTGGCGAAGGTGGCAGTAGTGGCGAAGGTAGCAGCAGTGGCAAAGGTGGCGGTATCAAAGGTGGTGGTGGTAGCGATAGCACAACTAGTGGTAGCAGTGTGGCAGATGGTAGTGGTTGCAGCAGGGGTGGACCAGGTGGTGATGATGTGGTTGCACAGTTTTCCATACAGTCTAGCGTAGTAATAACTTACCAGGGGCCAGTTGTACGAAGGCCGTTTAGCTTAAACGGTGGGTAAACCAAAATTAAATAATACTTTCACACATTTTGTGAATGACTGAACTTAAATCTTATGCACTTAATATGTAGTTGCAAACATAATTGTTTTATTCAAGTTGAAAAATTTTAGCTTGGTTGTTCGATGAATGCATGTATGGACTTGATCGATATTTTCCATTTATCCACCGGATAGGCTATTAAAACGGGCTTCGTACAACCGGCCCCAGCTTTTTAGTAATATTTTATTCAAACATAGTGGCGACAGTGAAATGCATCTATGGATATACATATATGGATATATTGTGTAAGATACATACCTCAAGAATTTGAGGAAGCTCCCTAAAATATGATAAAGTGTTCATGAAAATATTTTCTTCAATGTATATTTGTATACCGCACCAACGGCAATGCGATACAGTAAGTCAGCGGATGTCGATACTTCATGTTAGGAACACATAATAGTTTGAGTTAAATAATTAGATGATGTTAGGGTTGGGTACCTAGTTCCAGAGGTTTTTAGTTTCACACGAGTTTTGGTTGAGGCAGTGTGAAACTAAAAACCTCTGGAACCAGGGTAGGGTTGGGGCATAGAAGTATTAGATATTTTATATATCTTCTATATTAGATATTAGATATTAGATATATATTATTTCTATGGGTTGGGGTTAGGGTCAGGGGTTGTGTTAGGGTAAGCACCACCTAGAATAACTATGTGACATATCGTATATCCGCCGGTATATTGGTTCAAACTGTTTTGTGTTCCTTACAGTTACATGACGTAGTAACTTACCTTGTATTAAATCTAAAATTCAAACACTAAACCTGACTAAACTACACAAAATTTAAATAAACAACACGGAGTTTATATATTTTGCAATGAAATAAAAATAATTCACAGATTGTTTCAGGTAAGAAATGAAAATTATTGTCAGAATTTACATTTAAAATTCATAAAAAAGCGTACTGCCGTGCACAATATGGGGAACCCGTTATTGGAGCTTCGGCTCTGTGGGTACGCCCTACCTGTATTGGGTGAAATAAATAAATAACAATATAATAAATATGTAAAAATACGAAACGGCAAAACAATATACAAAACCATACAAAACATTCAGGTCGTACAACTTCGTAGGCGAACGCCGCGAACCGTAACTCATGCGATATATTGCATGAAATATGTTTGGTCAATAAAACCGTCAATTGAAACACAGGAGGTTATTTACACTGAGTCCTGAGTTGACTGGCTCGAAGTTTTATGTAATGAACTAATGGACATCAAAACAGTTTTTCTGCCATCCTGGCAGGCCCTTCTCTCTTTTTTCCTTGCTTCGCTGGCAGACTGGCTGAGTCTGGCTCACTCCCCTATATGTGCCGGGCAAGTATAGCCCTATATTACTAATAGCATCTGCTAGATTGATTTCCGGTACTGCGCTACAATGCTACATATTTTATATTCCATCTTGTGATTTTGAGACTGAGTTTTCAGTATAAATGCAAGGTTTGTTCATGGGAATGTTAAAACACTGTTCGTAACTAATTTTTTTCTTTTGCTTATGGGTCTTCATGACATTGTTGGGGGAGGGGTAGTTTTCTGGAGGGTAATGTTGGAACTTGGTATATGAGTAATATGATCTAGCCATAAAAACAAGCAATATTCATTAAAATATATAGTTCATTTATTCATATTTTTGTACAATAATTTACATTGAAAGCTGAAAGAAATCCATTATTTACAGCTGCAGTTACTACATAGCCATTTTTCTGGGACATCCTTCTTCTTCATTTTCAGGCACACTCTATACCATGAAAAGGAAATACCAAGGATACGTTAACAGTAGAAAATTCCATCTTTGTCTTTGTTCGTCAATAACTAATTGTCTAATACTGATAGGGCTGGTAGTATATAAACATCAGCCGAAGCATATAGTAAAAAACCTCAACACCTGTTATTAGCAGGGTTCTATTTATACACCAAAAATCTATGCATTTCTATTTTCTGCAACAAAATCGCTGCAACTTGTAACAAAGGCTGATTTCAATATATGTAGTTAATTAAGAATGTTCACATATAAGTAACAAGACATGAGACAACATTCATAAACATTACTGCTTAAAATCAGGTTTGTTGTAAGTTAATTGCAGCAATTTTGTTGCTTGACTGTGGCTTAATGTTATGAAAGCATTACTTAATCTACTACCCAACCGAATACAACAAACATACAAGAACGGACAAAATAGTACAACACATCACTTAACAAATACCATAACAAGCACATCCCTAAACTAACTAAAACTTACTGTAACTCTACTAAACTACATACCATACTAATGACCAACAAAACGTTGCATGCAAAATTATAATCTATATGTACTATTTAAAACACGAGCAGGAGTGCTTAATTATCAGATATAAAACACGAGTGCGCAGCACGAGTGTTTTATATCTGATAAAGCACGAACTGCGAGTGTTTTAAATGGCTTAAAAAACGACCCATCTTATGAGTTCATTGGCGAAGTAATTTTAAAAATAAACATTGTCTAAGACGAGAAAATCAAAGCTAAAGTTTATGTAAATTAACATGATTTTTTATCACATATAAAACCACTGACACGGTAGTGATTTCCTTTGTCTTTTCCTCATGAATTATTAATGAGTTTTTTAAATTTATATATTATATTTCCCTTACACAATCCAGCGTACATTCCAAATATTCGATACACTTAAAGTGTACGTCAAGGCATACTTATACTATGCCAATACAATTAACAATTTATTATGTTTGAGATATTTTCATTAATTAAGATGTGAATATATTTATATCTCAAATCATGGAAATGCATGAAATGTTTAATTTAAACCTGAGAACTTACCAAGGGTTTGAATTTGTTTGTGCAGGGATCTAAATTTATACCAAAATGATAGATTAGGTTTAAATGCTGACAATATATGAAATTATTTCATTGACTCTGCATCGGAGACCTTCGAGGTTTTATACACAGAATGCACACTGGCGATTACAACTAATAAGTTTTGATATACTCTCATAATTAAATCATTATATCTATGGTTTTAAACCATTGAAATACACAAAATAATTGATATTGGCATAATGTTAGAGATCATGCTCTTCGCCTGCGAAGGTTTAGCACAAATAGACGAAGGCAATCGTGTCTTGTCTGCCATGCTTAGAGCCTTAGGCCAGTTTTGTCTGCGTAAGCATTGGCAATGTAGACATTTAAATTCTTCATTGCAAACTCCAGTCGCATTTTGTACACCTTCAGAGTCTTCTGGTATATTTTGTGGGCAACATAAGGGTTATCTCTGATGGAATAATATTAATTTTTTAGTCCCACCAGCAGTTTTCTCTAAGCCAGATAAGTCAATACATATAGCGCGTCGTAAACAAGTTCCTTAAGTTACGTCACACAAGCTCGTCCCAGACTCTTGGTCGATTTGCGACTTTTTTCATGAAAATCACATTTAAATGCATATATCTCGCAAACGAAAAGCGAAAACCAAAAACTGTAAAATAACTTATTATAAACTAACTTTTTGTCCTCTATTCGAAAATCAAAAATTATTTTTTGTGATATAAGCACTTTAATAAAGATAGGGTTTGTATCAAACTAACTCATAAATAGACTTTCGCGCCTCGATTACAATATTTACATTTATAGTAAGTAAGTAAGTAAGTAAGTAAATAATTGCTTTATTGGCATGACCTCTAGTTACAGGTATTGCTAAAGCTATGAAATAGGTGCTAAACTAAGTACGGTATAGATAACTATGTGTTATAAAATACGTGCTATTTACGTGGAAGTATGTGGTATAAAGTATAAAAGTAAATACAAAGATATATGCTAATATAGAATTTAAATAATTAGATTTTCAGCATTATAGTATTATCACAGACCTGATAGTATACAAGCGCAATCCAACACCTTGATGATTAAGAGACCAACAGACAGCGCAATAAAGACTTCATTCTCATATAACGCAACACTTAAGACAGCATAATCTATACTTCAGACATATAAATATATAGTTTTCTATAGATTATTAAGAGTCATAAGAGACCAACAGACAGCGCAATAAAGACTTCATTCTCATATAACGCAACACTAAAGACAGCATAATCTATACTTCAGACATATAAATATATAGTTTTCTATAGATGATTCAGAGACCAACAGACAGCGCAATAAAGACTTCATTCTCATATAACGCAACACTAAAGACAGCATAATCTATACTTCAGACATATAAATATATAGTTTTCTATAGATGATTAAGAGACCAACAGACAGTGCAATAAAGACTTCATTCTCATATAACGCAACACTAAAGACAGCATAATCTATACTTCAGACATATAAATATATAGTTTTCTATAGGTATTATACATCAAACTCTTTTCAAGCGCAATCCAACACCATTATGATTAAACGGAAGTAAGGGAGACATCTCATTTATTTTATTTTGTTTGAAAAGACTGTCCTTTATATAATAAACAGAAAAATACATGGATGCTTGGAGATACCAGATTTATTTCTCGTGTTGAACATGATATCTCACTCGTTCGCTGCGCTCACTCGTGAGATATCATGTTCAACACTCGAAATAAATCTGGTATTTCCACGCACCCATGTATTATTCTCTATATGTTAATTAGTTAAATCCTCCTAGTATAGTTTAATAATACTGTTTTAGGAGTAATTCATTAAAGCATTAAAGCATAAATCCGGGCTATGATACGTCGACCACAACGACCACCAAATATTTGCTTTAGCCAATCGCATTAGACCTTGCAAACGGTGCGACATATCTGAAATCCAATGCTGTGTACTATAACTAACATATTCGATATTAACGGTAAGGCCCAAGGGATCTCATCGGGTCTTGAATCTTGTATTTGAATTTTTTTATATATAACCAGCACCAACTACCAAGTCCAAAATATGTGACACGTTGGAGGCGAAACTTACGCTTCGGAATTTATAAAAATATTGCCATAATGAATATTCGACCCATTCAGTATTGTCTATTGAATATATAAATGACAAAACGCACTACTAATCCAAAAGGCCAAAATGAAAACGTTTATTTATAAATTTGATCGTACTTCCATCACATTCTCACTCCCAGCTGCCACCATTGTGCGGTGAATATTTCGTATTTTCGTTCCGTGATACTTGAACGCACGTGTTCATAGCTACCGGGGGAGTTAGCAACCCAATATTATATAAAACGATTGTTATGATGTAGACATTTAATACCACAACCCAAATGTTGTTCGTAAATCTAATAAAACACTGCATGAATACAACCGAATTGAGCTATAAGATAACTTGAAAGTGCTTAAAAAAGTTTCAACCCCAAAGTTTAACAGGTACGGTATTAATAGAGAATTTTCGCAAACACCCCCCGGAAAGTTTACACTATGATGTATGTATCTATCTATGAATGTATGTATCTATCTATGTATGATAGCTCGTGTGAATTTTCGCCCCTCATCACAATACTGCAAAGTTAAAAACTTTGCACTAAAAAGTGCCTCTAAAAACGTTTGATGGCAACTTAGGCCGCCTTCCCGCAACGTCGCGGCAACTAAATTTCAAACGATTGCCGAAAATTACGTTGCTATGCTACAAGTTTCTTTACTCTGATTGGTCATCAATAACGCTCGCCTAATTAGTCGACCAATGAGCGAACGTAAAAGTGTGTGCATTTCCGGTTTTTGTTTCGCGATGTAAACAAACTAGGAAGAAACTTGCAAAATCTTACGATTTCAGCGATATTTAGGTAAGATTTTTCGTGTTAAAGCTATATATATTCCGTAAACATATTGTACTTTGTTCAGTGACACTGATTTGGCCATGGTGTGTCAAATTTATTTTATTCTTGTGCCAAAATTCGTACTTCTTCTGACCTTAATATTTAGTTAGATTCTACTTGTATAGTACTTGCCTTTCTAGGACATTTGAGTGTTCGTAGTTGTCTAGATTAATAAACACAATCTAATTCACGGATTACAGCTAATAGAAAATATACACAACTGATATATTTTGCCGTAAACTTCGTGCGATTATATATTAGAAACGCACATAATTCAAGGCTATGTATTTCATTTGCCATATAAAATCCATAAAGCAACTTGGAGTAAACTATAGACTTGGCCAGTGTTACTCTATAATTTTGAGGAAAACAACTATTACAGGCTAATTTGAACTAAAAGCTGGCTTTATAAAAGTCTATACAAGACTGTCAAAAAAGAATACGATATAAATTGACAGGAGCAGGTCATTGGCATTACCATGCAAGCATGCACAGTGTCAGTGATTATTATTCTAGTAAATTATGCTACAGTAGATTGGAAATATGATATTTTGTTGACCTATTAACTCTTAAACATGACAGAGACGGAATCTTTATATTACAAAATTTAGACAGAATAAAGTCACAAACGAATTCAACCCTACTAAACTCGAAAATAAATTGCATTGACTTCGTGAACCCAACTAATTTGGAATGTATTACCAAAAAAATGTATGTGAATGTTTTGCAAAAGAAACGCCGATTATATTGCTGCAAATGTCTACCAAATCTTAGTTTATGTTTGACCATATTAGCATCGATAAATATATTATAATTTAGCATTTATTTTTGTAAATTTTCAGCACTCTATTATAATTTGATTCTGGCTGTATTTAAACATTGGAAAATACTTGACAAAATAGTCAAAGTATTGGCACAACAATAAAATAAATTTGACACTATGGCCAAGTCAGTGTCGCTGAATGAAGTACAATATGTTTATGGAGTGTAGATGGCTTTAACACGAAAAAGTTACCTAAATATCGCTGAAATCGTAAAATTTTGCAAGTTATTCCCTCGATCTTCGCAGTTTGTTTATGTCGTGAATACAAAAACCGGAAGTGCACACACTTTTACGTTCGCTCATTGGTCGACTAATTAAGCGAACGTTATTGATGACCAATCAGAACAAAGAAACTTGTAGCATAGCAACGTGATTTTCGGCAATCGTTTGAAGTTTAGTTGCCGCGACGTTTCGGGAAGGCGGCCTAAAAACTCTCGATTTTTCACTTAAAAATTCATTTTTCGGCTTGGCAACAACTCAAACCTTTTTCTCTACATCTATCTGAGTATGAATATGTTTGTTGCCAGCTTCTAACACGAAGTTGCCATCAACTTGCACCGTTCGATAGCTTGGCCGGCCGACTATTATAGTCTATTTTGTTTACCTTTTAGTTTTAATACTATAAAATAAGCTAGGTCTAGGATTGTCTACTATTCTATCGACTATATTCTATATTTAAAATACGGATTTATTTCAAATGAAAGATTAATTGTCACTTATACGTAAAATAATTTCAAATAATAATATAAACTCTTTTCACTGAGGAATCTTCCGTTGATAAGTAAAACTATTTTGCTTTGACAATAAAAAAATATGTTGAAAAAATTTTCACAATTTGATTTAATAGTCTATTTTTAAATATCAGTTCTGTAAAAGAGAGAACCGCCCTTTGGCACTGTGTCTGGTTTAAAAATGAATTCTACAACTAGTGCTTCTCCGATAAATTTAACAACTCTCACTGAAAACGACGGCGTTCCCGGCTCATATTTTGAGCATGATCCATCAGATTATACTGTCGATCAACTCAAGCGGTGGTTAAAATGTAGAGGCTTGAAGCAAAGTGGTAAACGCCGAAGGCTCTTTACCACTTTGGCCCTTTATCCGTGGGCCCTTTCTCGCCTGGCCAATGAACTGCACAAATATATGTGTTCCTATTTATCATTGATACATCAAAGTTTTTCCGCGAACATGCTGAAACCCAGCGACGAGACTTTTCAATTCCTTGCGACGGTTTTGGAAAAGATATAAATACCTTTTGCCCAGAAGCTCTCATTTCCTGAAGCGATTTCAGCAATTTTTCTGGATATCTCGAATCACTTACACACGTTCCCCAGCAACAGTGCTTAGTAATAACCATGTTCTAACTTTGGTGTAAATTTGAATGAGTTTTAGTGCAGATAAAATAAAAAAAAATTCCAATGATAGTTCGCTGTCTGAGTCTCGTGGGGGGTCTTAGCTGAGGGAATCTATTTTTAGCTACTTGAGACAACGCTATTTGCAAACGGATTGCCGCGTGCGTTTGCTCATTCGCTCACGATGTTCCAAGTCATTGTACAGTATTTCGAGGACCGGTTTGCAAGTTTTTTCGTCGAAAACCCAATTGAAGTCTATAAAGACCTACTCGAACAAGTTAGAAAAGTTATTCCAGTTATGAGAGAGATAGACGAAGAAATTAAAATAACGGTATCGTACAAAGATATTCAGTTAGATCACAGGCGGCCCAATTTCAGGGTGAATGATCAGGAGTTGCGGGTTTTTAACGGCTTTTATAAACAACTTTTATACTCAAGCAAAACTATTCTAAAAACATTCTTAAATTAATCAAATAACTACACTTTAACAATAAAATATAGTTGACATGATAGTATTTTGCCTTTACATTCTTTTAATTACTCCATGAGCTCATTTTTTTAGAGCAGTTTATGCAACCTTTTCTGTGGCCTATATATTGTGTCAATTTTGTATTGCTCGTCATATGTATATAGAAGGTATTAAAGGCTAATTACTCGCGGCCCGACCGCATCGCCTTCAAAATCAAATATCTCCGCTCAAACTTGTCGTACGGCAAAAAAAATTCGATCAGATCTTTTCACAAAGGTTTCTCTTCCTAACGAATATGGTTTGATCATAACTCGGGCAAATTTAGCGACGAACGGAGCCAAAATCTCTCTCAATTTCGGCTATGTTCATAATACTTCGAACTGTTCGGGCATGATCGTGGACGTGACGTAAACAACTGGGGCCGGTTGTATCAAAGGCGTTTAAGTAGCTAACCACCGTTTAACTCGCTATCCGCCGGATAAAATTTAAACTCTCGAGAAATCGCGTTGTACCAAGTCCGTTTAGCGCTATCCACCGGTTAAATTTTGCTAAATGGTGGATAACTTTAAACGGTGTCTTTGAGACCGTTTAACTCACTATCCGGCGGATAAAATCAAAGTTTGTGTTCACTGTTTATATTTTTTTATAAAAATGGCGCTATACAGAATACCTGGCATCCATTTGTATGATCTTCCAAGAGTACATAGACGTGCAGAGAGAATTTTCAGGCGTGAAATAGACGACGTCTTGCTGTACTATAGCGACGAAGAGTTACTGCGACGCTATCGCTTCGGTCGGCAAACTATTCGGTACATAACACGTCTAGTAGAAGATGAAATAAGTCCTGCAACTAACCGCACTCACTCACGGTTTCTGCGACAAAACAAGTCCTGATCAGTGTGACCAGGTTTTTTCAGGGGCAATTACCACATCCGGCTGCATAAAATTACTACATTGGGCCAAAAATTACCACGGTACCTCTTACCAGCGGATCAGTTTTCGCGCTCTTGGTGATCTCTTCTCTTGGTGGCTAGATTGCCTCTAGATTTCCGTTTCGGTTTGGCACTTTTTAATAACTTTAAAACTTACAAAATTCAATATAAATATAATAAAGATAAGGTCAAGTCCGTTCTGAGCATATTTTCTGCCGATAAGAATGTTTGTTTGGTTGCCATAGAAGCCCTAGTTCAGACAGTTCAGGTAGTTGTCGTTTGTGCTGAAGTGAAAACATAAGATGTAGAAAACGGAGTGTTAAATTTTCGCTACATACTCAGATTAGTTTGATAAACAAAAAAATCAATAACTTCTTCAGTAGTTTTAAAAAATTCCTTAGATTTCCTTGACTTTTTTCCATTCCTTAGATTATCTTTTTCAACGGTATAATTTCCTTAGAAAAGGAAATTTCCTTGAAAATGGAATCACTGCGCCAATTTGCGCCATTGGGGTTGACCGCTGACGGGAACTGGCGGAAATCAAACGAGCGGAAATCGAATGCCTCCGACTCTCCGAGGCATGAGCAATCGATTATTTTTGCCAGTAGGGCAGAGGACTACCAGTAATTGGAAATTGAGCTAGTAATTGACTTTTTTAGCTATTTTCAGATTAATTACCACAATTAATTACCACAATTCAAAAATTACCGTAGTAATTACCACAAATTTCAAATTACCACAATCGTCCAAAAATGACGAAAAATTACCACGGTAGTAATGAAATTACCACATCTGGTCACACTGGTCCTGATAACCCTTAGATACTTGGCATCCGGAAGTTTTCAACAAGTGACCGGAGACACGATTGCAGGCTTAGATAAGTCTACTCATAGACATGCAGTAGAAGGAGAAGGATAGGAAACTGGGGACTGGGGCGAAAATATGTTATTGTTCGATTTTTTCACCGGTCACATGACCGTAAGACGACACAAAGTGTTGACAGATACTATAAATTCTACTATCAAATTACACATTTTTTACGTGTTTCTTTATAAAACCTCGATTTTTTGACCATGGATGGCGAGGAAGACATCGTATTCGATGGAAAAGCTTGTATTGAAGCTGTTGTCGATTCTCTTTCCGAAGAAAGTAGCGAGAACGTAGAATTTGAGCGATGTGTAGACGAAGGAGTGGATGAGTGTAATTTGTCGAAACAGTATCCATGTAGCTTCTGCTTGAAAATATGCAAATCAAAAGGTGGGCTTACACTGCACACCAGAGCGAAACATGTTGATAAAATGCCAGTAATCAAGACGATATCGCCAATTGACGCAAACGTTGTAAGTGAAATCGTTAGCAAAGCAGTCGAGTCTGTTGTAAACTCGAAGTTGTATGGAGAGTCAATAACAAATTTGATTTCTAAAGCCGACCTCAAGCCTTCTAAACTTCTCGTTGAATGTTTGATTAGTTTGTATGAAGTATTTTGCGAAAAGTTGGACAGAGACAAACTGTTGAAAATTTTTTATAAACAAATGCCGAAAAGTTCGCAAATGTTTACTACCAAGTCAAAAGATATGAACGATGCTGCATATAATCTCAATGGTTCATATTCCTGATTTACTCGTTGGCTTCTACAAACGTGGAAATGTAAAAGAAAAACTTCCCAACATAAAGCCAATCGAGAAATCGGAATATGGACCATTATCTTACGTCGCTGGGTACATAATCTCAAAGATGTACCGTAAGAGTAAAGCTGCAGCGAAGCAAACAATTGAACAACTTGAACTTCAGTCTTTGTTGATGTCGATGAAATCTGCAGATGACAATGAATACATTGACTCACTTTCGCGTGGCGGACTGTGGAATCCTTGTGGAAATTTGATAACAATAACTGCTGAATGTGAGAAAATATTCAGGCAATACACTGATGGTTTAGTGCGAGAAATCCCACTTAAACAGGTCAGTGCAGATGTATTGCAAAAACCAAAAGTTAAGTCTGCATGGGATGCTATTCTTGGTGATGCAAGCTTGGATAAAAGCAAAACAGCTGTATGCGATATATGCTTGGAGAACATTGTCATGTTGTATATTCGGGTAAGGTCATTCTCTTACTCGAAAGATGTTGTAACTCAAATTAAAATCAAAGAGAAGATACAACTACATCATAAAGCATTGCGAAA
This sequence comes from Trachythela sp. YZ-2020, assembly GCA_016169945.1. Classification (NCBI taxonomy): domain Eukaryota; kingdom Metazoa; phylum Cnidaria; class Anthozoa; order Malacalcyonacea; family Clavulariidae; genus Trachythela; species Trachythela sp. YZ-2020. Next base: position 377,166 of record JADLSH010000120.1, on the reverse strand, counting down.
GAACCTAAAGAAACAGTCAGAGGCAAGCAGTTCCAAGACATAATATGCAGACTTGGTGAGTAAATATTATAAACTGAGACATACTATTGGTGTTTTGGTTTTCAATAATTTTACATGCAATATAATATTTACAATAGAAAAATTTACCCATTATATATTACCCATTTATAATAGTGTAATACAGCTGATTTCAAAATACTTTTTCTATGTGTGTTTGAAAGTTGACAAATTATTGATTTTCATTGGATAATTTTTCAACTTGGCAACTATAACTATATTACTCTAAACATCTGAAATTCCAAACAAAATAATCTGCCATACTGCTTTACTGGTATATATAAATTCAGCTGTAAATTTATAACAAAGAAAAATGTATTATAATCTTTAGGAACATAATCAAGTTTCGTCTCTATAGTTCACTGATAAAGCTCCAAGTCAACTGGTTGAATGTTCAACATTAAATATGAATGTGTATGGTGCTTCCTGAAATATTCTAACTGTAATATATTACCATGTAAACAACCCAAATTTAAATATATATTATAAGAATTATGTGTGTGTTCAGTGTATCTCATTTCTTTTTCTTCTTCAATAGAGGCTCCTCCCTGATCGTAGCCCATCGAGATTCTCCTTTTCTGCGACATGCTCCAAGATTTCCTCTTGAAACAAGGCCAGCATTTCTTTGGACCTGAAGTATTCTGTCATTGTATCCAAATTCAACTGCATCGGGGTTGTCAGATCGTCTCCCACGTTGTCTTTGATGCCCAAAGTATTCTTCAAGGCAGTCTTGCATGAAGCGCTCAGTAAGAATATAAGGTACTCCTTCCCCCAACAGAAACTTGGTACATTCAACGAGGCTATTCGCTGTTATTTTCAAACCTTCGAAAGTTTGCAAGGAAATGAACATCCTTCCCATCTGATCCTTGGTGAATTCCGTTCTCTGGCTTATGGCATCCTTCCAGTCAGTGAAATACTTGAGGAATGTATCTGTTAGCCATAGAAAGTGTGAGTCATCACAACTTGTGTATGGTGCCAGCAGTGGATTCCGCTTTCGTTGGTGCTCGTGAGTTGATCTTACATTGCAGCAGTCGAAGAAGTCATTCATCAACTGACAGAAGTTGGCTGTCTCTGACACTTCTTCTAATGGCATGCTTCTTCGGAGTGCTTCAGCCATTGATTTGGAAAGAATTTGTACAGCCAAGTTGACTTTCATTTTAGCATACGATGTTAGATGGATGTGCTCAATGGTCAACTTTGGCAGTTGATGGAGGCCCAATTCTAGATCTGCAAAATAGCATCTAGAAATGTGCTCCCACAACAAATTCTTTCCATTTTTCCAGAGAAATCTAGTACCACCAGAACCAGAACTGTGGAGATTGCCTTAAAATAGAAATAAGCCTTTTCAGTATTCAGAAGGAACACAGCACTTTTATTTATATTGTATAATAAACTTTTTTGAATGTTGGGGTCCAAGTTTACTGGTTTAGGCAGGGTTTTCTTATACTAGTTGCTACAACTTTGGTTTCTCACTATACCTGAATGATAAAAATTCAAGAAATTATGAACAAATGCCTTTTGTTGGTTTAATTAACCTACTGACAAAGGAATTTTCTCTAAATGTTAATAAGTTTTATTTAACTTTCACATAGTGAGAAACTGAAATTGTAGTAAGTTGTATAATATATTTTCTATATTCTATTGATGTTGTGAACAAAGTTACACAGTGGTGTAACTTAACTTTTGCAAACCAGAAACCTGTCTCCTAGAATAATCTTAACCAAGCAAGTGTTATTAAGTTACACCACTGACAGATTGTAAATAGTAAATTTAAATTTTCACAACAATTTTCTTACCTCTTGTTGTTTTCATAAGGTGTGGTGCATCTGCAAAGAACCAAATATTTCTGTGTGGTGCATACAGATTCATGGTCTTGTTCACACACTCTTGTTTCCCAGCAATATGCTTGTGCACACGGAAAAACTTTCGGTTGGCTGACATTCCATCACTTACTGTGGCAACAACATGCAGCCTGCAATTTAGTTCCAAAATTCCAACTGCTCGCCAGTAAATTGGGACCAACTGATAGGACACCACTGTTTGAGTCAGGAAATATGCTAGCATAAATTTGAGGGTTGTCTGAATTCCTCTAACCATGAATGCAAGCACATGACTTGCAATCTCCAACTCATCAAATGTTGAAAAGTCCACATCGGGATCACCAAGTGAACTGAATCCAATCAACTTTCCTGAGTGCTTGTCAAACACCAGTCTTCCTTTAATCTTCATTTCGTCAAATACCAGCACAACATATTTAGCAGCACCCTCGTAGCTTTTGACAATGGACTTCAGTACTTCGAAGCTTTCCGAAACAAAGCCTGCTGCAAGTTTGAAGTGGTTTCTGTAGTCACGGAGGGTTCTTTCATGGGGTAGGTACAGTATTCCGTCCGGATTCTTTTCACTCTTTCTAAGATCATTGCAGACAGATGATGATTTCGCATGTATTGACAGGCAGAACTCAACAAAGTGAGGATGCCATCTCCGTCCATATTTGTTAGACACCATTGCCTTTTGCTGTTGTTCAAATACTAGTCTCATATGTGGGGTAGCTTGCAAATTGGTTTCATCTAAGATTGCAAGGAAGGAATTGCTGAGATCATCTTCAATTCGAATACCGTGAGAATTAATTTCTTCTTCCATTCTTTTTACTCGGTCTTCTAGCTGCATACATTTGATTTCAGCTTCTTTCAGTTTTAGTCTATCATCCCTTACAGTTGCTAGTAGTTTGACAGATGAACATACAGTTAGTGGTGCTCTGGGTTTGGCAGGAAGAACAGATTTATCCATCTTTATTTTTCTATCATCGAATTTAGTGCATGATTTACATTTGTCAATTTCTGCTGGTATGAGAATTGCACATTTTATTGACCGTCTTACTTGGGAGTAATTGATGGGTGAAGACTGATTTTTGGATGCTATCAAAGGAATGACATGCATAATGTTTTCACTAGAAGGCTCGTGTTCGAAGGAAATTCCACAGCAGATACTGAGACTACATAATACACTGTGCAAATCCTTGAATTTAGTCGACAATCGTGAATGATTTTCAGATAAAAGTTCCGAACTATTAGGCACTGTCGCTCCATATACTGCTACAGTTAATTCAAGAGATTCCTCGATTTGAATGAAATACTTTGGGATAAGAAATCCTGGCTCACGCATCTCAACTGTAATGTTGTTGTCAGATATTGTAACAGTCCAGTCACGCAAGTACGGGTATTCCCGTTTGAAATATTTCTTCAAGTCATTGAAAGACGGGGGCGCACTAGATGCTGATGATTGCGATTCGTCACGAACGATAACTCTTCTTTCTTGCGCAGTCGAAGTCCCAGGCAAAATATCCAATTTCTTGACAGGGAGGTTCAAAGTCGGAATAGATCCAGTTTGTAACCTTTTACGCACTTTCTCGTTGCCTTGTTTGTCATTGCAGGGAAATACCTCTATACAATCCCGTTCGAAATGATGTTCGCAAACGAAAATATTGTTCTTTGTAAACCTCTGTTTTAGTTCATTGGTTTCTTGACGCGTACGAAGAATACCAGTTGTCCAAGCCGAACGTGCTTCTAATTTGATACGCGATGTGTGCTCTGAGTCGGTCCTTTTAGGATTAGGGATTCTAAACAGACTTATTCCTTCATAACGTCTACTATTCGGACAATTGAGAAAAGCGCAATTCTCGGGCATGTTTTATTCATTGTTAACCGCAGGAAAATATCCATAAATACATAAATTATCCATCCCTAAAGTATACACTCATGAATACTCTTCTATTGTCAATAGTTCTTTGTTTTGATTCTGTGTCGTCTTACGGTCACGTGACATGCCCAACCGGAAGTTTCAACATACTTTTCGGCGCGTAATAGTGTTTATATAGAGCTTCCTATCCTTCTCCTTCTACTGTCTATGGTCTACTGTATGTAGAATAATACGAAGAGTAACGGTAGCTCTTTCCCGGAGGATTGACCAGTTCATAAAGTTCCCCGAATCACAAGAAGAGCGAGATGTTATAAAGCAAGGCTTATACGAGATCGCCAATTTCCCTTGTGCAATCGGTATCATTGATGGTTCGCATATAAGGATCATTGCCCAACCGACAACGAGTGGGATTTTGTAAATCGAAAACGGTACCACAGCATAAATGTGCAAGGCATTTGTGACCACAAAGGTATGCTGTCAAATATAACATCTAAAACATTATACTTTAGCACTTCATCTTGTAATTTCTTTGCCATGATCAACAACACGATATATTGTTGATCTTTTAATATTGCTATTATTAGTCATGCGCAAAATGCTTTGTTATTGTATCATCAAGGCGGGATGTGGGCGTGCCGGAAGTGTTGTACAATAACAAATATTATATTATATTCATCCTCATGGGGAGTCGGGGACTACATGCTTCACATTATAAATGTGAATTTAAAAACGAATCCTTACGAATTATTTTTGTATTAAAATAGGGAAATTCATCAATGTTGTTGCTAGATGGCCAGGTTCAACTCACGACAGCCACATCTTTCGCACCTCAAACATCCACCATCATTTAGAGGGAACCAATTTTGAAAATGGTGTCTTAATAGGAGACAGTGGATATGCATGCTTACCGTACCTCATGACCCCATACCCTGCACCTGTAACCCAACCCGAAAGACGGTACAACAGGGCATTGAAAGTGACTCGATCATTGATTGAAAGAACTTTTGGTGTTCTCAAACGAAGGTTTCATGTGTTACACTCTGAGAATCGGATGAGTCCTGACAGGGTTTGCACCGTAGTGGTTGCATGTTGCATTTTGCACAATATTGCAATAGACAACAATGAACCCTTTGCTGATTTCGAGGATGATGGGCCCAGGAATGAAGATGATTATAATCATTTTGTGGGTATTGAGACAGGTCAAGCAGTGAGGGCCCACATTGCTAACACATATTTTCAATAAGATAAAAAATAATTATTGAAATGAATATTTATTGAATATTTACTTCATATTGAACATTTCTTACTTATTTCAACTTTTTTCATCAATATTGTAACTAATATGTACATGCATTATATATTTACATTTTCCTAAGAATATTTAAATTAAGTATTTATGAACAATGTATTATGTTAGTATTTATGTATAAACAACCATTAACACACAAAACACCACTTTCTACTGTCTGCAGCTCAAAACCTTTCCACTAATTTACCCCATGTAGTGTTTTGTTAACCTTATTAAACTGGCAATACACCCGATACGCCCTACTTTAGCATTTTACCTGTCAGGGGGAGAACACTGCCAGCAAATGGGTTAAGGCCAGGATTTCAATGGAAATGAATATAAAAGGGAGCCAAATTTCCACATGATTTGATATGGGATAAACACAAATTATACACTGACATGAAATTTATTCAGGGGAAGGGGGAGCACAAAGGCAACAGAAAGTAGTGCTGTGACAATATTAAGAATGTCTGGGGCTGAACTGCATTCTACATCAACTATACTGTACCTCATTGCACATTCTGGCTCAGATGTTGACACACTAGCTCCTAGAAAATACATATGACAATTAGTAGGTTGCATAGTGTTCATATTAGTGAATCAATTATTTTCAAAGCAAATGCAAAGCTATTTAGTATTTATGGCATCATCAATGATATAAAGCACAAGTGAAGTTTAAATAATTTAAAGGCAAACTAATTAAGACTAAAGTTTAAAAACTTTTAACCTTCTTACATTAAGTAAAAGTGGCATGAATGTGTTAAAACTTAAAACTCACTTTAAGAGGTTTTAACAAGAAAATTTATTCAAAATGAAACATATTTATTATTATTTAACAAACCACATTGTGTTTAATTTGGATATGTTAAAGTATGTTAGCTACAATTATATGTTCCCGCATATGAAAGGCAGTTTTTGAAGGAGTGCAGTATAGCAATATCAAAAACAATAAAACTTAAAAACAAATTTTAACAAAATGAACTAATGAAAGATGTACTTATCTTTAATAGTTAGTCAAAATATTGTGTCACAGCCCTCCAGACACAGGATAAAGGCATAAAGCTCGATTGTTAACTACTTTTAAAACAGTTTTACAGCAAACAATGCAAACTATTAAAGCAACGAGGCTAGGCATAGCTTTTGCATACATAGCTCGTGAAATTTGCCGGTTCGCCGCTCTTAATCTTTTACAATTTAATGAATTTAAATATATTTCTTGCGCATGACTAACACTTACCAGACTCAATGCCACCTTCAATCCCTGCAAAACCAGGTTCGTCCCCAAAGTGTAATTATTCTTTGACTCGTTGGTTTCACTGGGGCTGGCGGCTTTCCTCCCCCGGTCTTCCCGAGCGATCTTTTTTCTCTGCTCATATCTTTCCGCGCTTCATTTCGCATCGCTCTCCATTTTTCTTTTATGTCCGTTGAACTCCTTTGTGCAACGCCAAGAGCATTGACTTTTTCGCAGATATTCTGCCAAACGGCATGTTTCCTTTTGTTTGTTATTGTTGAAGAAAATTTTTCCCGTATAATTTCAATGTTTTCTTCCGATAATTGCAAAATTAAAGCGCACTCAGAGGAAGAAAAATTTGGCTTTCGTGCTCGTTTGCTGTCCATTTTGTTTTTCCCGCCTTACGACATGCATGCATGAAGCGCGAAAAAACCGGTTTACTCCGGTTAGAAGTAAACTTATCCGCGGATAGTTAAACGTGACACTAAACGGCCTTCATACAACGCAATTTTATCTCCCGTTTAACTATACGGTGGATAGGAAATTTATACGCTGGATAGCGCTAAACGCTGTTTAAGTTAAACGCCTTTGATACAACCGGCCCCTGGTAAACAATACCGTCTTACGCGGGGTGGGACAGCAGTCAAATTCGTCGCTACTCGTCAATTTGACTGCTGTCCTACCCCGCGTAAGACGGTATTGTTTACCAGTTGTTTACGTCACGTCCACGATCATGCCCGAACAGTTCGAAGTATTTATTTTAATATGAACATAGCCGAAATTGAGAGAGATTTTGGCTCCGTTCGTCGCTAAATTTGCCCGAGTTATGATCAAACCATATTCGTTAGAAAGAGAAACCTTCGTGAAAAGATCTGATCGAATTTTTTTTTGCCGGACGACAAGTTTGAGCGGAGATATTTGACTTTGAAGGCGATGCGGTCGTGCCTCGAGTAATTAGCCTTTACCTTCTATATACATACAACGAGCAACACACAAGTTGACACAACATATAGGCCACAGAAAAGGTTGCATAAACCGCTCTAAATGAGCTCATGGAGTAATTAAAAGAATGTAAAGGCATTATACTATCATGTCAACTATATTTTATTGTTAAAGTGTAGTTATTTGATTAATTTAAGAATGTTTTTAAAATAGTTTTGCTTGAGTATAAAATTTGTTTATAAAAGCCGTTAAAAACCCGCAACTCCTGATCATTCACCCTGAAATTGGGCCGCCTGTGGTTAGATACTTGTATAAACATCGACCTTCAGAGGATTGTGAAAACCTACATCATTCTGATAGAAGCCTTTAGAAATTCTACAACATAAAAAATCGAAAATAGTATAGTACTAGTAGTTACTATCGCAAGGAAAGTGCTGCCTTGACGCCAAAACTGCATGCAAAATTCCTCGACCAATTAGTAATATTGAACGTATTTATATTGCTAATGGCACACTGTATGTATAGATTTATTTTCTTGTCCAAACGATGAGATTACAACAGTGCGATTACAACACTGTGATTATTGTAAATAATAATATATAAGAAGTACACATGCTAAACAAACATGTCACAACAGTCTTTGTTCCCAATCTGTAGATATTTCATTTCATATTTATTTAGCATTTAGCTTCCATCAGTGTTCATCTGTACTGTCCAGTGAATTGTCAAAATACATGATTATACAGCAAACCAACATAATAGTATATCTCTCCAAAACAACTGTGAGCAGGGATCCACATGACATATGTTGGAAATATTTAATTCTTTATATCGCAGATTCCATCCCGTTACAGATGATGTAATATATCCATATTATTTTGTAAGTTTGTAACAACCATTTTTTTCAAGTAAATATAACATAATTTATCAACCAAATTTGGTTTTCATTTTCTGCCTCAACAGGCAGTCACACAACTGGCTCTGCCACAATGGGCAGATCAATAATATTTTGTGCCTCAACACGCTCCACAGGTTCTATCACAATGAGCTATTCCATTTAAAATCCGTAACCCCCCCTCTATCGAGGACAGGGGTTTTTCTATAACCCTGAAAAATTCCTGACTTTCAACAGCCCACCTGAGGAATTTTGTATTTACAACACCTACCCCTGAAGAATTCCTGTCTTACAGCTATTACCCCTGAAGAATTTGACTGCAACCCCCTGAAGAATGCAATTTTTTTACTCAACCCCTGAAGAATTCCAAGCCTAAATAGTCACACCCCTGAAGAATTCCAAGGCAAAATGGCCCCTTACCCCTGACGAATTCCAGGGTCCTCCATAGGGGGGGTATGATATTAAATGGAATAGCCCAATAGGTAGATCGATGTTTCTTTCTGCCACAATGGGCAGATCAATATTTTGTGCCTCAATGGGCTCTACCACAACAGGTAGATTGATATTTTGTGCTACGATCACAGGTACAGGCTCTATGACTACAGCTAGATCACTATTTGTCACCGTCATAGATGGGGCACAGGCGATATATTAACTGTGTCGATCACAGACAGACATATGACATATCTTGTAAGAAAGCATGTTTGAGCCCGTTGAGGCACAAAATATTATTGATCTGCCCATTGTGGCAGGGCCAGTTGTGGACAAAGTAACATTCATCCGCCTGTTGAGGCAGAAAATGAAAACCAAATTTGGTTGATAAATTATGGTATATTTACTTGTTATGGTTGTGACAAACTTACAAAAAATATGGATATATTACATCATCTTAAGGGCCTAATGAGATGGAATTATCATCGTACATGAATTAATTAACCTCCACGGGTAGATATTTAATATTATTTGTCATCGTACATGAATTATAAACACTAACTATGGTTGGTAAGTTATCTATTTAACAATTAGTCGCCGAAGGCGAGGTGATTACAAGCCTATAGTCACTGAGCCGAAGGCGAAGTGACTATAGGCTTGTAATCACCGAGCCTGAGGCGACTAATTGTTTTAGTAGAAATTTCAAAGAGAAAAACAAACACAGAAAGTTATGAGGTCAGTTGAAAAGGCTATGGGACAAAATTCAGCGCTTTTCTCAGCGGCCGGTTATTAAAAACATGCCGGCAAAAGACGAGTGTCAAAAATATATCGAAGCGAAACAAAAACAAACAATTTCATGAGAAAAATACTTTGGAAAGGCTCAAATACAAAGTAGAATGGTTTAAAAATATACCACAGCTAGGTTTTTGCTGAATATAACGATATAAATGAGGATAAAACGAATAATTTTCAAAATAAACACTTGTGGTTGACCCGTACGGAACATCATTTCAACAGCGAGAAAACTCTGCCTTTCATGGAAGAAAAATAGTGTATTTGTTATCGCTTACCTTTAAAAATGTCAAAAATATATCCTCCTTTAATTTAGCGGCAGTTTTTTTCATTTAAAACTTTGAATCAGGCTCAAAAAACGATTTTTGTTTTAAATTCGGCAGCTTGCGAAGAAGCCATTTTGAAAAAAAAAGTGATAGTCACTGACCAGTGACTATCACTTTTTAGAGGCTCAATTTGGACCAATCAGCATGCAGGAAAATCGATAGTCACCTGGAAATTTCTACTAAAGACAAATATTCTACACCAGGATCTAGGACTAATAAGCCATTACTCAGAGCTTTTAAATACATTTTGTCTCCTTGTATTAAGACATTATTAAATGTTGTTTTAGACCACGCGGACAATGGAATATTTCGTGCTGAAAGAAGCGCCGATAAACTCATAAAAGCACATTGCTTTCCTCTAGAATGAACACTAAACAGTTCATCGCCTTGATGAATATCGGCAGAAAGAAATAAAGCCATACTTACCTGTGTTTCTTCGGGAAATGTTTGTATATTTTGCAGCTATTCAGATCCACAAATCCAGAATAAAATCTTGTAAAATCTTGAGAGTTCTGAACTTGCAGATCACATGGAACAAAACATGCGCGTGCAATACAGTATTTTCTCGCCCTCTCCCCCCATTTTAAAAATTCTCCTTGAGCTCGACTTTCTGCCCGGAATTCCGACAACTGACAGAGGCAAAATCGAGATCTCGACTATACATAGGTCGGCGTAAAAGACTGGGGCGAGTGAACTCTGGAGAAACCTTGCCATATCAAGAATAGTGTGCTCCCTTCGGCAGCAATAAGTAATATATACAGTGCGTACTTTGTCTTTGAACAGTGACTATATGAAACTATATGTCTAATTATATTTTTTTTGGTTGAGTTGGGTTTGTTGTGACACTCATCATTTATACACAAATTGTTGTTATTCAATAAATCGGGCGTTACATTAATTGCTTTGTTATTATATAACGTTTTCTTTGTTTTATAATACAATACTTTTAAAATTGTGACTTGTCTGACTGTTATTGTTTTCGCGGTGAACAAACATGATACTTTTGCTACTAAATATCATTTCTTCGTCCTTTATCTCTCTCATAACAGGAATAACTTTTCTAACTTTGTTCGAGTAGGTCTTTATAGACTTCAATTGAGTTTTCGACGAAAAAACTTGCAAACCAGTCCTCAAAATACTGTAAAATGACTTGGAACATCGTGTAGCGAATGAGCAAACGCACGCGGCAATCTGCGATAACCGTTTGCAAATTGCTCGAGCAATCTACCAATCAAATTTGCAATATTGCTACGCAATATTGCAATGTTGCTCGCAAGACAACATCCGGTTTGGCTGTAATACTCAAACAATAATATAAAACATAAAGTAATTAGGTAACATCTCGAGAATTTGTGACAGCGTGATCACTCAAAAATTAGTGATAAGTGTAACTGAAGTTTGTGCCTGAATTCATTGTCATTATTATGTACATTCACAGTATAACTTCAAGAATATGATGTTAACAGTATATATAAGACATGCCAGGTTAGCCATTATCTGACATTGATTTTGGTCCCCCAAAATTGAAAATCTCCATTTTTTATTTTATTTCCATTTCGTCGAATTTCTTACGTTTCGCGATGTCGAATTTAGCAATTGTTAATAGTAAAACAAAATAAACCTCTTATTTTGTTTTCCATACAGGGCTGTATAGATAATACAAAAACTTTATATAATGCACTATTCTGTGATAATGCTTTACTTAATATAGTAAATATACTAAAGGGAGTTCAAATTTATAGGTTTTGACTTTTGAGTTGGGTTTGCCTTTTTTGTACATGTACGACAATTTGTACATGAAATTATTATCCCAACATATCCCCCTTGGTGAGTAAAATTGTCTGGCGTTAAGGCGATGTCACACTTCTAGCGACAACTCGCAATGAAAATAGTTGCAGAACGAATCAAATTTCGTAAAAGTTGTTCTGTATAACCAAATTTCCTCTTTCGCTCGTAGAATTTCCTTAAAGTTCCTTAAAATTTCCTCAATTAAAATAAGGTCATTTTTATAGTATGATTGATTTGTTGTAACCGTTACACACTGCCAAATTTTATCAGATTAATGTGAAATCAAACTCATTCTGAGCTATTATAAAATATTCTGGGAAGATGTGGTGAGTTTGGTGGTAAATAGGCCAGTGATGGCAAGTGTGCTCTAGTAATACTTCATATAAGAAAGTGGGAAATGCTGCAGTATGGTGCATTCTAACTTGTTGTCATGCATGTGTTAATTTTATATGCCAAAGTTTTCAATATAGTTTTAAAAGTTGTGAAGTATTCAACTTTGTCTTTGTCTTTTTCTATTTTTAAAAGGGAGCGCTTTTCTTGGTGTTATATGCTGCCCTGTCTATGCAGTGTGATCCTGAGAATGAATACAGTGTAAAGAATAAATCATCTGGAAGGATTTTGAGGTGTCTTGATTGCAGAGATTGTAATGCTGGGTCTGAACCAAAGATACCATGCGGGTCGGTTATTGGTATTGATGAGTCAATTGGAGATTGCCAAGATTGCAAGGACGGCTATTACTCGACAGAAAGTGATGTACGGCCATGCCAAAAGTGTCAAAACTGTTCTTATCATGAAATAATCCTGGGGGCATGTAATTGTACTGGTATTTGCGAAGAAGGCTACGTCATGAGTAGCAAAGGAACATGTAAACCGCCACAGAAAACGACGATGGATCCAATTCTGGGTTATAAATTACAGAAATCTGGGTTATCAATTGCAGAAATTGTTCTCATTGTCTTAGGTGCATTAGTTCTAGTAGCCATACCAATTGTAGGTGTCTGCTGGCATTTTAAATGCAGGCGGAGTAGCAGACAAAATTCACTTAGAGGTAGGGTGGGTTTATACAATATTTTTTGTTTAATCATTATTTAGAAGTAAAGTCTCTACTTAGTCTAATTAAGCCCCTTTCTCTAATTAAGTGCCTTGCTTCTTAGTGGAAGAGGTTGTATTAGTAAGCTCCCTTCTGTTTAACTAATTGGATGCCCCTTCTGTTTAACTGATTGTGTGCCATTTGAAAAGGAATATGTTGTGAAAGGAATACACTGCAGTGTTAAAAATCTTCCTAACATTTGTTTTAAGGTTGTCATAAAGATGATGAAAATATTTCGGCAAATACTAGTACAACATTATTGAATGAAACCAAGGACGAAGTAATTGGAACAATAATCCAGCAAGGTAATGACTGTTTTAACCCATTAATTTGTAAGATCCTTCCCTTGACAAGTAAAATCGTCTGGCGTTAGACAGGGTGAATTAAATATCAATTAAAGTAGAACACATTTGGGTGCATTGTGGCTCAATGGGTTAATTTCACATTTTTTCTTCAGATTATTTTACTGTTCTTCCAGCTTTATTTGACTTATTTTTGTTTGTTAACGTAGAAGAATCTCAACAAAATGGTTTACCTACATCAGATGGACCACATGTTCCAGAAACCACTGGAGGTTTTGGTAATATGTGCTTCGACTTCTTTACACAAATTATAGCTGTTATGTCATACATATTGGATTTATTATGGTATTTTGTTAAATGTATCTGTAAGCTGAAGTAGTTCAGACACAAACCACAGAAGAATATTGTTAAATACTACCTACAGTGAACCCCGATGATTGAATTTTTTCAGATCGTTCAGACACAAACCACAGCAGCTTATTGTAGAATACTACCTATACTGGGACACCATGTTTGAGATATCTTTTTCAGGTAGTTCAGACACAAATTATGACAGCTTATTTTAGTAAGAATACTACCAACACTGGACCCCCACATTTGAGATATTCCATTTTTCGACTTCATTCTGGAAACTTAAATATCCTAAATATAGGTTTTCATTTCATTTAGTGGAAACATCTCTAGCTGCATCTAACAATCTCAGTGGTGGTATGGATACCAGTCAGTCACCACCTGAGATTTCAAATGTATCACACAGTGATACAAAAATAGATTACATGGCCAATACACCACCAACAAGGAATGATTCTGTCATTCCCGAAATGCCAGGTAATGCCAAATTTTTAATGATATTATATAATTTTCAAATCTAATTTATTGTACCAAGTGGTTATAAAATGTCACTTAATGTTATTCTAGTGCAATCATCAGCACAACAGGCAACAATCGGACTTCAGCCACCACCACCAATGGTCCAGAACAATGCCCGCAATCACAACCACGATCGGACAAAGTTCGATAGTTGGCTGTTTGATTTATATGATGAAATATGCGAGACCTTTGATTTGGGTGCGCCTGGAAAGAATTGGAAGGCACTTGCTCGCAACCTGGGTTTTACAGTGATAGAGGTACGACGTTTTGATGCTGAGAAAAACAAGACAGATGTAATGATTCAAAGTTGGATGGCTGACCGAGAAAATACAGTGGTTAAGTTTGGCCAAATTTTGAATGCTATGGGAATGACCAGTCTTACTGATAAAATTAATAATTACATTGTATGAGTAGTGTGAACTGTAGAGATATTGTTAGAAACTAATTATGATGCATAAGATCTAACTACCTTAAAATATACGAAATACTTTGACATTTAATTGTACTTCTAGATAAAGAAGGCTCTTTGCTTGGACATCAAAGTGTTTTCTATATTTTATGTAGTTGCATCGTTTAACCAATTAATCTTAAATAATGTTCATTGCTACCTACACTAGAATATTGGATCACCTAGTCAGTTATACCCATGTGTCGGTTATACTCAAATATACAGAAACGTAGGGCAGGTAACTTAACCCTTACCTAACCCCAGTCCCAAACCCTAACCTGTTAAATAACATATGAGTATCACATGGGTATAATGTGAGTACTCGTTACAATTGTAACGCGTTACAGGCTACTCGTTACATTTGTTGTAATTTTGACCTGTAATTAATTACTTTTTTGAAAAGGAACGGAAAATGGTAATTAATTACAAAACAAAGGAACGCACTCCTTTAACAGAAGAAAATTACAAATTCCTTTACTGAAATCATTCGTAAATGGAATAAATGTTATTTCCCATCGAGAACAAATACGAAAATACCATCGAAACGCAAAAACAGTAATCTCTGTGGCCATCTTGTCTCAGTGCTTTCACCTTTCGGATTTCGTATTTACAACAATTTACAACGCTAATTTTCCCTGTGGAAGTGGCGATTTTGGTTAACGATGATCGAAATAGAACTTAATTTACTTCATTAAACCTGGCTTATTTTCATTTCTGGTGTGAGAAAATTATTTGGCACAAGCTCCACATTACAAAATGTAATCTGTAATTAATTACTTTTTTGAGGGGGTAATTTTGTAATTGTAATTTATTACTTTTGAAAAGAGGTAATTGTAATGAGGAATTAATTACATTTTGAAGCAAGTAATTGTAATCGTAATTAATTCCTTTTTGAGCAGTAATTTTGCAGCTCTGGCCGCCCGTATAACCAGCAGGTGTCTAGGAATTGGTTGGGGTAAACTTACATGGCAACATTTAAACCACACATACCTCCCCCAAACAGGGCCATGTTTCTCAACTCATTAGTGACACAGCATAATGAAGAAATATTTTATGTATTTCTTTCTCTCTAGAAAGTACCTTACACACGAGTCTACGCAAAAGCTTGTACTTGCTTTGGTCATTGGACACTTGGATTATTGCAATAGCCTCTTTTATGGATTGCCGGCGAACCAAATTAACAAGTTACAGCGTGTTCAAAACGCAGCAGCTAGATTGGTGTCTAACACCCCTCGTTTTTGTCATATCTCTCCTGTCATGTACCGACTGCACTGGTTGCCGGTGAAGTACAGAATTATCTATAAAGTCATTTTAATTACATTTAAGGCTATGCAAGGCAACGCTCCAAGGTACATTTCAGATTTGATAAGTTTTAAACAACAATCCCGTTATGGCTTGCGCTCAAATAACGGGTGTTACCTTGGGTACCCTAAAGAAAGAACTAACAAAACTACAGGAGACAGAGCATTTGCCGCGGCTGCGCCAGTTCTGTGGAACTCATTACCTACCAGTCTTAGAGCTGAGAACAGTTTGCTTAATTTTAAATCATCTTTAAAAACTTATCTTTTTAAATTAGCATATGAACAGTAGGTGTAGTTTTTATTAATTATAGTTTTAGCTATTTGTAAATTTATACTGTATTTATATCTTGATTGTATTTATCTTATTTCATGTAAAGCGCATTAGATCATATACATATGTATTTTGCGCTATATAAATTTTAAATATTATTATTATTATTATTATTATGCTTGTGTCAGAATGTTCGTGAAAACTATTAGGCATTATTAACTATTCGATATTTTTACAAAACAACTTTTGCGTTTTTAACTTGTGTTTCTTTCTATTGTGCAGTTTTGTCAATTGGTTTTAATTAATCTTGTGCCCAATGTAAATATTTTAAAAATTAACATATGTGTCTACAGTCGAACCTGTATTAAGAGGCTCATTCCGTAAAAACCTCCTGGTCAATATGTGGCTCAAAAATAGATTTCTCTCATACTCTGGTGTTTTGAAGGTCTATCCTTGGGAACAACTAAAATCGATTTCATTTGACTCAAATTTCTGTTAAATTATTTTTGGGGGCGATTGATGTTCGATCGGCTGGTGACCAACTTGAACTCCGAATGAGGCAAAATATCGACACATTTTCACTGCTATTTTTTTAAATCAAATTCATACCTAAATTTTAATATTTTTGCACAGAAATATGGGCTTATCCTTCTATTTTCGTTGGTGATATGACTTAGATAATTATTCTTTTGTATAAAATAGAATGCAGCGCAGTTATTGACCCTCCTGCACGGATAACGGATATCATCTCAAAATATACCAATTTTGAAAGCTTATTTCAAAATCGTGGCACTTGATTGGCACACGACCTTAGCTTTTCTATAAACTACTAACATTAGTCAACACAAATTGCTAATAAAATCTTTCTGCTTTAGCATTTGACAAAAATGACAAGCGCTCAAACTTTGTAAAATTTGAAAATGTGTCGAAATCGAGCATATTTAACAGTAAACCTAATTATTGATATTAACAGATAAAATCACCTTACACTACACTACACGGAATGAAGCTTGATTATGTAAATATATGTCGTTCATCATTATTCTTTGGCTTTGCGCTTGAAAAAAATTGTTTGAGTACAGTTTGACTTCAAGGATAGAGTCATTCAATGCCAGTATCTTCTGCGCGCATCACTGCCATTAGAAGCCTGATTGCCACTTCGCTTTGTTCGCTTTGTTTATCTCCTGTAAATAAAATGTCTACGTGTCTTGGGGGTTTATTGCAATGTCCAATCAAATTAGAAAACTCAGAATTAGTCATAATACAGAGTTTTCATCAGTGGTTTGTTTACGTTAAATTGTTAAAGTTTCGTTAAAATGTACTCGCTGTGCGTAAACATGTCAATCAACACGATGAAATGTTTCGTTACTCTCTGGCTTCTCTTTCTTCGTATTGCATTAAATAGTAGTCTTAATATATATTGCACCAGGTTTTTGTGACTGAAACTGAAAAGGGAAAAGGCCACCAGTCATGGTGAAGTAGCAGGGGAAAAAATGACGAATCAAAGTGTGAATGCATAAATTTTCTTTTCCTTAAAGGCGCCTGGGTAACGAGGTGATAAAATCTACTGTCTGCCGAAATCGTTTAGGTATACCTAACGTTGCGTGACCACCAATTGCGGCTGTTGTCCGGGCCGGATTAACCACGTGGCAGATACGGCATATGCCGCGGATCTCGCGCTTATGGGGGCCTCGCGCTTTACTGTGCCACGCCCATTTTTACGAGAACACGCCCATTTATTATTATTATTTTCTATTGGCCCCCTAGGGTTGGCAGTTGGTCCCAGCGAAATTGCGGTGATTTGCGGATAAAATTGAAAACAATTATTTAACAATTTTGTGTGTCTTTGAATTCAAAGGTTTTCATAACGAGGGGGGTTGGGGTTGGGGGCCTCGCGCTGAAAATCTGCCACGGGCCTCGCGCGACGTTAATCCGGCCCTGGCTATAGTAATAGTGAACACTATATAAATGAGTACAGGAAAAAACAATATTATAGACACAAGAACCTGGTGCAATACTAAGACTACTATTTAATGCAATACGAAGAAAGAGAAGCGTGTTGATTGACATGTTTATGCACAGCGAGTACATTTCTTTCGGCCAGGGGTTTCCCCCGAGATTTAATTAGTACATTCTAACGAAATTTTAACAGTTTAACGTAAACAAACAGATGAAAACTCTGTATTATGACTAATTCTGAGTTTTCTAATTTGATTGGACATTGTTAATAAACCCCCAAGACACATAGACATTTTATTTACAGGAGGTAAACAAAGCGAACAAACTAACAAAGCGAAGTTCGTAGTGACAATCAGGCCTCTAATGGCAGTGATGCGCGCAGAAGACACTGGCATTGAATGACTCTATCCTTGAAGTCAAACTGTACTCAAACAATTTTTTTCAAGCGCAAAGCCAAAGAATAATGATGAACGACATATATTTACATAATCAAGCTTCATTCCGTGTAGTGTAAGGTGATTTTATCTGTTAATATCAATAATTAGGTTTACTGTTAAATATGCTCGATTTCGACACATTTTCAAATTTTACAAAGTTTGAGCGCTTGTCATTTTTGTCAAATGCTAAAGCAGAAAGATTTTATTAGCAATTTGTGTTGACTAATGTTAGTAGTTTATAGAAAAGCTAAGGTCATGTGCCAATCAAGTGCCACGATTTTGAAATAAGCTTTCAAAATTGGTATATTTTGAGATGATATCCGTTATCCGTGCAGGAGGGTCAATAACTGCGCTGTATTCTATTTTATACAAAAGAATAATTATCTAAGTCATATCACCAACGAAAATAGAAGGATAAGTCCATATTTCTGTGCAAAAATATTAAAATTTAGGTATGAATTTGATTTAAAAAAATAGCGGTGAAAATGTGTCGATATTTTGCCTCATTCGGAGTTCAAGTTGGTCACCAGCCGATCGAACATCAATCGCCCCCAAAAATAATTTAACAGAAATTTGAGTCAAATGAAATCGATTTTGTAGTTGTTCCCAAGGATAGACCTTCAAAAGTATGAGAGAAATCTATTTTTGAGCCACATATTGACCAGGTGGCCTTTTACGGAGACAGCCTCTTAAGCGGTCATGCACCCTCGGGGATTTCGCTAGTGACCGCTTAATACAGGTTGATCTTGTAGAAAATCACCACACGGCTTAAATATAACATTTAATATAACTAAATTTGAACTAAACAGTAATATATTTGAATACACATGCCAATACGTCCACACCATTGATCTGATACATTGACACACGAACTGAAAATACTGTTGACACTTTCAGTGATTACGGAAGTTCGAGTAATGAGATATAAACAAACTTAAAGACTTTGACATGTTGCCGAATAAAGATTTAATTATATATTGTATTATGTTTGCTGTAGTTACTTCCCACTGTTTAATACAGTTTCAAAACAATGAAAAATTAAGTTTGGGACCGTGGAAAAGGTGACCGCGTCCGCTTAAAAGAGGTGACCGTTCAATAAAGGTCACTTAAATAGTATTTATATTATGAAATTTTCTGGACTTTGCCACATGACCGCTTATTAAACAAAGGGTGACCGTTTAATACGGTGCCGCTTAATACAGGTTCGACTGTAATTGCTTTTGTGGAAAGCATTTGTCAAAGCTTTCATAACTCTGGATCTTCATCATTGCAAAATAGACATGAGTTTCAAAGAACATTTGTGTTGCATAGACATCACAATATATTTTGAAAATTAAATTGATTAATCATTATTTTTACATATAAATTTTCAATGAATTGCTGAATAAAAATCACGTGTTGTATAAGGGAATACTGGTGCGTCAAATATTGGTGCGTCATTACCTGTCATAAGTTGAATATTTTTGGTTTCCTGAGCGATTTGTCGCTTCGGAAATGCTTGAATATGGCTAAATATTGGACATTCTGGTGGCAAATATATTTATGCACGGTAAGTCAAATTAGATTTTGATAGTACCTGTTTTGGCTGTTTACATGTTTGCATTTGACAAATTGTATATTTCCTGTATATTGAAGTCATTGTCGATTGTATTAGTAGCCCGCTATATTGGGTTATATTTTGACCAACAATTTGCTTTAGACCATGAGAATGAAAGTAATAGAATACCGTCCAAATTTTTTTGGAAAGTAGTGCGAGTTTTTTCATTCATTCATTTAAAAAGTATTCCTTTACTTTCCATATTTTGGGTATACAGTAGTTTAAAATTATATGAACAATGCCCCCCTGGAAAATCCTTCCCCCAGTGTTGGATAAGCCTACTAGCTGTAGCTCTACCTGTGTGCATTGACCCAGTAATGTACTGTACTCTTGGACAATTTTACTTGCCGAAATGTTTGGGCATTTTAAAATGATTTAACCAGACTATCTGACCATTTCTCTTGTTAACCATTAAGCTACAATGTGCCCTAAAGTGCTGTACGTACTCTTTGTCTAAAACCAGATAATTTTACTTGTCAAGGGAGAAGTATTGTGCATTAATTGTAAATTTTGTTTTGTTTTTCTGTTAGTCAATTTTCCTTTTGCCTTGTTTGGGTGACATTGATTTGAACACTCCAAAATGCACCATTGACGAATATGGAGTGACATTAACAAATGGACAGCTAAAATGCAAAAGTTGCACCCTGCTACCCAAATGCCAACATGGTTTGGGCGTCTCGGTGGCCTGTGGCGATATAGTACCGTACCATACAAATATTCACTGTGTTCATTGTGTGCCTGGTGAGAATTTCTCTGCAAAGTATGACAACTTACCTTGTCACACATGTAGAAGTTTGTCCTGTCATGAAAATGAGGAAATTATTGGAACATGCAAGGTCGATGAAGATACGTCAAAATGTAACGGAACTTGTAAGGCAGGATTTTATCTGAGGGGAGATAGTTTGGATAACTGCCAGCCTTGTTCGGAATGTCTGAACAATGCTAGTACTCAGGTGAAGAAGTGTAAAGATGATGGTTTGCCGAGGGAGAGACAATGTGAAGTGGCCAGGTCAACGGTGCCTTTGGTGGTTCCATCTAAGGTGAAGAACTTTGCCAATAAGTTATTGTTAAGTTTACAAGCTTTTTACTTGCTGGGCAATTATGTCTGACTCCATGACCCCAATAAAACTTTTAAGCAGGAGCGAGGTCTATTCATACTGTTTGAACTTGCTTACCCTAAACCTCTTTAGTTAATTATTATTTGCCTAGAATCCTATTTTCTAATTATTTTCCTGAATGCATAGGGGATGAAAAACTCCATATAAATTACGTATATACATAAAAATATTCCTCCCTAGTTCAGCTGTGGCATCTCATTAAGCTGGATCATATGTCTTGAACATATGTCCTAAGTGTTCAAAATATTGTGTATTATATTTAGCTCCCAACAAAGAAAAATGGAGAAATAGGAAAAGACAACAAGCTTGAAGGTCGTGGTTACAAGTTCTATGGCCATCCTGCATGGCTTAGCTCTGCAGTGGTAATTGTTTTTATTTTGGCTATAATTCTGGCATTTTTTTTGTTGAGACGAAAATGTCAAAAAAAGAAGCACAGTTCAATGAACACACCAGAGGAAGTACCCCTTAATGCAGTTCAAGGTGAGGCTGTATTCCTTTAGTTATGTTACTTAATATTTTTCCAATCAAAGATAAAATAATGTAATTCCTATCTATGCAACAGAATTTATTTCAACCTCTTTCACAGGCTCGTATCTCTTGGGGAGATATATATACACAATTTTAAGACCTAACCAGGAACGGTTGCTAAAAAAGGTTACAGCTCAGCTACTGGCCTCTGTAGCTCAGTTGGTTAGAGCGCTGCACCGGAATCGCAGGGCCGTGGGTTCAATTCCTGCCAGAGGACCTAGTGTTGCATTTTTCGCAACCGTTCCTGTTAGGTCTTAAAATTGTGTATATATATCTACTCACTTGGATTATCCACCAAACCCAGTACTCTTGGGGAGATAATACCCTGTATGCAGCTGGTCACGTGTCACCTGGATTTCGCGTGATAAATTGAGAATACACTTAGGGAGGGGTGGTACAGGAGCGTGTTGTCTTCTGTGATATTGTTGCGTTTGGAAAATAGTATTTTGGGGCGATAAATTGAAAATTTGCAACAAGAAATTGTGACAAAACTAAAATAGTCGTAATTATAAAATAGTCGCATTCATCACACGTCACTTCCTACTGTATCCTGGAGTGTTGAGTTTGCATTTCAAGCGATAAGTAGCGATAAGTTGGATCAGATTTCAATATACAACAATGCTTGTCAAGCCAAGGAAAGCACGCCTCGCACGGTATTTTAATATAAAACACAATCAATAAAACATATCTTCTATAGACTGACTGATATCTGGTATTCAAACTACAAACAAAATGGATTTTTTTAATGCTGACATGGAATTGCTATGAAATATCGAGATCCTACTGTGTGTATAAAACAATGCAATCCAGAGGTTAAATCTTGTTCAAGATTGTAAAATATCCCGCCTTGGCATCGCTAAACTCGACGATCAAGAAGTATGTCGAAGTATAACTTTCTGTTACCAAACGTACGGTAAAATTATCCGATAAAGGCAAATTCAACGACTCTTCCGTGCGTGCGGTACAACTTGAATATTAACGATAAAACATGTGTAATTAATATAATGTGTTTATAGTTACACCACATTTTAAATCCTAAATAGTGTTCATCGTCTTTCTAGCTTGATCTAATATAATGTACAAAAGGGATTTAGAATACAGAATTACAGTTATTTAGTATTTGCTGAAAGTATCCATATCACTATGCTGCTGTGTCTGTACGTATGGTCTGTGAGACATCAGTGTCCAATAAGCCGACTTATTTTAAAGTCTTTATTCTATAGTATGGACAAAATTTAGTGTACAACTATGTTTTTATTTTGCTGTACTACACTCTACAGCTGATTCAATGGGAACTCTGGACTCAGAACTAAATTTTACATATATATATATATATATATAGTCAAATCTGCAGACATGCATGTTTCGCCGTTCAACGGCTCGTCAGTGCAGCTTGTAACGCAGTCTAGATGCGAGTGACTTCGTATTAATACACCATACTCTTGCCCTCACCAAGCGCATGTGGTACAATACTCAGACACATGCGCATCCAGACATGCGTGAAGTGTATATAGGCTACGCATCAGTTTTTATGAATTATGTTGAAAAATATTTTGTAAACCTGATGCGCTATCATTTCCTGGCATATAGCCTATATTTACAATACTATACGATATCGTAATTTTCCCCCAGCTGCGGACGAGGCTATAAAATTTTGCCTTCACTCAGGCTTCAGACTTGTACATGTTTATGGAATCGGCAACAAGAAGGAAGTTCTCGAATAACGTAAATCATAATTTACCACATTTCCCTGAGAATTTTTGTATCTTACTACCTTCTAAAATGTAAAATGCTTCAACAGATTTTAGAGTGGACATCAATCTCCGCATGTTTATAGCTTAGCTAGTGTTTGGTAAAAGCATAGTTAAAATGTCGTATATATTAACTATAGTAAAAGGCCCTATGGCTATGGTGGGCATGGCTATCATGCTACGAGATACTGGTTGCTCTTGAGAACCCTATTTATCTTCAATAAATAAACGCAAAGCTTATAACGATTACAAATAGCAACAATTCTAATGGCATATTACAAAATATTAGAAATATAGGTTTCTATATTTGTAGTGACGAATACTGACGATTGATTTAATAATATAGACTAGATCCAGAGGCGTCTGATATGAAACCGTGCTTGAGAGAACATTAAACAACAGCTCAAAACATACAATTTTGGTTGGTTACTTGACTTGTCTGTTGATAAAACTGTTTTCTACGTTTTTAAAACTTAAAAGCAAACAAAAACCAAATTTTGCAAGTGTTTTGAACTATATATGATTTTCGAGATATATTGTACATAATAATATCCCACTCCTTGCAATTCGCCGTAATAAAAAAGATGGCGCCGCGCGTTGAATTCTGGGTAGATCGACATGTTTAAAGAATTTAAGATATTCTGTCATTTCTGTGACTTAAATTACAGAATATCTGAAACATGTCGATCTATCCATAATCCAACGCGCGGCGCCATCTTTTTTATTATGGCGAATTAAAGTGTATAATTTTCAAGTGGAAGCATGTAATATGATACTGCAATAAAAATTTAAAGAGACACGTGACCAGCTCCATCCACGGTTTTTTACTATGGTCACTAATGGGCAATCACCCATGTCGATCTCTTGTTAACCCCCCATTAAGATGCAATGCACCCTACTTTGTTATTTTACCCTGTCTAATACCAGACAACATTGCTCATCAAGTGGAGACCCTTGGATGTTAATGGTTATTTGTAAATTTTAGCTGATAGGAATGCAGGTAGTGGTGGTGGTGAAACAGATTATTTTGGTAGCACCTCAGACCTGGCTGTACATGTAGTTCCTTCTGTAAGGAAGAGAAAATTTTCAGCCGGCTCTAGTAAGATTTAAGAATTGTATGATAGATATATTTTGTATTTATGTTTGTAATTCTCATGACTAATTCCATAAATAATTCCGTACTAGCCATAGGATGTTATGAGCGTGAAGGAGCTTGTGTGCTTGATAGCAAAACCTGTTTGCTTTTAATACTGTATTTGAACTCATTTAAGGTGGACGAAAAGTTTCCTTCAGTCGGCAAGATTCCAATTCAAATTCCAATACTGGCTCAGACTTCACTGACGAAAGTAAGTGTTTATAAATAATCAAAGTTTACAGGACTTCAGAGGTTTGGAGCATAAACTCCACTAAATGTGCTTCTTTTGGGAAAAGCATTTTGTTCAATATCGTCTTCGTTAAGCTGCGAAGACCGTTCTTGACGCTCCATATCTATCGTCCTCCACTGAAGCACTCCGCAAACTACACTGGCATCCACTTATCCACCGGCGCCATTTACACCGAATGCTAACCATTTACAAATTTAAGAATAATTTAAAAGAGTTCAATTCCGAACTGCCTAAAACTAACCATTTATATAACACCAGACGCAGGGATGATATCTACCTTGGTAAACCTAAGACAAACTGGGGAAAGCAAAAATTGCTCTACCAAGCTTGCAAGGAATACAACGCATTGGACTCTCAAATAAGGTCAATTGAACAACTTCAAACAAGGACCGCTCTGAAACGCTCGCTAGCCAATCAGATTGCTTTATTGTCATAGATAAAAAATAAATATTATCATTCATTCATCGTCATATCTCAAGTTTTCCCTTTGGAATTCTAGTATCTGCCTAAATTTGTTGTAAGTTCTTTTATATCTTCCGCTCTTCTTTTTATCAGGCGATGGTTTTCAAAGAATCCCCTCACTGGTTACTTCTTTATCTACTTCTCACACATTCTCTACTGACCTAATTAACAACGTTCAAAGGAGAACCGGACAAAGTCCAGTTCCATTTATTCACACGGGAATTTTGTATGGTTAGCTGTGCTCGAATTCATTCGATTTCATGCGTGTTGTGTCAGCGCAATGACAATTTGAGGACAGTTCCGAGTTCATCCGGTCCATGTGAGCGAAATCTTAATCTTTCTTTCTTTCACGAATAGTATCACTTATTCTTGGTAGTTTCCCATAAATTCATGAGTATATATATACATATCTTATAGTTACTTTTTAGTGCAAAGTTTCTTTGAAACTTTGCAGTATTGTGATGAGTGGCGAAAATTCACATCAGTCAGTCAGTCAGACATTCAGTCATAGTGTAAACTTTCCGGGGGGTGCATACAATTTATGTTTCTTTTTAAATTTCATTAACATTTAGTGATTTAGTGCTTCAAGACAGGGCTTCACATTTTTCTTTAAATATTCTTTTGATCTTATGGCGACTTTACACAAACTATGCTGAATTAGAGTCTTTATATTGAACTTGAAAGTTGAAACATTTGCTGAAGACGTTGAATTGACATTAAATTGGCGACCTTTCCCCCGGAACACGCGATTTTTTGTGCAATCACAAATGCACGTGCGCTATCAAGTGCGTGGCCGCGAGGTGACTGCGAGATTCGTACGCGTGCCGTGTAGCGAGTCTAGCGACAAGAACATTATCATTATATCAAATTATCAATATATAGTATAACTATAAGTATGTCGATGAACCGGAGAGAAATCAGTCATTATAACTGACTTACCAACTTGCCTTCAGTACTGGATAATCAACGGGAAGGATTGTAGAAATTCACTTATTTTCGCTTCCCGAGCATTATTATTTGAGATTTGCTTTCGAGAATTATGATTATGACAAAATATCTCTTATGATTATGACAAGACTGTATCTCAAATGCGAGGAAGGTAAATGTGGTAGCAGTTTAAAGGCTATATTATTTCAAATACAACTATAGCCTTATGAACTATAGGGGCAATGCCAATGTCAATAAACTTGTGCAAGTCGATGGCTGGATATATATATATAGTATACTGCATGTATTCGATCTGTAATCTATCAAAACAGTGTAGACTATAGTATCCGATTTATATTATAACCTCTATGGTATAAAACGGGATCATATAAACGTTCTGCAAAGCCTGCAGTCCCAATAGTCGTGTTAATTTAAACTTTACAGTATACCTTGAATTGATGGGTATAATTAACCTTGAAGCTTGACGATTTAATGCGTTTGTTTACTTTTCAAATGTGAACGTTTGGTCACGCCCCGTGTCACTTTTGACAATAGCCGAATTCATATTAGGGGTTAGACGGGAAACTCGTCTTAGACGGGGAAACTCGTCAGTCTAATATGAATCCGGGGTCAGACGAGTTTCCCGTCTAACTTTCCCGTCCAACTTTCCCGGTCCAAACGGACGGGAAAGTGGAACGAATCCCATCTAGACGGGAAACTCGTCTTCATCCGTCCTAAATCCGTCATATTCAGACAGGTTTTCACAGACGAGTTTCCCGTCTAAGACGAGTTTCGTCTAATGATGAATTCAATGAAAGATAATGAAAGTTCCACGTTTGGCGTGAGAAATGTCCACGTTTGTGCAAAATACAAGCATGTTTGTTCGCGTGTTTGCCACGTTTTAAGCAATTTTCCATATTTTCGAATGTTACGCTCGCAAAATTTAAGTTATTTTGCAAGATAGAATGAAAGATATAAGGATCATAAAGTAAGGATCAAAAACATATTCATACTTCGCCAAAAAATCGCAAAATCTAATATTTCAAGAGGTGTACGTTTTGTTAGCAAACGTTCATGTTTGAAAAGTAAACAAACGCGTTAAAATCGTCAAACTTCAAGGTTGAACGCAAATGGTAATAATAGACCTTCGAAAAACAAATGTCATGAGAACTTGACAATCTTGGCATAAATACTGCTAGCTAATTCCATGCATGAGTCATCTATTTACGTCAGCAATAAATACGCATACACTTCCCACGGCGAATTGTGAAATATTCTTTATCTGTAGGATCAAGGAGAGATTTTCCTGAAACATTACTTGCATTTACTTGTAAATTATGGTGTAAATTATGTCTTCGCCGCAGAGTACTTCAGTGCTTCCATATTAATCTTTCGTTTTCCTCAAAACTTATGGCTCTTTGAAACTTTGCACAATCCTTGGATCCCTAGTTCTTCTTTCACTTAGAACCGAGTGTACAATCTCCTGTTGTTGTGAACGAGCAGTCAGGAGAGAATGATGTTCTTAATGAGGAGGAACCTTTTGTACAAGTTTCTGAACGAAGACGAACATCATCTGACTTATCTGGTAACTATTGTTATTGGTGGATTTCAGTAAGCGTTACACGGCAACACGTCGTGGTAAACCCCAGTCCTTTGCTGTGAATGCCTTAAGCAAGTCATTAAAAAGCTTAATCGATCAGTTTGGCTAATATTTTATCAAAAAACACAGCTATATACTACTGAACATTGTATTCTCAGACTGATGTGGTCTACTGGAAAATATTTCGCATTAAAAACAATCGTTTTCAGCCTTGATATGTCCTAAGAATAGACTTCGAAAGAGCTATCAAGGACAATATTCCACATTAAATCTCTCTCACAACGGTTTCTACACCAAAAATATATTGTATCCATAGGAAAACCAATATTTTATTTTTAAACTTGAATAATTTTCTTCTCCTATGTAAAGAAATGAGAAAATCTGTTTTGCTTGGATTTTCGAGCGAAAACATGCTCGCCCCAGGCCACTGCCGCAACACACGTCGATCAACAAAATCACAGCCGTTGCACCGCCCTATATATAAGCGCCCTGGTTGAACTCTCGCTTGCGTTTGATCGCCAACTCTCATGCACTCTCATCAACTTTGAGCTGGTTCAAATTTGATGAGAGTTTTCCCTTGTTTGACCGGTACGCCGTACGCGCAGTAATATTCAGTCAGCCCTCATGCAACTCTTGTTCTCAACCGAGGCATGGGAGTTGTTGAAACTCTGGGTAAAAAGATGGTGAGAATTTAATCTGTTAAATCTTTTATCCTCTAGGAAAAAAATATTGCCTTTTTAGCCACCAAAACTCAAACCCAATACCTGAACACAATGAAGAAAGTACGTTAAAGAATTTTAAAATCCTTTGGCTTGGTTTTATTCTTTGTATTTCTTCTGTATTTTTACAGAACCCTTTCACAAGCGAAGTAACACATTTAGTAATTTTTCAACCTTACTTCCTAGTCAGAACATTTATTTGTCAATTCATTTCTAGAGGAGACGACTTCGTCCACAGACTACAATGATAATGATGTTTCGCCTCAAATAGTGGCACTGCCTCCTGAAACCAGTTCATCTCCAGGTATGTAACTTCTCTTGCAAACGTGGTAGTCCAGTTAGACCAGTTTTAATTCTCATATATTTTCCATAGCGCCTCACAGATCACTATCTGGTGTAAAAATCGGACAATTAAACGGAGAGACATACCGTCAACTTTGCAGTCTACTAAGCCTAGATATACTAAACAAGGATTGGCAGACACTCGCAGGACGTATGGACTACACTAACCACCAAGTCAAAGGCTTTGCTAAGGCGGTCGTCCCTGCAGACAAATTGCTGGAACATTGGGGTGTAGCAGAGGGTAATGATGTTGCTCGCTTGATAGAGTTGGTTAGAGAGATGAACAGAGACGATATAGTTAAGCTATTGGAATCTCCCAAAAATCACACTCACGAAAAACTATCTCTGATAAGTGGAAGCTTTTAAATGTTTTATAAAGGTACTGTAGTTTATGTTAGCATATATAGACATGATTTACACTAGAGACGGATCATCCGTCAAGACGAACAACGCACGCAAGTTCATAGCATGGGCGGATTTTCTGAGGGGGAGGGGGGAGGGGGGGGGGGTTGACCCCCCCCTGAATTTTCCTTAACAAAGACTGTGGCGCCGCTTGTGGCGCCGCTTGCACCCCACTAAAAATTCTTCCACCCCTCCTGTTAAAAAAAATGAAAATCCGCCCTTGGTTCATAGACTACAAGCATAAAAACGCGCAAATTGTAACAAACCTGCAGCAGACTTGTACCAATGCTGCTGACTCGTACCCAGTCGTCAAATAAATTGTAAATTAATTCAAGTACATATATAGATCAGTGAATTGAGATGTGTCGAACATCATTCAGGGACTGGGTACGAGTCAGTTACAATTCGTCCTGCAATTCAACAACCTGTTAACAATGACAACCTTATAGCAACTTGATAAAATCACAACATTGTTACAACTTGTTGACAAACTTGCTACAAGCCTGTTGCGAACGAAGCATGCAGATAGTTTATCTTAGGAAAACGCACAACTTGTAACAAAACCTGCAACAGAAGTATATCAATACTGTTCCAACAAGTATGATATTGCTTGGTACAACCTGCAACGGGTCTGCAAGCCAACAAGTGGTAACATGCTTCATGACAACAGCTTGCTACTGTATAGTTTGATAAAGTAACAAGCTTGTTACAACTTGTCAAGAAACTGCTACTGTAAGCTTGTTGAGCCAACAACTTGTCAACAACAAGATGTGAGATTTTTACGTGCATTGTGGCTTTTTAACGTGGAGACGAAAGCTCGACATATCCTACTGTATATACTGTACAATCAATCATTCAATGTGAACATAAGACTAGATTAATATATAATGACTAATTAGCTAATTAAGTACTAACAATGTATCAAAATAGGAACATGTATAAATATTCTACATTATACCGCGGTATCTGTAGAATTATATTCATTTATACTCAAATTTGATCTTGCTAAGTTTGTTACTGAGAATGCTAGCTTGAATTTTTTGACAGCAACATGAAGTTGCTCGCATTTAACAATCCAATTTAACTGTTCCCTGACATGATTCGTTGACTGTGTTCAAATGTACTTGTAAAGCTTCTCAGAAATGGGTAGAAAGCCAATAATATATTTTTCTAATGGCTTCTTGATGCAAACCTCCGAAACCTTTTCTGTATAGCAAACACCGCTTTGCAACTACTCCGAAACAAACCGACCGACGCAATGCCCAACACACCATACTTTTGCAGAAAACGAACAATGTTTAAAAGACTCTTCCCATGGTTGATTTCTCGAGCTTTTTCTCCAGCGAGGCATTTTAAGGTTTCAATAAGTTGCCTTCCTTCAGGAGTGTGCAGTAATTTCACGTTTGCTTTGGCTTCATTCAGTTTACTTATCAACGTTGGAGGACAGAATCGTGAACTCTGGATAACTTCGATAGGTTTGCCAAGAGCAATACTCCAGTGTTGTACATCTGATCTCGTTACTTCAACGCCTTTTAGCCACTCAATTGACGGAACTATAAAATTGCGAGCCACTCAATTGCCAGAACTCAATTGACGGAACTGTGCCCTCGGTCATTAAAAAGTTTTCATGACCTCGGGCACAGTTTTTCCCTATCCGGACCTTGCGCCCGTTAAATAACATATATGTCTCTATCAGTGTAACAATTAGGGGCAAAACAAATACATTGTCGCCCGAACAGGGAAAATTGATATATCCAATCGGTGCATAAATACTTTTGATGTTAAGGGTAAAGGGGAGGTAGGAGGCCTCTAGAAAGGGGTGGGGCTTATTAGAGAGTTGGGCTATTTTAAAAAGGGGGTTAGGAGAGGATGTAGGTACGATATCAACAACTTTCATTCTGCCCAGCCTCAACCATGGGTCTTGATTAACTGATAGCGGGAAGATATTTTGTCTCACATAGCGTATTTTCGTTTTGGCTTTGTACTGAATATACACAGCAACCAACCCTACGATTATGACGCGTTATTTACAATTTCAGACTTCCAATCCATGTAGTAATATACTAAAACTCTTAGAATTAGCATGCATATCATAATTACAATACAATCTCACAAACAAAAAATCAGAAAATCAGAAAATGAAACCTCACACCATGCATTCTCGGTTTTCTACGGGATATTTGTGGTTATTTTTCGAGTTTCGCGCGGTTTGTTTGCGTGTGTTTTGGCGGTTTACGGGAAGAAGCAAGCAGTGCAGATTTTTACGTTAGCAGTTGAACCGCGGTATAACCTCAACAACATCGCGGTAGACAAGCAACAATTATTGAAATTCATTGCACTGCAATCTCCGTGTTTCTCGTTGCTGGAACCTGTCTTATATAGATTGGATGCACTATTATTGATAAGTAAAAGTACGCGGAAAACGCGGAAAAATGTCTCCAATTACTCTGTACAATATCAACACCATGAAAAGGTCGTAAGGGAACATACTGAGGAAGAACACCAGGACAACGGTCAGGAACATGGTCGTTGTTTTACGTCGTGATTTTTCAGCGGAAATCTTTTGCCTCGGGTGTTTGGTTCTGATCATTCCTGCCAGTCGATGATCAGGATTCCAGAGTTTCATTACAATGCGGCTATAGAGAAAACTTAGCAATAATATTGGCACAGCAGTAAGGCATATAAAAGCAGCCATATGGTATACTTTGTCTTGATCATTCCTCATGTAAGTGCCCAAGAGCGAGACTTTTTCAAGTACAATTTCACCGTCGCGTTTGATCGGTATATATTCGGAGACGGTGATGGTGTAGACACTGCCTGGAATTGAAATGGCGATAGCACACAACCAAATAATCACCGGCCAAATGTTTTAGTGGGTGGACAATCGCGAGGTACCTAAAAACGAACGAAGGATGTAAGTTTGCTATTTATGAAGGGCCGTATCTCTGAACTAAGTTATCTCCCTATTAATATCCCATCTTCCACTCCTTTTTGCTCTAAACGTAGAAATTAAGCTAGATATTTAACAGCTTTGCCTCGGTTTGCTGGTTGTTTCAGTGCAGTTTGTAGCCTGCCTTTGGATATTATTTTTATTGAACGCGTTCGGGTTTGGGAGACATGGGTGATGGGTTGTGAATTTCAGTAAATAATCAACGAAATCCAAACTCCGTGAAGAACAGGGAACCTCGTGTCGCCTGAATGTTTTTCTTATTGCCTAGAACATTTAAAGAAGTGGGACCGCCGTATAAATAGAGAATAATACATGGGTGCGCGGAAATACCAGATTTATTTCCAGTGTTGAACATGATATCTCACGAGTG
The DNA here is from genome assembly GCA_016169945.1 of Trachythela sp. YZ-2020. NCBI lineage: Eukaryota > Metazoa > Cnidaria > Anthozoa > Malacalcyonacea > Clavulariidae > Trachythela > Trachythela sp. YZ-2020. Next base: position 344,890 of record JADLSH010000120.1, on the reverse strand, counting down.
AGCGCAACGAACGAGTCAGATATCATGTTCAACACGAGAAATAAATCTGGTATTTCCAAGCATCCATGTATTTTTCTGTTTATTATATAAAGGACAGTCTTTCCAAACAAAATAAAATAAAATATCCATTATCATAAATAATCTCACATGTGAGATTATCAGTTTTATCAGTGCTCGAAATCTCTATAAAGCACTATTATATACTTTATATAATAAAGGTCGATAATCCAACTAAAACGTTTGTCAATATTTCAAAACCAAAGGTGTGGAAGGATGGAAAGCTTTCCTGAACTCTGTCTCTCGAGAAGCTAGAACCAAAATCATCGTGGTTAGAGAAGCGTTACAATTCCGTGAATCATCCCGTGAAAGTGGAGTTGACTACCTCACGGGCGTTCTTTGTGGGTGACGTCAATACATTTGGCATGCGGTTGATCTCACTAACTCATAATCTCTTCGTAACAAATCGTAGCATGTTCGTATTGAGATCGCAAAATAACGACGGCTTCTATTCTATAAATATAAAAGTTCCTTATAAAAATATGTTCTTCAATGAAATCTCGAAATAATGAGCTCTTGACATCTTTGTTTTTGCTGATGTACATTTGGATTTAAAATAAAGACTACTCAGGTGCGATTGCTTGTATGAGTATTTATAAATTAATACAACTGTTGTTGACATGTGTTTTGACATGTGTAACTGTAATGTTTATTATGAACTGTTTTATTCAACAACCATGCTGCATCATAGAAATGCAACACGATATATCGCAAACAACATCACAGAAATGTTATTCATGTCTCATGGCATCATGCCTCCCCCCATAGGTGGCGGAACAGGGGGGTGGGGTAGGCTCAGGGGGCTGCATGGGCTAAGGGGGCTATAGACCACCCCAAAAGTAGAGATGAGGGCTAACCCCTCCCCAAAAATGTTCAGACTGGGAGAACATAATATGAAGGTGTCAGATTCTTCGCTGTCCCCAGGGTTTGTCTAGCCCCCGCAACCAAACCTATCTTCTGGCCTTCCGCCACCCATGCCCCTCCTTCCCCACACCCCCTGATCTAAATTTTCAATTAAAGATGATAATAAATAGGGTATTACTATTACAAATTTTCAAAAAAAACCATGCCACCACAGCTTTGTGAACAGTCTTGTTTTCATTCAAAGCTTTAAGCAATGTCAACTGGATATTGTTGCTCAATTTTTCCAGCTTGCCTGGCTTAAAGCCACACGGAGTAACGTCATCTAATATATTTTATCCGAGTTATAATTCCACAATCATGAGATGTTTGTATTAATTGTTGGCTAATTCGAAATCTGCTAAGGATATTTCGTTAATTTCCCGTGAAATGAAACTGAAATGAAGATATATTTATTATGCTTCGTCAAGAATGACAGGTGATCGCATGCATGCAGCAGAGCTTATAGTTCCAGGGAACATCGGATTTGATTAATCCTGCATGTTATGTAGACTATTTCCATTATTCAAAGTTTGTTTTTGAATGCTATGTTCGTACAAATTAAAGATATAGCAAATCACGGGTAGTTATGCTGCCTTCTATAGATAATGTAACGCCGTAACATTTATATTGGCATAAGCAGTCTATAGAAGGTAGCTACATGTATAAGCAGTAACGCCATGCGGAATCCAGATTGGTAGTCGATGCTCAGTTTGCTGATATTTCAGCTTAATAAATTATTGCCCCATATATATTGGGACCGAATGGCTGGAGCTTTTATTCAGTATTTATGCTATTGCGCTATTATTCAGCAAAAAACTGTCAAGTCCATACTTTTACATATTTTAAAGCGTGATAATTCCCTGGTAATTGCTCTATCACTGAAATAAGTTTTCCCGTTCTGTGTGTGTTGACTGCAGTGTTTTAACTTCTTGACGAAGTTCCATATGCAGCTCGAAACGACGACGAAGTGTGTAATATTTTTCGCGTACTTAATTTGACATATACCAGTGAGGGCGCTTATATATTGTGGGCGGCAAAACGAGCACACATAGCGAGCTGAGAGCGTGCTTTTCAGCGAAAGTTGACAAGGAGTGGAATTTTTAACACTGTCATATTTTCCGCGCTGTTTTTTCTTTGTCCTTTGACTATGAATTTTTGAGGAACCGGAATCGACAAAGTACTAACTAGGTTATGCTATGAATGCTTGTTTGGCCGGCTATATAAAAGTTGATAGAAATATTATGAAAAGTGGCCCATTCTTTTGATGATCTCAATCGAGGTAAAATTTCAAAACAAGATTTGAGGACGTTTTGAAGTCGTCCAAACCTTTATATTGCATTTCTTTTCAGTGACCGATTACATCAACCAGTGACATATTACATCAATGTGTACGCTACCTACTATATTATGTATATTACCATCATTCTATTTACAACCGTATTGATATTACTTTTTCAATCTGTTAACCCACCCAGTCAACTTTCCCAAGGGAGGAAGACGGAGGAGTGGAGAAAAAAACACGACTTTTTCGGCAGAGCGTTGACTCCTTTTCTCATCATGAGCGTGATGAGTATAGTCCTCAGCGAGAATCGAACTCAAGACTCAGAGGTGAAAGGCGCTTGCCCTGACGACTGCGCCACCGAAGCCCCATTTTTTTCCATGGTTACATTCGTCGACCCAGTACTTCATTATTATTATTATACATTACCTTCGAATTCAGTAATGTCAAAGATTGTATTTGTGTGTTTATGTCTTAACGTTTTCATAAAAATAGGCGTCGAGCGTTATGTTATACCAATCGGATAGGTCCCTTAATGTCTGATAGTTGATTGATAAGCGGACTATTCGTGAGAGAATTTCCGATTATTATATATACCATAAACAATTTTAAACAAAACCAAATTGAAACAAGCATTTTAAGTGTATTTATTCCCTGAAGGATATTTACTTATCCATAAACCTAAAATTGAAAAGAGAACATCTGAAAAATATATTTTTGTGAAAATGTTTTTTGAATACACGGCGAAAACAAAGCATGGAACGTCAACGTACGGCTCTCAATACTGGTCAGTGGTTAACTCCATGCAAAATGACTCATATTTCCGCCATCTTTTCCAGACGTATATATGTCATTGATGATTTATTAATCAGTATTACAAGTCTATATCTTTTACTGTGACACAACTCAGAGCTCTGAAAAACTCCAGATGCTGCGGGTGCTTTTGAAGACCGAGCGAGAGAAATATCTGAAAGAGCATGAGTCGCAATTGCTTAAGTATTTCGTAAGTGAAGTATTACCGAAGGAAAACGTCAGCAAAATTTTATCAGATCGTGTATTGGCAGCTGAAGAGTATGCGGTACCGTTCATTGGAGCTGGCTATGAGTGGCAAAAATTTGAGTCGATGCGGGCACGGTATAAAGCCACGTTACTAAGACAATCACTGAGGAAAATTGAAGAGCAAGAGACCAAAGTGGGGATGGTCTTGAAAGATGCAAGTGAAGTGGACGTTGATAAAAGCAATGGTGCGCACGTACTGGCAATATCATACGTATAACTAACCGTCAACAGCGCAACAGTTTACAGAGACCCCTAACACAGATTAGCCAACGAAAGGATGTTGCCATAAAGAGACTTCAGGGAGACCTTGTTGAAGTCGAATGCCTGAACGGAATTGACCTAATTAGTTTGCAGAAGGCACTTGAAAACATTATTAAATAGGGAAACACAGCAGCTAAAAGTGCGGGACCGCTTGCACGACTATTCATGTTTGAAGAAAGTATGGGGCATCATGTCCAAGCGATGTTCCCGCCACTTGAAGATACATTTCAGTTCCTGGCAATAGACGTCGTCTCTCAGAACATTTCTTTAACTGAACTGAAGTTTTGGCTGCTGAACGTATTTGTGTGGTTTCACGGTGGTTTCACTTGCAGGGAAGTGTCCTTGTGTTACAAACTTACACCTGTTTTAACACCGCGGGTATTCGAAATTATTTCGAACCTCAACGAAGAGGATACAAGTTTGTGCTCATTCCCATACTGATGATATGCAGACATCGGAGGATCAGTTGCATCCATCCATGCGACGCAGGCCATCCATTGTTGACAAATTCCCAAACACTGTTTCTTATGCCACTGAATTTATCAAACAATTTGGATTTAGAGCCCACCAGAGGAGACGCACTACCACCGGAACCAGCCTTGGGGTTACAATTTGTAACATTAAGAACCATCTTTACATAACGTTGAAGGACTTCGAGAGCATGGCATTGGCGATACTACTATAAGGTACCGGAGGTAGATTGTACGAATTGTTTCTTTCTCTAAACCTTTTCAAGCATTGTGTTTAGCATATTAGGAATATTAGTTAGGAATATTAGTTATTAGTATACACTCAACCATGGTCTATTACAAATCCTGCATTCTGATTCTGATTCAACCGTGGACCATTACGCAACCGACCATGGTTGATAAAAATGAAAACAAAGCCGAAAAAAGATGGCGGAAACGTTTCGAGCGAATTTTGTGGAAAATTATATATATATAACCAAAAACACTACAAAATGTAATATTATGCAGTAATATTTCAAGGTTTTTCCGACTTTAAATGGTCTTTTTCGTGTGCTTCGAGATTTCCCGCCTCAAAACAACTTTCCTTATAGGTTCCGAATTTTTCGATAAATTTTTTGATAGCAATGTTTTTCACAGTTATTTTTTCATGTATTTCATAGATTTTAACGACATTAGGATTACTTTGCCTACATTTTATACGACTTTTTATCGTAAACTATAGCAACATTTCGGGAAGACATATTCATTGACATTGTTTACAATTTGAAAAATATCTAAAGTTTTAGACTTTTTAGGTCTTGTTTCCTCCTCCTCCTATAATTATATCAAAACTTCGCTTGTAATTTCCCTTAATGATATCATGACTTTCAGGCGGCCTATTTTAAGTTATTTTTAAAACTCACAAGCCGTATATTTTTAATGAAAGTTTTGTCGAGTTAGATAGATAGATAGATAGATATTTATTGTGTACTCCCCTAAGGGCTTTTCAGCACTACATTACATCAATTGAAATTTCTAGTATAAATTATTTCTGGTATAAATTATTTCAAAAACTATTTATGTTACAATGAATATGAATGTAAATATATAAATATGTACATGTTCTTATTTAAAACAGTTAAAATATGTTCGAAGTGTTTTGAAATATTAAATGTATTTAATAAGATTCTTTTAGTAAAAAATCTCTAAGTTCTTTCTTAAAAGTTGTTATTAATGTAATATTTTTTAGTTTGTCATCTAAATTATTCCAAATTTTCACTCCTCGGTAGTTAAATGTTCTTTGTCCTGTAGCAGTTTTATACAGAGGGATGTCCAAGAGGTTATGGTTTCGTGTCGAGCGATCATGTATGTCGGAACGCTTTGCAAATTTATCTACTAGGTAGTCTGGTGCAAGTCTGTTAAAGCACTTGTAGGCCATTACCGTATCCCTGTACAATAATAACTTTTCCACTGGCAACCAATTTAGTTCACGTAACCCTGGGGTAACGTGATCAAACTTTCTTGTTTTTGTTATGATTCTGCACGCGAAGTTCTGTACTGATTGAAGTTTATTGATATTATTAGATGACGTGTTGGACCACACTGTGGAACAGTACAAGAGCTTGCTAATTACAAGTGTTTCAATTACTAATTTTAACGTTTCATTGTCAAAACTATCCTTCACGCGATTTATTTGACACAGTTTTCTCATACATGACGAAACGAGTTTAGATATGTGGTCGTCGTAGGATAGGTACGAATCCAAATTGATTCCCAAATCCTTAGCTAACAAAACAGGTCTTATTGTCTTTCCTAAAAATGTTAGCGACATTCCTGTAGGTACATTCTGTAACATGGGTCTGGAACCAACTACAAGGAATTTAGTTTTATCTGGATTTATCAGTAATTGGTGTTCCAAACACCACTTGGCTGCTCTTTGCAGGTCTGCCTCTAAATTGATAGTTGTCTGCTCCAAGTCGTGGATGAAGAACGATTTATAAAGCTTTGAGTCGTCCACGTATGAATCCAGATTACACGATTGGATGCTCCCAGGTAGATCGTTAATATAGATGCAAAACAGAAGTGGTGATAATATTGCGCCTTGTGGTACACCATGAGTAATCGGGTGAGTTGATGATTTGGTAGATCCAATGCGCACGTATTGGGATCTGCCTGATAAGTAGTTTTGGAACCATTTAACAGCTTCGGGTGATGCGCCAATACAACTCAATTTGTGTAATAAAATTGAATGACTGACACTATCGAACGCTTTGGATAAATCCGTTAAAATTAGTGCCGTTAGTTTTTTCTTGTCAATGGCGTCCAACATGGTGTCAGTAACAAATATGTTCAAAGTTTCTGTAGAGTGAAAACTCCTGTTCCCGCTTTGATGTGACGATATGCGATTGAATTCCTTGAGGTATGAACTAAATTGAATTAGGGCGACTTTTTCGCAAACCTTTGAAACTACCTCGAGTAGTGAGAGAGGCCGATTATTTGAGGCAATCTCGTGGTTTCCTTCTTTTAATAGTGGTATAACTTCGGATATCTTCCATAGGTCAGGGAATGTGCTTGTCATTAAAGAGCAATTTATTATATGCGTAAGAGGACCCAGTATAATTGGAAGACAGTCTTTGATAACACGCATGCCTATTTGATCTGGTCCTGGTGACTTATTACTTGGCATAGCCATGATAATGCGTTGAACCTCTGTACAAGTGACGGATTTGAAATTGAACAGTTGATCAGATGGATAGGTAATTACATTTGAGAGAGGATTTGAAAGTGCGACATTGTTGTCTTTGGCTAAGCTTTCGGCTGTCGCAGCAGCATTTCGTCCCACAGAAGTAAAGAAAAGGTTGAAATCTTCTGCAACTGTTTCTGGATCTTTACTATAAATTTGCGTTTCCTTTTCCTTTGAAGGAATTATATTATTGATTACTTTCCATAGGGATCTCGAATTGTGTTTATGCTCTCTTACTTCGTTAAAGTGCTTATGAACGCAAAATGGGTTTTTATTGATTCGGATAAGGCGTGAAAAGTTAGTTAGTAAGTTCTAGATTAGTTTTTGGCTTAGACTTTTAGTTTCGGAGATATAAAGGCTCAAACAGGCAAATTTTGCCATTTTCTGAAAAAAAGTAGCGCGACCAAAATATCACCAAGGGGCCTGGATCCCAGGAACCCAACTTTGATAAACAACTAAGAAATATATGGCGAAGATATTGATATCTTGTGTTTTTTTTTGCATATTTTGTCTAAACGATGTTTCGTTTGTGCGTGATCTTACACAGAAAGTACCTACAGTAATATATCTAGCTATCTGACACCTTTTTTGGATGATAAATCACCTATTGCGGCTTTAAACCGATAGAAAAGAGGGCACCGAAACTCATCGATCTGAGACATTTGGTGGCAAATACAGGCCATAGTTATCGACCTATAAACAAAGACAAATGTACCCAGTTGTCCCAACATAGGACAGGAATCAACATACAGGTAAACTGTGATTTTAACAAATGCAATGATGTCTATTCGCGCGTTTGAACTTTGGATATTTAACGTTGAATCATGTCACCTAAATGTGCATATTATTTGCTTAGATACAATGTCATTGAAGCCAGTATGGATGAAAGGTTCTGCGCCGGACATGTCCGGTGTACAACGGTGTTTGTTGACGCACAAATCGATCGAAGTGCTTCTACCTCTGAGAGATTACATACTGCTGTTATAGAATAATATATCATATATGTTTCAATGTGGAAATTATCACAACTTTAATGCCTTTATGGTATTTAACTAATATAAATTAATAGGCCATTCTACTTTTAGACTTCAACCTACTTTATATGTGGACTTTCAGTGTCTTGTATTATCCTACACATGTGGTCAATGTCACATGTTTTATATGACAGTGAGATACTGATGCTATATGTTTGATTGATACATGTATTTGGCACAAAGTTGATCACCAAGTGCTGCACTGTCCCACAAGTGGAACCACCTTAACCTGAGTAGGCATTTCTGCAGTTAGGCCTTGGTCCCTAAGCCACCTATGTTGAAGAACCTTAGGGAGGCTAACAGAAAATTCCCTAAATAAAGAGATACACTTCAACATTGTATAGCCCATTAAACTATTTGTTTGTGATTTCATCTAGATTATCAGTGAAGTAAACTGGAACCATCAGTGAAAGATGAATTAACATTTTTAATTAAATATTTATTAAACATCTTTATCAATATATGTTGCAGTGTGACTCTATTGTCTCTTGGGGGCAAGTTCACTTTTAATAGCTCAGCCCCTTGATCGATTGGATTCGCTTAACCCATTAATTGGCAAATTTTACTCATCAGTGGTAGAGTACTGCCAATTAATGGGTTAACTGCGCTTGATTGGATCGGCTAAACTTTAGCTGCTTTTTGGGTAATGAGTTACCTAGAAAAGAGCCAGACTCCCACTATGGAAGAACTTTACCCATCTGGAAGGAGCGATTCCACTTCTAAAATGTGCAAGGACATCTGGTAGGGGAGGGGGTCAACATCCATTTTCCTCCATGGGGAGGAAGTCGGTTTACCTGCACAGAGAAGCACCTTTCCGAGTTACTTAAATCAGCTATGTGGGCATGCCAAGAAAGTTGGATGTGTGTACACTATGAGTAAAGCATACATCACTCTCACACCACACATCTTACATCTAATGTGAAAGTTGAAGCATGTTTGCTCTGCCCATACAGGCAAAGCTACTGTAATAGAAAGTATGAAGTTTTACAGATCACATACTGGCCTTATGGCTTATTAAATTAGATATGTTTCCCCCACTAAAACATTCTCAAAAGATGAATATTATTCTAAGCCTATTTATGTGGCAATTAATGTTTAGTGTCGTCACAATAATTCCATATATCTATATATCCAGTTTATGATATCCGTGTATTGATCATCTTTCAGTTACATGGACAAAGATGACAATCTGCCAACCAATCTTTCTATGAAAGGTTCTGTGAGAATATACATGGGGCCAATTTCATTAGATTGTGGGTTGGCCAGTTGCAGTTAACCAGTTACTATTCTTGAAAATGTCCAAATTTTGGGCAAATTTGAATGTAAAATTTGTAGGGAAACAAGCTTCCTTGCTAAAGTGAGAACCAACTTTAAAGCAGGTTTAGAAACGAAATGCAACTGATTCCCATGTCCATGAAGGCATGAAGACTATAAAATGCAGTAAAAGGTTTAAGTTCCATTCCAACAAACTTTTAACCCTTGCATTCGTTCATTTATTTCTTCTTTCGAAATAATTTTATAAGCAAGAGGCATCTATGTCCCAGAATTTATAGACATAAGTTACTGTCATCAAGTGTCATGGTCGTCTCCACGATCGACTTTGAAATCGCATTTAAATCCATTCCTTCGTCTATATTCCACCATTGACGATGCAAACCACTAGAAGGGTTACTTTACACACTCAAAAATGTGTTTGAGTTCAAAAATGTGTTTTTTTCCTCAAGAAATAGCCGACTTTTCAAGATGATTTATCCAAATGTAATTGTTTTTATAGTAAAATTAAATACACACGTTCCTGGGACCCAGTCCCCCGGAAGACGCTACTTTTTTTCCAAAATAGCGACTTTGAGCCTTTATATCTCCGAAACGAAAAGTCTAAGCCAAAAACTAATCTAGAACTTATTAACTAACTTTTTATGTTCTATCCGAATCAATAAAAACCCATTTTGCGTTCATAAGCACTTTAAGGGTGTGGTCCTTCGCTGCGGCTTTTATTTTAGTTTTTACGTTATTGCGATATTCTTTGTAAACTACCCAATCACCTTCATCACGTGTCAGTTGGAACCGACGGAGGTGTAGATCCCGAGACTTCATGAGTTCTTTTATTTCGTTGGTGACATATGGACAGGATCGATTTCGAATTTTGAAGGTTTTTAACGGTGCATGCACGTCGAGGGTTGAGTGAAGAACATCTTTGAAGGTTTCGAGTTCCGTGTTAACATCGGTGTTGGATAATATGGATAACAGGCGATCCGATTTAGTGAGAAGTTCGGAGGAAAATAGTAAGGGATTATAATTTTTATAACTCCTGGTTGTAATATAACATTCTGGCATCTTTGGGGCCTTTAACTTTAGTAGGACGTACACAGGTAAGTGGTCGCTGATAGAAGTGTTAATAACACCACTTTCAATAACAAGTGCTGTGGATGAGACTAGAATAACATCGATCAGCGTTTGGGACGTAGCCGTGATTCTAGTTGGCGTTTTAATAATCTGTGTGAGATTTAATTCTGTAGAGACATTTGTTAGTGCTCTCCATTCTTGACCGTTATCCAGCATGTTGCAGTTTAAGTCTCCGAGCACCAAAATCTGTTTATTCAAAGTTAGAGCCTGAACATAGTTTGGCTTAAGTAAATCTTCGAAACAATTTAGAGGAGTGTCAGGTGGTCGGTAGGTTACACAAATTATTATTGATTTGTTTTTTTGGCATTGAAGATTTATCCATAGTTGATGAAAGTTAGAGACTGACACTTCCGATAAATCTTTTAAGACAACTGCTTTAATGTTCTTCTTGATATACGCACAGACGCCCCCGCCTTTCTTGTGTAATCGGTCAAGTCTATGAAGCTTATAATCGTCAATTGCAATCTCACGGTTCGTTACTGAGGAATTTAACCACGTTTCGGAAATTGTGAGGACATCGATATTGTTTAACTTTACTAGTTCCTTGACCTCAGTAAGGTGAACGATATTTCTTAACCAGCGAACATTTAAATGGGCAATGTTGAGGCTGGAGGGAACTGATATCTCATCGCTTGGGTTTAATGGGGCACTACACCTATTACTGCTAGTGTGGTTCTTACTGGCATGTAATGGGATTGATATATTGTTATAGGCGTGGACTGTTTCACTGTTGCGGAGATTTTCGCGGTGAGTAATTCTAACGGGGATTTCCATACACAAACTAGGTGGTTCAACCAGTCCTATGCTTGGCCAACAGTCCACTAAGGATGAAGTCTCTTCTGTGGGCGTCTCCGAAAAGGGGTTCGGTGTGACCGACTTCGAGTTAAGTCGCTATCGGTATGATCAGGAATAAGAGATTCAGGTCCTTCGATTAAGGGCAGCTCGGATATCCAAACAGGTGGTTTAATTAGCGTGCTTGATTCGCGTGTCTGCTTCGATGGTTTAGGTAATTCAATACGTGTTAATTTGGAAACGGGTGCAGTCGCACTGACTGGTTCAAACGTTTGCCTTTGAAAATAGTTTGGCTTTGATTTCGAATTACCTTTGATTGTTTTTGGAAATGTTGACGCACTCGCGTACGTTTGCTTTCGAACGGTCTTTGCTTTCCGCGACACGGTATACTGACTTCGAGTTAAATTATTGTCGCTATCAGTATGATCAGGAATACGAGAATCAGGTTCTTCGATTAAGGGCAGTCTGGATATCCAAGCAGGCGGTTTAATTAGTGTGATTGACTCGCGTGTCTGCTTCGTTGGTTTAGGTAATTCAATACGTGTTAATTCTGAAACGGGTGCAGTCGCACTGACTGGTTTAAAAGTTTGCTTTTGAAAAGAGTTTGGCTTTGATTTCGAATTACCTTTGATTTTTGGTAATGATTGCGCACTCGCGAACGTTTGCTTTCGGACGGACTTTGCTTTCAACACGGTATACTGACTTCGAGTTAAATTATTGTCACTATCGGTATGGTCAGGAATACGAGATTCAGGATCTTTGATTAAGGGTAGTCCGGATATCCAAACAGGCGGTTTAATTAGCGTGATTGACTCGCGTGTCTGCTTCATTGGTTTAGGTAATTCAATACGTGTTAATTCTGAAACGGGTGCAGTCGCACTGACTGGTTTAAAAGTTTGCTTTTGAAAACAGTTTAGCTTTGATTTCGAATTTCCTTTGATTGTTTTTGGTAATGATTGCTCACTCGCGAACGTTTGCTTTCGAACGGTCTTTGCCTTCGATTCGGTATTTAAAGTTTTATCGACACTAAGACATGAATTCTGAGGAGAAGCTTCATTACATTGAAATCCCGGTGTGATTAATGTTTTGTCCTGTTTTGCATACAATATGTACTCATCATCATAATTCGACTTATTTATAGTAATTTGGCCACGTTTTAGGCATGACTCCTCTGGGGAATGTTCAGTGCATTGAAATTCCGGTGTGGTTTCGTCACGCTTAGGGCTATCTTTCTTTGCAACTATGTATTCTGTTCTACCATTCTGATCGTATACATCAAGGTTTAAATTTTCTCCTTGAAATACTTTGAAATCAAATTCAATTTTTTGTGATCTTTCTCTCTCTTCAGAAAGTTCCTGTCTTAAGACTTCGATATTACGTAGACAATCCGTTATAGGAGAACATACCTGTTGCACATTAGCCAGAGATTGTAAAGCGTCCGTTCTCGACTGTAATATTTCAATGTTAAGTTTCATGTCCTCCAATTCGGTTGAAATTTCGCTGCATGAGCACTGTTTTTGCAATTTGTTGATGGCTTGTGTATTGCAGACGACTTCAGCCTTCAGCCCTGTCATCGCAACTAGCGTCATTCTTTCAGTATTGCTTGCAATATCCCCATAGTTAAATTGTGAAGTGTCTGTGTAGCCACCCACGTCACTTTTGTCTGCCATGTTGTTTTCAGTTGATACGTTTCCCATCAATATATTGCAAAACGTTTGCTTGACTTTGTCGGCTTCCTTGCCGCTAAACTGCAGCTTCTTTTTGTTTTTCCACCACACTATTGTGGTATTGCCATCGCTGTAGGACTTTCTTTCATCACCAGGAGATGCCCAAGTACCACTGATGGCGATATTTTCTTCGACAAATCGTTTAAATGATGTTAAATCTCCGGTCCAAGATAACTTCAGCTTTACGTTTGAATCACAACTTTTATTCATGTTGTTATTTAGTAGTTGTACGGCATCACAAAACGTTAAATATCCAATCTCTCTACGGATTGTACGTACAATCGGCAGTCTTGTTCATATATCCAACTAGGCCAATAACAAATCAAAAAGCCGCAGCGAAGCGGGCGAAGGAAATTATTTAAACGCTCATAGATAGATGCTTTGAAATTTTGTAAAGTATAGAAAAGCCTTTCTACAGAAAGAGATTCCGCTATAAAATTTTTGGTCTTTAATTTGTTTTTTGCTTTTTGGTGTATAAATACATGTTTCAAGCTCACAGAAAAAAACTCCGTAGCTGCTCGTTGATATATGGGCTATATCAACGCCAAACGTGGAAAGAAGGACAACAGCTAGCTATAGAGAGACCATCAGGATGAGCACTACCTCTTCGCAAGAGTGGCTTACCGTCTCGAGCTGGATCGATATTCGCAGACGAAATAGCAGTTCTCAGCTGTGATGACATGAACAAACAAGGTGAAGGTGGTGCATCAGCCGTAAGCAGATACCATAAACTATCGAGATACTTCGAAGTGGGCGATTCCCCAAATCTGCCTGACCATGATTTTGCTGTTTCGGGATAGTTATTGATACCCTCAGGTTACATACTGCTAGAAGACAATGATAGGGCTGACCGTTCCAACAGTAAAAGCACAGAATACTATACAGAAAGTCATCTCTCTATTGTTTTTGCGTAAGCGTTATTCGTCATCGATTCGCCACTCAGCAAGTGCCGCAAGTCAGCAAGGGCACTTGCTGAGTGGCGAATCGATGACGAATAGCGCTTACGCAAAAACAATATAGAGATGACGTTCTGTATAGTATTCTGTGGTAAAAGGGAGCTTTAGCAACGAGTACGACTACGAGTACGAGATTCGTCATTTTCGCGCCAAACGCCGTCTTGTTTGTATACATCATCTCATAAAATTTTGATGAATTTCGTACTCAAAAGCCCGACGACTACGACTTTTGCGAGATGGCGTAAGCAAACAACACGCGAAAATGACGAATCTCGTAGTCGTACTCGTAGTCACTGCTAAAGCTCCCTAATGCCGCGACAGAAGTCCAAACCAGTTCCCTTTACAACTCACTGAACAGTACCAGCCCAGTCCGGAAAATCAACCACTGATTTTGATGACATAGTGCTTGCCTATTTCAGCGAATATTTGCCTATTTCAGCGAAAACCATCTGAGCCAAAGAGGTCCACTCCCCGTGCCATAATAGCTCAACTGCCTGTGCGACAAGAAGATAGAAATGAGGGTGGAGGAGAAAGGGGGAATAAAAAAGTAGAGATGAAACTGGAGATGAAAGTAAAAATGAATCTGAAGATGAAAGTGAAGATGAAGCTAAAGATTAAGGTGAAGATGAGGATGAAGAGGGAAGTAAGGAACAGCAGGAGAGGCCTTGTAATTCAGGGGAGAGAGATTAAACGGAAGTTATTCCCAACAAGAAGTGTCTTGCGGTACATGAGGATTGTTGTTGTAGAACAACATTATGCAGCAAGGGGTCAGGTTAGCCACATGGAACTGTCAAAATGCTGGTTTAAAATACCGCAACATTTTGTCAGACCAGTGTTCGTTTGTTATCCATATTTATGTGCAGCGAGAGAGGACTGCGGGTATAGCCTTACAGGGACGGCAACCTCAGCGGAGAGAGAAAGTGTAGAGTATAGGTGTCCTTTAATGTACCAATAGACCATTTTGTTTCTGCAAATTTTTCCTAGTTTCAGTCTTCCCTGGGAGTAAAAGCTGTTACTCGGCCTCATGCCAGCCCCTTTGTAGCGTAAAAGATTGGCGAAAACAAACCATTAGCATAATGGGGTTTGATTATTGATTACAAAAAACAAGGCTTTTAAAACTTCATTATGTATCATAATTGTTTTTGCCATACAGATCTGGCTTTACCCTTACTCCATGATGTTGTTCAGGAACAGCAATTTTCAAATATGCCGATACGATGAAAAAAATCGCGGCCTGGATGTGTCGCAGTCTTCCAGGTTTGATAACACAGACCAGATGATCAAATAAAGAGAAAGCAAAATCGCTTATTTACAGAGTAAGTAAAGATTGACTCTATGTGATTTGTACCGCTCGTGTTGTACTTTAGTCTACAGTAAAGTAATGTGTTTGATCAAAAGTTCAGGTATATCGTTCGGTTTTTCTTTCGTTTTCTAGCGAACATATGCAATATGCCACATCTTGCTTCTTCTTTAGTTTCAACTCCGCTGCATTAGAGTTACATTCAAACGTAACCTTAGTACTAACCTATCTGATCATCAATTGTCGACGAAACTTTGTTTGTTGATAAAAAGTGTCTAGCGTTAATATCAAGTCGTTTTCTTTTGTTGAAAATATAGATTAATGCAATCCTAAATCTTCGCATACGGAAGAAATAGACAAAAGGATTAATGCATGCATTTATATAAATAAATGAAAATAATTTCCGCCATGTCATGAAGTCTGAAATGGACATCATTTGAAGTACAGCATAGGGCAAGTACGTCGCGTAAAATAGGCAGACAACGATAAATGTGTTTATCGCAGATTTCAGAAAAACACTTTCTGCCTTTTCTCGTTTTGAGGTAATCTGTGATGAATTTTGGTTGTTCAAATTGCGCCCAGTATGCGCTGATAGTTGATTTCTAACAGCTTTAAACACCACTGTATACAAGGAAGCAACAAAAAGCATTTTTACTAAAACAAGAGCACTGAGTGATTTATCCAATATATGATGATGTTGACGTGCAGATAAGGCATCAAAGAAATGAGCGACGACCAATGCTATTGCCACAAGCCAAGATCCAAGAATCATCAAGAATATCCTCGTTTTAGTTACAAACGTTGCATATCTTAAAGGATAGACCACTGCGACAAACTTATCCACAGCAACCGTCAACACAGCCGTGCCGCTTAAAAACAAACAAAACGTATTCAAAGACGTGTAGTATTCACTATATTCCCCTCTTCCTAGATTTGTTAGATAAATATTCCAAGGTAAAAACGTTGTCAGTGATATAAAATCTGCCAAGGAAAGGTGTAGAATTAGTAGGTCTGAATTTTTACGACGTAACTGGTGTCTTGTTGCGAATAAAATGATCACAAGAAAGTTTGCCGTCGAACCAACAATAACTTGCAATGAAGCAAAAGTCGTAAGAAGATTTAACTCCATATCGCTTATCAATTTTGATGTAAGATTGCTCATCTTTAAACGGCGGTGATACAAACTAAATTAAAATTTGTGCTGAACGCAATCTAACATCATTTTCCATTCGTGACATATGACACGTGCAAAATAAACATAAAATTTGACCCAATGTGAATTTATCAAAGCGGCTCTTTGTAAATTTTGTTTGCTCATATGGCATGCTTGCTTAATCAAATATACAGTATAAAAGTTTCATTAAAAGTGTCTGATACTCCAGTTCTATTTCATTGACATTGGATGCATGACAATGGTTGTTGCCTTGTCGAAGAATTAGAGCAGTTAAGGAAATTAAAGCAATTCATTAAATATCTTGGTAATGAGATGAGAATTAAAGCCGAAGGTGTAATTAAAAGTATGTATAATAAGATTATATTCACAAAGCCGTGCGGAAGAGTTGGAAGTAAAATTATATTGGAGGGGCACAACACCTGCCAAACCGTTTTGTATTTACCACGGGAGAAACTAGCCCTTATTCGTTATGGGGTGAAGGGTAGAATTACCCAGGTGCCTCACATGTGAAATTCATCGATCTAAATGACATTAACAGATCAATCTAGTATCTAAACGACGAGAGCGAATATGGTCTCGAATATAGTCTTTTAGTAGAAATTGTGAGGTGTCTATTGCTTTTCCTGCATTCTGATTGGTCCAAATTGAGCCTCTAAAAAGTGATAGTCACTGCCCAGTGACTATCACTTTTTTTCAAAATGGCTTCGCAAGCTGCCGAATTTAAAACAAAAATCGTTTTTTTGAGCCTGATTCAAAGTTTTAAATGAAAATAACTGCCGCTAAATTCAAGGAGGATATATTTTTGACATTTTTAAAGGTAAGCGATAACAAATACACTATTTTTCTTCCATGAAAGGCAGCGTTTTCTCGCTGTTGAAATGTATAAAACTTTTTCCGTACGGCTCAACCACTCAAGTGTTTATTTTGAAAATTATTCGTTTTACCCTCATTTATATCGTTATATTCAGCAAAAACATAGCTGTGATATATTTTTAAAACCATTCTACTTTGTATTTGAGCCCTTCCAAAGTATTTTTCTCACGAAATTGTTTGTTTTTGTTTCGCTTCGATATGTTTTTGAGATTTTTAGGGATTTCATAGAGATTTTCTAGGATTTTTAGTGATTTTTAGGGATTTCATAGAGATTTTATAGGGATTTTATAGGGATTTTTAGAGATTTTTAAGGATTTTGTTTCAAGGTGTACGAGATTTTTGGAGTGATATACCCCTCGTTTTTGACACTCGTCTTTTGCCGGCATGTTTTTAATAACCGGCCGCTGAGAAAAGCGCTGAATTTTGTCCTATAGCCTTTTCAACTGACCTCATAACTTTCTGTGTTTGTTTTTCTCTTTGAAATTTCTACTAAAACAATTAGTCGCCTCAGGCTCGGTGATTACAAGCCTAGAGTCACTTCGCCTTCGGCTCAGTGACTATAGGCTTGTAATCACCTCGCCTTCGGCGACTAATTGTTAAATAGACATTATAGCTGCAGCAATAATATGCTCTTCTCTGTTGTAATATTTTTACAGTTCGTTCACCCTGAAAATTTTAAATGTCGGTTTTAGTACAGTATTGCTTGATAGAAAAAAATTGAGATATTTTATATAATTTTTGTGTAGCAAAGTAAGTGCTTACTGACTGCAAATTTATTTGTTTTTTCGTGCGGCTTTTCGAAAAATTTATATTCTCATGAACATGATTTTCGCTGCTCCTTCGCTATTAATTCTGTAGAAAACTTTTATTTAAACTAATTTCTATATGTTAAATGTATTTCTTACCCTGTCAATGATTTTTGGAGTCTTTTTCTGTCTGTTTTTGTCGCTTTCAAAGCGAATATTTCGCTGTTTTCTGGTTCGCAAAACTCTTGTATAGTTTTTGTGCCGCCATATTGTTTTCGCTATTCACTGTACAGTATATGAGCTGATATACAGCGAGTAGCTCAGCCAATCAGATATTGCAGAATAGGTCATGTACGGTGGAAGACTATATTATAACAAGAAATTGTAGGGTTTGATAATTTATAAGGCCATGATAGATGCCGCCGTTTTAAGAGGAAATTGACAGATCCGTATGGAGGGTTACCCAATTCACATTTTCGTGAATTACTCAGATGCTTATAACTGTTCATTTTTTGTCTATAATTATGTAACGCACACGCACCTCGTGGAAATCAGCTAAAGTTGACGGGGCTAGTGTGTGATTTTTAAATAATAAAAATTTTACCTACCTACCAGCCTACTAGTATAATTAAACATTTTTCGATTACAGAATAGCGCGTATTAAAATTGTTTTGTTTACATGTGGCAAGGCGGAAAATTTTTGTGTTTCTATAGTTATAGATCGAAATTAATACGATCGCTTCTCGACCAATCAACACACGCGTACTATAAATGTTATAGACCTAATCAGATATACTAACGCGTGTCGATGAGCGTCAGTTGCCAGTTTATTCACTCACATATAACAAAATGCAAATGGTTCGCTCTCTTTGTTCGATTCAATGTTCAGACATTAACATAAAAGTTTGTGGTGTACATATTATTTACAAAAGTCAAGGATACATCAACAAAACTAACCACCTAATATTATAACTATATATTTACAATACTATATACAATCTATACAATGTCTAGTAAATGTACAAAATCTAAATTATAGGATTAGAAATTGTGAGCGCTAATTCCCTTTTTAAATATCGGCAATGTATTTGAATCACGCAAATCTGTAGGTAATGAATTTCACAGTTTAGCCCCGTGGTAAGAAAAACGTTTTTTACGATTTTCAGTGCTAGGTAAAGGTATTTGCAGAGAGGTAGAGAAGCCCCTGAGATCATGTTCTGTAATATTCCTTTTACGTATAAAAAGATTGACAAGTGAGTTTGGAGCCAAGTCATTTAAGACTTTATACATTTGTATTGCTTTTGACTTGCAGTCTCGTTGACACTTAAGAGTTTCCCATCCTAAAGCAGCAACTGCTTCTAAACCAAAAGTATCATTTTTCATACTCCTAACTATTCTCGCAGCTCTATTCTCGCAGCTCTTTTTGAAGTCTATTTGAAAGTCCAAATACCCAGGGTATCCCATACCTCACTGCAATAATCAAAATGAGGACGAACTAAGATTATAGATAGAAATCAATGTTTCCCTATAAACAAGCTCCTATACCAGAAGTCACCTTTTTAGGTACGTTTTCAACATGCTTATTCAAGATAGTTTCTCATCAATTTCAACTCCAAGTACTCTACTATGGTGAACTTGTTTAATTTTGCCATGATCGATTGTGATATTAGTGGCTGATTAATAAGGTTTTTCAATCTATGATTTGAACCAATAAGTATAAATTCGGTTTTTGAAGCATTGAGACTTAATTTATTAGCCAAAAGCCATTTATTTACACGTAAAAGATCATTATTCATAGCCAACTCAACTTCATCTATAGATTCACCAGCTACCCGTAAGATTGGTATCATCGGCAAATAACCGAGGGGTAGCTTGGGTAAGACGTTTATATATAAGAGGAAGAAAAGTGGGCCAAGTATGGATCCCTGAAGAATACCCCATGTCACACACCGCTCAGGTGACATTACGTCACCTAGTTGGCATTTCTGTTTACGATCACTCAAATATGATTGTACATGGATAAGGCACTACCAGTAATACCGTACAGCTCTAGTTTCCGCACCAAAATATTATGATTAACAGTGTCAAAAGCCTTTTTTAAATCCAACAATACAACCAAATTAAACATTTTACGATCCATATTAACATACCAACTATTCGTGCAATCTAGGAGAGCCGAAGCAGTTGAATGAGATTTACGAAAACCAAATTGATGTTCCGACAGTATCGAGTTTTCATTAAGATAATCATAGATAGTTCTTTCCATAATTTTACTTATTGCAGGTAAGATTGAGATTGGCCTGTAGTTTTCTGGCAGATCTCGTGGATCCTTTTTATGAAGTGGTAGAAGTCTAGCAGTTCTCCATTCATATGGAAAACAACTCGTTAGGATAGCATGATTAAAATATGAGTGAGTGATGAGGCAATACTATGTGGGAAGTACTTTACTATGTGGGACTAACTTAAAGCGTGACATTTTTTATTTAGCAGGTTTGACAAATTGATCAAACGTAATATCAGAATCAACGATAGAACTAGCTAAGTTAGGGCCAATGTTAAACGCATCATTAAACTTTAATTCATTTACAACGGTGTCACTTGAAGATCGACCGAGTAAATTGTTGATTGTCTTCCAAACTTCTTTTGGGTTATTGTTTTGATTAGCTATTTTGTGACGAAAATAATCGGCTTTGGCATATCGTAGGTCAATATTGACCGCATTCCTATATGTTCTATACCCACCCCAATCAGCACTTAAGTTTGTCACAATCGCCTTACGCTTTATTTTATCTCTTTCAAATATCAGTTTTTTAATCTCACCAGTCAACCATGGGTTACCGGACAATCTTTTCCTAATATGTTGTACTGGAGCATGCTTATCCAAGACTTCTAAAAATAACTCCTTCCAAAGGATCCACATAGAATCAGTATCTGATTCCAGAACGATTTGGTCTCACGGCTGAGCAAGAAAATCCTCATTAAAACGCTTCTGGTTAAACATTTTCATGTTTCTAACTTCACTATTCTTCTTCTACTTGCGTGTAGTCACAATAGGATTTATTTTTCTTATACCATAAATTAAGCTATGGTCACTAATTCCCGTATGTATTACGCCGGACAAATTAATTTTTTCTGGCATAGTGATCTATAAGAGTATAAGTTGAGATAACTGGTATGTCTCCAAGATAGCTTTAAGTGTTTTAGTTGGTTGATCAGAATTATTATTTAGTATACAGGGTGTATAAAAAAAAACGCAACCTCGGAATTTCCCAAGAAATCCACTTTGTTCTTAAGCACAAAAGATTTTAGGCCCCTGGGGAATTTAAAATAGCTTCTAATCGTATTCCAGGAGCATAACTGTCGAATTACTACACACTCGAGTGCATAAAGCAGAATTTAATAGAAATTTATGCATTTATTTAATGGCATTTTTATTTTACAAGTATAAACAACAGTTAAATAATCAAGGGCCTTGTCCTTCAACATGTCCCCCATTTCTCTCGACACAAAGTAGGGCTCGCTTGTGCATATCGCGGACTGCTCGTCTTATAAAATCAGGCTGCCGTCGTAATGCATCGAACTCGTCCGATATTCGCTGCTGTAACACACCGATATTCTGAGGTGGGCCGGTAGAAAACATTTATCCTTCAGATATCTCCACATAAAAAAATCGCATGGGGTCAAGTCCGGAGAGCGAGGTGCCCATCCACATCATGACCTAACCCTATGACGCGGTTATTCCGAACACTCCGTTCAGTCGATCCCTTACTGCGATGAGGTGATGCGCTGGAGTCCCGTCTTGAGCCCACCAAATACCCCGAAACATACCCTCCCAATGCTGGTTTCCAAAATGCACAGCGAGTTGGGGTACAACGAATTCGTTCAGCATGTTAAGATAGGCCAGTCCGTTTACATTTGATGGGAAAAGTATGGCCCCAAAATGACACCATTGCCGCACAGTGCTGCCCAGATAGTGAGTTTGGCACGGGAATTGTTTCGTTCAAAATTGAACGCCGGTGGATGTCCTTTTGGTGCATACTGCCGTACATTCTGGGAGTTGACCTCTCCATTCATTGAAAATGCTGCCTCGTCTCCGATTATGATGGTTTACAAAAATTTTTCGCGTTGACAGCGTTGAATGAACCATTCTGCGAATCGTAACCTGCGCGGCAAGTCCGTTGCCAAACATGCATTCGATACGGATGCCACCTTAGGTCTAGCCTGGTTATCCTGTTAAAACCTGCAGATGATACTTCAACAGGATTGCGCCGAGCACTCACATGGCGTGGATTTTGCTCGAGCAGAGCTCTAACAACGGCGACATTTTCCACAGATCGCACTGTTCTTCGCCTGCCAGAATTGCCTTTGTTCAGGTTAATACTCGTTCCTTCGTTCGAATATTTTACAAAGTTCCTCAAAATTGTTGTCTTGTGAGGAGGATTCCGATCATGAAACCTTGCTCGAAAAGCGTTTTGCACTGCAGTTGTATTTCCAGTCTGGGTATAATGTAAAACGATAAACCCAATTCGTGCCCAGCGTGCACTCGTTGGTCTTTTGTGAGTTGAACCATTATTAACTTGAGCTAGTAATACGACCTATTAGTAATTCGACAGTTATGCTCCTGGAATACGATTAGAAGCTATTTTAAATTCCCAGGGGCCTAAAATCTTTTGTTCTTAAGAACAAAGTGGATTTCTTGGGAAATTCCGAGGTTGCGTTTTTTTATACACCCTCCTGTATTACAATTTAAATCCCCTAAGATATCCAGTTCTTTGTTTTCGTCATCAAACAATTTGATCATCTTTTCAAATTCAATAAAGAACTCAGACGTGGACTCCGGTGGGCGATAAACAGATGCAACAATAAAACTTCTGCTATTTGGCTTGCAAATTTCCAAGCAAACCGCTTCGAGACCATCAGGAACTAGATCATTTCGAATTTTATAGTTAATAGAAGTATATAGTCTAGGACCAGTATATGAGTTTGTATGCATTTCATTTAGGACAGATAATCTAAACTGTTTTAGGGTAAAATGACCATGACGGACAACATGGCATATGTGCCAAAACCCGTATCCGGGACGAAATGCCTGAAAATGACCACACCCAGAAACGGCACTATCGACATAGCTCTATCTCTTGAACCATCAAAGCTACAGACTTTCTGAACTGCTTATAGTGTTTAAAGTGGTCACTTTTAGGGGTGGTCATTGGAGAGTGAAATGTGTCTAGGTATAATATTTTACAAGAAAATGACTATGCACCATCCCAGGTCAACGGCTAATTATACATCACATAACTTCATGCACCTTAGAAAGGCTATATTTTCTTATTTCCTAAATATTTTTGTCATAGGATCAAACACTATACTTATTTCAATATAATACAAATAGACTTGATGAGGGTTGATATTGTTTAGTTGAGATACAATCCAGTTTATTTCACTTATCCCACGCCACAACACGATTTCAGCCATATTTTGCCGTTTTATTCGCTTTTTATCACCGAGGCTCGCACATATTATCCACAAATTATACTTGAACATAGTGATAGTTGACTAAAGAATAATTCAACCAAATTTCGTCAGGTTTTGATGTAGTGCAGTGCATTTTATCTTCGATATCATAAAAGCGATGTTTTACCCAATTACCTCCGCATAGGAGGAGAATAGTCACGGTCGCTTGACGGAGTTATTTGGAGATCGAGTTATTGCGTTGAATCGTGCCGTGGAATGGCCACCAAGATCGCCAGACCTCACTCCACTTGACTTCTTTCTCTGGGGCTATCTAAAGAGCAAGGTTTTTCAAACGCCGCCAGAAAATCTTGATGAGCTCGAGCTACGAATTCGGCGCGAGATGAATACCCTAAGACAAGATATAGCAATAGCACTGGTAAGACGTGCTGTTTTTGAAATGCTTCGAAGGGCGCGCGTTTGTTCACAGCGAAATGGAGGACATGTTGAGGACTAAGATACATTAGCAACTTCTTTCTAAATGTACTTTGTGTGTAATTTAAATGCACGTTGCGTGTAAAATTTATTCTACAGTATAAATTGTAAATTATAAATTATGAAATGTGTAAAAATGCCATAAGAGAAACATTTTTCCGAAGCAAAGTTCTAATTCGAATTAAATGTCCGATGGGAGCAAAAGCGAACTGGCAATATGCAAATTAAGTCAAGGCATTTTTTAAGCATGCAAAATTAAAGGCTGATCTTTTAGAAAAGAATGAAAGTTTGCGTGAAGAGTTGAAGGGCTTAAACTAAAGCAAATTGTCTGAAATTTTGTACTGTAATTAAAAACCCCACAGGCCACAGATTTCCCACCCATCAACTCAAAATACAGATAAAGCTTTTAAATTTCGTGCGAAAGCCATTTTTAGTTGGTTGGAAAAGGCCCCCCCCCCTGGTTTTCACAATTTGTGTTCGAGACATTTTTTTCTTTATTCTACATTGTAAGTAGCCAAGGAATCTATATATATCAGAGACTTGATACCAGGAACTGCTTTCCGAACTTGAGAGCGATTTCAAATCTGTTCAGTTTTTTTTATACACCCTGTAGTGTATTGGAAATTAGAAATGAGGGTGGAGGAGAAATGGAGAATAAAAGTAGAGATGAAACTGGAGATGAAAGTAAAGATAAATGTGAAGATGAAAGTGAAGATGAAGCTAAAGATTAACGTGAAGATGAGGATGAAGAGGGGAGTAAGGAACAGCAGAGGAGGCCTGGTAATTCAGGGAAGAGAGATTAAACGGAAGTTATTCCCAACAAGAAGCGTCTTGCGGTACATGAGGACTCGATTTTGGATTGTTGTTGTAGAACAACATTATGCAGCAAGGGGTCAGGTTAGCCACATGGAAATGTCAAAATGCTGGTTTAAAATACCGCAACATTTTGTCAGACCAATGTTCGTTTGTTATCCATATTTATCTGCAGCGAGAGAGGACTGCGGGCATAGCCGCACAGGGACGGCAATCTCAGGGGAGAGAGGCAGTGTAGAGTATAGCTGTCCTTTAATGTACCAATAGACCATTTTGTTTCTGCAAATTTTTCCTAGTTTCAGTCTTCCCTGCGAGTAAAAAGCTGTTACTCGGCCTCATGCCAACCCCTTTGTAGCGTAAAAGATTGGCGGAGTAACGACTTTCTGGGCGCCAGGGAGGACTGGAACTAGGACAAATCACATTAGCATAATGAGGTTTGATTATGGATTACAAAAAACAAGGCTTTTAAAACTTCATTATGTATCATAATTGTTTTTGCCATACAGATCTGGCTTTACCCTTACTCCATGATGTTGTTCAGGAACAACAATTTTCAAACATGCCGATACGATGAAAAACCCCCATTTTTTGGGTTGGACAACATGAAATGCACCTCTAAAACATGCGTAATTGATAATAAATCATTTTTTCCTTGAACAATAAGAATTCATGCAGGAAAGGATTAATAAAAGTAACTTTCTTTCGTCTATTTTAAGACAGAAATCATATACTGAGCTTTCACCTTTCGACCTGTTGTATACAAATGAATTTCAAAGATAAGTTTTCCCGCCCTCTAGTTTTAAACAAAACTGATATCAAACGATTTTAATGTTCCAAATCCTTTTCTTTACTTTTCTATACTTTATTACCGTTTGTTTTGTGTTTAAAATTTACAAAAGATGTAAAATGGTGGGATAAACAAGGAAAAGAGCGGCGATAAGCTACTGTCCGATAGGATCGGCATTGATGTGTCGCAGTCTTCCAGGTTGGATAACACAAACCAGATGATCAAATAAAGAGACAGCAAAATCGCTTATTTACAGAGTAAGTAAAGATTGACTCTATGTGATTTGTACCGCTCGTGTTGTATTTCAGACTAGTCTACAGTAAACTAAATAAATGTTTTTGATCAAAAGTTCAGGTATATCGTTTGGTTTTTCTTTCGTTTTCTAGCCGGAACATATGAAATATGCCACATCTTGCTGCTTCTTTAGTTTCAACTCAGCTCCATTAGAGTTAAGCCCGGGTCAAACGAGGATGAGAGTTAATGAGAGTTGCAACTCTCAATCGCGTTTGACCGCCAACTCTCATCAAGTTTCAGATGGTTCAAATTTTGATGAGAGTTGATGAGAGAAAAGCTCGTTTGACCGGTCGTGAGAGTTGCATAAGAATTTTAAACAACCAAAAGTCAGACTAGTGTTTTGCACTTTCTATAAGAATTAGCTTAACAAAACTGCACGTTATGACTGTGTATAAGAGGAAAAGCTAAGAAGGAAATTTAAACACTTTGTTTACCAACATTTAAGAATTATTCTCAGGGCTCCGTTTCGCGCGCTAAATTATATCTGTCGCGACTCTCATGCAACTGTCGTTCTCGTTTGACCGGGGCATCATCATCATCATCATCATCATCATCATCATCATAAACTTTATTTAAACACGGAGAAAAAACCATCAGTACACAAAAGATTATTACAATAAATGTAATATATATACAAGCTTATAAGTTTAAAAATATATGCAACGAAATGGAAGAGAAGAGGAGAGATAAAAGGGAAGAGTACTGTTCTACCTGGTTGCCGTGCGGGTGTCGGTTCGTCTAGAATATAGTGATTCCAGACTACTTTTAAACGCCGTGAGAGATGGCGATAATCTAAGGGACTCTGGCAAGTTGGTCCAAAGAAAAGCTCCACTATAAGAGAAGGAGCGATTTAGATAATTAGTATTAGGTTTAGGAATATTCAACTTGCCATTAGAGTTCCTGAGAGAATACTGCACCTTCTAGAGGTAAACATCTCATGCAAATACTGAGGTGTTTGACCGTTAAGTATCTTGAACATGAGAATAGCTTTTTGTTTCTGACGATTAACGGATAAATTATTCCACTTCAACTGTTCGAGAAGGAGGTTAGATGAGATGTCATATGAAGAACGTGTTACAACGCGAGCTGCTCTGTTTTGAAGTTTCTGGAGCCTATCACTCAGAGTATCTCCGAGCCCGTCCCATACTGGAGCACAGTAAGAGAAGTAAGGTTCGATAAAACCTTGCCGGATAAGCTTTTTTTGCGGTTTCTTGTTCAATCAGCCCTCGTACACGTTTGAGTGCACCAATGCCAGAAGAGATCTTTTTTGTAATGACGTCAACATGGCTTCTCCATGTAAAATTTTCATCTAAAGTCATTCCTAGAGTTTTTGCGGATTTAACTTGTTTGACTGACTCATTATTAACAGTTACACAAAGCTCGTGATCATCAAAGGTTGCTAACCGTTGTCGCGAACCGATGACCATGAACTCTGTCTTAGCAATGTTTAAGCTTAACTTATTAGCTATTAACCACCGGTTAATTAAGGCTTTGCATTTCAAAATTCATACGATTTTCAAGATCAGAAAGAGTGTTACTGTTAAAACTTATGTTGGTGTCGTCAGCAAACATTCATTATGCAGTGTGATGTCACAGTGATGCTATTTACATATCAAACACATCTTAATATCTCAAGAACGAAGTGGGATATGGAAAAGCTCCAAACGTCAATCTTCATAACTTCAAAAGTTCTCTTTAGTATAAGAGAGTTTCACTCGAACCGAATTTTCGCTGCATAAGCCCTTTAAGAATGCAAACATTAATTCTAAACATTTAAATAGAAGAGGCTTACATCTAAATAACCAAGGCAGTTTATCGCTTCAAAGTAATTTTATTGAATTTACAAACAATTCTAAT
This sequence comes from Trachythela sp. YZ-2020, assembly GCA_016169945.1. Lineage (NCBI taxonomy): Eukaryota > Metazoa > Cnidaria > Anthozoa > Malacalcyonacea > Clavulariidae > Trachythela > Trachythela sp. YZ-2020. The sequence continues at coordinate 317,437 of JADLSH010000120.1, read as the reverse complement.
CATTGACATAGTGCCGTCTCGATTAATGTTGCTGAATCAGTTAATAACAGGCAATCTTCGCAGCCTAGTGGTTCTGAGGGATACAATCTGCTCTTACCTAAAATTAACATTACTAGCTTGACTAAACATATCGATGAACTTGGACTATTTCTGGCCAATAACGAGATTGATGTATTGGCTATTAATGAAACCAGACTCGATACTTCTATTAGTGATAACGAATTATATATACATGGTTACGAAATTGTTCGTCATGACAGAGTTTTCAACGGTATACTTGGTGGTGGTGTTTGTTTTTATATTCGAGACCGCATTAATTTTTCGGTACGGCATGATTTGTCATTAGACCAACTGGAAAATTTATGTATTTTAATTAATAAACCTAGATCGAAACCTTTTCTTATAGCAACTTGGTATAGGCCACCAAGTTCGCCCGTTGGAAAGCTCAATCACTTTCAATCACTTTCAATCACTTTCAATCACTTCTTGGTAAAATTGATGCCGAAAATATTGAGTACTATCTATTGGGTGACATGAATTGTGACCTGAGCTCTTCAATCTTGGATCATAGTTTGGGTTTACTCATGGATATTACAAATTTATATAATCTTACTCAATTGATAGAGGAACCTACTCGAATTACGAGTACTTCCTCTACCCTAATTGACTATATTTTAACAAATACCCCAGACAAGGTGGTTTGCTCTGGTATCTCTCATGTTGGCATTAGCGATCATAATCTTATTTATGCGTATCGGAAACTCTCAATTGGTATGCCGACAAAGGGACACATCACAATAAACTATAGAAAGTTTAAAAATTTTGATACTATCAAATTTCGACAAGATATTGGAATTCAAAATTGGGCCTCTGTAAGCGAGTTTGAAAATCCTAACGATATGTAGTGTGCTTGGAAAAGCATATTTAATTCTGTTGTAGATAAACATGCTCCACTTCGCTCTAAGCGAATAAAGGCTTTTAAATCGCCTTGGATTTCTTCACATCTAAAGGACGAAATGCCCAAAAGAGACATACAAAAAATTAAAGCGATCCGCTCCAACGATCCCCAGGACTGGCTTTTATTTATAAAACTACGTAATTCCGTCAACCAGAATATTATTCGCGCGAAAGAAGTTTATTTCAAAAATACTTTATATATAAATAAAGGCAATCCTAAGAAGACCTGGAGTGTTATCAATGAACTTACATCTAAAAACCGGTGATGTAATTCATGATTCGAGTAAAATCGCGAATGCGTTCAACGATTATTTCACAAATATTGGACCGAAGCTTGCAAGTGAAATAAATTCGAATGAAAACAATCGATCCTATCTTGAGTATTTAAACTGCCAGAATGACGTGGCCTTTCATCTAAAAAAACTAACTCCTCAGCAGTTTTTGATATTTTATCCAATCTAAGTAAAACAAAAGCAACGGGTTTAGATAAAATATCTTCTAGATTACTTCGAAAATGCTCTGATTTAATTGCTGAATCATTAACCTTAATCTTCAATCGCTCTATTATCACTGGCATATTCTCCGATAAGTGGAAATGTGCCAGGGTCGTACCAATACATAAACAGGGAAAGCGTAATTGTCCTGATAACTACCGACCAATTTCCATCATTCCTGTAGTGGCCAAGGTTTTTTAAAGAATAATTTATGATCAGTTGTCGCTATTTCTTTCTGAATATGGACTACTAACTAATTGTCAGTCAGGGTTTCGTGGTTTGCATTCTACTCGGTCACTGCTCTTCTTGAGGCTACACATGAATGGGATTATAAATATTGATTATGGAAACGTAAATGCAGTCATGTTTCTAGACCTTAAGAAAGCTTTTGACACTGTAGATCAAGAGATACTGTTAGGCAAACTAATTACATATGGCATTAGTGGAGTCGCGAAAAATTGGTTTCGATCATAAACTACACTCGTTAATAGACTTAGTACAATCACAAGGCCCCAAATATAATACAGCTTAGCTATTTCTGTGTAAAATCATTTTCTTGAGTTTTATTATAAAAGAAATAGAAACAATTTTTCATGTGTTGCTATACAGTTATAGAAACACTTGTGAGTTGTGATAGTTTCGGAGAACTCGAAATCACGTGGAAAAACTCGCCTATACGGGCCCCTAAACTCTCAAGGTCAAGCGTGTTTCTATAACTTAAAGGGGAAGTCTATCCCCACAACAAGTTTAGTCCATATAAAAGGCCTTACCTTGGTGACTTTCAGTTTGAAATTCATTGTCTCAATACTTTTTCTTTGACGAGATATCCCTTGTGTTTTACTTCGAAAAATTGCAAATAGAAGTCGCCATATTGCATTTTTCGATCGGCGCAATTACTGTCAGCGGTCAGCTTTGTGATGTCACAGGAGTGCTTCGTGCATGTGCTATCCTCAACAGACAATGTCAAAATGGTCGAAAATTTTCTTTATATAAATTCATTAGGATTATTCTATTTTACCTGGTTTTGGCGACGTAGGCAAGTCATTTTAAAATTGAAAAGTATAATTCTGCATTTTTATTGGTTATTAATGGAGTTGAACTCAAATGACGAGCAGATTTGTACTTCCAACTATACTACGGAAAGTGAAACTTCTACTTCCAGTTGTAGCTCTAGTGATGACAATGAGTACTTCGAACAAGGAAAAATCGTAGGTTTACAACCTGATCAATTCGAGCCTGTCATTGACAATGTTGCCCAGTCTCCTGAATTTGACGATGAATGCAGCAGTGAAGAGGAAGATGAGAGTAGACTGGACAACTTGGATTGGTAAGGTTATTTATAAAGACGATACAAGTTACTTAGTTTACAATTTGACGAAATAGATAGCATAATTGTTCTGTCATTTCTATTTTATACAATTCCATCAGGTTGATTTAAATGAAATATAATAGTGTATTATGATCCTAATTTCTTACTTAGGTGCGGGTGTGAACACTGCCAAATAATGGACCGAGTAGAATAATGTGTGTTGCCATGAAATACCTGAAGTCATGAACAAAAACGAACACGTTTTTGAAACAGACAAGCTAAATGAGAAACCAAACTGTATTACTGACAACCCAGGTTTTGCAGCAGGCTGTTTAAATCGCTGGGCCCTTCAAATTTCCTGGTATCATTATAAGCAGCAGTATGGGACAATGGAAACTGAGGATGCTGAACACAAACGAAATCGACATGTTTCTTACAGACAATTAGCAAGGTGGTGTTGGGGAATTCTGGGCAAAGAAATCGGAGTGTCATTGCCATCTTGTGCTGTAAGTTGTATAAGGGCCCACTTCCCACCCCCCGGTTTAGAAGAAGATTATGATTTTGAAGGTTTCCACTTTGCTGATGAATGACTGACATATATAACTTTACATTAACAAAATTTACATTTCTCTAAAATATATATCGTTCTTTTGTTTGTAGCTTGAATTGTTTGGAGAGTGAGATATAGAACAGTATATTTATAGAATTTACATTTTTATGAATTATATAATATAAATAGTTGTTGTTTGTTTGCAGCTTCATTGTGGGCTTAGATGTGCCACTGCTAATTAGTTGTAAACCATTAACCCACAATGCTCCCCATTGCACTCTACTTTATTGTCTTTCTTTGTCCAATGCCAGACATTAAGGGGAGAGCTTTGTGTCTTAATGGGTTAATCAAGCTCTTGTTTCCATTAAAGATTAAGAGTGGAATTACAAACCAATACACTACTTAATGGCAGGTGATGATCCCTAACTCACCTTTGATACTTAATGCTTAAAAGTTTGTGTTACTTTGACATTCGTGATCTATGGCTTTTATTGGCATTTTAGGTGGTGCCTTAATTATCTTAATGCCATTCTGCTTTGCCTTCACCACATCCTCGAGGATTGCTGACAAATGTTTGTATGATTTGGGTTCCTTGGTAGGCTTACTAACGCAATTCTTGTTGCTTTTGGTTTCTCAACCTTGAATTGCTGCTGGCCCTTGTTTTCACCTGACTAAACTACGGCTTGTGCTCGATTAATTGCAATTATGGTTGTAATCCAATGCTGCAAGTTGAGTGCGCGCCAACATACCTCTGTAGCTGAAGTGCTTTCGTTTTGGTAGACACTTCAGCATAAGGAAGTGAAAAACTTCTAGTGTCCAAGTCTTCATTGCATTTCTTTTTTTGTCTACCTGTCTACAGTATTTTCTTGTTTGTTTCACTTATTTTGAGTGAGTAAATAACCATGATTTTTCTTTGAAAGTTTTTAGTTCCCGCGCATGCGCAGACGTTTTTGTGGTTTTGCTGTGTGCACAAAGTGTGCACGTCATTGGTTTTTTTTAGGGGATCACAAAATTAATTACAGCAGAAAAAATATCATGTATAAATAGGGGGTGGGGAATAACTTATTATGACTTCATGTCATAACAAAATCCTCCGTCCGACCCCAGACGATAAATAATGACGACTGGTCCCTTATCATAGTTTTCAATTGAAAGTGAAAAAGTTCGCATCACGGCTCTTTCCATGAAACAACTTTCTCATGTGATCAGTTATGTGCCCACCCCAGGAAGCAACAGAGCCACAAATGCGGGACTTACAGTATGGACTTACATTGCTTTCTTAACCCGAGCGTAAATAGCCGAGCGGAATTTGTATCCTCGTTCCGGGTTTACGGCGACCGGAACGGCTCTTACGACGCGTTGGCTCAGTTATAAATAGCGGATCAAATTCAAGCGATTAGGCGTTGGCTAATTAGATTTGTACGATTGCATGCTTATCATAAATAAACCTAATCAGCTAACACGTGTCGATGTACAAACTGTAAATGCTTGACTCCTTTGGTTCGATTCAATGTCGACACATTAATATATAGATTTGTGGTGTAAGCATCTGAATTATCCGAAAACGAGAATTGGGTGGAAAACAAACGTTTGATCATGCAGTTGTGCTTCAATTTTGGTAATTCCACATGAAGATCTGTGTTCATGAAACGGCGGTGTGTAATGGCCATATTAATGATAGCTGTTACGGTATAGTTACGGTGAGGCTTTGACCGGCATTTCACCGGCCTGCGGCGCCACAGGGAAATTCTATACCCTTCGCCCTTGACGAAAAAAGCTAATGCAAGATTAAGCCGTTTTGACTGTTTGGGCAATGCTGTGGCCCTCCAACTATTCCCATGCTTAAACAAAAGATTGTTAATTAATATATTGTACAAACGTACTTTTAATTAAACCTTTAAATGACTCTCAATTTAATAACGAAGATCTGTATGTCTAATTACTTTTTTCATTTGCGTAACTGCTGTAATTTTCCAAAAAACTTTGTCATCCAATGGCAATAATATTTACGAGTTTCAGAACTTTTATACTGTATATATTTTATTGAGCAAGTGCGCTATATGAACAAACAAAATTAAATCCACAAACAGCTGCTTTTAAAAATTCATATTGGGTCAAATTTTATGTTTATTCTTCACCGTGCCACAAGTCATGAGCGGAAAAATTATGTGATATTGATTATAATTATTAAAAAATAACGGTAACGTTCAGTACAAATTTTTATGTAATTTGTTTCGCTACCTTGAAAGGATGAGCAATCTTACATCAAACTTGAGGGGTATTAATACGGAGTTAAATCTTCTTATGTCCTTTGCTTCATTGCAAGTTATTGTTGGTTCGACGGCAAACTTTCTTGTGATGATTTTATTCGCAACAAAACACCAGTTACGTCGTAAAAATTCAGACTTACTAATTCTTCACCTGGCCTTCGCAGATTTTATATCACTGACAACGTTTTTACCTTGGAATATTTATCTAACAAATCTAGAAAGAGGGGAATACAGTGAATACTATACGTCTTTGAACACGTTTTGTTTGTTTTTAAGCGGCACGGCTGTGTTGACGGTTGCCGTGGATAAGTTTGTCGCAGTGGTCTATCCTTTAAGATATGCAACATTTGTAACTAGAACGAGGATATTCTTGATGATACTTGGATCTTGGCTTGTGGCAACATCATCGGTCATCGCTCATGCCTTATCTGCACGTCAACATCATAATATATTGGATAAATCACTCAGTGCTCTTGTTTTAGTAAAAATGCTTTTTGTTGCTTCCTTGTATACAGTGGTGTTTAAAGCTGTTAGAAATCAACTATCAGCGCATACTGGGCGCAATTTGAACAACCGAAATTCATTACAGATTACCTCAAAACGAGAAAAGGTGGAAAGAGTTTTTCTGAAATCTGCGATAAACACATTTATCGTTGTCTGCCTATTTTACGCGACGTACTTGCCCTATGCTGTACTTCAAATGATGTCCATTTCAGACTTCATGACATGGCGGAAATTGTTTTCATTTATTTATATTAATGCATGCATTAATCCTTTTGTCTATTTCTTCCGTATGCGAAGATTTAGGATTGCATTAATCTATATTTTCAACAAAGGGAAACGACTTGATATAAACGCTAGACTCTTTTTATCAACAAACAAAGTTTCGTCGACAATTGAAGCTCAGATAGATCACGTTTGAATGAAACTGATTGACTATAATGGAACGGGCTAAGAATTGAACTACCGAAGCAGCAATATGTGGTATATTACATATTTTCACTAGGAAACAAAAAGAAAACTGCCAAGCGAAATACCTGCAATTTTGATCAAACACATGTATCTAGCTTATACTGAAGTAAAAGTTGGTACTTAGTTTAAATCACATAGCGGATTCAAAATTTTCATTTTTTTTCTTACTCTGTATTTAAGGATTTAGCTGTCTCTCTATTTGGACATCTGCATGGTCTGAATAATCAAACCTGCAAGACTGCAACACATCGATCCCGAACAATCCAGTGATTGTGAATCAGAACCGCAAACAACATCATTCTTGCAGCAGAATCTTTATAATCGTTTGTTGAACTGTTCAATTCCCTCAGGCTTGTTGATACTTTCTTGACAGAAAAATAAGACGGAAAAACTACCGTTTAACCAAGTCAAGTGAACAGCTTCTTGCAGAAAGTCTACTGACAAATGAATTAATCAGATTTTTTGAAGAAGTACGAAATATTTTTGAATGACAAATGTGTATTCTGTTGAAATCACATGCCTTTAAAATGGTGAATTATATGTTGTTTTATCTCTGTTCAAATTATTGGGTTGCTCTTTTATATAAATTGTGTCTTTTTATCCAGGGCACTCAGGTCACGTGTGCTCGATGTGATTTTGAGTGGTCCGGTCTAATGTCTTCATCAGCGGTAATCTAATGTCCAACGCATGCAGCTCCTTATTATACACAAAGGATGACTACATCGGTCAACAAGGTGGAGGTTCTCACGTAATATACAGGGTGTATCAAAAAAAAGTGAACCCTTTGAAATTAAATACAATAGGGTACAATAGATTATTTGAAAGAAAATGCAAATATGAAGTTCAATTTCAGTCAGTTAATTACTTAGAACATCAGCTTTTATTGAAATACATCCTCCAGGCTGCGTTTTCATTTGCGTTTTTGCCTAGCTTCTAGGTAATTAACTGTTACCGTACATAGTCGACGTCCAATCAACAAGACTTAAAGAAAAAAAACAAGTTTGTGGTCATTTGCATTCTCCAAAACAAGCTCCAAGACTGAAGTGGAGAAATGAACTAGAGTATTTTCAATTCTTACATTCATTCTGGCTAAATAAACGACATGAGATATGCATACACATTTGGGTTCAGCAAAAGTAAGTTTAGATAATAGAGTGTCTAGCCATAAGTATTATCTTAGGTGTAGGTAGCGTTTATACAATAAGCTTCGGCTCTTTACTTATGATCAATCCACCTGAAAAATACAACAAGAACTTCGACGTTTTGAGCGAAAGCCCTTCGTCTGGAAGTTAATCAAACATCAAAGTTCTTGTTGAATTTTTCAGGTGGTGTTATCTTTCGTACATCCTGGTGGTATTGTTCGATCTTTTCTAATCGACCAATTAGATGTTTAGACCAAAGTTTCTTCAAATGGAGGCTCTTTTGACAATTTAAAAAAAAATAAAACTGAAACTTGAAAAACACTGAAACAGTAAATATCAGTTGGCATCCAGCAACGTAAGTCTACAGCGAGAAAATTTAACCAAAAGTTAGGACATTTCCCAAATTTGGCTGAATTGGTAAGGTTTTATAATGACGTTTTACGGAATAAATTTATGTTCGAGGAACCCCCAAACCTACCCCGGCTATATATAGACGTTGACACACTAGAAAGTTTAGTGTCACAGAGATACAGGGACGGCGGAATGTGGTGATAGGGGGGCTATAGGCCCCCAAAAGGAGAAGTCGGGGGGGGGGGTTAAGCCCCCGCAAATATATATAGGTAAGAACCGGAGAACTTAATACGAAGGTATCAGATGCTTCGTTGTCTGAAATGCAAAATGAACAATTAAAATGACCTGGTTTATGTATGTAAAATCTTTCCCAGAACGCAGGAAATGCCATTTCAGAGACTGCAAATTTTAAAATTTTCCGCCGCCACTGCAGAGATATTTTGAAATTCTGCAATATAAACTACTAAGAAATTATAACAGAAATCATTACTTTGGTCAGAAATCTACTATTCATGCTCTCTCTAATTTCTGGCGAAAATATTTCTGTATACAGTTGATGCATTTTCATTAGAATGGACTTAAATTATCATTATATAATGTTGTATCACATTAAACTATCTCATCGGTTTAAACATTTCGGATACAATGATATAGGCAGATAACAAGATTTTAACATGAATTAGAATCCATTCGATTATTCTATATTCGTACAAAAACTATTCTAAAAACTCCAGATTTTATGACTACACACTAATTATATTTTTAGAGTTACACAAATTGATTTAGTACTGAACATTTTGTGTAAAACTGCACGTTAAAACTTTTTAGAAAATCCCATTTTATAAAGTAACCATTTCTTCAATGATAATACGTGACACAGATTCCCATCCAGTGTAAGCATTGCCAGGTTTCCCCCCAGAACACTTGCCTACAGAAATACCAACAGTGACTGGTCCTTTCGGTACGTCATTGCAGAAGCCATCCAATGTTTTAGGCGAGTGACGGTTGACAGAGCCAGTGGCGTATACTACGGTGTCGATTGTAGCAGGTTTTTTGCATTCTTGACCTGAATTGGGTAAGAAATATTTCAAGTGTCAGGGTCAAACATTGTGCATGGTATCAATATTATATGTTGTCGGTCATGTGAAACAAACTTTATTAATTAACAATTATTGAATGAGGTTGAGCATGATATGAAGAATTATCAATCCAAAATTTGTCGTTACTAACCGAAGCCGAAGGTTGAGGTTGATAACGACAAACTGAGGCTTGATAATTCTTCATATCATGTAAAAACCGAATTCAATAATTGTTCTATTATTTATTTAAAAGAATGAAAAAATTACCGGCAAGTTCTTCGCTATTTTGTGGGAAATTTACATTCTTTGCTTTTAAATAATCTTCAAAAATCACTCTACAAGCTTTCGTTGATCTTTTTGTATTATGCGAATCTTTGTTTTCAAGTAGTTTTTGAATTTCAGCTTCCTCAAGGTTGGCGAACCTTTCCCTTGAGGAAGCCATTTGTTTTGTTTCACATTCCCGCTCCTTCGGAAGTTGATGTCGTCGTCATTGGCATGACGTCATAACGTGAGATACGACTATTTCGTCCACGTTATGACGTCATAACGTAGATGAAAAGGTCGTATCCCACGTTATGACGTCACTCGTTGGACATGACGATTTCACACATGGTAATTAGCCAATCAGAAGCCATGAATTATTTTAAATAAATAGTAATACTCGATAGCTCTATCGGTTCTAAACGTTCTCCCTATAGTACTGTAGTCCAGCAATGTAATCCCTTATCGGTATACACTCAGCCATGGTCTATTACAAATCCAGCATTCAGATTGGCTACTTAACCATGGATCATTTAATAATTGGTATAAACCTACTAGTAGGCTATTACAAATCCAGCGTTCTGATTGGCTACTCTACTAGAGGGCCACCAGATATTAGCCTATTAGTAGCGAAGAGCGAGAAAAAACTTGTGAATTATCTGCTTTTTTAAAAAAACAACTTCACAAAATGTCCTTTATTCTGGTATAAAAACTAAGAAACGTCCTTGGTAACTGCTTGCCAAGCTGCTTGTCCTAGGTAAAATTTGAACGTTTTACTTGTAATTTTAAAGTTTTGAACTTGAAATTGACTGGCGAATTTATGAACATAGACGACTTTGGTTTATATTTCGAGCAAAATCATTGAAAACACAATTGCTTGAAGTTATTTAACTAGTTATTATCTGTCGCTAGTAAGGAATTATGCAATTTGGATTAATTAACATTATTAAAATTCCAAATATCTGCTTAGAAAAAGTTATGTTCATTTTAGCAAAAATCAAAGAGTGATCACAATTAGTCGGGGGGCTCAAAGTCCCACATTGAACAAAATATCCTGGGCAGTTGGTAATAACAAGATCGAAAAAAGTAGCACCATTTTGAGTAACTTTTGTCGGTTCATTAATTACTTGAAATAAATTATTACATTCCATCCAACGATACAAAAGTTTCCAAACTCACTAGATTCAGTTATATTTGAATGACAGTTCTTTTGTGCATATGATATTAGTAAGTACTATTGATGATTGGAGAGTTGATGATGATTGAACTTTGTATGCTTCTAATTATTTGTCGTGTTCTTCATCAATTTTTAATGAAAATTTAATGACTTACCGTTTATTGTCAAAAACCAGCGACGGCAACATCCCTCGGAACAACCAATCACTCTCAAACCCCCGTTAAATGTCACACGTAATGACGTATGTGATTTTTCTTTGGTGAACGAACACGTCGCCTACAAAAGAAAACAGAGCCTTTTAGTAAAATGAATAGATTTTATACAATCATTTAAACACTGAGCGTAATTGCGACCAATCATTGATAAAGTTAGAGTAGGATATTTTTTCCTATAAATATGGTCGAAATGCACGAAACGACTCAGCCACGAGATTGCGGAATATTTATCCAAGATCAATTTTGATATTGTAATATGTAGTTAACAATGCTGTCAGAAGCAAATTGTTATTGGGGAGGCTTAAAAACGCATTTTCCGTGTGTCCAAAGAGGAATTTTTATCAAAGTTGTGAAGTTTCCACACCTATTCCTATCGATATATACACAGTGTCAAAGTAACGACAAACTATTACAGATGAGTTGATTGGCTGTGCAATAAATATATATAGGCTTACTCCGGGTCCTAAAGTCGCTGCGACTTAGAGCGACTTTAGGCGACCCAGCTGCAATGCAAAATATCCTTTCTGACAGATAATATTTTTGCATCCTAGAATAGAATTTGAATTTTTTGAGGTAACTTACTTAATGTTAGTTGCATTCTAGTACTAAATCTAGTGTATTGGGAATAAAACATTTTTGCACGCCTCTGAACGCCTAACAGGCCTCAAGGAGTGCGATTCATTGCACCCCTACCATTTTCTTCCTGGGATGGCGTGGCCACAGTGTATACGATGCTGAGGGGGGTCGCGGGTAGGCGTTCCCCAACTTGCCGCAACCTGGCCTGCCTTGGATATCTCAACTGGAAACCCCACTATAAACTATAGAATATCCCCCACTCCATACAGGGCGTTGACACTGATTACACATCTGTTCATCTTGCCTCACCCATCGGAATAGAAACAAAACATATACCTGTGTTAACACACAGAGACTCCAATACAGTCAAAGTTTCTGTGTGCAACTTATCTCCGCTATTCAAATGCTTCTAAATTCCCACCGTTTGATGAATATTTGAGAAGAGAATCGTTAAGAATCAAACACAATTAATCCCTAATATTTGTAATCTGACATGCTAAAATTAAATATGCATAATTTATTAAAATTTGTTTATAAATTAAAATTCCTTCGAGTTACATAGAAATTCCTTAAAAATTCCTAAAATTCCAGAATAATTATTCCCAACTATTCCTTACAAATTCAATATTCGCAGGAAATTTGGATATTTCTGTGGAAATTAAATTTTAGACTAAGTTCCGAAATATACAGGGTGAGTCAGAAAAAAGTGATGCCTTTGAAATTAAATACAATAGGGTACAATAGATTCTTTGAAAGAAAATGCAAATATCTCATTCATTTCATCATGGTTGTATTTAAATTTCAAATTTCACTTTTTCATTCTCACCCCTGTATATCACCTACTCCAACCGACTTGCCCTTGTAGCTCAGTTGGTAGAGCATTGGACTGGCGCTGGCAATTAAAGGTCGCTGTTCGAATCCCACAGCAATTTTTCAGCTTGCCGGTGTGGAGTCGCTCAGAGTAACATCATCTAAAATTAATTCACCTGAGTTCTACCACCCCAATCCAGAGGGACGTTAATATACCACAATGGATTGCGCTGGAGTTTTTTCGAAATCAAGATTTTTGGCAGGACCAGCGAGAAAATTGCTTATTTTTACTTAGTGTTTTCTCTTTGAAAATCAGATATTTTTAAAGGTACGTGTTGAAATTATTGTAGTATGTGCATCATATTTCACTGTTTTAATTTTGTTTGCTTTCTACGATGTGCTTTAGTTAGACTAATTTACATATGCATCGACCAAGTTTTGGGGTTACTACTCAAGGCGTAAAAATAGCTTTGAAATATGCCGGAGTTTTTTTACTTTTTGACGGGTAAGATCAACAAAAATGACATCACTGTATGTATGAAGAGTTTCTCTTTCAATTGATACCAAGAAATAAAAAAAGACTCCACAAACCAACGAGAGATCGCATTTTGAAAATGGAGTATTTTGTGATATTCATGCTGCTAATTAAATATGCAATTAGGCGCTCTGCTTCGATAAGTGTTTGTTCAAAAACCCTAAGCACATGAACTTTGTGTTGCTAAGCCCAAATTTATATAAATTACCCATTAATTATATAATGTCTCTATTAGGCTCTATACACAGTATGCACAATGTCAATGGTATTACATACTATGTAAACAACTCTTTGAGTTTGAAGTAGTTTAGTAATTTTAAGGGTATCAACTGAGATGTTTTTCAATTTTCTTTATATTGTAGACAAAGCACTACTGGAGTGGTAAAAGCCAAGTTTATGGGATAGAACATTCCTTGTCTGAGAACTATTATAATACTAACCTAGCATTACCCAATTTAGCTAACCTTAAATTATATAAAGTTTTGAAGCTTTGTTATCATATATTTTACAGTGCCATAGAGAGTTTCCATTTTAGGCCTGGTTTCCATTTGGTTGTAACTGTCATGACTAAGTCATGTTCGAAAATGAGAAATAGTGTGGATCTGCCTTGTCTTTTGTGTGCTCTTTGTAAATCAAACATATATCCACACTCTGTTACATTGGTCACCTTGATATGTTCACAGTAACGACTAAATAGAAACCAGCCATTATGTAACTTTGAGTATGAAAGCTTAAAAAATGAGATATACATGTGTAAGAAAATCGGTATATCAAACTGCACAAAGCAGTTCACATAGACAGCGCCGAACTGGCTACGTCAGATGGGCCTGGGTGATCTGGGCTAAAGGGGGGGGGGTCCTGTACTTTTTGAGTCGTATGTAAAAGCCCATTTCAAGGGACCCAAAGGGGCCTTACAAGCTGGGGCCCACTGGGCTTTTCCCCGGTCCGCCCCTGCACCGACTGGCTAGTCCGCCCCGGGATGTTTACATGAAAATTGGCCCTCTATAGGGATGTGCCGGGTACTGCTTTGCCGGATACCGGATGATACCGGATAGTTGTCTACCGGATACCGGTCCTAGGAAAATGACAACCGGATACCGGATATTAACCGGATACCGGATTCTAATGGTGCTACTTTACCAATACTTTACTGATTTCCGCTCATAAATAGTCCTTTGTTTATTTAGTATGTGCTTTATCCTATAGTATACATAAATTTCTGTAGCATAGCGGTCAGTGGACAATATACACCAGAGAGCAGTTTACATCACGAAAAACCTTTTTGCAATTTTGTTTTAATGCGTCACACGCCCCGTAATTGTTCGTGTTTCACAATTTCTTAACGCAAAAAAGACAAGTGAAACATATTTTCGGTTTTATGGTTCCAATAAAAGTTCCAGTACTATCCGGTAAGTATCCTGCAAAATTTTATCGGATATCGGAAGTGCCGGATGTCTATATTTTGCCAGATATCGATATCCGGCATATCCCTAGCCCTCTAGCAACAAATTTGTTTTGCTCAAGTTAAGGTAAAACTAACAATATCCACAACTCCTTATATTATTGTCCAATACCCTCAATCTTATATATTAGTCCATCTCAAAGATACTAAACCTTAAGTCATTTAAAAATAAACTATTAGTTTAAAAATTATGTATTTGTGTCCATGATATAATTTTAAGATTTTAATTACAACATGTTGTGCTTTTATTTCTAACCTAATCGATGAATAATTAAATACACTAGTAGCCTGTAATTATTGTAGATGGTTATCTTTATAGGTATGTGTTCACTGACTTTGACTTTTGACTTTGACTTTATTGACACTCCCGTAAAGGGGCTTTTCAGTGACAAAAATACATATACATATCAATTAATTACTATAATTATACATCAGATTCTAAGTTTATATAATAAAATCACGCAATTACTTCATACACAAACACGACATTAATTATTGACAACAACATCAACTACGGCATCAACAGCATCAACAGAAACAACACAACAACAACAACATCAAGGACAATAACAACAACAATCACATTAACTTTACTGATTAAAACAAGAAAAAAACGCAACTTAAACACAGTATCTAGAAATTACAAAAGCTTCCTTTTTCAGCTTAATTTTAAAGCTTGGAATAGATTTGCAATTTTTTAAGTCAGTTTAATGTGTTGTTAGAGTGACAGTTCTGTAATGAATTATCCTTTGTCTATCAGTTGATCTTGTATAACGGAATGTCCAGCTGTTGAACATTTCTTGTATCACGACCACGGCACTTCCTCTCTCTCTCTTTGAAGAGGACGAATGCAACAGTGTGCAGCATATGGTACATAACTCATTACATTGGCCATGTGTTTGGTAGCAAGTACATGTAATGTAGATATTAGACATCAGTTCCTAACTTGCTCTCATACATCTGAAATTAACCACCATATTAGCATTTAGCACAATATAATACACTTAGTTAAAACCCACCTATTTTATTGAATATTTAAAAGTTTATGTTGTATAATTATAAGGGATGAGATTTTGTGTCTATTTTGGCTTAGGGGCGAGTTTGCCAAGTTCAGTAACTTTAGTCTTTAGATGTTCTTTCATCTGAATAACAGTAATGACCGTAAACCAATCTCATGCAGGTGGCTTGGCTGGCTTGTGATAGTGCATGCATGTTGTCAGGAAATCTTCATCTAGTTAGCTCTTTTGCAACATGAAGCATTACATGTCAGGTGGTAGTGTGCTAGTCAAGGGATTTTTCATTGAATTAATTGTATTGTAGGAATCTGTCCGGCTGCCGTTTTAATATTAAAATTGGATTGAATTCATGTTAAATTTTCGTATATCAAATAATTTACTTGGATATTGAAAATAATATGCATTGTTACTAGTAAAATTTTAACTACCTTACCTTGGGAATAATACTGGAAATGTATTCGATATGGACTTAACCATAAAAAGCAAAAATGCCTGTACGTTTATAACTTTATATATCGCCGAATGAATCACAACTCCGCAACAGCTTGGAGCATGCAGGCCGAAAATGAACACCAAACGTTCTTTCAAAGTGGACTTGAGCAACGAAGAAATTAATATATCGTAAAATCAAAGTTTTCTGCGACAAAGGTTTGAAATTTCATCATAATTCGGACATAATTCACTTCTGTGTTGATCAGTTGATGTTGTCACTGCGACAGCCAAACGAAGAATGAACGACTCGCTCCGGCGAATTGATAATATGTATTTGTATTAACATGTGCGAAACCGCAATGCATCACGGTATATTGAATACATGCATGCATAATCCCCTCGGCCATTAGAACCAAACAATTTGCTCCCCAAAAGTTATTGTAGCATGAAGTACTAAGTCGATCACTGTAACCATGGTAACATGCACCACTATATTTCTTCAGATGTTTCTATTTCTTGTACAAAATGGTAAAATAGTGATACTATTTGTACTAATTAACTATAAATTATCAATTGTCCAACTATATATATAAAGTAGGTATGTTATTATGTACTCTTTGATTGTAGCTTTGATTTACTGTAAAATTCAACCTTAGATGTCTCACAAAACGTTTCGAAATTAGGCGACTTTAGATGATTTAAGGCGACTTAAGGCGATCTATGGCAACTTTAGGAAATTTTTGGTTCCGGAGTACGCCTATATATAGTATGAAAAGAAGTAGTCCTGGATGAGGAAATCCTGGATGAGGTAATTATTGGGGGGGCCTAACCCCGCTTCCGGCGGACTTGGTTAAGGTGGCAGGCCGCGAAATATAATCACGTTACATAGTCGTGCAAGCGAACGTAAAATAAACCTGGTGAATTTTTGTTTGGATGTATTAATGTGGATTAATACAAAACAACCAGAAAGAAATGACAAGCTCACGTCGAAATATAGTTTGCACATTGTACATTTCCATATTAAATCAGATTTAACTTCTACTGTAAGCAAGAGAAGTAAGACGACTGGTTGCGACGTCATTGCTCGTTGCCTCGCGTCGCTCCCCTCGAGGGGTGATAGGAAATTTAGACTCACACTTAGTGGTCCACTATCTTTGTCATCATTCATCGAAGGGAACACACATTGTTTAACAGATCTCTTTGCAATCACGCATTCGTTGTCTGTGTTGTCGGAATCTTTGGGACACTTTGAGTCTCCATCATCGCATTCACAACTGCAACTTGCCCCCTAGTTGAAAAATAGTTCATTAGTAATTATAAATGAAGCTAGTGATGTTTTCAAGCCTCAACAGTTGTAAAGGTTTGAGATACAGTCCAAATTATGTATAACAGTCTGCATTTAATGGCTACCCGCCTCTATTCCATGAGTCCTGATTCAATACAATACAATACAAAGATTTATTAGTATATCCCAAAAGGGATTTTCAATACTAATTTACAAGATAGAGTAGTAATACATCAATTAATCTAAGCATATGAATCTAAAATATATATTAAATATAATTATATCTAAAAGTTACGTTAATCTAAAAATTTCATTACATGATATCATACAGTATATAAACGAGACCACAATTCTTTTCTAACAGTACGTTTAAAACTAACAACGTTAGAGCAGTTTTTTGTCTCTTCTCGTACATTATTCCATAATGATATGGCGTGATCAAAGAAGGACCTCTGTGCCGTCGTAGTTCTTTTAGTTGGAATACTAATATCATTCTTTCGTCTCGTATTGTAATGGTGAATGGTAGAACGTTTTACCAGCTTCGACTGAAGATAATTTGGAGCAAGGCCGTTTAGGCATTTATAAACCATGGTGACATCTCTGAGCTGCAGCATTTCATTTATAGGTAACCATCCTAGATCTTTGATGGATTCAGAGATATGATCGTATTTCCTTTTACCTGTTAATATCCTTGCAGCAAAGTTCTGTAAAAGCTGGAGCTTATGGATATTTTGTTTGGACGTACTCGACCAAACAGTCGAGCAATAAAATAGTTTGCTGAATACCAAACTGTTCAAAATAACAAGGAGAACTTCTTTGGTAAACAGATGGCTAACTCTACTGATTTGGCACAAATTGCCCAATAAAGATGACGACAGGTAATCTACATGCTCATTAAACGATAGATATCTGTCAAAAATAATTCCTAGATCTTTCCTAAGTCTCCAGTCTTTGGCTAATATACTAACACTAACACTAACACTGCCGGCAACCAGCTGTACACATCACTGTTGATGTGATTCGAAGAGTTACAGCATAATACAAATTCAAATGGTTTATTATCATGTGGAGTTACCTGAACCTGGTTTTCATAAGAAGCAAGAACTATAATAAAACAGAGTGCAATTGAAAACTTCATCTTCTCTTTTGAAGGTCGTCGCTATTCCGTGGAGGATCCCTCTTAATTAAATGATCAAGAATGTAACGTCTAAGGAACCAAAAAAGCTATGATTGAATTTTGAATCTGGGTACTTGCATGTATTTATACGGAAGACGCCTTCCGTTGTTCCTTCTTCAAGACAAAGGTTTTTCAATAAACAATCTGAAACAATGCACTTGTTTGCCATCTTGACGTAAGTGCCGTTCATGATCAAGTGCATGTCACTTGCGACTGTTAATAATTAACTCAACCGCCTACCTGCACGTACAAAGGCAAAATGTTCTGATATCAGATTCTTCAAGTTATAACACGCATCAACTGCACATATATATCTAAATTAAAAAGGGTTACCGTAGTAAAATCGCTTTGAACATGCACCCACAATACAAAAAGGCCAAGATATATTTATACTGAAAATGTTGAAACATTATACCTTCAAATATCAAAATGTATATTAATTCATTGCATTGGAAATTGAAAGTTTTTGCTCTTTAACGTCTGCGAATTTCGAAACCACGACTTCCTTTGGTAAAACATTCCCTTTCTAAACTGTAGAAACTTTGCAGGCGTATGAGACAAAGGCCATTCTAGAGATCCGGCCATTATTTTCTTTAAAAAATAGCATCAGATTGTCAGGGACGTAGCCAGAACGTTCAAAGGGGGGGGAGCCCTGCGGGGATTAAAGCAAGCCCGTAGCTGGCCCTCCACACTTAAGCGGACACTTTTCCATTTCACTAAGTATTCTTCCATTTTTCTTGTCGACGGGGGGGGGGGGGGGGGGCAAAATTCATGATTTTGCTGTAATTATTAGCACTAGATATAACCAAAGGGGGGGAGCCGCGGCTCCCAAGGCTCCCCCCCTGCCTACGTCCCTGCAGATTGTTAATTACTAACAATAGGGCCGCCTAATATATAGAACTATTATTTTAAAGACCGTGCTTATAGATCTGAAATAATTAAGATGCAGGTACGTTTGGGTTTTGAATAAAGGTTTTCGTATATTCGAAACTGATATACGAAAATTTCAGTTCAACACAAAGATTCTTTAATGGCCAAAAATTGAAGTGGTTTGTTGTTTTGCTCATTCACCATAAGCGCTATGAAACTGCTTAAAATGCATGATCTTGGTATCCGTACGCTAGTCAAAAGCTATTAACTTATTTCCTCTATTGAGGTCACAAAATCATTTTCGGTAGTTAAGGTGGATAAAAAATGTAAAAATATAGACGATGTGCAGCCAGGATGCTACAAACAGCTATTTGATGAGATTTTGGTAGCATCCGGAATGATCAATATCAGGATTGGTAATGAGACTGATTTCATTTACCGAGACCTTGATAATTTCGGATATCACAAAAATCGAACTCATTAATTATTCTATTATATATTGCAATTTGACATTGAACTCCTTCGATAAGCAATGATTTAAACTCTGTCGCGCAAAACAACGTTTATGTCTCAAAAATGGAATAACGCATTTATTTAGCAGTTATAACATTATACTTTCAAATATCAAAATGTATAATTAAGCTAAGACGTCTACAGAGTTCGAAACAACGACTTCCTTTGGTAGAACATTCCATATCTAAATTGTAGAAATATTAATAGGCAATTAATATACCATGCAATCGTTTGTTAGTGAGAAATGTGTAAGAAAAGTTTTAAAGCTGCAAATTGGAGGTATCAGTGCTTCAAAAATCAAAATATATCGACAACAAGCGGCTAGCATTATATCTAATCGCAAGAAACAACGTTCTTTGAGAAAAAACATTTGAATAGTGATAAAACAGTTTTAAATTATCAAACCTAAAGCTTCAACTGGAAGTAAATTAATAAAGTAAACAATAAAAACCTAGGAGATTAATTAAAGGAGTCATATATGAGGTAAATGCCATTCTAGAGATCGATCTAGCCATTATTTTCATCAGTTTGTCAATAATTAGGGCCGCGTAATATAGATAACTATTCTTTTCAACACAAAGATAATTATTTAATAACCAAAAATAAGTGATTTGTTGTTAAGCTCATTCAACATAAGTGCCATTCTCGTTTCAGTTGAAACTGCTCAAAATTATCTCGCTATCCTTAAGCTAGTCAAAAGCTATTAACCTGTTTCCTCTATTGAGGTTACGAAATGAGTTTCGGTAGTTATAAGGTGGAATAAAATGTAAAAATAAGAACGATGTGCAGTCAGGATGGAACAAACAGCTATTTGATGGGGTTTTGGTGGTATCCGGAATGATCAATATCAAGATGGGTACTGAGACTGATTATATACAGTATCCAGACCTGAACATTTTGGGGGCATTCTTGTTAAAATATTCTCAATTTTTATTATTAACAATCCGACTATTAACTAATTCCGCCTTTTACAGTATTAATCTGCTAAAATGCTGGATTTGGTCTCAACAATAATATTAGTTACACATAGAAGATGCGGCAAAATAGATTAGAATCAACAAGACTGGGGGAACTGGATACCAATCCGGCCACTTGAATTCATTTTACAGTCGCTTTCACAGCAGGCTGCATCCCGCCTAACATCGCACATCTAACATCTATATATGCCGTCAGGATATTTTTTGGGGGAGGATGTCACTTTGATATGTAAAATGTCAAGATAACATAATATTTAGTCCAGTAAAAACTTTTTCGTGATCTTCCCTAGACATCCAGGCATATTTTAGGTATTTTAGGAAAACCTCCCCCCTAATCATGCTGCCAAATCATGACCTCCACCCTCAAAATCACCATAGCCCCCTCCAGGGAAATTGTGATCGTTTCTTAAAAAGCAATTTTCAAACGAAATTCCACTTTTCTCTGTAAAATTGCAAAATTGTTCAGCTTGTTCGCTTGAAGCTATGTTAACTACTGCATTTCGGGTTTAAAATTATATATCACTACAAGTATTTAATATTTTCCTATACTGTACATAGTTCTTCATAATATACTGAAAATTCAATAACTTCCAAGATGAGCTATACTTGTTCGTATAGTCTATGCATGGTTCTGATAATTAGTGGATTTAAATAATCATAAACATGAATACAAAGTTTGTTTAAAACATTATATTGACATTATTTTGAATATTTGCTACTTATGGTTCATCATTATTAAGAATTATGGAACCAGCATAGTAGCATTAATAAAACCATGGTTCTTTGAGCACAAAATTTCATTCCAAAATACAGCATCTTATTCAATAATGCGTTTCACAGTTCCAAATTATTCCATTCAGATATCCGGAGTTGGTGTGTGTAAAGACAGTTGGTGTACATCTCATTATTGTAGTTCAGTGTACAATGCATGTGACAGTGTAACCATTTTGTAACCAGTTTGTGTATGGTTGTTGATCGTCTCAGTATCACGGTTAAATATATTATCTTTCAAATTTGCAACAGATGGTGGTTGCCATACATAAAACAAATGCTGGCCCACAGATTGTTAATTAGGGCTAAACACCTTGCTTATAGATATGGAACAATTAAGATACAGGTACGTTTGAGTTTTTAATAAAGGTTTTTGTATATTGGAAAAAAAATATTATATAAGTGGTTTGTTGTTTTGCTCATTCACCGTGCGATAAGTGCTATGAAACTGTTTAAAATGCATGATCTTGGTATCCGTAAGCTAGTCAAAAGCTATTAACTTATTTCCTCTATTGAGGTCAAGAAATTATTTTCGGTAGTTAAAAGGTGGAATAAAATAATGTAAAAATATAGACGATGTGCAGCCAGGATACAATGATACAAACAGCTATTTGATGAGGTTTTGGTGGCATCCGGAATGATCAATATCAAGATGGGTAATGAGACTGATTTCATTTACCGAGACCTTGATAATTATATATTGCAATTTGACATTGAACTCCTTCGATAAGCAATGATTTAAACTCTGTCGTGCAAAACAACGTTTATGTCTCAAAAATGGAATAACGCATTTATTTAGCAGTTATAACATTATACCTTCAAATATCAAAATGTATAATTAAGCTAAGACGTCTACAGAGTTCGAAACAACGACTTCCTTTGGTAGAACATTCCATATCTAAATTGTAGGAATATTAATAGGCAATTGATATACCAATCGTTTGTTAGTGAGAAATGCTAAAGCTGCAAGTTGGAGGTATCAGTGCTTCAAAATATATGGACAACAAGCGGCTAGCATTATAACTAATCGCAAGAAACAACATTCTTTGAGAAAAACATTTGAATAGTGAAAAGACAGGTTTCAATTATCAAACCTAGGGGATTAATTAAAGGAGTCGTATATGAGGTAAAGGCCGTTTCAGACTGATCTAGCCATTATTTTCTTAAAAGAATAGCATCAGTTTGTTAATTAAGGCCACGTAATATTGATAACTATTCTTTTTAAGACCTTGGTTATAGACCTTAAACAATTGAGATATGTTTTCCTATATTAATTGGAAAATTTAATATTCATCCATTGTTTTTCAGTTCAACACAAAGATTCTTTAATAACCAAAAATAAGTGATGTGTTGTTTTGCTCATCCAATATAAGTGCCATTCTGGTTTCACTTGAAGCTGCTCAAAATTATTTCGGTATCCGTAAGCTAGTCAAAAGCTATTAACCTATTTCCTCTATTGAGGTCGCGAAACGGTTTTCGGTAGTTAAGGTGGAATATGATATGTAAAAATATATTAGACTATGT
Organism: Trachythela sp. YZ-2020; assembly: GCA_016169945.1. Classification (NCBI taxonomy): domain Eukaryota; kingdom Metazoa; phylum Cnidaria; class Anthozoa; order Malacalcyonacea; family Clavulariidae; genus Trachythela; species Trachythela sp. YZ-2020. Next base: position 294,712 of record JADLSH010000120.1, on the reverse strand, counting down.
GCAGCCAGAATGAGACAAACAGCTATTTGATGAGGTTTTGGTGGTATCCGGAATGATCAATATCAAGCTGGGTACTGAGACTGATTACTTTAAAAATGAATATAAGAGCCCAGCAAATGACTTTTAAACCACACGTATTAGAAGAAAAATAATTTTATTAGCTAGCTAACGTTTCGTTATTTACAGTACAACATCTTCAGACCATTTAAACAAATTTAAATGGTATGTTATATATAATTACAATAAAATGGTTTTAAATTACTAAAAACGGTTACAACATTTAAAATTTTGAAATAACAAATGAACATAAAGAAACGAAAACAACTTATCAGTATCTTAAAATCAGACACGGTGACTGGATGTTTGTGAATATGTTTATGAGCGAGAATAGCAGACATAGTTGAAGCAGAACGACAGGCGTACATATTAATTTTGGCTGGGGGGGGGGGTGAAGTTTCTAAATGAGACCGACCCATCAATTCAGACCTACCTCTCGCCCCACCAATTCTAAATCGAAAAGTCAATTGAAAAATTACGTGTGCTGCTCCAATAAGTTGAATGGCAACACAATTCAATAAACAAAATATGTACACACATACTAATGACCACCTTGTATAAGAAAAAAGTTTTTATATGTAATTACACTAATTGGAAATTGAGCAGAAACTTGTTCTCTGACTTTCAGTTACGTTGAGTACTGCGCATGAGAGTTAATGTCATCTGCTTTTAGTTTTTATAAATTACGTACAAGTGCTGTCAGTGCTAAAACTCTTAGGTGCTAAAATTATTAGGGACAGGATTCACAGACTTGAGTGGTGTCGCTAGTATCATAATGAAAATTTTGAGTGGAAGCTGATCAAAAGTTCGTTGGTGTGAATTAATAAATTATTAAATTTAATCAATAGAGTCATATATTTATCAAGGGTCCGCGCTTTGCTAGTTTTGATTAATAATCTATTACCTATTCTTATCCCCGAGCCGGCGCGAAGCGCCGTGCGAGGGTACCAATTCCGCTCGGAGATTTACACCCGGGTATGTGAAAACACTATGGAATGCAAAGTCGTCCGCCAAAGTCGACTGGACTGGACATTTTTTTAAGTTATGCGCATGCGCGAGTTCAAACCGAGTGAAGAGTCAGAAGACTTCTATTTTGCAAACTTTTTTCAAAAATAGTTTTGCACTCATTTTATAATTAAGTCTCTATGTAAGTATAAGTTTATATGTTAAGTCTCCAAAACAAGATAAATGAAAATTATTTTAAACAGGCAAGTGTCTATTTTGCATGCTTGCTTTGCCGATTTTTTAACATAGCATGCAGTATAGTTTGTGAATTTGAAAATGTGTAGATCATTCTGTGTGGTCAATACAACATTGATTGATCTTAAGAGTATTGTAGTATTAATTCAAATACGTTATAGAATATAAAAATACTCCTCGAAAAGCAGTTGAAGTTTTTTGGAAATGTCGAAACGTTTTGTGAACATCTAAGGTTGAATGTTACAGTAAATCAAAGCTAAAAGAGTACATAATAGCATACCCACTTTATATAGTTGGGCAATTGATAATTTTATAGTTAAAAATAAATAAAAAAGATAAAAAAGATAAAAAATATACAATGTTGCGTGTTACCATGATTACATTCGTCGACTCAGTACTTCATGTTACAATAACGTTTGGGGATTAAATTGTTTGGTTCAAATGGGCGAGGGGATTCTGCATGCATGTATGTATGCATGAGTAGCCGCACAATTCAACTTGCGTAAGTTGCGTTTCATATTTTTACTGAACTCATGTACACAGGGGCAGATCCAGCAGAATAGGACGACTGATGCAGTAGGACACCCATTCGCAGGGGGTCCGGGGGAATCCTCCTCTGATAAACTTTTAAATCTAGGACCTCGTAGACACGATTTCCTGCGTTCTGAACAAATATTTTATTCCAATTTGTAGGTGGAAATAAGTAAAAAATTTCGAATTATATCGCAAAAACAATGTAGTTTTTCCGGATAAGAATAAGTTTAGCTTCCTGTACAATAAGTTTGCCATAAAGTATTTAATATGTAGATTATAGCAGTTGTGGCAACAGGCAACTGGCATGCAATATTATAGTTATTTTTCAACGTAGTTTGTTTTAGCATTTACAGTGCTGCAGTGCTTCTGTAAATATTCAATATGCGCACCCCACATACAGTATGAGTGATATTACATTCTAGACGAACGCTTTACAACAAAGATTGAAACAGGATATTCGGCAAACTTTATATTTTAATTAATTTAATTGAACGATTGAAGTCAGTCTCTGAAACTATTTAGTCTGTAGCATTACGTGGCATAATGCGTCCAATTTAACCGAATGAATATCTTGAGACCGACTGCACATTTTGAGACCGACTGGATCATAATCTCTGGGGGGTGTACCCCCCCCCCCCCCTCCACACCCCCCCCCACATTTACGCCCCTGTAGAACGAATGTTACCAGTCAAAGGCGAAACTCCCCTATGCTCTGAAATACGTGTGTGAAATGTGTCGACGTGTTTGGCCAATATACAATGCACCCCGCATTGACACTTGAACTGATATACACAACATGTGATTTCAAAGCAAAGGGAATTTGGTCTTTGAATGAAAAGAAACTAGAACGACAGCAGGAAGGACGGAAAACCACCCGTACAGAGATACGTGGATAAGCAGAAGTGATAATTTTATATATAAAGTTGTGAGCGAATCTGTAAACCATAATGTCCAGTGAAAGGAAGGCAGAAATAGATAATCTTCTTAGAGCATGTGTGGACCTTGTCTTTGAAGTTATAAATCTTGTCAAGGAACGACTTAATACAAGTATCTATGAGTGCTATAGGATATCCATTAGCAGAAAAAGTCTGCTTAAATTTCTCCATTTCAGCGTGGATATATATATATATATATAATATATATATAGCTCACTTCCCTTGTGGTCGTTTGAGCACTCTGGCCCCAAGACACTTCACGCATGTCTGGTTGCGCATGTGTCTGAGTATTGTACCACATGCGCTTGGTGAGGGCAAGAGTATGGTGTATAAATACGAAGTCACTCGCATCTAGACTGCGTTACAAGCTGCACTGACGAGCCGTTGAACGGCGAAACATGCATGTCTGCAGATTTGACTATATATGCTCCTTCACTTGTGTTGTTGAGCACTCTGTGAGGTTAATTGGTGGCTATAAGCTATAATGCAAAAGCTCACTTCCCTTGTGGTCGTTTGAGCACTCTGGCCCCAAGACACTTCACGCATGTCTGGATGCGCATGTGTCTGAGTATTGTACCACATGCGCTTGGTGAGGGCAAGAGTATGGTGTATAAATACGAAGTCACTCGCATCTAGACTGCGTTACAAGCTGCACTGACGAGCCGTTGAACGGCGAAACATGCATGTCTGCAGATTTGACTATATATGCTCCTTCACTTGTGTTGTTGAGCACTCTGTGAGGTTAATTGGTGGCTATAAGCTATAATGCAAAAGCTCACTTCCCTTGTGGTCGTTTGAGCACTCTGGCCCCAAGACACTTCACGCATGTCTGGATGCGCATGTGTCTGAGTATTGTACCACATGCGCTTGGTGAGGGCAAGAGTATGGTGTATAAATACGAAGTCACTCGCATCTAGACTGCGTTACAAGCTGCACTGACGAGCCGTTGAACGGCGAAACATGCATGTCTGCAGATTTGACTATATATATATATATATATAAGAATAACAAATATTGAAATATCGAGATATGAAAGAGAAAAGCAAACCTTTTTTGTACATCATAGGAATAAAGCTGTCAAAATTTGTAGATAATCCAGTGGAAGTACATTTATGATGCACGGAAGTAGAGAATGAACCGTTTGAACGCATCATATTAACGTCGAGAAAAGGAAGAGAAGAATTGCTTTCAAGCTCATGTGTGAATTTTATATTAGGATGTTTGGAATTGAGATAAGAGAGAAAAGGAAGAACATGGCCACGTGATTGAAATATTAAGAAGCAATCATCAACATAGCGACGATAGAATAATGGTTTAAAGTTAGTAGAGCGGTCAGTCAACCAAGTTTTCTCATGGAATGATACAAATATGTTAGCGAAGAGTGGACCAAGTGGTGAGTCCAGCGCCACACCATCAACCTGTTTGTATAAAAAACACCATCAAATAAGAAATGACAGTTTCTCACAGATAAGTTGAGAAGTTGATTAAACTGATCAATTTAAAACCCATGAAAGCGTGCAGTATTGGAGAAACACAAATTTACAACACTTATTTCATCTAGTGGTATATTAGTTAAAAGAGACTTAACATCAAAACTTGTAAACAACGAAACGTTAGCTAAAAAAATGTTTTTCTTCTAATATGTGTGGTTTAAAGTAATTTGCTTGGCTCTTATATTCATTTTTAAAATAAGATTTCCGCCTAGTGTATCAATTCGGTTCAGGTTACATCGCGCAACATCACTCTTTTAGGCTCTGTGTTTTTTTCGAAAATTTCTTGCTTTTAAATTATAAATTTGGGATAAACTACATATCAAGTTCTCTGTAATCTTTTGCTGATTCGACGCATATAAACTTGGAGTTGTCTCGCAACGTATTTGTTGAGATATTCTGCGCGAAGTTTTAGTGCGGTGTATGAATAATTATGTCTCGCCGTGCCAAGAATAGTCTGTCTACGCTTTCGGAGGCTGATGTTGAGCGCTTTGTGTTGGAATTGCCCAGCACGGATGATGTTGAAGAACAAGATTTCCCAACAGAGAGGTCTAACGATAATGAAAAAAGCGAAACACGTGGCGAGACAAACAAGCGAGAATCAAGCGAGCACGTGGTTGATGTTGCAGCCGAGGACGAGGTAAACCGGAAACATTCAACATGCGAGGAATGTCAGAGCACAAAGATGAAATAGCAGAAATAAAAGAATTAATAACTGAAATCAAAAGGAACCAAATTAAAGCTCGTGAAAACACAATTATAAACGCCGTAGAATCCGACGTAAGAATAAAATCTTTGACCGATGGAAACCACAAAATGACGAAAGAGATTGAATGTCTTCAAGCTACGATATCCGAACTTCTCGTTGACAATGAGAACATACAAAGAATTCTCGACGTCAAACAGAATGAATGGGTGAAAATAGCGGAAAAACAACGTTCATCAAATGCAACTCCCCACGAAACTGTAACGACGAAGCCTACAATACAAAACCGGTTTGAAGTGCTCATCGATGAAGATAGTGAGAACATATCATCGCCTGAACTAGTACCAAACGAAAAATTGAGCGCGAACATAAATAGCCAGATTCATGATTACAGGTCAAAGAATCAATCGAAATTTGAAAATCGAAAAAACAACCAGAAAAGGCCAAGAAATCAACCAAACCTGCTGTCACGGACAAAATTCTCCTCACACCTTTTGCATTTCAAATGCTTGATGTGGAAGAATCGAGTCCTTGCGAAAGCCACAAAAAAGCCAACCAAACAAGGGGACGTCTAAGGATAACGCAGATCGTCCCAGAAAGCCTCCAAAGTTTGAGGATAAGGAATCAAGAGATGGTCCCAGTAGCTCTGCCGGTACCAAGAAATCCACCATGAAACATAACCATAAGAAACAGGAGAAGGTAGTTTTGGTGATAGGCGACTCTATGGTTAAACATATCGACGGAAACAAGATTGGCAGAGCTGCGCGTAGCAAGGCAACACACCCTGGTCGCCAGAAGGAGTGGACAATGCACATCAGTCATGTGAAACACATGATGAAACACAAGTTAGAGTAGATAATATGTCAAGCAACAGTGCGAGCAGCGATTTTTTAGGAACTCTCAGCTCAATCCCAAATGAAAGAGGTTTCAAAATGGCTTTTCTGAATATCGTTATTTTACCAAAAAAAATAGATGAAATTAATTTTTCAATGACAAACAAATTCATTGATCTGATTGCATTTAATGAAACACGACTTGATGCGAATATAACTGATAACATGATTAATCTCGATGGCTATGATATTGTAAGAAAATATAGATCAAGAAATGGTGGTGGGGTTTGTATTTACTTGCGTAGCTCCATCAATTATAAAGTAAGACATGATCTAGTTCCCTCTGAACTGGAAGCGGTCTGTGTTGAAATTATCAAGCCGCATAGCAAACCATTTTTTGTTGCTACAGTCTATAGATCACCCAGTGCATTATCAGAATTCTTTGATCATTTTGAAAAATTGATCAAAGGTATTGATAATGAAATAATGTAATGACTGGGTGATTCTAAATCTAAATATGTATGTTAAAGATATAAAGATTCAAACTTCCCAACAAAGAAAATAAAGTTATTATATGAATTATACCAGTTAACACAACTGATAGATGAAGCTACCCGAGTGACTATGACAACAGCCAGTCTTATTGATCATATTGTTACTAATACGCCAGAGAAAATCTCTGACTCTGGTGTCATTCACACAGGTATTAGTGATCATAGCTTAGTATTTGCAATCAGGAATATTTCTGTCATAAACAAACAAGGAAAAGAAAATACTATTGAAATTAGAAACATGAAAAATTTTAATGAAAAAAAATTTATTGAAGAACTGCAAAATCAACACTGGAATATGTGTATTTCCTTGCTGAAGATCCAAATGCCATGTGGGGAATTTGGAAAAAAATATTTCTAGAAGTCCTAGACAAACATGCACCACTTCAGCACAAAAAAAGTCCCTTGGATTACGAGTGATATAAAGAAACTGATGAATACGAGGGACAAGTTTAAACGAAAAGCAATTTTGACAAACTATGTAAATGACTGGTTAAACTTTAAAACAACTAGAAATAAAGTAAATATAGAACTAAGATTATTATTCCTCGAAAATAGCTGGTCAAAAATTTAATCCCAAGAAAGCTTGGAAAAGTATAAACAACTTGTTAGGTAGGCAAAACAAACAAACTGTGGTAAATGAACTAAATGTAGGTCAAAATAATTTAACAAGTCCTGAAGATATTGCAGAGGGTTTTAATAATTATTTTTCAAATATTGGCCCTTCAAATTCTTCAAATTGCAATTTTGAAACATATGTCAAAAATGCTAAATCAGAGTTGCTGCATTCCAGCCTGTTACTGTTAGTCATGTTTCTCGTCTTTTACATGGACTTTCTGGCAATAAAGCCACTGGCATTGATAATATTTCTTGCAAAATTATTAAATTAGCTGCACCTGTCATCTCAGATTCACTGACACTTATTTTTAATCAGGCTATTACTCTATCTTCTTTTCCTGATGAATGGAAAGTAGCTAGAGTAATGCCTCTGTATAAAAATGGCCAACATAGTATTCCTGGAAACTACAGACCAATATCAGTTTTACCGGCCATTAGTAAAATTATGCAATGAATATTATATGATCAACTGTATAATTATTTAACAAAATTTGAGCTTCTCAGTGATTCCCAATTTGGATTTCGAAAATTTCACTCCACAGCTAGTGCATTACTAGACTGTACTAATGAATGGTATGTGAATCTAGACAGAAAAATGTTTAACCTAGTAGTTTTAATTGATTTGAAGAAATACTTTGATACTGTTGATCATAAAATTCTGTTGAGCAAATTGGAGCTATATGGAATAAAAGGGCAAGCTCTAACTTTTCTCAAATCTTATCTCACAAACCGAAACCAGAAGTGCCAAATAAAAAACTCCTTTTCATCTGACCGTTTGATCAAATGTGGTGTGCCACAAGGCTCTATCTTAGGGCCATTATTCTTTTTGTTGTGCATCAATGATATGCCTCATTGTCTAAGCAAAACAAAACCAAGGTTATTTGCTGATGACACAAATTTGACTGCTTCAGCAAATTATTTGACTGACCTAGAGACTGCAGTAAATTCTGATTTAGAGAACCTAAGAAAATGGTTAATAGCCAATAAACTTAGCCTCAATGTAGCTAAGACAGAGTTTATGTTAGTTGGCTCAAAACCTATGATAATCCGAATGTTCTCATTGAAAATAAATTAATTAAACAAGTCCATGAATGCAAAACTCTTGGAGTGGCAATTGACCAGCATTTATCTTGGAAAAGTAACACTGAAAATATTTGCAAAAAGGTAACAGCAGGAATCTCTGCTATTCGTCGAATCAAACCATTTGTTGACCAAGATACACTTATTTTTATTTATAACGCTATTGTTCGTCCATACTTTGACTACTGCTGTGAAGTATGGGATGTATTTGGCAAAACTCAATCAAAACGACTCCAAAAACTGCAAAATAGAGCAGCTAGAATTATTCTGAATGTAAGCAATGACGTAGATCATACGATTGCTTTGGGTGCTTTGAGCTGGGAGCCACTCCAAACAGAAAGGAAAAAAGCTAAAGCAAAAATGCGAACATATTCAAGTGCCATTCTGATTTCAGGTGAAACTGCTCAAAATTATCTCGCTATCCGTAAGCTAGTCAAAAGCTATTAACCTGTTTCCTCTATTGAGGTCACGAAATGATTTTGGAAATGATTTTTCACTTTTCTCTGCAAAATTGTAAAATTGTTCAGCTTGTTCGCTTGAAGCTATGTTACTGCATTTCGGGTTTAAAATGATATATAACTACAAGTATTTAATATCTTCCTATACTGTACATATAGTTCTTCATAATATACTGAAAATTGAATAACTTCCAAGATATGTTTACTTGTTCGTATAATCTGTGGTTCTGATAATTCGTGGGTTTAAATAATCATAAACATGTATACAAAGTAACCAGTTTGTAACCAGTTTGTTTATGGTTGCTGATCGTCTCAGTATCACGGTTAAATATATTATCTTTCAAATTTGCCACAGATGGTGGTTGTCGTACATAAAACAAATGCAGGCCCACAGGTCGAGATTAAAGTCCACCCGGCTATTCATTGATTCACTTCTGATAACAAGTTATTCATTAGCATTATTAATTTTTGTCACCACCATATGTAGTATTAAACTATAAATTGGTATGTAACATTCACCTTCAGCATTCTTGGAAAGAGCTGTAAAACAGAGAATGCATGGGTTTACTAACATGTAATCACAGGGAGGGTTGAATGTACTAAGGTTGACAGAATGTGTTATATGAATAACAATGTTGCAGCGGTTGCGGCCAACCAACAGGCAACAGCAACAAATTGAGCCTCCCAAATAGTTTCAGTGTAAGTGTTTCACAGAAACTTCCTTTCACATGGTTTAAGAGTTATGAGAGCTCCCCAACATACTGATTATTTTTCCAGCGACTTTCGCGAATAGTTTGTTCTCAGTGTTTGCGCCCAGGTAGTTCTTTAATAAGCGAGACAGCTCAATTGGGACGTGGCCAGCAAGCGTCTTCTTAGAATTCGGCTGCTTCTTGCCAGTGGGAGGTTTATAAACACCAATTGCGTTTTCATCGTGTTCCTTTGCCTCTGCGCGAGTATCTTTCTCACATTCAAGTATTTCATTTACTACGGGAGTCCACACAGACTTTTAAACATGGTGACCTCGGATAATCGTGTCAAAGTCTACCTTGAAATACATTTTGAACTCTACTGGCATTGCCCTTGCCATTGTTGCGACTTGCAACTTAACTTTGTTTGAAATTTGAGAAGGTTTGCATCAAGTTTGTGACATTAAGTTATTACTCGCACTTACTCAAATTACAAACATCGCTCGTGGTCCAATCAGAAAGTGTGGTTTGTATTCATGCTAATTGCAACTAGATCTATATTTTAGCACATGCAATGGCACAAAACCTACAACAAATGAGCAATGGCAGATTTAAATAGGGACCAAATTTCGCACAAAGGACAAAAAAGACATAAATACAGCCTTGCAGTAAAAAAACAAGCAATCGCATATGCTGAAATACACGGAAATCGACCTGCTTCTCGCCAATTTCAAGTCGATGAAAGAAGAATACGAGAATGGAGAGCAAAGAAGAGTGATATCGAAGGTGTCCTTGCGGCAAGAGGTAACAAAGTCAAACAAAGAAGTAGATTGTGTGGAGCTGGCCGAAAACCGCTAAGCACGAAGTTAGAGGAAGTTTTAATGGAGTGGATTGAAAGCAGACGATCTCGCGGTCTTCGAGTTTCCAGTAAACTTATAATGAAGAAAGCACAAGTAACATTCAACGATATGAACCAAAATGACGTGACTGACGACGACGTTAAAGCTTCAAGAGGCTGGTTGGCAAAATTTATGAAGAGAAATGGTTTATCTTTGAGAAGAAAAACCTCTATTTCTCAACAGGATCCAGAACGAATGATAGCCAAACTCGTGTCATATGTAATTCAAGTAAGACGCCTACAGAAAAAGCACGAGTACAGCCCCTCTGATATCATTGCAATGGATGAAACTCCAGTTTGGTGCGATATGGTATCCGAAACCACTATTGACGCAACCGGGAAAAAGACTATTACACTGAAAACGACGGGTCATGAAAAGGCTAGAGTATCAGTTTGTTTAGCTGCCAAGGCCGATGGGACAAAACTTAAGCCTATGGTAGTCTTTAAAGGAGCAAAACGAGAATCCGCAGCGCTAAACGAAGAGTTAAAACGTAGAGCGGTCGTAGCCACTTCGTTAAATGGATGGATGGACACTGAATTAACTCGTACTTGGATTAACTCTGTTCTAGGAGCGTTTTCTTTCAACCGAAGGCTGTTAGCTTGGGACTCCTACGAGTGTCACCTTGTGGACAGTATAACCGACTCTCTGAAATCCAAGAAAATCGATCGCGTGATTGTCCCGGGAGGTTGTACCAAATATATACAGGCGCCCGACGTAAGTTGGAAAAAACCATTCAAATCATTGTGCACAGAAAGGTATGGCGACAGTAGGCATTCACGAAGAAACAGCAGCTGGGAATTTGAAAGCGCCACCAAGAAAAACCATTTTGCAGTGGATTCTTGATTCCTGGGATGAATTGCCTACAGATGTCATCAAGAAATCGTTCAAAAGTTGTGCATTGAACCTTCCAGTTGACGGCTCAGAAGATGATGCGATTCACTGTTTCAAGGAGGGACAGCCGTGCAACACTGGACAAGCCGTCCTGAAATCACAACTGGATATTCTCGACGAGCCAGAAACGAATCCTTTCGACACTGAAGAATACACGTCTTCCGATGTTGAAGAGGCATGCCCTATTATTCAGCTGTTAGACTCGGACAACGAAGGAATAGAATGAAACTTAGTCATTATATAAGACAGTGAACAGTTCAATTTCCATATATATATGCCAGATAATGTGGTTAACATACCTAACTATGATATTTTTAGAAGAGACAGAAATTGGGGTGGGAGAGATATGAGATCTAAAGGCGGAGTGGCAATATATGTCCGAAATAATCTCAATGTTATCGATATTTACAGATCCAATCTGTATGAATTAACCTATTTACGTTTTACTCCTACTGCCTACAGGAAATCGTATGCTAGTATGCGGTCTTTACCATCCGCCCAGCCACGATTACTTCGATGGTGATCTAATGGAATACTTATTAGGTATCACTGATGATATTTTGGCATTCTGATACGGTTATTGTTTGTGGAGGTGATTTAAATCGCTTGAATATAAGTAAACTCGAAGAACTATCTGGTTGGGATGCAATGGTTGATTTCCCATCTAGAGGTAATGCGTGTCTGGATAACTGTTTGACAAATAGGAGGGATTTCATTCAATATGTTAATTAAGACAGATCACGCAGGAGTTATTTTACAAGCCGGAATCAAACTCAAGCCAATGCGCCAAAAGATAAAAGTTCGTGATTGTAGAAAGCATCGTAAAGAATATTTTTATAGATCTTTAGCAGGAGAAGACTGGAACGATGTCTTGAGAGCAACTAATGTTGACGATGCCGTGGATCACCTTGAGAAAAAGATATCGTATCATATGGATAAATGCATGCCTACAAACAGTAGGCAGTATCGATAACTAGACAGTATCGATATCTTCACGTGACTCCATTAGTGAAATCAATGTTAAAAACAAAATCAAAAATTTCTCCTTATAATATGGAGAAACTGAGCGTAATAAATAAGAGGATTTCTGAAGTGATTAGTCAGAACAGACGAAATTTCAAGGAATTAGTGGGTAGCAAAAACTGGTGGAAAAAGGTTGACAACAAGTCCCAGCGATGTGCCTCATCATCTAGAGTCACATTAAATAAAACATCGCTTACAAACCTTAATGACTACTTCAGTGAACTCTGCCATGACGATAATTACGTGGAACCAATGCCCTTAATCGTGGATGACAAAATGGTTATTACTCAAGCTACGGAATACGAAGTGTGGAATAGCCTTAAGAGAATTAAAAGGACTGCGACAGGTCCAGCCATTATTCCTTATTGGATATGGAAGGACCACGCGGGAATTTTTACCGAGGTTATCACGAAAGTTTGGAATCTGTCATTATCTACATCTACTTGGCCGAAATCCTGGAAAAGAGCCAATATTAACCCACTTCCAAAGGTTGATATGCCGGAAGTCGATGGCGACTTTCGAGGAATAAATGTAACACCGGTAATTGCAATAATATTCTAAAAGGTAGTTTACAACAGTCATGCTAAGCAAAAGCTAGAAGCGTCCTTGTCACCAACGCAATTTGCATATAGAAATGGAGGAAGCTGTACCAATGCCTTTTTGGCCATCCAACGTAAAGTGCTGAGCTATTTAGACAACAGAAATTGTAAAGCAGTGAGACTGTTTTCAATGGATTTGAGCAAAGTGTTTGATTCCGTGAGACATACACTCCTATATGAAAAGTGTGACACTTTAATCATCCCTATAATTAATTATGGCCTATCAGTTTATGGTTGTTCATCAGCTATGACACTTTAATCATCCCTACAATTAATTATGGCCTATCACTTTATGGTTGTTCATCAGCTGAACTAAGTACCATTCAAAGATTTTTAGATCGTTGCTATAAGCGTAATTATATAACTGAACCAGGAAGTGTTAAATTTATGCTAGAGAAACAAGACAGAAAAATCTTCGAAGTGTCAAAAAGCCAAGGAAGCCTTTTATATGACTTGTTGCCAAAAATAAGTGTGTAAACTACTCTTTAAGGACGGAGTTTAACTACCCTAGTCTTAACACTGAACGTTTTAACTATACAGTCGAACCCCTATAAGCGGACACCTCTCTTAGGAGGACAGCTCTTTTAAGCGGACACATATCTCAGGTCCCATTCGTTTTCTTTAATAAAATACTATTATCATAACTCCTATTAAGCGGACACCCTCTTTAACGGACGCGGACACCTTACTCGGGGTCCCATTGGGCAAATCAACCTCTCTTAAGCGGAAAGATGACAGATTGTGTAATAAAATTTATTCAATATTCGACAGTAAATAACAATTGAGATCAATATACATGGCATGTTATAGTTCTGCAGTTTTCTATGGATAAATATATTAGACTAATCTAATTTAATCTTCGAGGTCAAACTTTTCTTTCTTTAATTTGTCTTTTAACCAACTGCAAGAGAAACTATCTCCTTTAAACGTAAACTTACAAGGGAGTTCGACGCCATAACCAGCCCCTCTGTTGACACGTTTACCCTTGATTATTACTGTTCCTGAATTGGTTACGCGTTTCAAAAATTTTGTTACCCACCGCGCCATCAACTTAGGGATGTGACCAACAACTTCCATATCAAAAATGCTAGATGCGCGACCAGGATTCATAATAAGTTTATTTGAGACGTTCTCTGATCGTAAAATTTTATTTAAACACGAGCTTTCGACTGCCAGTCTGCAGTCTTCAACGGGTAAAGTAATACTAAATATAAAACTATTCTACGGATAAAGCTACTAGGACAGTGGTATACAATTACAATAACATGCAATATTAAACAATAAAAAGTTTCGCCTACGTAAATTCTAGTGAAAACGAATGTTATCATGAATATAAAACTATGATCTGTTCTTTTTTAATAAAAATCTATATTGTTCCGGCAAATGTTGCGCATTGTTGTCAGAATTCAATGTTGTTGCTGTATGCCAGGACTCCAGTGTTGCTCTGTGTCGATATGTTGCCTTGTCTAGGATTTCGCATTCATCAAAATTGATTTTGTGGTCCTGCGTCCAAGCATGCTTTGCTATGTTAGAACCGGGTTTACATTTTTCAACGTTTCTCTTATGTTCCTTTTTTCTCGTTTCGAAAGCTCTGCCGGTCTCACCTATATAGCTCCAGGAGCAATCTGCGCAGTTAATTTTGTAAATAACGTTGGTCTGTTTTTCGGGAAGTGGTTTGTCCTTTGGTGACGGGAAACGTTGTTCTAAAGTACGGAGTGGTTTCGTTGTGGTTCTGATGCTATATCGTTTCAGTAATCTTTTCAGGGTTCTGTTAAGCTGTTGATATAAGGGAGGACTGCGTAGCTGAAGTTGTTCTCTGGTTCGACACTTTCAAAAAACATACGTACAAGTTCTTCGGGTGATGGCACGGGTTCAGTTTTCCTTGCGCGTCTCTTCTCTATCTCGTCCAAAAATATTTTTGGATACCCGTTACTACTTAGGGCGTCAAAAACACGGTCTTTCTCTTGTTGTTTGCCTTCGTTCGTGTTAGGGAGATGGGCTGCTCGGTGTAGGAGTGTTCGTGCTGTGCTAATCTTGTGTTGTTTGTCATGGTGTGAATTGTAGTCTAGATATCTGTCAGTATGTGTAGGTTTCCGGTAGACATTAACAATGAGAGATCCGTTATTACGTGTTACAATTGTGTCTAAGAATGAAAGTTGTCCGTTTTGTTCTTGTTCAATGGTGAAGTTTATGTGTGGGTCAATGGAATTCAGTAAATTGTGGAAATTGGTGATCGCATGCTTTTTGATGATCGAAAAAACATCATCCACAAAGCGAAACCATTTTTAGGTGGCGTATCGGTTTGGTTAAAGGCTAGTTCCTCAATTTCCTCCATACAGAGGTTTGCCACAATAGGACTAACGGACTGCCCATAGCACAATAGGCCGTAGGATGAGGGTCGAAAATATGCTTAGAAAACAGATTCCGTAGCACCCCTCGTGTAACTACGTAATTTTTACATGAATCGATAGATTAGAACGTACTTAGTTAGAATCCACTTCCCCCCAAGCGAAATAGTTGCACAAATTGAAGTACAACCTCTCCAAAGTTCGGGCTTCCTCGTGTTTCGAAATCCATGAACGGCCATTGTTGTGTTGCAACTACGCATGCGCTTGACCACAAAACACTTAATGCGCACGCGCAGATAGGAAAAACTGATCTCAATTTAATAAAACACGCATATTCAAGATGGCTACTATTAAAATGACGATATGTCGAAAATTCGAATATCCTCATGTTTTATGCATTTTGAAGGCGTAACCGAGCAACTTTCCAAAGTTACTCGTCAAAGGCTTAAGAAATTTGTCGATTGCAGGACTAAATGGGCGAAACTTAATTGCCTGCAAGCTGAGATAGCGAAGGATTCGTATGATGTTTGATGACGAATTCGTCAATTCATACTTGGCAGAGAACACGAACGAAATTTTTGATTTAGAATGGTACTACCACATGAAATGCTACAAGAAATTTAGCGATGAAGAAAAGATCCGTAGACAACAGAGAAAATAGGAAAACGGAGCTAGTACAAGCACGGAAAAGGTCGCTAATACCATAGTCCATAGACCACAAATGCCACATGGAACCCAGAAGAAAGATTACATGCAATTTAGTTAAGGAACCAAGTAAGACCTTGCCTCAAAGAAACAAGCATGTACTACTAGAATGCTGCATTATTTGTGGAAGAGATTCGTCTTGGCTTTCAAGAGACAAGGTATGATTATGTACAATTTCTTGTGTTAGTTGTGTACAGAGTATCTTTATATTCTATGGACCACCTTTTGGTGGAAAAGTTGTCATATTGTGCCTTACTGCCTTGTGCATATACCTCTATGATATTTTAGAGTACCTATGGCCACCTATTGGGTGCGTTGGATCTTAAAGTATATTTAAACAGACATAATATAAGCTACTCTGGTGACTGGTTTGTAAAGTTTATGAACACATTGTTTATAAACTTTACAAACCAGAGTAGCTTTATTTTAATACCTGGTTGCTGTGAATTTGTATCTTACTGAAGTTGGTTAATTTGTCAAATTCACCCTACTTTAGTTGGTAAATGCCATTTTTACATAGGCATTCTAAACTTGTATGTTTTGTGTAGAAAACACAAAAGAGAAGAAGAACACCACTAGTGTTGACAAGTACAATTGATGCTGGCTTATTATGTACAGCTGCTGAGAGGGAAAATGATGAGTGGATACTTGTGCAGATTAGAGATAAAGACTGTGTTGCATTGGAGGTCCACTACCACAAAGTTTGCTGGAGGAACTATACCATATTCCTTGCAAGGGAGGCAAAGACGACCACAACATGTGCACCAGTGTATGAAATATCTTACAATGTATTCTGTAAAGAAGTCATCGAAACTGAAATCATCAAGGGAAAAGCAATAAAGTACATGATGGACTTACTTGAGAAATTTGTTGTCATTGCTAAGGAAACTGAGAATGTGGATGCATCGAAATACAGGTCTTCCAAGCTCAAGCAGCAGCTAATTAACAGTTATTATTAACTAATACTTTAAACAATTATGTGGAAATAGACCATAAAGAAAGTGCCAAACTGATGTCAATCACACAAGACCTAGTAAACTTAGCATCTAATCAAAGGAATCCCACTCAAAACAGCATAGCACTTGCCATGGGACTTAGGCAACTGACAGGATCAGCCTCAGTTATATCTTTAATTAAGTGGCTTGGGACATTGTATGTCTCACTCATTCGTATTGTCTCATGAAACAGCACTAGCACAGTTGAATATATGTAAGAACTCTACTGTACTGTTCCTCCAGGTTTTATTGGTAATGTACCAACTGCACTTTCATGTGACAACGATGACTTTTCTGAAGAAACTAGAGCTGGAAAGGGAACAACTCACATAACTGGAGGAATTATCATTCAAAGGGATGCTCCTGTATCTTGTGATTCAGAGAGAAGAGAGAGTATCTCCCGAAAGAAATCAGTCCTAGCACCATCAAAGGATATTGAACCATATTTTCTTGGAAAAAGAAAAACTGTTAACTTGAGTGATGTAATTTCTCTATTAAGCACACCCCCCCCCTCCTGTAAGCAATTAATTTATAAAATCGTGAAGCGTGAAAGTATTGTATTTTAAAGATAATTATGATATTTTACTGATACTTAACATCACTGTACCCGATGTTGCATATTTATAAAGAGAATCAAACGTGCAAACAGACTCTTTGTATATATTAGAAATAACCCCCTTCCCCCTCAAATTAATAGAGAAATTACGGTATGCGTGTTCTAGAACTTATATTGTTATTATTGTAATGTTGGCTTGGAAGTGTTCCTGGCGAACTCCATTAAAATGTACAGAACATAAAAATATCATATATTTTTAAAACACTCCGATGTCATCTTGTTTTACTTCAGCCTTGCTTTCGCACATTTCATAATTTTTTTCTTGTCCAGTGCTGGGTTGAGATCAGTTTTTCCTATCTGCGCGTGCGCATTAAGTGTTTTGTGGTCAAGCGCATGCGTAGTTGCAACACAACAATGGCCGTTCATTGATTTTGAAACACGAGGAAGCCCGAACTTTGGAGAGGTTGTACTTCAATTTGTGCCCGAACTTTGGAGAGGTTGTACTTCAATTTGTGCAACTATTTCGCTTGGGGGGAAGTGGATTCTAACTAAGTACGTTCTAATCTATCGATTCATGTAAAAATTACGTAGTTACACGAGGGGTGCTACGGAATCTGTTTTCTAAGCATATTTTCGACCCTCATCCTACGGCCTATTGTGCTATGGGCAGTCCCGTTAGTCCTATTGTGGCAAACCTCTGTATGGAGGAAATTGAGGAACTAGCCTTTAACCAAACCGATACGCCACCTAAAAAATGGTTTCGCTTTATGGATGATGTTTTTTCGATCATCAAAAAGCATGCGATCACCAATTTCCACAATTTACTGAATTCCATTGACCCACACATAAACTTCACCATTGAACAAGAACAAAACGGACAACTTTCATTCTTAGACACAATTGTAGCACGTAATAACGGTTCTCTCATTGTTAATGTCTACCGGAAACCTACACATACTGACAGATATCTAGACTACAATTCACACCATGACAAACAACACAAGATTAGCACAGCACAAACACTTCTACACCGAGCAGCCCATCTCCCTAACACGAACGAAGGCAAACAACAAGAGAAAGACCGTGTTTTTGACGCCCTAAGTAGTAACGAGATAGAGAAGAGACGCGCAAGGAAAACTGAACCCGTGCCATCACCCGAAGAACTTGTACGTATGTTTTTTGAAAGTGTCGAACCAGAGAACAACTTCAGCTACGCAGTCCTCCCTTATATCAACAGCTTAACAGAACCCCTGAAAAGATTACTGAAACGATATAGCATCAGAACCACAACGAAACCACTCCGTACTTTAGAACAACGTTTCCCGTCACCAAAGGACAAACCACTTCCCGAAAAACAGACCAACGTTATTTACAAAATTAACTGCGCGGATTGCTCCTGGAGCTATATAGGTGAGACCGGCAGAGCTTTCGAAACGAGAAAAAAGGAACATAAGGGAAACGTTGAAAAATGTAACCCGGTTCTAACATAGCAAAGAATGCTTGGACGCAGGACCACAAAATCAATTTTGATGAATGCGAAATCCTAGACAAGGCAACATATCGACACAGAGCAACACTGGAGTCCTGGCATATAGCAACAACATTGAATTCTGACAACAATGCGCAACATTTGCCGGAACAATATAGATTTTTATTAAAAAAGAACAGATCATAGTTTTATATTCATGATAACATTCGTTTTCACTAGAATTTACGTAGGCGAAACTTTTTATTGTTTAATATTGCATGTCATTGTAATCGTATACCACTGTCCTAGTAGCTTTATCCGTAGAATAGTTTTATATTTAGTATCACTTTACCCGTTGAAGACTGCAGACTAGCAGTCGAAAGCTCGTGTTTAAAGTAAAATTTTACGATCAGAGAACGTCTCAAATAAACTTCCATATCATTTGTCATTTCATTCGGATGAACGAAAGACTTCATCTGCAATCTTTTCGTCTGTAATCTGGTAGATCTCACAGAAGCGCTTGAGCTTTGCCTTTTACGAACAACAGCGACAGCATTATCATCTTCCTTATTATTGGGCTCCCGCTTAAGACAGTGCTCGTCACCAATTTTCGGTTCCCATACTTCCAAATATACGTGATATCCTCGAACAAATGATGTCACTTGTACGATTTCCATTGGCACACAATCACGGTACTTAAGACTCGATTTTTCAAACAAACTGCGCGCAAGCGGGATATTTCGTACAAACAAAGCTGAGTGTAAAACGCAGTGCGCTTAGTGACATGCTATTCGGTAGATTAGCCGGATTTCGGTTACGACTATTCTTTCACTAGCTGTTGTTACTCTATGCTGTAGAAATCTGAGACGCATATAATTTGGGCCTGAGATTTCTATATACGTTGACTAAAGGGCATGGTTTTTAAACTGTTAAAAACAAAACTCTGTGTTTATAGATGGTGAATTATTTACGTTTCTTATATTATCTCATGCAGAGGTATATTTTATACCGGCCAGGAGTATATATAGCTCAGCTTGCTAATTTTTGCTAGATATTTTTTACTGTTTTAATACTCAAATTACACACCCAAATTTGCCTCCTGCTGTATTTTTCTGCAAACCCCTTTTAAACGGACACCCCTTTTAAGGGGACACTTAGGCGAGGTCCCGAAGGTATCCGCTTAATAGGGGTTCGACTGTATATAGATAATGTAATTTTGTAAAATTTTTAAAGATGTAACTTAAGATATGTATTTTTATCTTTTGAATTAAAAATACTTTAGACTTTAGACTTTAGACTTTGGTCAGTTAGCCATAATCAGAGTTCGTCTATATGTCGAGGTAGACTTCCTATATTTAGCGAGACCACCTTATGTTAGGGATTTGTAAACTCGGATCGAGGGGACATGCATCATTGCTTCCTTCAGAATGTTAATTTACGATATAATTTTTAAAGTTTTTGGCCATTAAAATTGTTCCGTGCGAATTCAAATGAATTTTGCGCCCATTCAGGCAGTTAGCATCTATATTTGAATGACAGACAGATAGATAGATAAATTCAAGATTTTTCTCGGCATCTCGTTCGATAAGATTAATAATAGATGGTGTTAGTAGATGGAATAATCGAACGGAAGTATATATACATTTTTTAAACCTAGCCAGGAGCAGTTGCGAAAATTGCAATTTAGGCCCTCTGGCAGGAATTGAACCTGCGGCCCTGCGATTCAGGCGCACTTAACTTGTATAGGAAAGGAAACGATCCTTCTTCGAATATATGAGGACAGCTTTCCCATAGCGAACGAAAATGTTAAAAGTAGAAAATACAATATTTGGAATGCTTTGTCTGCTTATTTTCGCTTTCGCCGTGAATTGCGATTATGTAGGCGTAACCAAGATTTAATCACGGGCTAGCCCCGGGCGAACCGCGAGCCTCCTGGCAACCCGCAGGCTTCCTGTGGGTAAACCGTGAGCCACCTCTAGGCGAGTAGTTGGCTGCCCGCCGTTTAACAGCAGTTTTTGTAAAGTTGCTTCAGGGCAGTAGTGTAACTTCCACATGTCTAACGGACTATTTTGCTCATAAAAGTTCTTATTTACCTTTCAAATACAATTGCCACCAGAGTCATTGAAACGGAGGACGCAGGATACAGGATGTTCGTCTGTTCAGTCATTTTCGCGATGGTTTCACCATATTGCCACCGGCAATTACATGGCACAATATTTTATTGATTCAGTATTACTATATGAGAACATCGCAATATCTGAGAAGAACCTTTAGTAGACTCAAAATTATTAGGTAGAGATGAAATGCGATATTAAATTACAGCCCGATCGACCCGATTTTTAAGGTGGTGGAAGGTAGGCGACGCACTCATTCAATATTCAGTTAACTATGTGTATGCGAAGAAGCGGTCTCGTTTAGTGTTCAATGCAACCTTTTGACGACGAGTTAGCCAAACATCTGACAAAGACGTTCGTATATTTTGCGGTGAAGTCGTATCTACGACAGTCGTACCTGTCGGATAGAAAACAGTCGGTTAGGATCGGATATAAGCTATCAGACTCTCGTTCGGTTGAACATGGCGTGCCCCAAGGTTCCATTCTTGGGCCGTTGTTATTCAACATTTATATAAACGACTTACCAACCGTTCCTGACAAGTGCCCTTTGGAATCTTATGTTGATGACTCAAAAGTTTATTTGTCGTTTTCTATTATAGACATAGGACTAGCAGAGGCTCAACTTACGGATGATTTAAGGAAAATTGCAGCGTGGTGTTGCTCTAATAGCTTGCTTGCTAATCCGGAAAAAACAAAGCTGCTTTTATTTGGGACACCTCAAATGCTCAAAGGAGTACAAGATTTTCGTGTGACTTTTCTCGACAAACAACTACAACCTGTGCCTTTTGCAAAGGATTTAGGGATGGAATTGGATGAGTGTTTGAGTTATGACGAGCACATAACAAAATTAGTTTCAAAATGTATAAACTCCCTGTGTCAAATAAATCGAATTAAACATATCTTAGACGATCATACTCTGATAACTGTAATAAACGCTTTAATATTCAGCAGATTATACTACTCCTCATCTGTGTGGGCAAACACATCTAACAAAAACGTCGCCAAACTGCAAAGTGTGCAGAACTTTGCTGCAAGAATAGTCACTGGCAAAAGAAAATTTGACCATATAACCCCGGCGTTACGTCAACTGAATTGGCTACCCGTCAGTTATATGCTGCGTTATAAAGACGCAGTTATGACCTTCAAGTGTTTAAAAGGTTTAGCTCCATCATACCTCTCAAGTAGATT
Source organism: Trachythela sp. YZ-2020 (assembly GCA_016169945.1). Taxonomy (NCBI): domain Eukaryota; kingdom Metazoa; phylum Cnidaria; class Anthozoa; order Malacalcyonacea; family Clavulariidae; genus Trachythela; species Trachythela sp. YZ-2020. The sequence continues at coordinate 272,778 of JADLSH010000120.1, read as the reverse complement.
TTCATACCGATCAGAGACACACGACCGTAACACAAGAAGGAAAGATGAATTAGATGTTCCACTTTATAAGACGGCTGTTGGGCAGCGTTCATTTTTGTACAGGGGAACAAAATTATGGAATAATTTACCGAAGGATATAAAAGAAACTTCCAGTCTGGAAATATTCAAAAATTCAATCAGACAGTTTTTATATAAGGAGTGGACTGCTTAATACTTGTAATATCCTTTTTAGGACTCATGAATTTCAACACTTTTAAATAGTTTAGATATTTTAATAATTTTAAATATGTAAATATAGCTATTTTAGTTAAAACATACACTATGATATTACTGTAATTATTTCTGAAAAACCATATTTGGAGAAATATTCATCAATAATAATAATAATAATAATAATAATCTTCGGTTCAGTGTGTCCTAAATTTACCAACTGATATCTGTATTCAAATCTTCCTCTCAAGATCCTTATTAGATAATGTAGCACTTTGTTGTATTAGATCATTTTTAATGCTCAATGCAATATCTGCGCAACTTCCCGTACCCCGTTGGATGTCTTTCATTTGAGAATATTACATTTCGGAAATCAAGCCATATCATCTCATAAAGAAGACGGCAGGACAAAGTTTAAAAATCATACCGTCCCTGGTTCAAGAAACCGGCATTCGAGTAGGAATTACGTAATAAATTGGTAGTGTGAACTTCATTGGTTTACAGCAGATGCCAAGATTTACGCCGCGTTTTTCGTGCAGATTCTTCATAATCCACGCTAACTTTTTTCCAATTAATCAGAAGATAAATTCTTATTTTTTGAAATTTAGATTGTTAATGTAATAGGCTAATTGGCAAGCTGAGTGGTTTCTACTTCGACCGGACGAAAGACATAATTTGGTCGCCTAAGACAAAGTTGTTAGCTTTTAAATACTGGATTTTGTTTTACACAAAAAGCTAAGTTTGTATAGATTTACATTTATTACACCAAGGTCTTCGTCCAAAAATAGGTTACCAATACAGGTAATGCTAAATAATGCATCTCTCGATACCGCACGATATCTGAACTGATTTCAAGCTAAACATATAATAGACAGGCTCCCTGCGACACCTCGCACAACTTCAAGGAAGATCTGTCTCACATGCATATTACTATTATTACTACATAAAAAAGTTATAGTCAGTGAGCGGCGCTTTTGAGTTTTGGTTACATATTTGTAATCACCTACCTTAACTTATGAAAATTATTTTTCGCTCTAGGCACTCAAAAACAATCAAATAATCATACCGATGAAGGCAATGAGTGAAATAAACCCATAAACCAAGGCGAAGGCCACTATTTTTGTAGTGGTTGAATACAATTCACACGTATTTGTTTCGTTTTGAGCTTGGCTTGTCGTTGAATTGGGCAGCGATGAGACAGTTGTTGAGGACGACTGTTGAGCAAATATGGTGCTGCTCATTCTGTGGTAATTCGTTTTCCTGTTGTTAATTAAAAGCCTTTTTCCTATTTGAATGAGATGTTGATAGATGGATGGATGGTTTAGTAATCCGACAGACATTGCAGTCACTGCAGTGTCTTGTGTTGTGTTAGTGTACACTATTATCAAGGTTGTAATGTCAATAATGGAACTGAAAACCGTATTTCATATTTAAAATTGTTGTGTTCCTCTTTTTGTGGCAATTTTCGTTCCTCTTCTTCCCTTTTTATTATTTAAACCCAACAAAGCTGTTGCTAATATTTCTTCTACTTTGAATTTGGTCTATTTTTAGAAAATTCTCAATAATATAAATATAAATATTTAAATGCAGATGTTGCAGACTCTGGAAAGACAAGTATTTTCAGACGGAGAAGTCATCCAGTGTAAAACCGGGGCAACCAAATGAAAAATTACACGGAAATATCATGCATTAATCCGTTGTTTAAGATACATATTTTTAAGACCCATTTGGTGCCTACGGAAAACAACGAGCGAGCAGGTGGGCGAAATGTACTTTTGATAAAAATTTGTCCGTTACTTCGTTAGCCACAGCTTTCTAAAATTAATTCTAGGCAAAACATTGAGGGAAGACTTGTTCGTGTACACGATTTATTAATCCTCTAGAGTAAATAGGAAAATGAGAAAAGAATGAATGGCTGAGATACAATGTGGTTGGTCACATGCATACTTACACCTCGACACGAAATAAAAAAAAGATCATAAAAATAATGATGATGATAATGATAATGCATGGTAGTGATAATGTTGACTTGAACGACGAAAAATGCTTTACTGCAGATACTAACTATTGACCCATGCAGCTTTTAAACCTTGAAGAATATTCAGGTATACTTAGACCCATTCCATAAAATTGCTACGAAAGTACAATCTACCTTTGAGTTTGCCGCTTTTCCGCTGACGAATAATGAAGTACTAGAAATACACTCATGCAGAATCCCCTCGCCTATTCGAACTCAGGAATTATACTTCCCAAAATCTATTGTAACATGAAGTATTCGGTCAATCATTGTAACCATAGCAACACAGATTTTTTTTTACTTTTGGTACAAAATGATAAAAGAGTAATATAAATATTTGTACTTTTAAATGTTATTACGTATACTCTTTTAGCTTTGGTTGTTGTAAAATTTAACCTTAGACATTTCACAAAAACGGCAAAAAACTGTTTTTTGACAGTATATTTTTTTAAATTAATCTTTAAAATGAAGTTTTTGACATTGCGTTTATTCAAAATTCAAATTTAAACTTGCTAAAATACCTTTTAGGTTTAATCGATATTATAATAACCTCACAGAGTGACATACGCTTTTGCAAATCCACAAACTAAAATATGAAAAATAGACACTTACCCGTTTAAAACACTTCAAAAGTGTCCTTTTTTCAGCCATTCGACTCCTTCTCGTTTATCTTGTTTTGAAAACTCTGTTTATCGGTATGTTTTTCCAATAGCCCGAGTATTAAAAATAATTTTTGATGAATGATGGATTCCACTGTGTTTTCACATACTCGGGTGTAAATATCCAAGCGGAATTAGTATCCTCGCACGGCGCTTCGCGCTGGCTCGGGGATGAATAGATATGAAGTCCGAGAATTTATATGTGCTAATAACTGTTCACTTTCGCTTAGAACTACGCTATAGGCATACAGGCAACCTTGTTGACATGAATTCTGCTACAGTACCGTAGCTGTATAATTGCCCGCATAGCTTGTAAAGAAAAAAATATTTCCTTACCTTTACAGAAAAAAGGTACAGTAGTTTAACGGACAATATCCTTGTCAGATTATTAGAAACGGTATGCAAATACGACTTTATTTACTCAGAAGCATCTACGAATCTTCATGTTAAAATGAGATATTAATGAAAAAGTTATTGTCAATATATATTAATAGATGTACTTAAATCAAGAGGCGTTCATCAAACCGAGGCAATTCAAGACATACTGCTTATAAATATTCGATTGTTTTAAACTATATGACTATTTGTTACGATCATTTTTAATTGTGTAGATTTTGACTGGAGCAAACTTAGAAAACAGCTTTAATTAATTGTATATTCTTGAAGCGTTCTAAGCTACGAAACAACGTGGGAATCTTAGGGGCAAAATGCATCGCTGGAGCATGTGCATTTCAGTTCTACAGCATCAGGGTTCATTAATCGCATACACGCGATTCTCTGATTATCATATTGCCTCGACCAGTACCATGCGAAAAGTGTGACCGAGTACCAGTCACTCTAAATTGATAACTTGATAAAAGACTCGGATACTCGTAGCTGAGTAGCTACAGTACGACTAAACGCTGCGATTTGTCGGAAATATCTTAAAATCAACAAAAAATTTCCAATCTGGAGGATATTAAAACGGTTGTAATTACTGATTAGACACTATACAAGGTTTCCCCCCAAAATGCCTACCTATACTTTAATTTGTAGTATTACAACGTTAGCTTTAATAGAAGCTTCAGATTTCTATACTGGATATAATAACTATCATATCATTCTAGTCTAGTTAATTACACCTTGTCCAAATATTCCAAATTAGGTCAAAAGTGTTCTAGTACTTTTAGAATGGGATTTCCAAGGAGAATGGGCACATATCTATTCTAAAACTGAAGGTTTTTTATCCCTAGCATCAAGATATCATTCAATGTAAAAATTAATAGAATTGTGGGTGAAGGTCAAGAAATGAAAATATCTTGAATTTACTCGTTTGCGACAGAAAGGTTGATAATGAGTACGAATAAAAGTGTGCAGTAATTCTTGAACTTCATAAAACATTTCTGATTATTTCACCTAATTTGCATATTTCGACAAAGTGGAATATTGGTGATGCCACCTTGTGATTCTTGAAGCAAAGTATTGGCTATTTTGATCAATCGAATATCAATAGGTGAAAATATGATAGTAATGCCAGAAGACAAGTGGGGGCATTCTTTTGGGACACACTTTACAATGAATTGTCACTAAGCTATCTTCACGAACGGTATCCCAAAAAGAGCTTCGAAAGCGGCCGTTAGTTGATGTAATTGCTGCCAATCTTCACATCGAAATGTATGAATCATGCCTTCGTTAGTCAACATACAAAGGAGGAAATCAATATAAGCCTTGGTCCCATGGTGCCTCTGTACCGTATCAACATGCTTGCCAGGAAAGATGTTGCTCAGATCTAAAAGGTGAAACGAACAGGTGGAAATATTAATACATGCATTTTGTTATTATTGCATAATTTTGCTGGTTTGCGCGTAGTTTTCAATTGTATATTAAGAAATGTTCAAAGAGAATCTTGAAACAAGATCATTCACTTAATATATAAATGGCTATCTCACAGCCATAATATTTGAAATGCCCCATGAATTAACTGAACATTCTTAAAGCAGGCAAGTCTGAAGAACGCAAAGGGCAGAAAGCCTAATCTAATAGAAACGCATGGATCCATGACTTACTGGACGCGATATTCCTGTATTACTTTGTGTATCATTTACAAATAATTTTTCCTGATTCAGTTGATGTATTAAATATTGATGTGTAAAAAAGTGGTAGATTCTTGGAGTATTTTGGCTTTTGCGACTTGCGTAGATTTTTGAACTATAATGAACCATATCATTTTACCTTTGAGAGGAATTCTTTTTACTTTATGAAATCCGAAAGTTTTATACTCGAAACTAAGTACTTCTTCTTCTGAGTCTAACCAAAGAGCTCCTTCAATCAGATGTAGACTACCTACCAACAAAAGACAGATTCCATTAATTAATTGGTACATAGTAGGCAAATTGGTACAGAAATATGCCTTACTTGGACTTGAAAAGAGTGAAATTCTCATCCCTTGCTTGATGGACTCCATCAACCGTTCTTGAGGTCTTGATCTTATCACCTGAAGATTCAATGTTGAAAATGTTGACTGATACTTCATTGCTGCTGTTGCCATCATCAGAGATCCACAAATCTTGCCACGAATTTCATCTTGCAGCTCTAGATGACTTCCAGAGACGTACAGTAAATCTGTTCTCTTTGCTAACGACTTCCACATTTCCGGTCCACTCCACATGAATGGAAACGACCCTTTCTCATCACAACATACATATGTCAATGTTTCTTCATAGCATTCCTATATATAAGAAGAATAATGGTTCCAATTGCGATTCGGTGTTTCTTAAAATGAAAGCCCAAAAGTATTTTATGATGTCAGTGTTAATCGGCGAAATCAATTAATAAATATTTATCATAAACGACAAAACAATTTTTACATCGTCACTACTGAGTTCAAAGATTCGGATGATTATGTACATATTTAAATACTTGCAGGCATATGCAAAACGGCGGATTGATTAATCGAATACTCTTAAGGATAGCAGAAGGAAGAATAGTTTAAAATTGATTTCAAAAAGAAAGTAAAAGTTTAACTAAAAGTATGAAAAGGCAAATATACCACAAAGACAGATCAGATATCGAAAAAATTACAATGGTGGGAAATCTTAAAAGGTAAACTAATAGACGCTATTTGTCTTGATACGGTAATCTATATTCTACGTGAATTATATGATCGTACAGCAGAGCAGGAACGCCTGTTATGTTGTAAGCTATCACGTCAAGAATATATAATCAAGAATACCTTAGAAGGTTGCCAATCTGTATGAGCTTGTGCAGCAGCTCGGAGTTCGTATTGAAGAATATCAACTTCTTCTTTTAAAGTGATAACCAGGTTCTTTTCTTCGGCTCGTTTCTCTAAAGCTTTCATGACTTCTTCATTATCTCCCAATAATTGGTATAAACTATCCATCTCATTCTGTGTTGCACCAAGTCGAACAAAAGCCAATTTCTCAATCATTTGCTGTGTCTGCAGACAAAATTCAATTCATGTAAGATTTCAACTTCTAATTTCTAACCACACGGCAGTTCAATGCAATGTGTAAAATGTGTGCCATTTCCACTAGTTTCTACATAGGGAAAGTGCACAAAAAGAGAGAATCTGCACGTTCGACGTTCATATCATTTCTATCTAAATATATGCATTTCTATCTATATGTTGTGTAGCTAACTATTATAACAATATAGTTGATGTTCGCGGGAATAAATATGTTTTTGGCCCGACTCAGACTAGAAATTATCAGTTGTACAATTTATCAACTGATAAAGTTTGGCACAATTGTCAGAACAAAGCTAGTTTCATTGCAATGAAAACAAACTTACATTCACTTTGCCATTGTGTACAATTATATTCTTGCTCATTTAGCTTCGAAGATCCACAACTTTTTCTTTGTTTAGTTTTCAGCCATGCATTTTGTCATTAAAAATGTAAAAAAGACACTTGCCGGCAGCCGGCTAGAAACGACTGGCCAACAGACGTAAACAATGGTTTTCTGTCGCTCATTCAAATTTAGCGGGCTAAAATGTATTTTAGCCCGCTGTTTTATTAATTTTAGCCCGCAATATACGCCACAACGTCCGCTAAAATTATAATAATTTACTATAATTGTTTTAATCTCTTATTCAAAATTCCGTTCCATTGAATGGCATGCATTACGGGAACCACCGAGCATTTTTATCAATAACAAACAGTAGTAACTCTGAAAACAGTAACCGGCCATTTTAATTCTATGCGTTTCGACTAGAGTGTAGTCATCATTCCTGATTATGATTATAATGGTCTAGTCGAAAGGTAGATTAAAAAAGCATGAAAATGTTTACTGTTTTTGCAGCAACCATTGTTTTGTATTTTCAATTAATGAAATGTTATGCTATGTCGTGTTATATCTATTGTTAATGTGTAGTTTACTCGGTAGAGATGCGTATATGGTTTAATCTATAAGCCCTATAAAACTTTCTCTTTTCACATGGCAACTCTGCATTCAAGGGCGAAAATCTATCTCAAAAAGTGGAAGGGATGGAGCCTGCTAACAGTTATGGAGGCATGTAACACGCACGTTTAACCGTTTCAGGGCATTTTCGCATCATTTATAGACACCTCCAAGCGGAAGCATAACTTGGGTCTAAGCGTTAGGGATGTGGGTACGTTTTGACCGACAAAAGGGCCTGGTAAAGGGGCCGGTCAAAACCAAATTGTTTATTGAAGCCCCATGCCGCTAGCGGGAATGTGCAGGTATCGAGTGTCGAAAGCAGGATGGCACTAGGGGATATGTGGGCATGCTTCCCCAGAAAAAAATTTGAAATCTAGAGTCTTTTGCATTTTGGGGGAAGACTTACAGAATTCTGAAGATCAGAACATGTAGTGTAAGCAAAAGTGGAAAAAAGTGCGGGGGGGGGGGTAATGACCTATTGATTCCCCTCTGCCCAACAAGTGGAGGGAATTCGTCCCCCCCAACCCCCCGGGATTGACGCCCTTGTCTGCATTCTTATCAAACCAATCTATTGCCCAGGAAATATTTATAGTGTCGAATTATAATATAGCAAATGGCATATTCTATCTGCTTCTCTATCCTTATTTCTCAGTTAAGTGTTATATACGTACCACAAGATGTTCTACTGGATTCAAATTCATTTCTGCACACTTCATAAAAAATTCTCTACACTGCGTCAAGGCTTTAGGAAACCAAGCGAATGTATCCACCATAAAGACCATAGCAACAGTTTCATTATTTTTTGTCAGCTCACTTGCCATTTCATAAGCCACAGTACCACCGAAGGAGAAGCCAGCTGTGGAAGTTAAGATAATGTAATGTATAATACAGTTTTGGTTGATTTACTACCTTTTCAAGATCTCGCAGAAATTTTCTTGGAAAATTTATATAAATTATCGGGCGACGACGGGCGTTCCTGTTTTTAAAGTTACCTACCCAAAACATTTTGATAAAAAGATTGTCTTCATATTATCAAAGTATGGGTTCTAGTATAATATGAAAAGAGCACACAATTGTACTCAAAACCATACTATATACCTATACAAATTAAGCCAGTACACCTTTTTCATAAATTCATCTAATTTGATGTAATCAGAAAATTTATTATTATTTCACGAGCTAGGATAGCAAAACTGTGTAGTTTTCAAAAGTAAGATATTAAAACGATATTCATAGTGGTTGAAATATTAAACAATCCGTGAATGAATTAATGAGATAGAGACCCAATCAATGCACGCCATTCTATTTCCATGAAATATCTCAATAAAAATCGTCTTCTCTCTATGCTGATCTTAACAAAAATTTTTAATAGATGGCACCGAGAACAGCAGGATTGTCAAACCCAATGAAAAGACCAATCAGGAATATTCATTCGTCATTGGACGGCAGTATTGTTATGCTAAGTGTTGCGCAAACGGCTATTAGTCACATAGCATATTCGACAACAATACTAAACTATTAAGCCCTGTTTGTTTATTATCAATGGTGGATAAGCTCGAATTTAAAATATCGCCATTATGTTGTAATGTGCTGTATCGAGTTTCCCTACCCGACTAGAATTTCCATAAAATAATTTCTAAAAGTGAAACCTGCATGATGATTAAACTTAAGTCAATTTTAGCTATTCGTATATAAAGTACGTTAAAAACTACTGGCTAATAGGATACGGATTTGTGAAAATTCTTACCAAGATAATATGGACCACTTAGTTGCACTTTCTTAACCAAATCAACATATCGCCTCGCAAGAATCGGCACTGTACCAAAGTCTCTTTTCTCAATCGACGTCTCATCTACTCCAATACCATACAATGCAACAAGTGTCTATAGATAGAATGTGGAAAATTAACGATGTCTATAGATAGAACGTGGAAAATTAACGATGTCAGCATGACATAATTATATCAATACTTCATTTCAAATATAAAATTAATCCTTTCGTATTGTAGCAATTCTTCTTCACAAAAATATTTCTCTTTGACGAGGGTATATAATTGCCTGGCGTTAGCATGGGTATTGTTTCTCAGTCTATTTGTTCAAACAGCGAAAATATTTTCGTTTGTTGAAAGTCGTAAAAGTTAGTTTTCGAAAAATTAAGTTCATTCAAGTCATAAGATACGGGAGGGGATAAGCTATCGTACAGTTTTTAACAGATATTCAATTTTTTTAATTTGGTTAACTTATTTTGGACTTGGGCAATTGTGAAAACAATCACGTTTGATGCCGTATGCATTCTATTTCGGCATTAACATTTCCTTGGCATGTTATCGTTCCAGGTGAAACATTGAGTTCATTGGGAAGACTTCAGATTTTCTGTTGTGGGTGTTTTCCAAGTTCTTTGAACTTAAATATGTTAAAACGCCTCTGAATTATGACAATTGTAAAAACGGCCCTTCTTTACATTATCCAACATACAACAAGGATACGAACTTACTTGCTGTTGAAAACCAAGTGCAAATGATGCTAAAGCAAGTGCTGATTTCTGGCTACCATGCACCATAAACACTTTCGCAACTGCCTCATCAGGAGAATAGAGTGGGATAACTTTCTCTTTATGCGTTGGTTTTCCGATTGGATGAATCTCCAGATTATTCGTCTGCCCTGTATCAGCCTCTTTTTCCATCGTTACTTCGCTTTCTATGCATCCAGCCAAGGAGCAATGCATATTATCTTCTACTGGAATGTTATCTTCAACAGACGTAGTGCTTATATTTTGAATCTGTTCCAGCACATCGTTTATAATGGTTAGACCACTTGTCTTTGGTTGAATAAAGTAGTAAGTCTAAACAAAAAATACTTTTGGTCACTATAGCTTCATGGTTTCCACTGGGTTATACTAGCTCACTTCTTCTAAATTGTTTTGTATCAATGTTGTCTGAACTATACCTACAACTATTACGATTCGGATATACGTTCGCAAACACTTCATTATAATTCTTACTTCAAACGTAGCGCCAATATTTTTCTTTATTTGGAGTTTCATATTTGTAGCAGTAATCGAATCAACTCCATATTTGTGCAGTCCAACATTTAAGTCCAGTTCAGCAACATCCGCTCCTGACCATGAAGACAGCAAACGTTGAACAAACTCTTGCACGTAATTCACTCGGAACTCTAACGGTTGTAGTGCTAGGTCTTCCAGTGTCGTGACGTTATTCTCTTCATTAACTACCAGCGTTTCATCCCGAATCATTTGCAGTCTCGGAGAAGTATGACTCTGGAGATAGACTTGCCAATCCATGGGAGAGATACAAACTTGAGCTTTGTTTGAATTCTCGAGAAGAACACGCTTTAGAAATTCCATTGCTAATTTGAAAAAAATATTCAGGTGTATATTCAGTTAGGCAACTTTCAAAAATTGTAGTTTTGTTCATGGCAAAAGTTTAGACAGTACAAAAATATGGTATACATTGTTCCTTTATTGATAGAAACATACTGCCTTGCCTCTTACCGACATCTTCAAGCAATGGAGAATTGCTCCAATCCCACTCTTTAATGCTTGTTTCTTACATTTGTCAATCCAAAACTAACTTACACTCAATAAACGAGGGCCTCACCACCTAACAGAAACTCATTTTGATGCTTCTCCCACTTTTGAAATGGTTCCGCTACCTATGATCTGTCGAATTTAATTCATTCGATTCGCCGGATGTAAACGACGTTTCCAATGGGTTATATACTATCCACAATTGCTACACATTAATTTCAGGTACGTCTAGTAAAAATCATTTGAGACATTAAGATAACGCGTATAAATGAATTAAGAAATAAAATCGCAGTTCAAGGAGGTTTAGATATTGAAATTTGGGCGTAAAAGGAATAAAATTCACTCTTCAACTGCTCTTTGTACCTGCTGTGTAGTGTAAACTGACGAATCCACGTTTTTGAAGAACTGATGAAATATCTGCATTTCTTTCGAGTACTCCAGTACCACTGATTGGTCCCCAGTTCACTGAAAGCGCAGGAACGCCAAGTTTGTGTCGACGATATTCACATAGATGGTCAAGAAATGTGTTAGCCGCAGCGTAAGAAACTTGGCCAATGTTTCCAAGGACGGCGGATATTGAGGAAAACATGATGAAGAAATCGAGATCCATCGAAAGACTGAGCTGATGTAAAAGGATACTTCCTAACGGGAAGAAAAAGTCAATTAAAATATGAACCACAATTGAATATCATATGCGTTTGGTCTAGCTTCTCTCTACTAGCGAATAATCATAGAGTGGAATTGAATAGAACGGAAGACAATGGAAAATCGAGATGCATCGAAGACTTAGCTGATGTAGAAGGATAATTCTCAACGTGAAAATGAAATTATTAAAAATATACAACATAATTCATTGAATCATCATGGATAGAATGAAATGAAGCGGAAGAGAATAGAATGGAATTATGAAATGTGATAGAATGGAAGTGGACAGAATGGAAAGCAAAGGAATTCGATTAATTGCATTAATAATATAAAAATAAGACAAAGGAAAAATGCAAGGTTAAAAAGAAAATTCTAACCTTTAACTTTCGTCCCCACAACCTTTTTACATGTGACCAAGTCGGCATTTTGAAGCAACTGATCTTCCAAAATCATGGCAGTAAATACAATTCCAGCTACAGCAGGCAAACATTCCAGTTCTCCTTTAATGACGTCCATATCTTTCCAAGATGTAACATCAGCTTGTCTAAGAAGAATGCTAGAACCAGTCTGCTTCTCCAAGCATTGAACCTCTGCTTTCTTCTCCTCACTTGGTCCTGTACGAGCTGTACAAATGACGGTCTTTGCGCCATTTTCGACCATCCATCTGGCGACTTCAAATCCAAAACCACGAACACCACCAATCACAAGATAGGTACGATCTTGCTTAAAACCACTGGAATCTAAAGGTAATCTGTAGAATTCAACTTTTTGTGGAATTTTATTTGGCTTCAAAGATATTGCATGCAAAGAAATCACCGTCTTTCTATTAAACGGCAAGGCCTTGTTCTTAGAGCCATTGTTCGACAGCACGACGTCATATAAACTGGATGATAACTGAGGAATACTCAGAAGTTTTTTCAAAATATCTCTTGATCTTAAAGCAGAACTACACGAACCCAACAATTTAGAGAAAGCTTCAGAGTTCTCTGGAATACTTTCCAAACTTGTATTAATATAGTGGATGTCTTTGTCTGGAACGAAGGGCCAATCAAGATGTGTTTTGTTTCCATCAATAGTAACCACACTCGCACCTCGTTTTAGATGTTTTGTTATTTGATGCAAGACGTAGCAACTTGGCTTATCAAGGAAACAAACGGCATCTAAATTCATACAGCTTACACTAAGTAGTTCATTCTTTTCTATTTCGTCTTCAGCGAGAACCACTAAGTTTCCAAATTTACTTATTTGATCTTTACATGATCGGTTTTTAATGAGGCACACGATGTTAACCGCCAAAGATTTGGCAACGCAGGCGAAGATACAACAAATTTCTTCGATATGATGATAAACGAGAACTCTATTCCCTTGGACATCATTAAGAAGATTCTTGAGAATATGATAAGACATTGCCATTGGATAGCAAAGCGAGGAAGCTTGCTGAGCCGTAAAGTCGTCTTCTACTTCTGTGTAACAGCATCTATCTGCAGCGACGTAGCTTCCAAGATCACCAAATTTACAAACACCAACCACCACAGGACGATCATATTGTTGACTTCTTTCGTGACTGCTGCACAATTTTCCAGCTACGGCAATGCGGTCGTCCATTTTCATATCTTCCAAGGGTTTATGCAGGATTGGACTGGCAAAGAGAACTTCAATATTTAAAGTTTCTTTTGTCCTTCCGTTTGAGATCTTTTGTAAAAACAATTTTTCAGAAATGCTCGTCAATTTAAAAGGTTTCCTGACCCCATCCTCCGTGACAGGTGACTCTTGTTTCGTAAATTTTGTCTCTTCAGAATTTAACTTCTTAATGCGATTAACATAACGCACGCCATTTCTGTAGACAATTTCTTCCTCCATCGTTGCTTGGCTTACGTCTTGTACCATGGTACGAAAATCGTTATCGCTGGGATTTCGAGGGAGATCAACCACACAAGTTTTCGGAACAGACATTTCTTCTGAGACAGTTCTTCGTAATCCAAATACACAACCAGACCACGGGAAAACACTCTGACAACTCTTGTTAGCCGGAAAAGCCAGGTTTTCTATTGAAACAACTTCTGAAGTGACAAAAACCAACTGAATGTTTTTGGCAATAGATTCTCTTCGTAGAATTTCTTGTGAAAGCAAAAGACAACTTTCAAATGTAAGACTATGAGTTTCCTCAAAGTTCTGAAGGTCAACATCAAATTGGTTAGCATCAACAGGCCAGAAGTTGATCACCTGAATTTTTTCAAAGCCTTTTCCTTTATGGACCAATTCCTCATCGAGAATTTGAGAAAGTGCCTGTCGCGTTTTCTTTACGTTGTCTTGCCTGTCAACAAATTTCACATTTTCGCTATTTGGAAGGTTTCCACGAAATTTCTCGGCAAATCCGCTTTGATCTCTAAGGATAAGCCATAATCGTTTATGTTTTACTGCTGGAGTATCACACACCAATTCCTGCCAAACCAATTGAAACGAGGCGTTGTCAAAGGAAAGGTTGGAATTATCTTCCGAAATTTCCGCTATTAGTACTTCTTCCATCACCATCACAGGTCTAGCAAAACAATCAATGAGGGTTATAATGAAGATGGGCTTTTTTTCGCCTTCAACCAACTTGACGTAGGCAAAGAGATATTCTTGGTGTGTTAGTCTTCGTATAATGATGATCCTCTTGATCTGCTGTGGCACAGATTTAACTTTAAACACTTTCATCAGGGCCGTCGTCTGAAAGCAGGCATCAATCACTGAAGGATGTATAACATAGACTGATGCTTCACTAGTAATCTCCTGAGTCGGACGTATGAGAGCAAGAGCTTCAGTACTGTTGGACCAAGCTTGGGTTATCAGATTAAACTGTGGCCCGAACGCCAAACCAATTTCTTTCAGCTCTTTTTGAAGACGATTTTTAGGCCATTGAATCATTCTATTTTTTAAAGTTTCAATATCCTTCATATTCTCTTGTTGGAAAGAATCTAGAATAGCAGAAAAGTATTATAAGATGCAAGGAATATGGTCTATATATTTACTTATTATCTAACACCTGTTTACTGGTTAATACTGTTATAAATGCCTTCATGAAATATAAGCTGTTTTCATTTACGTTATCGCCGCCATAAAGAATATATTCTACACAATAGTTTCCTTGTTTGTATTTCAAATTTCAGTCGCCAACTTGGCGAAATCTCAATTTTCTTTGAGTTCCTGAGAATAAGTCGCAAGCCACCTAATGTATACTGATCCGGTTTTCAGCACTATGTAAATTATTTTACAATGCTGTACTTCTATCGACGGAATGTGACTTTTACCATTAATTTTGATCAATATGCTATTAATGTTTAACAATTTTTAAAGAACCTGCCAATAATCAACATTGAAAGTTAACGTGCCACGGCACGTTTGCACGTCTTCCACTTTTTACATGTTTTTCCTTTTCCCAAAGTACGGGATAGATTGAGAGATAATTTGTTCATACGACTTAAAGAATATGCTCTTACCTTTGGTGCCATATCCATCACTAATACCAAGCTTTATGCTGCCTTTAGAAAGGATTACTTCATTTTCGCTGTCTTCCACAATTGTAATCTGACAAATATTTTCTCCACTAGGACATTCCTTGGGCAGAAGACGTGTTCTAATTCTGTAAGAGTCATTGTTGGATATGGTCAAAAGGTTATTGAAGCCAATATTGTGTACATCAGGTGCTGTGTTTGGAGAATAATCCAGCGACATTGCTAATACTATCTCTACGTAAACAGCTGCTGGTATTACAGGATGAGGAGTTTCAATAAATTTGTGGTCGTTGATGTATGAAACTTTGTGCAAACTGATTTCAGATTCCCAAGCATGTAGACCTGAGAACGTGGCTGTGGGTACAGCTTTGCCAAGAAGAGGATGAAATACAGGTTTTGTTTCATTGCCGTTGATAACATTTCGTTCACCCAGAAATGCAACACATTCAGATGGGTAATTGTCACGATAGAGGAACTCAGTTTCCTGCCAGGGATAATTTGGACGTCGAATAAAGGATTTCGATCCCGACCCTTGAACTTTGTTCCAGGATAATGGAATACCATGTGTAAAGAGATGAGCAACACAGTTTTGAAGAAATGACAAGTGTTGTTGATTAGCCGAGCGTTTTGGCAGAGTTTGAATCACCACGACATCTTCATTTGCGTTCAAGATACTTGGTGTTTGATAGTGAGACCAAGTGTGAGAAACATGGTACGAAAGTTGAGGAGCAGCGTCTATTTCCACAAAAAATGTATATCCATCACTGAACAAAGCTTTCAACGCCTGCTCTAAAAGGACAGGTTGCCGAATGTTTTTCCACCAATGCTCGGGTAAAAGAAACTGACCAGATAACTTCGTACCAGTAACTGTCGAATAGAATGGTATATTACTCGGACTCTGATCCAACTCTAATCTATTTGTGAGTTGAATAAATGATTGCTTGATTTCTTCCATCTCTCGACTATGGTATGCCCGGGTGGTAGCAAGGTTCTTCCAGAATATATTTCTCCGTGTACTGATTAAATGATTTTCAACTACAGCTATAGACACTTTATCACCAGATAACACAACGTTTCCAGGGCTACTGAGGATCGCTATATCAATTTGATTTTCCAATTGCAGATCTTGCAACATACTTCGTGCATCTTCTTCAGAGAGGCCAATAGAAATCATACAACCTTCAGATGAACATTTCTCATGTAGCTGAGATCGAAATAGAACCAATTGCAACGCTTTATATAAATCTAATGCTCCAGATGCCCAGGCTGCTGATATTTCTCCAAGACTATTACCAACAACTGCCGATGGTACTACACCCCAAGATTTCAGTAACTCAGTTAAAGCGAAATGTATAGCAAACAAGGCTGTCTGTCCGATAGCGTTTTCGTGGATGCGGGAGGCTTCTTCAGGTTTGGAAAGCTCCGCTATTAACGACCAAGAAATTCTGTTTCGTTTAAGAAGTGAATCAATCCTTTCGATGCTTTCTTTAAACTTTGGCTCATGAACTAACATTTCTCTTGCCATGCCGTACCACCGAGCGCCTTGACCACCATAGAGGAATACGACTTTATTACGCGCTTTAGTTACGTCACTTGTACATGTAGCCACTACTTCTTCCCACCCTTTCTCCTGATCAGCAAATTTCTCTAAGGCCTCTGCTGCGTCGTTGAAGGACGAAAAACTAACTGCTAAACGATGAGAATGCACTGTGTATCTCTCATTTAGTGAATAGCAAATATTATCTTTAAGAAGCTCGTCGTCATCTGGTTTCAACTTAAAAGACCGAGATACATTTCTTGCCATTTCTCTTAATGCATCCTTCGAAGCAGCTGACAACGTGATAACTCTGTTAGATACACTGCTTCTGGGGATTACAGTTGCAGGGTTCTTGTTAACTTCTCTGATGATTACATGAGCATTAGCACCACCAAAGCCATAAGAAGAGACCGCAGCCGTTCTTGGTTTTCCATCTTCAGTATTCCAAGGCTCATTACGAACTTGAACCATCATTTTCCTTTCAGACATCTTCAGTTGCGGTTTGACTTCATGGACATTGATCGACGGAACAAACTGGCCATACTTTATCATTAGGCAGGTCTTGATTAACCCTGCTAATCCGGCCGTTGATTCCGTATGGTTAATGTTCGATTTCACTGATCCCACGCGAAGTATTCTTCTACTGCTGTAACCGTAAACTGCGGATAATGATCCCATTTCAACTACATCTCCTACAGCCGTCCCAGTGCCATGTGCTTCGATGTATTGTACGTCGTCCTTGGGAAGACCTGATTCGTGAAGAACTCTTTGAAACAAAGCGGCTTGAGCGCCCTCACTTGGTGCCGTTATTGGTATTGCTGTTTGTCCATCGTTATTCATGCCACAAGCCACTACTTCGGCATAAATATCATCTCGATCCTCTAGAGCTGTTTTCGTTGGTTTGAACACCACCGCAGCTACACCTTCACCCCGACCATATCCATCTCCTTTTATATCAAAACTTTTGCAACGACCGTCTTGGGCTAACAATCCAGTCCTGCAGCATGCTGTATGGAATTTTTTCGCTGTCAGAAGAATATTTGATCCACAAACTATAGCCACGTCGCATTCATCAGTTTTGAGATGTGCAAAAGCAATGTCAACAGCAGTTAAAGAAGATGAACATGCTGTATCAACGGTTAAACTTGGACCTGTTAAATTTAGCGAGAAAGATATACGGTTGGCTACTATTGAATTGGCGCTTCCAGTCGAAGCAAATTGATCGATATTTCGAATATTGGACGGGTCCAAAAGAAGCGCACCATGATCTGAATTCATTAGCCCGACATAAACACCGGTTTTGCATTGTTGTAAGTCTTCAAGGCGTATTCCAGCGTCTTCAATTGCTTCGTAAACAACTTGGAGGAGTACGCGCTGCTGAGGATCCATTGATCGACATTCTGTCGTAGAGATTCCGAAAAACCTATTATCAAAGCCAAACACATTATCTAGAAAGGCACCGGTAAATACGTAGTGTTTTCCAGGCGTATCCTTTCCTGGGTTGAAGGAATCCATAAACTCCCTTGCGTATGGCCTGTCTGTCGGTAATTGTCCAATACCACATCTGCCTTCCACTAGCATATCCCAAAATGCGCTTTTTGAGTTTGCACCACCAGGAAAACGACAACTTATTCCAACAACAGCTGCAGCAGACATCGTTGCGGTTTTACTGGCTCTTTGAAGTCCGGTTTTCCCTCTCATCTTATTTTCAATGTTTTTTCTCGTGCTTAGGTACAGTTTGTAAATAATTGAATCGACATTCTTTTCAATCAGACTGTTCTCAAAAATCTTCCCCAAAACAGTTAGGTACACCGGTAATATGACCAAACCGTGTAACAGACCAAGAAGTATTATGCCAACATACATCTTGAAAAATATATTAAATACTTCTGAAGAGGCAAATATTGTAGGCATTATTCCAAGGAAACTACATAACCCTCCAATAAAAACACTTCCGCCAATTTTGCTTAATGCATCAATAACCCGAAATTCCGGAGAAGTAGCTTTCGAGGAAAGGAAATGATAGGCGACACATGCGTTGTTATTCACAGAGAATCCCAAAGCCATAACAAGGTATATCATAGAAAGTGAGTTCAGTGAGATATTCCAAAAGTACATCAGTCCAAGTAGTTCAAGTATATGAGCAACAAATCCACACAGAAGACAACTTGTCGTTAAAAAATTACTGAGAAACAAGTATGATATCAGAAAAATGAAAACTCCGGCAGCAATTACGTTTCTGATTGTTTCTTTAAGCACATGAGTATGCTGTTCAAAGTATATGAAAGGTAGGGCAACAGCATATGCATCAACATCCGTGGAACGGGAGAGATCTTCTCGGATGTTAACCATCATAGACCTTTGAAAGCTCGAGTCGGCGTTGCTCTTGGAGTATAATACAATTCTCGAAGCTGTTAAGTGCGATTTTTCTTCTGAAAACTTTAGATATTTAGCGAACCCTCTATGTTCCGGCAAAGAAATGAAATGGTGTAAATTTTGGTAAAATGTTCTTGTATCGTTTGTATTAATACGTTTTGCTTTTGTCCACCGCAGAAATTCTGATAACCAACAAACGCTTCTCGACTGGAAATATTTTTTTTCTAGCAATGTTATATACATGGAAATATTTTTGCTGAATTTCAATACTCGAGTAATCCATCTGACCTGGAAAGATAATATTCACTTCTATATTAATGTGAAAGTGTTCTTCATTGACATTCAAGAATTCTCTCCAGAGCGAGTCTTTTGCTATTAGTGATTGTATATTATAACTATTGTCTATATTTAGAGTGCCATAAATTCCAACACACAAAAGAAGTAAGGAACAGAAACAAACGGCTACTTTCCCAGGATAAGAAGTTATTATTTCTCCCCATGCTCTCATTGCGTTATTAAGAACGCTTTTTCGAATACTATGGCAGCACTCACTGAAAATATTCTTTCGTTGTTCATCGCTGATTCGTTTGATACAACACCACATACAGCTGACTAAGAATGTTACAAGCATAAAAAATGCTGACAAAATCGCGAGAGCTGAGTATGTACAAAAGAAACGAATAGCTGGGAAGGGTGAGCGGTAGCTCACTACGAATGGTATGAGATTAGTTAAGGTTGTCATGGTGATGATTGGTCCACTTCTGGCCATTGTACCAATAAGCATATGCATTGCCGGAATATTTTGATTGGCCATTTCGTTCATGTTTTGTATAATTATAAGAACATTTTGTATCTCGAAAATAATGACCAAGAACGGCATAACAGCTACCGTACTAACAACAGGGACACCCAGGAACATAAGAAAACCTAAGGCAGCTGAAATCCCTAAACAAACAGAGATCAAGGCTGAAAAGCTCATGAGTTTATCTACACACCAAATGTTTGCACATCTGCCGTTTACGAATGAAATAAATATCGCCATAATTACCAAGGTCACTCCAAAGAGACTAACATCAAAACTAGTGCTTTCTGAAATTGAATCATCCAAGCTCCGTTCAGCCGAGAAATAAATGTTAGAACAGTTCGTATTTTCTGAAAAGGAAGATACCTTTTCTATGAACGTATTCTCCCAATTCAAAATTTCTTCTCTTCGGGTTCCGCTGTCACATTGTTGCATAAAATAGACAATTCTTAAAGCATTTGTAGAATCCAGTGAATCACTCGAAGACATTTTTCCGAAGATTTGGTTAAAACTATCTCGAAGTCGTCTTCCATTTGACAAAAGAAAATAATTGTTTTGTAGTACGGTCTTGATATGTCCTGAAATATTGACTAAATTCTTCTTTTCATAGTCAAATATTTCCAGCAGATTCGTAGTAACACAGCTAGTATTCGGTTTTGATCTAAAACAATGTTTTTCGTAAAGAGGTATTTCAATTATTATGTTATGTAAATCAATCATTTCTGCCAAACATTCTTGCGATAAGACAAATTTTCCCCTTTTAGGCAAGATAATAACTTCTTCTCGTCGAAATTCCAGTTCAAAGCCAAAGTTTGTTGTCCTACGAATATCGTGTGATGCAACGCTATCTTCGGATAGTAACAAGTTTTCCACGTTTTTGTTAACGTCCATCTTCAGAAGCCCACATATCAATATGGCAACGGTGAAAATAATACAAATCCCTATTACATGGAATGGTCGTCGTGAAATAGATGTGGATGATTTTTCAAGGAGTTTTTCAATCAATGCGATGAACAATTTTTGTAACCAGGCAAATTGTTCTAGGACTTGCCCATCGGAAATTCGTGATCTTTTCCTCGAGTAGGGGTTGATATGAGCGATGAAATTTCCATCAACATCGCAGGCGGATGTTCTGGAAATTGAAAATAGAAGTAAAAATTGCGCAAACATTAAAAACTTAGTTGCATATTAAGTAAGATTTTAAAATAATTCTGTATACTGACAATGTCAATGAACGACTCTAAAACAAAAGGAATATGCATGCATTACACGACGGGAAAATATTGAAATTGTGTGCACGCAAAACACACCAGTCTTTGCCTTAATTTGTCGCACGATCTTGCCGTAGATTTGATTAGAATCTTATAGAGAGAGTTATACTTTGAAATATTTATTGATCGTTGAGTTTTGCAAACACCGCTATTTCGTTGCAAATACACCTCAGCATTGAATCCGTTATAGTTTCGAGTTTCAGGATAGACTTCTACACTAAACAGAGCCGGCATTAAATTTATAAAGCCTTAGTTCTAAACGCTTTCTTGTATTTTTTACGCAGTGCCTTGGTGAATGTTGACAGAACAGTCTTTTGTTTTGAAATCTGATCCAACTCCACGCTTGAAATGTAATTTAAAACCAGCGCGCGATATGTGTAGGAACTCACGTCATTATAGTATGAACATTTCAAAACAGTTTCTTTTGCTATTTCCTTTTCACCAATACTGATTATTTTTCATAATTGAACACAGAAAGTAGCAGTTTTCGAAGGGCAACAAACACACTCCTTTACTACCTCTCCCTCAGTAAAAGTTTAATTTAGTACCCAGAATCTGGGAGCCACGTGACCAGCTCCAGCGAGGGTGTCTCCTCGCTTAGCTAGGAGCGTAGAGGAGAGAGCCTGGGAATGAAGTTGTTGAATCTGATGATTGATGTGTAATAAGCAGAACCTGAGTTAGACCGAACTAAACATATATAAAATTAAAAAATAAACTCCTTGTTTAAATATAGATTAGAAGAAAAAGAGGGCCTGCCGTTACAGTGTTCATTTAATAAAATGTTTTTGTACTGACGTAACAACAAAATGTTTTAATTCCTTTCGTTGTTCGACGGAAAGGCCTGACTTTTGCCTGGTATTGAAAATTTGCCGGAAAATGCAAACAAACAGTCGGTAACGGTAATAAAGTTTGAAAGGGTAATTATATATTTTATTGCTTACCCATGTTTTATAAGTTTGTCTTTATCCCTTGTGACAGACATACTCTTTCGGAAGCTACAGAGGTTATATAGAATGTAAAACACAAATACGTAAATAAAAAACAAGATTTTATTTTACCATGTATATGTTCTGTATTTTAGTGTCTTTAATTATCGATAATTAAACCCTTAGTACTCGATCGGCTCTATACCCAATTTTAAGCGAAGCGACCATTTTGCTTTGTCGGCATCGCCAATCACGTCATCAAACGTCACTTCGCACGAACACATTCGCCTATATAGTGGAAAACTGAGTTTATTTCCGTCTAGGGAGTAGATTGTCATAACTGAGCCCTCTGTAATTGGCCAATCGCTGTTGCGGACGTCCTGCCAAAGATAATGTAGATCTTACACGTTATCCCTTTAATTCCAATGTTATATATAGAGAGATCATAAGGACTAATTTTCATGTCCTAATAGAAACGACCCTAAGACATCTTTCATTTTCTCTCATAGCCCCTTGACTTCTTTGTGAAAGAGCGTAAATATCCGTGAAACGTTATTTCATGACTCCTTACAACAGCCTGATTCTCCGTCACCAATGAACTGACGTAATTCTATAATACTAGTCGCTGATTGGCTACAAACTAACAAGACGATAGCACTATATCTGCATGCGCGCATGTTTTCGCGCGAAAATCCAAGCAAAACAGATTTTCATTTTTTGTCAGTTTTTGACGATTTTTTCTCATTTCTTTACTTATGGGAAGAAAATTATTCAAGTTTAAAAGTAAAAGATTGCTTTTCCTATACATACAATGGGAGAGATCTAATGTGGAATATTGTCCTTGATAGCTCTTTGGCTTTCCCGATTTCCATGGCGGCGGGTATGTTGAAGTTTATTTGCTTAATATCTCATGCTTATATTTTAAGAGTTTGTTCCAAATCGAAGTCTATTCTTAGGAAATATCAAGGCTGAAAATGGCTGTTTTAATGCGAAATATTTTCCAGTAGACCACATCAGTGATCAGTCTGAGAACACAATGTACAGCCACTCTCCTCCGCAGAGGCTTGCGAGCTTTGAACAAATATTTAGTCGTCTTACACAGGGTTTCGTGAAGCGTGGGGGGAGCGTGCGGTACACATGGGGAAAATAGTGGATTTGCAAATGCGAGCGCGCGGGGAAAGACGGGAAGACGGAGCTTCCCCAATTTCCTCCTTCCCTTCATTCTTTGCGCGCTCCCCCCATTCTTTCAAAACATCGTGTAAGACTGAAAAAAATCTCGAGACCGCACTTCACGTGTTAGACGACAAAAGTTCGCAAGCCTCTGCGGAGGAGAGTGATGTACAGCAGTATATAGTTGTGCTTTTCGATAAAATATTAGCCAAACTTATCCATTAAACTTTTTAATGACTTGCTTATGGCATTCGCAGCAAAGCACTGAGATTTTCTTGTCAAAAACATGTGTTAATTTTGAAAATTTACATCCATAACTATTGGCCTTTGTTAGCGTTCGATAGAAGAAACATTTAGCTTCCAGAGCGTATCCCAGATTCGCGCTATCCAGAAAAAGGATAGCGTGAAAGAATCAAGCTCAAAACTGTTATATTGAAGAAAAATTTAAGAAAAGCACTTGTCACCTATCTCTCCCCACAAATTTGCGAGGAGAGCAAATTGAAAAAAAAATATTCTGATTTGAAACTCAGTCTCAGTTCGAAGTAGCCAAACACACGCGTATTATTGATGATAAATTCTCTCTGACAGCAGAATCTTTGCCAAATTCAAATTAACTCCGTACTCAGAGTCGATCAGCGCGCGCGCTAGTTGCACCGCCCTATATATAAGCGCCCTGGTGCTTATTTTGACCTCCAGACATTCACACGTACGCTTTTGCAGGTCATTTTTAATACCGTAACATTGTGGAGCATTGGCCTCAGTGGAGTCTTTCCTCTGCCCCACCATAGAAGAAAAAATGGGCTTGCAGCCCCAGTAATTGTCTTGGCGCTTTGACCAGAAGATATGAAATTTCAAAACAATCATTCAATTAATATTCGTGTCCTTAAAAGCGCACGTCCCCAGAACACCTTCGATATTCTCTCATACTCCCTTGGTCTGTCTGCGACAGAGCTTAAATATCCGCGCAACATTTTTAATGGCTCCGTAGAACAACCGAATTGGCCGTCATCGAATGCCACGTTTTCCTGTGGTGAAAGTTAATTTAAAACTAGCGAGTACATTCATTTCTCCGCCACTATTTCAACACCTAAATCTAAGTTCATTATCAAGCACCATTTTACGTGCACCCCTTCGCATCTCGATTACTGCATGGCTCTGCAGCAGATATAGCGTGCTGGACGTATAACTATTTTACATACCCAGCATATATCGCAAAACAACCGGAAATCTATTATAAATTATATTTGCTCGCTTTAGCCATGTAGGTATATGTTTGGATTTACTAGAAGTAATAAAATAAAATATAATATTTATGTCACCTAGTTCCAGTTCCTAAGATCTTTATTAAATTTTCAGGTCTTGCTTGTAATTTGCTGTTTAGTTTCTTGGCGCATATTTTTTCAACCGTACGTTCGGCGTACTGCTCCTATATGGTTATGATGGCATGTATTTCCTTTATATCACTATCGGTCAAGCTAGGCACATGAGGGCCACATGGAATCAGATATTGCACTCAGACATGCCTTGATATGCAGTGCATCCAAATACAACTGCCTATAAGGTTAAGCTATCCAGCTTAACGATTTATTTGAATTTAATGCTTAAAGTCTTTATCTTTCGAATGATACATTTTATGTAATCCATTGCGATAAGAAATGAACAAATTCGCTTTATTGAAAATTCTTCACAACAATATTCAGACATATTAAAAATATTTCAATATTAGGTAAAAGCCGATGTATCCAGTTCTATCTTGGGCTGTAACTGCCAGAAAATTGTAGTTTATACAAATGCCACTTGGTATAATGTACAAAACATCCACGAAATATATTTAAGAAACGAGTCACATAATATGTTTATATTTATGTAAGATTCTACGACGAATAAAAATTGAGTCGCATATACACTAGATGTTGAAAGCCAAAACGAGAATTCCCTAAAGAATAATCATCTGTAATGAATAGTAAACTTTTTGAAAAGTATCAAAATAGAAATCATTCTAAAAATAAAAAATAGCAACTCGTGCTGTAAAGACGTTCACTGCAAAAAATGCATGAGTAAATGCATTTTTTAGTAATCGCACTGATCACTCAACAATTTTGATAAATTTTACTCTTGTATTCAGTTAGAACTATTCTACTCGTCAAGATTAGTAATAGAAACTACGTTTTTTAATGAAATGCTTTGAGTAATTCCTACTCAGAGAAGGAGTATAATTTACTCAGGCATTGAGTAAATTACAAAATTCCCCTTACTCAGGACTGAGTAAATTTTACGAACTCAATTTTTTGAATAAAGACACAGATTTTTACTCTTATTTAATGGAGTAAATGGAAAAAGTATACTCTAACTTGTGCAACCGCAGTTTTCGAAAGTTACTCGAAATGCAGTCAATGTAGGTCAGATACTGCTATTTCAATTAAGGTTGTCTTGTATGCATATAGTCAAATGTACAATCCAAGCGCGAAGAGTATAATGGGAATGAGATATTTTATAGCCTAAGCAGGGTTTCCACTTTCAAGGAAATTTCCTTTTTCAAGGAAATTCTGACCCCAAAAAGGAATTTTCAAGGATGGAAAAAATTTAAGGAAATCTAAGGAAATTCAAGGAAATCTAAGGAAATATTGTCAAAAGTCTGTAAACAGAGTTGCAAACAGTAAAAATATATTTTTTGGCATATTTGGCAGCAATTTTTTTTCTATAGACAATTTAAGAACATTATTACATGAAGTATTATAGTGTTTCCTTGGCTCATACCAGTATCACACGACCCGGGGCCCCGGTACCTTAGCAAAATGCCAACATGTCTGAAATCAAACATGTTGCATGGTCTAGCAATATGAATAAGTCATGAAGCGATCTCTTGCTGTTGATGAAGGTCAGAATCAGAGTCAGACGGCTTCGAATCTGACCTTTCCAATCAAGATGAACCAACCTTACTAACGGCCGCAACAGTCACATTGTCACAAATTGAATTGACAAAATAATGTCAAAATTCATTACAGCAATATTTCACTGTTTCAATGCCTTTGAAATTAGCACTATAACACTAAACAGTCTAAAGATAAGTTAGTAGGGCTTTGGTAGGGCTGTAAGCAGTAAAATAACTAAAAGTCTTCTCAAGGAAATTTCAAGGAAATTGTATTCCATGGTCAAGGAAATCTAAGGAAATTTTGACACGAAAGTAAGGAATTTCAAAACTAAATAGTGGAAGCACTGAGCCTAAGGATGAAATGTACTATAGATCGCCTCGAGGGAATAGCAAGTGGTAAGCATTTTATCAGTGTTGTCGCCTTCAAATTAAATGCAAAGCCAGAAAATTATGCATGTCTACGTATGAGGATTACGAAAACAAAAGTCACATGCAGGCTACCTATACAGTTAAAAATGCTGAAATCAGGTATATCCAACTTGCTGTTCGCGCTTGGATTGTACATTTGAGTAGCAATATAGGTACCGTTCAAGCATTTTTTGAGCTGTGTATATAGTTAGGATTGCATGTATTTCCTTTATATAACTATCGGTTAATCTAGGCACATGGTGGCCACATGGAATCAGATATTGCACTCAGACATGCCTTGATATGCAGTGCATCCAAATACAACTGCCTAAGGTTAAGCTATCCAGCTTAACGATTTATCTGAATTTAAGGCTGAAAGACTAAGTCTTTATCTTTCGAATGATACATTTTATGTAATCCATTGCGATAAGAAATGACCAAATTCGCTTTATTGAAAATTCTTCACAACAATATTCAGACATATTAAAAATATTTCAATATTAGGTAAAAGCCGATGTATCCTGCAGTTCTATCTTGGGCTGTAACTGTCACAAAATTGTAGTTTATACAAATGCCACATGGTATAATGTACAAAACATCCACGAAATATATTTAAGAAACGAGTCACATAATATGTTTATATTTATGTAAGATTCTACGACGAATAAAAATTGAGTCGCCTATACACTAGATGTTGAAAGCCAAAACGAGAATTCCCTAAAGAATAATCATCTGTAATGAATAGTAAACTTTTTGAAAAGTATCAAAATAGAAATCATTCTAAAAATAAAAAATAGCAGCTCGTGCTGTAAAGACGTTCACTGCAAAAAATGCATGAGTAAATGCATTTTTTTGTAATCGCACTGATCACTCAACAATTTTGAGTAAATTTTACTCTTGTATTCAGTTAGAACTATTCTACTCGTCAAGATTAGTAATAGAAACTACGTTTTTTAATGAAATGCTTTGAGTAATTCCTACTCAGAGAAGGAGTATAATTTACTCAGGCATTGAGTAAATTACAAAATTCCCCTTACTCAAGGACTGAGTAAATTTTACGAACTCAATTTTTTGAATAAAGACACAGATTTTTACTCTTATTTAATGGAGTAAATGGAAAAAGTATACTCTAACTTGTGCAACCGCAGTTTTCGAAAGTTACTCGAAATGCAGTCAATGTAGGTCAGATACTGCTATTTCAATTAAGGTTGTCATGTATGCATATAGTCAAATGTACAATCCAACCGCGAAGAGTATAATGGGAATGAGATATTTTATAGCCTAAGGATGAAATGTACTATTATAGATCGCCTCGAGGGATTAGCAAGTGGTAAGCATTTTATCAGTGTTGTCGCCTTCAAATTAAATGCAAAGCCAGAAAATTATGCATGTCTACGTATGAGGATAGTGAAAACAAAAGTGACATGCAGGCTACCTAAACAGTTAAAAATACAGAAATTAGGTATATCCGACTTGCTGTTCGCGCTTGGATTGTACATTTGAGTAGCAATATAGGTACCGTTCAAGCCTTTTTTGAGCTGTGTATATATGGTTACGATGGCATGTATTTCCTTTATATAACTATCGGTCAATCTAGGCACTTGGTGGCCACATGGAATCAGATATTGTACTCAGACATGCCTTGATGTGCAGTGCATCCAAATACAACTGCCTAAGTCTAAGCTATGCAGCTTAACGATTTATTTGAATTTAATGCTGAAAGACAAAATAATAATAAGAAGCTTTAATCAAACTCGCTAAAAATTTACAACAATACATTAAAACAAACAAGATATTACAAACAACAAAAGGCAAGTTAGATAAGGGATTCACAAACGGACTCGAAGTCCCAACAAGGCAAACCCCGCAAATATATAACACCTAAATTTACACTATGTCTATGATGACAGAAAATATACATAAAACCTATCTAGTTTATCTAACTACTGTTGGACGAAATACGCCATTCTCCTTAATAATAATAGACCCTTCACTGCTTGCGTCATAAGCTAATTTACACCACCAAAGTTTCCCTAATACAGATAATCAGCGTGAAAGTATAACTAACTCATGGATTTCATCAAAGGACAAAATTTACTTGTTTGAGAAGAGATAACATCACCGAGTTAACAAAAACTTTGATAGTGCAAACCAGCCCATATATCTCCTAACAGCAGGAAGAATTGCCAATAGAAGTAGGTAACCCCCCCCCCATCCAGCGTACAAAAGGATGCCGACAATGACGTCATACCGCCAATGACGTAATGACCGGAAATACCCGCCCACATTCGGAATTAATGATGTACGTTCATGAATTAATTACCTGCCCACATGAATTATTAAGTATGCACGTTCAACTACGTGTATCCGGTTTTAATCAAGATGACGTAATGACATGCCTATATTATTCAGTGATCATTACTAACTAAGTTTGAAATGAGTTTCTCACAAAATTTCGAGCAGTCGAACTGGGCTAACAGTGTTCATGCAGACGAAGTTTCGTCCGTTGATTATAAAAAACTTTTCAGTTTGTTAGAGGCTATATATGCAGAGGCTGTTTTTGACGAAGTTTGTAAGCTAAGTAAGGAAAGATGCTGTGGTTGTGAGTACGATCACCCAAGTCAACGCCAGCATGACTGTCTTATGTTATCTGAACAGGAGAGATGGCAATCGTATGGCTTGGAGGCCATAGATCGAGTAATAAATAAACGTATGGTCTGGAGAGAATTTGTCGAAGCTATTAGAGTGATGAAACTACAGTACCATAAAGATGTTCGTGGGCATTTTGAAAGTCTAGAGAAAAGTTCTGATTCAACGTTTGTTTATTCATTGATGGACCTTCGTGAAAACACTGAGGATCGTGAGTTTGAGTCTATTTTAAGCTATCTTTCGTATTGGAGAGAGGACAGACTTTGAAATAAATTATCTTGGAACAAGTTTGGGCAAGATCATTGACGTCACCGGAAGGGTTCATACTTTAACAACATATAAGGGCGAGATCGTGCGCCAAATTTTGGCGAGGAGTTTCAAAGTCACGAGGCAGATAGACGTAAAGCCGGTCAAGAGTATTTGAGGTCAAAAACCTCTGTGAACGAATTAACAGACATTTTTGGGATTTCCCAATAACAAAACGACTAGTTATCGTGTAAAATTACCACAAACCATTGATTTGAATGGCGATTGGGAAGTTGGTTTGTATTCCATCTCTTACCCTAACTCGTGGTATACTTTAGCAAGGGGAGTAGGCAGTCATATTTATCATAAGGACAGAAGCGGATATTTTTTGACGACAGAAATTGATTACGGTTACTACGAAACCATGCAAGATCTTATCAAAGCCATCAATAAAGCATTGGCAAAAGATGTTAAGGACAACATTAAGTTAACGTATAATGCTCGTACCGGCAAAGTGACAGTTCAATTGAAAACTTCATACGAACTAGCCTTATATAAAAAAATGTCGATTATCTTGGGGTTTGGAGGAGACGTAAAAATACTCAAAAAGACGACCGAAAGTCCTTACGTGGCAGACTTGTTTAGGATGACGACCATCTACGTTTATTGTGATATTGTTCAACCGCAGATCGTCGGAGATACGAGCGCCCAATTACTCAGAAGCATCCCCGTTGAGGGAAAGTCTGGTGATATCGTTACTAAAACTTTCTCAAACATACAATACGTACCTGTCCAAACCAAATCATTCGAAGACATTTAAATTCTTTTAAGGAACGACACAGGCGATCCTGTGCCATTTGAACACGGGAAGGTGGTGACAACACTGCACTTCAGACAGCATACTTATTTTACCTAAAGATGAATAATCCATACGTACGTTACTATCTTGATCAACAGCAAGGACGTGGAATGCCTGTTTTCAAAGGCAGTCCATGGCAGGTGGGTCATGGACAAATGGGCTATGGACTCGGTGGTCTGTTTCGTAGCGTTGCAAGAGCGGTCATGCCAATGGTAAAAAGTGGAGCAAAAGCTATTGGTAAAATTGCTTTGAATGCTGGAGCTAATGTGCTAGGAGACGTTGCTTCTGGAAGAAATCTAAAAGAAGCAATAAAAACCAGAGGGAGAGAAGCTGTAAACGTCGCAAAGGGAAAAGCCGTTAATCGACTTCAAACTTATGCTCAAACAGGAAGTGGGAAACGTGGTGCAAAACAGTCAGCGAAGAAAACAGCTAAAAAGAGAAAGGCACCCGCGTCTTCCACCAGAAGCAAGCAGACCAAGAAGCGGAAAACAGCTCCTGAAAGCGAAGACATATTCGGATAAACATGTATCTCGTACATTCCAAATCGCAAGAATGCACAAAAAGTGAACTCGATCTGTTCTCAGTTCCTCCAACACAAGTCAGTTTGGAAAAAGGACATTGGATAGATCATCAACCTGTCTCCAGTGTATCAGACGGTGGTCCAATCACGTTCCTGTCTCCTGGAACTGAAGATTATGTCGATTTATCTAAAACGATTCTTGTGGTGAGAGCAAAAGTGACTAAAGCTGATGGTGCAAATCTTGGTGCAGACGAGAAGGTCGGAGTTGTGAACAATTTTCTGCATAGTCTGTTCAAACAAGTCGACGTGTTTCTGAAAGAAAAGCAAGTGACACAAGCCACTGGAACTTACGCGTACCGAGCATATCTGGAAACCCTCCTCAATTATAATCCGTCAGCGAAGAGATCCCAATTTACAATGGCACTCCACTATAAGGACACTGGAGGGAAAATGGACGTTGCCGATCCTACTTTGGCAGACGCCAACGCCAACCATGGTCTCAAGGCACGGTATGAATTCAGCAAGACAAGTGGAACTATTGAAATGACTGGACCTATATTCAGCGACGTATTTTTCACCGAACGTCTCCTGCTAAGTTTTGTCGATCTGAAAGTTATTCTGAATCGCAGTAGCAAAGAGTTTTGTCTGATGGCCTCTGAGGACGATGTTGATTACAGAGTAAAGCTAATCGATGCCTATCTCAAGATACGCAAGGTTAAAGTTAGCCCAAGCATTTCCGTGGCTCATGAAATCGCATTGAAAAAAGGACCGGCTATCTATCCTATTCGTCGCGTGGAGTGTAAGAGTTTCATTGTTCCCGCAGGAAATCCCTCCCTGAGGAAAGATAACATATTTATTGGACTGGTACCGAAATCGTTTGTCTTTGGATTGGTCGATAGCGCAGCGTTTAATGGCGCATACAAGAAGAATCCGTACAACTTTCAACATTTTAACGTGTCATCCATTGGAATAACCGTGAAAGGAGAAGATATGCCATTTAAACCGATGCAGCTTTCCTTTGGTGCAAACCCTAGATTTGTTGAAACATTCAGTACACTGTTTTCAGGTACTGGAAAAATGTGTTACAACACATGGAACGATATAACACGAGAATAATTCCCAAACGGATATGCAGTTTACGCTTTCGATCTGACCCCAGATATGTGTGGATCTTCACCTCATTTTAATACTGTTCAAAGAGGAAATCTAGCAGTTGACATCAAGTTCTCTGTCGCACCGGCAGCAGCTGCGAGTCTCGTCTGTTACGGGGAATTTGAAAACCTGATTCAAATTGATGCTGAGAGAAACGTCATTTACGATTATTCTGGTTAGATGAACACCACGCAGATAACTCACGTATTGGAACAAGATCCTATAACAAGCAAAAAGTTTTGCGGCGTGTTTCCTTGTGATAAATTACCTCAAACGATCGACAAATATCCATGTGGATTTGTCGCAAACACCGATCCTAGCAGTAAACCTGGAACGCATTGGGTGGCCTTTTACTTTCCATCAGAAGAGAAAGGAGAATTCTTCGACAGTTATGGACAACCACCAGATTACTACAGGAACTCGTTTCGAGACTTTCTAGAGTCTCATGAATGGGAATTTAACACTCGTAAGCTGCAAAGTGTTTGGTCAGATGTGTGTGGCCAGTATTGCATATTTTACCTTAGCCATAGAGCACGAGGACAAAGCATGAATAAAATCGTACAGTTATTCAATAACGATACTATGTTAAATGACGCGAAAGTGTCTCAGTTTGTCAAAAATCATTTTAAAGTAATATCAAAGAAGTTAAATGCTAACCTTAACCAGTTTAGTAAAAAGATGATTGAAAAATAGTGTATTGTTGGTTTTAATAAATGTTGTAAAATTCAATATCGTTTGTGTTTTGTACCGCCCCCCCCCCCCCACTAATAACAAAAGATCGGTCGTTGAAAAAAACTATTTATTTAATAACTCGCTTAAAATAACTACATGTTGTTTATTTAATAATTAAGGAGGAGTTGGTAAATATTGGGACGGACTTGCACGCTGGGGGCTGCTGTAAAGAACTTCTTCCTCTCCTGACGAACTATCAGCTTGAGCTTGTCTCCATCTTTCCTCGTTCCTTACAAGATCTGTAGGCATATTAATTTTTGATAAAACACGAAAAAATTCCTTCGAGCCCTTAGGATTAAAATTTTTTCTTCCTCTCACGGCATCGCTAATCAGATCTGATATATTTGAACGTGGAATTTTCACACCGTCCAGGTTGACTTGTCCAGATTCGTCCCAAGAAATAACGTCAGGTCTCGCGTTTAGTCGGTTTAAAAGTGCAGCCGCCCTTGGACGCATCGTTTTTGGTATAATTATGTTCTACAATAACCGTGTCAGATAACTGCGCTCTTTCTTTGTGTGTAGGCTCTTTTTCGGCATTAGGTGCTATACGAACCGTTGGTATTTGATTGTCCTTTTGACGCCTTAAGTTTAGGTAATGTTCCATGTTCGCATAGTATAGCTTTTGCTTTTCAGCATCATCCATATCCGTACGTTGAAGGATACTTGACATCTCCGTATCTTTATGCATCATGTTGGCCATAATCGGTGAAGTCTCAAGTTTTTGTCTTTGCTCGTATCTATTCATAACTTCTTCGGGAACCAGGATCATGCGTTTTGCATGTTTCATTTTGTCAGCAAACTACTGAGCACGCTTAGCACGGGCGGGAGTAAGGCAGATAGTAGGTTCCCTCCTTTCTGATTAAGGTGTTGCTTTTTCTGTTTTCGTGACAATTTCTTATTTGCCAAGGTACGGAGATGTGTCTTGTAGCGCACCAAACGTCGCTTTTGATGAGGTGTTAGTGGGATAACGCCTTTTAGTACATTGAACGAACACTCGCAGATAGACGTTATCAAATCCGCTGGCCCATGCTCAATAAGCAGCTTTCGTACTTTTGGTCGACATGTAGCCAAAATTTGGAGATATGGAAGGTTATCCTTCATTCGCTTAGACATAGTGTAAATGATAACTTGAAGCGGTGTCACAGTCTTTAAGTACGTTTTACATACACGATTTGTCTCTCCTCAGGTAAAATGTTTGTTCTCACGCGCATGTTCTCAGGTGTAAGTTGATGACAATCGATTAAGAGGTAACCGTAAGGCTTACTTGTCGCATCTCGAAATGAGTCAAGCAAGTAATTAACATGATGTGGAAACATTTGTTTGGCTAGTGTAGAAATACCAAGTGAATCTCTTGGGTTTCTAAACACTATCATATAATGCGAATTTAGACTGATAGTTCGTGATAGTTTACCAGGCGGAAATAAATTTTGAGTTAGGAAGAAAACTGAGATCCCACGATGATGCGAGCCACGGGTAAAAAGGTCTGAGACGCGTGCATCATTTGAACACTGAGACATCAAATCATCCAAAATTACTAGCGAGTTATCGTGTCCATCTACCAAAGCATACAAGTCATTAGGAAAACCCTCCACGAACTCGATATTTGGTAGTCTCTGGGACAGGGCATCAAATTCTTTTTGATGTTCCCCGTAACAGTACAATATCTTTGTTGGAATAGGATGAAATAGCTGCTCCAGATTATCCAGTATGGAACGAACAAGGTGTGATTTCCCGCTTTGAGATTGACCACAAATGTAATAGTTCGCAGGAGTTCGAAATCTCACATCCATCATATGTAAAGGTAAAATAACTTGTGAGCGAGGTAGCGTATGTCACCTCACTTTATAGATTAGCGATTTAGTCCTAACAAACATTTTACTAGCAAGAAGACTCTACAAATAGCGCTTTCCTTAATCTTAAACTCAGAAAAATCCAGGTTATTAAAGGCCACAGCAACTAAACGAACAGCTTCGCGTATAACCTCCTCAGGACATCGATCTCTCAACATATATATCGTGGTTAAAAAGGCGATACCACGACCAAAGTTTTTAACGTTTATCTCGTAAAATAGCATTGATAAATTGCGCGGTGTTGGAGTAATATTTATATTCTGAAACATAGGCGCGTGCCGCTCGAGGATGCTTTTAATGTAGAATGATAGTGTTTTCATATCAATGTCCACATTGTTTTTTCGAAGTTCATCTAAAATCACGTCCATCATGTTCTCTTAACGCTATACCGCCAGTAATTAAAACTAAATGATATTGTGCACACATTTTATTAAGTATAATAAACAAGATTACAATGGTTTACACATACATATTGATAACTCTAAATAATGTTCATGTTCCCAAAAATGTCTGTTAATTCGTTCACAGAGGTTTTTGACCTCAAATACTCTTGACCGGCTTTACGTCTATCTGCCTCGTGACTTTGAAACTCCTCGCCCGTCTTTTTCACAAAATAATTATACGATGGAGGCATGCTAAAGTTCACAGTACAAAATGACTCCAACGGGTCTTCGTCCTCAGTGGGCGCCCATTCAAAGTAACCACAGGAATCATCCTTCTTGTTCGGGCAGCAAAAGAACATACGATCTTTGTTGACTCCTTCCTTCTTCACTTTTTTCATGCAGCATGGAAACCCATGACGACAGGTTGGCTTCATCGCACCAGTTACTTCGTCTCCCCACATCCAAAACGAACAAGGCCCAACTCGCTCCGAACAAACGAAAAAGGGTTTGGTTTCATTTGGTCTTTAACAATACGCATTCTCGCTGGTTTATCATGACCGTGGCACTTGGGCTGTAGCTCGCCAGTAGATCTCCAAGCAGCTATAGCTTTCTCAAATTGGTAACTGTCATCTCCAGAACAAAAATAATTGAATAAGCGGCTGGTTTTCCGTGTAAACACTCCATCGTACAGTCTCGCTGGCATAAACTGAAGTAATAAAAATTTGGCGCACGATCTCGCCCTTATATGTTGTTAAAGTATGAACCCTTCCGGTGACGTCAATGATCTTGCCCAAACTTGTTCCAAGATAATTTATTTCAAAGTCTGTCCTCTCTCCAATACGAAAGATAGCTTAAAATAGACTCAAACTCACGATCCTCAGTGTTTTCACGAAGGTCCATCAATGAATAAACAAACGTTGAATCAGAACTTTTCTCTAGACTTTCAAAATGCCCACGAACATCTTTATGGTACTGTAGTTTCATCACTCTAATAGCTTCGACAAATTCTCTCCAGACCATACGTTTATTTATTACTCGATCTATGGCCTCCAAGCCATACGATTGCCATCTCTCCTGTTCAGATAACATAAGACAGTCATGCTGGCGTTGACTTGGGTGATCGTACTCACAACCACAGCATCTTTCCTTACTTAGCTTACAAACTTCGTCAAAAACAGCCTCTGCATATATAGCCTCTAACAAACTGAAAAGTTTTTTATAATCAACGGACGAAACTTCGTCTGCATGAACACTGTTAGCCCAGTTCGACTGCTCGAAATTTTGTGAGAAACTCATTTTAAACTTAGTTAGTAATGATCACTGAATAAGTTTTTTATAGG
Source organism: Trachythela sp. YZ-2020 (assembly GCA_016169945.1). NCBI lineage: Eukaryota > Metazoa > Cnidaria > Anthozoa > Malacalcyonacea > Clavulariidae > Trachythela > Trachythela sp. YZ-2020. The sequence continues at coordinate 236,717 of JADLSH010000120.1, read as the reverse complement.
CATGTCATTACGTCATCTTGATTAAAACCGGATACACGTAGTTGAACGTGCATACTTAATAATTCATGTGGGCAGGTAATTAATTCATGAACGTACATCATTAATTCCGAATGTGGGCGGGTAATTCCCGGTCATTACGTCATTGGCGGTATGACGTCATTGTCGGCATCCCTTTGTACGCTGGATGGGGGGGGGGGGTTACCTACTAATAGACCTACAATAAGGACATATTGTCTTCCAAGTACTTAGTCTGTCCGTATCAAAAATGTTATTTAGCTTATTAAGATAATATATGTATAATCTAGTTTTAAAGGAACTAAAAATAGTTGATTTACGAATGTCAAGTGGTAGATTGTTCCATAGTTGCACATTACGATTGAAGAAGGAGTCTCTAAATAGCGAAGTACGATAACGGTGAACTGGATACAGGTTTGAACTGTCACTAGAGCTCCTGGTTCTGCCACTTGAGATTTGGATGTAATCTTCGAGCTGTACATTAAATGAACCATTTAAGTATTTGTACACAAAGCATAAATCACGACACTCCAGCCAGTAAGAAATGGGAAGCAGATTCATAGAAATCAAACGAGATTTGTAGTTGGGTCGGACATTAGGATCTTTGCTACAATTCAAAATGAAACAAGTAGCTCGCCTCTGTACACTCTCTAATAGTTTCAAGTCAGTTTTTCGTGACTGAGGAGCCCAGAATCTGTCGAATGATACATTTTATGTAATCCATTGCGATAAGAAATGAACAAATACGCTTTATTGGAAATTCTTCACAACGATATTGAGACATATTAAAAATATTTCAATATTAGGCAAAAGCCGATGTATCCAGTTCTATCTTGGCTGTAACTGCCACAAAATTGTAGTTGATACAAATGCCACATGGTATAATGTACAAAATATCCACGAAATATATTTAAGAAACGAGTCACATAATATGTTTATATTTATGTAAGATTCTACGACGAATAAAAATTGAGTCGCCTACACTAGATGTTGAAAGCCAAAACGAGAATTCCCTTAAGAATAATCATCTGTAATGAATAGTAAACTTTTTGAAAAGTATCAAAATAGAAATCATCCTAAAGACGTTCACTGCAAAAAATGCATGGGTAAATTATTATGGGAAATAAAGAAGTAGAACGAGTGTCAAGCTATAAATTATTAGGAGTATATCTGGACAATGACTTAAATTGGAATACCCATATAGACTATATTTATAAAAAAGCATGTAAAAGACTCTACTCCTTACGAGTCCTTGTATTGTTCAGTTAAAAATCCCAGTAGGAGATTGAAAAGTGTTGGTGAACATAACATCTCCAATAAACAACGCAAAGTAACAGATTCTCAAAAAATATTACTCACAGAAAAACTCACTTCAATGGTAGAGAACATTGCTACAAAATCCAAAAGTCCAACATCTCTAAATATCTGCCAATGCTCTCATGAAGTTTGGAAGCGATCAAGTGTCTCAATTTGTGGATAATTGTCACTTACTGTTCAGTTATAAAGATGTAATGAAACATGTTGATATTTGGAGAAAGGTTCATGCAAAAAAGATTTTGAATATTATTGCTAGCATTTTTAATGACATTGAATTAATGGATTATGATTTGGATGATGATTTGGATGATGATGATGATGTCCATGATGTTGACAATGATCGCAACGAGTGGAACAATTTTGTACATGATGATTCTTTTTTAAGTTTAATCAATCAGTCAAATTGGCACATGGAGTCACTTTCCAAGCTAGAAACATCAAGTATTGTAGAAGAAGCTTCTTATCCATCATTTCTTGATTCTGTCATATGTTATGTTGATGAAACTTAAATCATATTATCTTGAATAGATGTGATAATAGCACGGTGAGTACATTAATGCCACCATACATTATTTAGTTTTAGAATTTTTGCACAACAAATTACAGTTGTGGCAATGGAAGTGTTCCTAAAATATTCTATGAATTCATTTGCTCACACGAACCAATTCATTTGCTGAGTTATTTAAAAATTTGATAACGTCCTGTTTTATTCATAAATGTCCTGTTTAATGCACCAATTACCTTTGGTTTTGGTGCAATTGACCAATCATAAAGAAGCAGGAAGTGACAAAATATGATCAAATACACGAAGCTGCAGGTAATTGGTTCGTGAGCAAATGAATTGGTAGAATATTTTAGGAACACCTCGATTGGCATGACTGTAACATGCAAAGAAAAACTCAACAAGTGGCATGCTGTGATGCCGGACTTTGCCTATTATTCCTTTAACACACAGTGTCTGATATATCAGACATCAAAAACAAAAGAACAAATCCCATGATGCTGAATAACGTCATGATCTTTCTTTATGCATAATATACAAATGTTAGAGTTTTATTTGTGTTGATTTTCTTAACCCATTAAGTTACTTTGCTCTCTACTCTATTATTCTACTCTGTCTAATGTCAGACATTTTTGCTCATCAAGGGGAGAGTGCTGTTGCTCAACGGGTTAATTTGACTATCTGCCATGTGTCTGGTTACACTAGGTTTTTAAATGTTCTGGAATAAAAGATAAGTTAAATGATGTTCCGGTTTCATTATTTTTCTAATTATTTCAAAATGCATAACTGTTTAAATAACATCACCCATAAACAGTTTACTATAGTGTTCATGTTCATGCTTGTTTTCAACTAAAATACAAATTAAAGCATTTTTATTCCTTGTACTGTGCTTTGTAGTAAATGCTCTTAGATCTTCATCGAGCTGTTCGACCAATTTTGATTTCATATTTATGTTCGTTAATCCATTTGCACATATCTGCCATGTGAAGGCAGACCTTTCACAATTTGGAAAGTTGTTATATTTTCTCCCACTTGATTTTGTAAAAGCGTTATGATGTATGAGGTTTTCAACAAGTTTGACACAGTCTTTCTTTGTAGAGGAAACAAAATGCTTTCCAGACCTCCTCGAGAAATGTGTTCACGAGAAATGTTTTCAATTGATTCTCTTGCAATTTTCAGTGCTCCACAAATTCTTGATACAGAACTCTCTGAAACATTGGGACCCAATTTGCGCATGGCTTCCTTCAGGGGAACCATGATGATTGACACTTCGGTTCCACTTTTGTAAGTATGCTTGTCGTGGTGATAATAGTGCTTTCTGCTGGAATTGTAAATACAATGTTTCAAGAGCATATTTTTTATTTATTATTATTTTTATTTTTTATTTAAAAGATTTACCCTAAGGTGGGTGTAACTATAAAAGTACGCGAAATCCCATACTAGATAGTACACCTGCTCCCAACAGCATAGAAATGGAGCAACAAAAACTTCCAACAACGAACAATTCTCTCCCCATCAGTCTCTGAAATTGCATCACGGAAGTTTGCATATAGTAATCCATGATTCAGTAGGTTACATTTGGTAATTGAATACGTCATCCGTAACTTCTGTTGGGATAAGGTTACCTTCTCCCACTGTAACTGCATTGTGACACTGGACTTCATGCATCTTCATCACTTTTCCAAAATGCCTAAAATATATCAATATAATTGGTAAGAATCTTAACCCAGTGAGCGCCAGCGCTTTCCCCTTGACGAATAAAACTGTCTGGCAAAAGACAGAGTAAACAATAAAGTTGGGCGCAATATGACTTAATGAGTTAATGAAGTACTGTAAGCATGTGTCGCAAGTAGTCAAGTGGATTGGGCTTTCAATATAGATAACCACTATGTATAACAGTTTAAATATAATATTGTATATTTGTTGAATTGTGCAACTATAATTTTATTTAGTGCATGTTTTTCAAAAATACCATTAGTCACGATCCCTCAAAACAATCTTAAAACAATGAGGAAACATAATTGTTTGACCACAGACTTAGATGTCCTGACATATTATAAAAGTTGAAGCATTGGCATATAGAGTCTGGATGTGAGATATTTTGCTTGAATGTTTTCTTGCAAGGGGGGAATCTACAAGCATATCGACCACCAGGTTGACGAAGACTTTCTGCGATCTGCTTCTCTTCCATAACCTTGTGAAATTTGGCAAGGATATCATTATAAATAAAGATATATAGGATAAATGATACCATTATTTTCATACAATAAAATCTAATGCAAGTTAGTGAAATGCTCAAATTACAAGCCCATCATACTTGGCTAATTAATTTACTCGTCAAGGAGAGAGTCCTGCCACTCAATGGGTTATAATATAAATGTAGTAACAATATTTTTATCTTTGAGTTAGTAAAAATAACTGATCTTTGTACAGTAAAACAGGTTATGAGTTGCGTTTCGTATGGAGTTACATTACTTGATTAATATATTATATCTAGATTCTACATGTAATGTGCATACCTGTATTAACTTGCATTAGATTTTATTGTATGAAAATAATGGTATCATTTATCCTATATATCGATCTTTATTTATTTTAGGAATATATATATCTTTATTTACCATAGTGTTTTAGTCTGGTTAATGGCAGATGATTCACAGTCTACCAATGTGATTTAGTTTCCTAGATGGTATTAATTTAGAATTGTCTAAATGATCTAGATCACAAATGGGGTGTTCATTTGAAAGATGAGTGGCTGAGACTCTGTTTTCAATTTTGCTGTTATTCACCCAATGAAAATCTCTATTTTGGTGTCATGTGTCGAACTTTCTGGAAAATGTCAAAATTGTCAATGACATAATGACTACCAGCCGACAAAACAGGTTTGTTACTATGCGTAGACTTGTTGTCACTGTTCCCTGACAATGGATCAGCAACTTGTTCATTATCGACCATATCAATATTATTGTTTTCCACTGCAACTGAAGGTTCAGGAAGATCGGGATTGCTTGTGGTAGCAATTGACAAATCTGTCGTAGCACCACTTGCTTCATTCTCTGATCCAGCACAACTGCTCAGTGGTGAGTCACTCGATATCTTTGATGCAGGGGCATGAAGATGTGGTTGAACAATTTCCACTGTCGCTTCCCGTAGAGATTTGGATGATAATTGATAAGACAATGCATTCTCATCTAATTTCTTATCGGCTAACAATCTTTTATTTGATACTTCTTTAAACTCATCACACTTTTTGTTAAAGTATTTTAGAGATGTGCCAATTTTCATTGCTGACAAACAGTTTGACATGGACTGTAAAAAATACAAAAAATATATGTAACCGTTATATTATATACTAACTAAAGTTATTCCGAAAAAAGTATGCATAAATGCACTACACAATCTATATTTTAAACGTATGGTTCGAATGAATTTCGATTCATCTTCAGCAGTATATTAATTTTATAAGATATGGTGTATCTTGTAAATTAATTAATACTGCTGAAGATACTGCACACTTTTTTTCGGAATAACTTTAGTTTTATACCTATTTGCTGAAACTATCAGCTGGTAAAGGATTATAGTATATTTTAGAATCCAGATTTCACACTATATGCATAGACATGTATTTGTAATATTAGCTTTAGATCAGCTAGGTAGACCAACATCATTCAATTTTTGCTATCAGATGTTATTTGTATGTGTAATCACCACACCAGGGGGCAACCCCCCCCCCAATAATTTCAGAAAGCCTTTGAATTATAGCTGAATATTAACTGTGTAACAAAGATGTAACAATAATTTTTCAATTACCGATTTTGCCACAATTATCAATCATTTTGTGTCATCAGTATTGAATATCACAAAGTTAGACTTTGGCCGCAAAATTCAAAAACTTGTACAAAAGAATTTTGAACAATTCCAAACTTGCAATTTTTCAGCAAAATTTATTAAAATTAACAAAAATTGCGGTGTGGTGAATTTATCTAAAGGAAATCAGCATTTTCGCACACACAATTTCATAGTCTGCACAAATATCCTTTTTATATCAATTCAAATTTCCCGTATGAATTTCAGGCTGCCTACGAAATTCCGCTGATTAAATTTTCCATTTAGGGTTGTCTATACACAAGCTATTTTCCAGACTGCTGAGTATGGCACTTTTCAACAAGATCTTGGGTGCGGAAATATACAAAATGTAAGTGCGGGTGAGCTTAAAATACTCAAGTGATTTGAAATTTTACACTTTCTACAAACTACAGTACAGGATTAAAGAATAACTGCAACACTCTGAACACTTGCATGAATGTCAGGAATGCGCCATTATTGCAGGGTTGGCGCAGATCATGTACAGAATAAAGTATTTTGCGCAAATAAATTCACGCAAGTTTTTGTTACACTCTATGCATTGTCCATGTAATATACACATACACTTAATATACACTTAAATTCAACAAATCTATACTCAATTCTCGCTCGTATTTAGAGTTAAAACCATGGGAAAGGTTTGCCCAACGAGCCTATGGAACAAGGGCTCGGGAAATTATCAGAAGTCATTGAAATGCGCTCAACTTGGGCCGAAAGAAGGGAAATCACTTCAATGTTACCTAATACCGGAGGAAGGCCAGCCTGCAACGTAACAAAAGATAAAATAGAACAATTAAGAGAGACAGGTATGGATTGGAAGAGCATCGCTGAGTTTCTTCGGATATCTGAACGAACTTTGCACCTAAGAAGAATAGAGTTTGGAATTGAGTCCAGCTTTTCCAAAATATCTGCTAGTGATTTGGATCAAAACATCCAAGAAATTTTGCAGTTGACGCCAAATAGTGGAGAATCATATGTCAAAGGATGCCTGAAAGCAAGAGGTGTTGCTGTTCAGAGATCAAGCGTAAGGGAAAGTCTCCGTAGAGTTGATCCCATTGGCCGAAGCTTGCGGAAAAGGTATGCAATCTGCCGCAATGTGAAGTCTACAATGTGAAGGGCCCAATCATTTCTGGCACATTGATTCTAATCACAAATTCATTTCATGGCTGTTGGTCATACACAGGTGCATTGATGGCTTCAGTAGAGCACTTATCTACCTAAATTGCTGGAGAAATAACAAAGCTTCAACTGTACTCGATTATTCTCAAAGTGGAGTAGAAGAATTTGGATTGCCATCTAGAGCACAAGGGGATAATGGAGTTGAAAATGTCGATGTAGCGAGGTTTATGACTTCAAGGAGAGGTATGAATAGAGGAAGTTTTATTTCTGGACGGAGTGTCCACAACCAACGGATAGAGAGGTTGTGGGCAGAAGTCCATCGAGTATTGTCATCACTATATAATAATAAAAAATAAAATAATAATAATAAAATTACATTTATATTGCGCCAATTACATAAAAAATGATCAAAGGCGCATTACAAGTATATAGAGCATGCATGATTATAAGTTAAAAGCACGTTTAAAAAGAAAGGTCTTGATGTGACTCTTAAAAGTTGATAAAAATTGAATGTTTCTAATATCCTTAGGCAGGGAATTACACAGCTTTGGAGCTGCAAACGCAAACGCCCTGTCACCTAATGTTGCACGTGATTTACCAGGTGGTGATAGGAGTAATATCTCCCCATTACTACGTAGGTTATACTTAGAGCACTTTTTCACTTTGATGATATTACAAATATAATCAGGAGAAATACCATGAATCGCTTTGAATGTAATTAAAAGGATATTGAATTCAACACGATAATTAATTGGAAGCCAATGCAAAGTAACCAATTTAATACAGGTGAAATATGACAGAACTTAGGTAACTTGCAAATCAGCCTAGCTGCTGCGTTCTGCACCCGTTGTAGTTTGGCTAGCTGATAATGTGGCAAACCAAACAATAGACTGTTACAGTAATCCAATCGTGTAGTAATGAATGCATGAACCAAAATCTCTGCTGAATCACGAGACAGATATTTCCTAATCCTTCTGATGTTATGCAGGTGATAGAAAGCTGTTTTGCATACTTTATTAATGTGTGTTTCCATGGTGAATCTTTCATCAAACCAGGACCCTAAATTTCTAACGCTCGTCGATTTATACACAGCTGAATCACCGATGTTGATATGAGAAATATTAACTTTCGCAAGTTGTTGTCTGGTACCTATGATAAGAAATTCCGTTTTTTCATCATTGAGTAAAAGTTTGTTATTCCTCATCCATGAGCGAATATCTCGTATACAGTTTTCCATTGAAGCTAATGCTTCATCTTGATCAAGTTGGCTGTCCGGTTTAATTGATAGAAAGAGTTGGCTGTCGTCCGCAAAGCAATGAGCATCTGGAAGATGGTTTTCAATGATGTCAAACAACTTCGATGTATAGATAATATAGAGCAAGGGTCCAAGGCAGGATCCCTGAGGGACACCACAGTTTGACTGAAAATAGTTAGATAATACACCTGAAATATAGATGCGGTGGCTCCTTTTTGAGAGATACGATGTAAACCAATCCAGGGGTTTACCAGTTACACCAAGTGAAGATTGAAGCCTATTTAAGAGTATTGTATGGTCGACTGTGTCGAACGCAGCACTAAGGTCCAATAATACCAAGAGCACAACGTTCTGAGAATTCATTTTCATGAGTATGTCATTCCTAACTTTCAATAATGCTGTTTCCGTGCTGTGATTTTGCCTATAAGCTGATTGAAGAAGTGGATAAAGGTTGTTTAACATCATGTGCTGATGAATTTGATCAAACACAGCCCTCTCTGTAACCTTTGACATAAACAGTAAATTGCTAACAAGCCGATAATTCTGAAAAATAAGTTCTAATTCGATCTTCTTTAGAATGGGAAGAACTAAAGCCTCTTTCCAATTATCTGCAAACTTGCTATTTTGTAATGACATATTAACCATCTTAGTTAAAACAGGGAGAAGAACATCTATGCACTTTATAATAAGAGAAGTTGGCATAGGATCGAATGCGCATGTCTTTTTAGACGACTTCATAATAATATCACGGACGTCTTCATCAGATAAAACATGAAAATCTCGTTGTTATCAAGTGAGCTACAGTCAGATTGTTCAATAACATGAGATTGCTTACAAACATCATGGCAAAGTAATTGCCAAACTCATTTACAAGCTCACCAATATCTGAATAGGGAGGGAGCTGTACATCTTTTGATTCTGTGAACAGTTGCTTCGTTATTTTAAAAGGTTTAGCCTGGTCATTGCTACTTTCTTCTATAAGGTTTGTGTAATAATCAGTGCGAGCTTTATTCATTAAATTTGTTGTAACGTTCCTACTCATTTTGTAGCGTTTAAGATCTTCAGCAGATTTAGCGGCACGCCACCTTCTCTCCGCTTTCCTACGATTTCTCTTAGCCATCAAGATTTCTTCGTTGTACCAAGGTACTTGGGGTCTAACTGAAACACGTTTTGTTTGTAGTGGGGCGTGTTTCTCTAATAATGTTTTCAATGTGGAGTGGTAAAGATCAACGAGATCATTTAGTTCATCAGGAGTGCGATTGCACAAGTCTGATGCCGTAAGGTCGTTCTTTAAGGAATTAATATCAATGGACCTAATTTTCCTGTATTTATGTTCCTTAACTGCTATTAAAAGCTTAGTAGAATTTAGCGTGGTTATTACCGATATGTGATCAGAAAATAGTCTGTCTGTCATTGGTGATGGAACTAATAAATTGTCTACTTGACGAGTTATAACCAGGTCTAGAGTATGCCCATGTTCATGTGTCGGTTTATTGACATGCTGTTCTAAGCCCATGGAATCTAACAAATCCAGGAGGTCTTTAATCCAAGGAGGTCTTTAAATTTCTGGAGGAGAATGCATTGCTTGATTCACTAAATGAAGTACATTTATTCTGCCTACACTTTGTATATTTGCATGTTTAGTAGTTTCAAATATTTTTAAGGGACCGTGCATTTTTTATCTGGGAGGGTGGACTGGTGGACTTAGGGGGCGGGCCAACCAAAACAATTTGGCCTTAAAAGGTGGGCCATGTGAAAAATATATTGGCAGGGAAGGAGTAGCAAGCCAAAAATTGATACAATATTTTGTTGTTCTGTTGGGATGGGCCACTGGTTCGCCAAATCCCACCAGCCCCCCACCTCAGATAAAAAATGAACGATCCCTAATATCCAGCCGTATTTGGCTCGGCGTATTTCATATTTTCCAGGGTTAGAAAACAAGTAACGATTTGTTACGTGATCCTTGCTACTATCCAGGGCAAACGTTGTAGCTTGGGGACGAGAACGTGATATCAAACGAAACTCCAAACGTTCTTTGTGCCAAGCACGTTTTATGTAAAAAAGAGCAGCCTCTACAATATTAACAAATAAGAATTTAAACAGTATTACAATGGACAAATTGAATACATACAGTAATTACACCACCAATGTATGTATAAAAATATCAGCCTCTTTCAATGATAAAATATGTAAATGTTCTATATAATTAACTACAGTATAATCGTTTTCGTTCAATCGAACATTTTTGACAAACGAAATACAATATAACACAACAGAAATAATGCATTAATGCATTGAACAACTTTTTTGAATATTTAATGCAATGTTTTAGACAATGTCAAATACCAAGTTTTAGACAATGTCAAATGACCGAGCCTGTTCTGCCCTCATAATGTTAGTGAACTCTTCTGCGAGGTAAGTGTAGGAATCATAGGTTGTTGGAAGTTCTAACATGAGAACACATGTGTGAACTACATGGACGACGATGGAAACCATCCAGGGAATTAAACTCCACGGTGATATAAAATTAAGAAACCTGTCCAGAGCTTTACCTCCAAGGGACCTTACATACCGCTTTAGGTGATCGAACGTTTGCTTCTGGGAGTCGTTGTGCGTTTCTGCCTCGAACATCTTAATAATCGTCTTTGCAGTAGGACGCTTACTTTCGTATAAATTGGCTAGACGAACGTCTTGTCTGAAAGACTGGAAGAACTTGGAGCATGCTTACGATGGGTGTCCAACAGTGAGCGATGTGTCTGGGTTTCTTTACTAATTCTTGGTGTGCCAATTCAAACAAGGAGAGTAAAAATATGGAAAGGAAAATATGGATTTTCCTTGGTTGGCATTTTGTGGCAGCTCAAAGCGGACAAAACATCTATAATTTCATCACTGTTTGGATCAAAATCTCCACTTAGACACAAATCAAAGATCCTTCAGTCTTCACCAGTCATATACGAGCGAAAGGATGCAAGCAAAACTTATTTTGTCATGCCTTAGCAGAATAAACATGTTGCTAGAAACAATAGTGATAGTTGCAGTGGGAAATAGCTAGCAACTGTGTAGCTGTACACAATGATTCTTGCAACAGCTTCCCAATGCAACTTTTGATGGTTATGTCTGATATAAGGAGTTTTTGCGCTACTTCCTATCGCAAGCACAGTGAAAACCTCGTGCGAAAATGTGTCAGCACATCCCTTTGAACACCGCTCCCTTTTCTTTTCTCTTTATGACCATTTGCCTCTATGACTGTGAAATTGAGAAGGAATTCTAATATTAATATGCTTGTATCTTTGAAAATTTCAACCATATTAGAATGAATTGTTGTTCGGTGCACAACCTCTTTCACTGCTTGGATATCATTTCCCAAAGATGGTAAACTACTCTCAGTGCATCATTTTGTCCAGCACTATACTCATCTATTACTGGAAAATAAGAGGTGAAATTAGTGACTTGGCCACTTGGGTGGTGCCCTTGAAGCAATATTGCTTACGAGTCATCACGCCCGTTTCTTGATAGTTCGTATAAAGTTAATATTAACTATAAATATAATATATGAACAAAATGTCAATTTCAAAACAAAGGCGGATGCCGCTACAGAATCATTGAATCATAAGAGTGAATCATTAAATCCTATGACTGAATCATTGAACTCTAAGCCCTAACCATAACCTTAGCCCGAACCCTAACGCTAATAGTTACGCTAATAGTTACGCTAATAATAACGTTAATCTAGCTCTAACTTGCCTATGACTATTGTCCATTACTATGGCTATAGTCTATGACTATAGTCCATGACTATGACTATAGTCCATGACTATGAGTATAGATATGTGGATAGGATTTACGAGATCAAGCCTAGCCCCCCCAAGTATCAGTATAGGCAACGAAACGATTGAAAGAGTCACAAAATTTAAACCAAGATATTGTTAAGAAGGCAAAAATCTACTTCGTGAGAGTCTGCAGGAAAGCAAATCTCCCAAGCAATATAGGGCACAAAGATAAGACCCATACTGGAATATGCGGCACCAATCTGTTATCAAGAAACAAAATTGAATCGCTTGCGTCAAGAAGAAACTATTTAACAAGTAACGAATACAATAACATACTAAATTCAGAAAATCACCCATGTAAAAGACTGATTCGCAGAACTAACGCGCATGAACATAACTCTTTATTCTAGTAAAATGTACATTATTGTAGTTTTTACATTTCTTAAACACTGAAAATTTAATGAACATGGTTAACTAAACAATACTATTTGTATACATATTCTAGTAAAATGTACATTATTATCGATGAATCTTGGTGGTAAATAAAATATATTATTATATTAATAGCCATAGCCATGCCATCGCCATCGCCATCGCCTATCGTCCATGACTATGAGCCATAGCCATAGCCATAGCCATAGCATAGCCATGACTATAGCCTGTAGCCACAGCCACAGCCATAGCCATAGCCAAAGCCATAGCCATAGCCATAGCCATAGCCATAGCCATAGCCATAGCCATAGCTATAGCTATAGCCATAGCCATAGCCATAGCCATAGCCATAGCCATAGCCATAGCCATAGCCATAGCCATAGCCATAGCCATAGCCATAGCCATAGCCATAGCCATAGCCATAGCCATAGCCATAGCCATATATACATTCGCTTGGCAAATTTCTATTTCTAGTCTATTGCTCTATAAGACCTTAGCAACGCTTACTATGCCGATAAACATTAAGATCTTCTCGTTTTGGAGAATATATTTCTGATTGTTATTACTTTGCATAAGGCAATACTAGGTTAAGCATTGCTATATTGGTTGTCTAAGAGAGAAACACTTCACTAGATACGAGATTTAAGGAGTTTATAAATCTCGCGACAACAAAGCCATATTTTTGCACACATAAAATGCTGAACTCAGCAGAATTCAACAGTTATATAATATAATTAAAAAGCTCATCTCCATATGCTAATGATGATGCCCACCCCCATATGCTAATGATGTTTGAATATTTAATGATGCTCACCCCCATATGCTAATGATCATGCGGCACCCACCTGATCCATGCTCCACCCTTGCTCAACCCCATTTGACCCTTGCTCCACCCCATTTGACCCTTGCTCTACCCCATCTAACCCTTGCTCCACCCTGCTCCAGCTCAAAACTCCGGCATGATCGGCCTGTATATTACTACTAATAACTAATAACAATAACTGTATTCAGTAACTACAGTACGTGAAAACGTAACTTCTCCATATCATCTCATACAGTTCTGACTATAATAATAATAATAATAACAATAATAATATTAATAACATTGAAATGTGACTTATACAGTATATGCAAGATGATTTATCTTCTTGGGCCAATCTATTGGTTTCAGGTTTTGCACTGTAGGAATCTGTTGCTGAACTTCAACTTCTTCCAAAATTGTATAATAAAATAGAAACAAATCACTAAATCCTTTATGTTCGGCACAGAAGACAGATGAGATGTTCGTTTATATTATGCAATTTACAGACAACATCAAATTACATTGCTAAAACTGCAGTGTAGGTGTATTCCTTTCAGTGTTTATCTCATCACAAGCATTTTAAAAGTAAAGGTCTTCCACTGAGTCCTCTTCAAATGGTGCATCTAGAACACTTTGGCCAGATTGTACTTCCGCTGAAACATGAGTAAAACCAATAACAGGAATAGTGAGAAGTGCAAAACTAAACAGATATCACCCTAATTGTATATGAAAACAACATAGTCACTTTCAACATTTGTATTGCATTAAATTATAAGCTAGTGATGTCACATACTGTGCAACAACTGTAACCAATATAAAATAAAATGCAATTACGTGTAGAACAAGTATCAGTTTCACTTCTGCCAGCTGCCCTTGTCTTTTGTTATTTATAAAAAGCACATAATAAATATTCTTAGTTCCCATCTACTCTAGAAGATGTGGATTTATGGATGTGGATTGAGGCAAAACATTCAGGAAACAAACAGCACCATATCATTTAATCAAATATATTACATTCTATTTTAACGAGAATGCCCCTTGTTACTCCTAACTCCACAGTCCTTAAAATATATTTTTGGATAACCCCCTCTTCCTAATATATTTTCAGTGAAATTCCCCTCCAAACCACAGATTTTGAAGACATGCAAATTTATATGACGGCTACGCCCCCCCCCCCCCAACTACAACACATCAAAGCCTTGAGAACTTCTGTTTGTTTCAAGAAAGGCAACATCCAATCCCTATCTAATTTTCTGTTCTGTGCAAGGAATACATTATATTTACGCCCAGGTACTTTTTCTTCGGCGTAAAGATGCAGCATTTACTCTGATTGATGTTTGCCCTCTCTTCCTGGCCTCAAAACACATTTTTGATACTCCTTTGAACTTTTAGATGAAATGTCTTCCCCCACAATAAATCTCCAATGCTACCCCCCTCAACCACATAAATTATGAACGGCCCTAATATTAACTGATTGTATATTAAATTTCTCTACTGGTCATAAAAAGGAGTCATGTAACAACATTAATTTGTGAATTTCTTTGTGTACAATCAAATTAGCAAGTTTATACATGTCCATAGGCATTATAAAGTTAAGTTAATGAAACAAGCGTTCGGACAGAAAAGTAAAGTTGTGCAAAGTCCGTTTATCTTCAATTATATCAGGTCAGGTACAAATGTCAGCCTTTGAAACGCGTGAATAAACACGCGTAAAGCGCCAGGCAAGTAACAGTGAACATTGCAAACACTTTCTCTCTATGTTCGCGGAAAAAATAGGCCATCAGGTCTCACCGTTTTGTCTGTATATGCTTCCTGCTTGGGTCACAAGACTCATTGTGTCACTTGCAAGCCAAAGAGAAGGAACCTTTGCGGCAAAAAGTTTGTTTTAAATTATAATAAACCGCAATCTTTGGACATAGAAATTATAATATATCGCAACTCCTGGACATACTTCTGCGGGGCTATACCTCCTGTTCGACGCCAACGCGTCGCTACACGACAACGCGCGGAGAATGCAATTCAGCCATCGGTGAACGAGCTTCGACAACAATGCCTAGAAAAAGGACTGCCTGACTACGGCCGTCGAAACACATTGATCGCGAGACTGCAACAATTACATGCTTCAACGTCTTCGTCGAGCAATACCGCCACAGAAGCCGAGACGATTGTCGATATCGCGAGCAACAACGAGCAAATAGCACTCGAGACAACATCTGTGTCACGCGAAAAACCTCTGCTAAACGACGCTCAGGTGGCACAAATCCAATTGATCGTCGCGAGGACGATTGAACAATCGGTGAACGATATCGCCACAAACGCTGCTCGTGCTGCAGTACAAGCCATGGCAAGTGCGCCTTTGCCAGTCCCTACGAACGAGCCACAACAATTAAGCACTGAGTCTTCGTCGATAAACAACACCACACCAATCTCCACGCCAATGTTTCAAACGTTCGAGCCCGAAGCGCCGCATTCCTCTCTACAGAGTCTTCCTGCTACCAACCGTCTTCCATATGGACAGTCTTTCCACGACGTACCGGCATCATATGTGAAAAATATCCAGTCGGGTGAGTTTTTCGAACTGTCTAAACCTTTGCCAAATAATTTATTCAGTACAATAGACGAACAGTCTGTTATGTTAACGCTCGAAAATTCTAACATTAAAGTTAAGCCGTCCACTCAGTCCACCACAAATATTACGGACACCGATAAGTGGACGACCGCCTTCACCACATACATGAGTGTGTTTTATAACAAACATACTTGCAGGGAGGTGAGTCCGGGATTTGACGCACCGAGGGTGGCTGGTAGCTGTTCGAACCTAGCGAAGCGAGGTAGGTTCGGACAGCTACCAGCCACCCATGCCATTTCGGGAAAAAGTGCTGAAAAAAATTTATGCATTTTAGTATATAATTTCTTGTTTGGATAACGAACATTTTAGCCGCCAACATACTACAAAAACAAAAAAACTAAGGCTTAAATTGAAGCTAAAAAAATTATCTACAATACTCCCTTATTCTTGAAAAGGGAAAATGCACACATTCTGCGAAAACATTGCCAAGGTTTATGAACCTGCCGAACAAATTTCGGCGGCCATCCCCACCTCCTAAACATACGTCAGCAGGTGGGCTCGGGATTGAACGCACCTCTTCGGAGCCAATAGGAAAGCCGCTTTTACGCTAGTTATGAGATAAACTCATGAATTCCCCAACAGAGCCCAGGAGTTTTTGCAGTATATGAGCATTATTCGCCATGCTGCTCATTGCCGTGAAGGGGTGGGTTGGTGTATCTACGTTAATACAACAAATTAATAATTTCACACAAAAATATACTTCAAGACCGTTTACAATCTCTCAATAATTGCTTGCAATATTTTTGTTTGTGGTCAAGAAAGCTTTATATTAAATAATTCTTATATTCTCTATTTCATTATTAAGCTTTGAGCTCTTTAAGGTTACTCCATATGATGAAAACACTGATTCCATCATTTTTTACATTTGAATTGAGGGGCTGAAAATCTTTCGATCCTCACAGATTATTTTCAAAAATATTAAAATGCGACCGAGATATAACTGAAAATGTTTTAAATTCGAATAATTTTGCCGCGAAAATACTAATTGTAATTGACATTCTGCTAATTGGTGTTAACTCAATACCGGATGGGGAAGCAGGTGAGAAATTTTGTAGCACAAAGTAGGAAGCAGCGCACATAGCCAATAGCTCTCATATCCTGAATTTCGTTTTGCTGATTTAGCTTGCTCCTTATTCGCTTTGCTCTCCCTACGTTTGCGTTTTGCCGACGTATTTTAATGTTTTTGGTTTGCCTGTTACGCACTTATAACAAACTAGATAATCAATAAATGACGCAGAACCACCTTGCCCAGAGCACCTTGCCAAAAGTACTTTGATGAGGTTCGATCTGATTGGCTTACAGTTTGAAGTGAGAACAGAGGGCGGAGAAACACAACAGGGAGCGGAAAACCCCCGCGAAATCTCTTTTGGCCCTTTACACAGAATGAAATATTCTCAGATTGTCCTCACAAAAAGAGAAATACACCGTGCACGTTTTATCCGATTACTTCCAAACTTTGCCACAATGTAGAACAATAATTAAGGAGCAAAAGAGTACAGTGTTCGCGTTTTTCGTTTAACGCCATACTTTTCGAGTTATAGGCATCCGTTCTACCGTGTATACAAAATTTGTGTGAGTAGCTTGTACAGCAATATGGTAGCACACTCTTGGAAAACCTGAAATTTAAAGATATATTTAAGTGGCAATACTGACTATAAAATTGCAGTGCCGCTTTAGAGATCTATATATTCAGGAACAATTTGCCCAAGATCTAGTCGTACGATTGCTTTGAAAATTGACTATGTTGTACACATATTTACGCTACTGCTAACAGTACACGACAATGTATAGACAAGCCTCGATAACCCGAAGTTTTTCAAGTTTTAATTACGCATGTTCAAATATCAACCACGCACGAAATCTATATATGCTGCAGCGCTGTTATTTTATCACTCAGCTTACATAAGTAAACATGCGTATTAACACTTGAATATATCTACGATTTTGGATTTTCTAGGGGTGTGCTGGTATATTGCTGTATACCGTTGGAAAGAGCGTAAAAATTTGCAAAACATAATCGAATTTCAAAACAATACCGGCGCGAAATAACATTATTCCAGACTATATAAAATTGGAGCGCCGCATTAGAGTTTTATGTATTCAATTAGAATTTGCGCAAGTTCTATTCGTATGATTGCTTTAAAATTTGACTATGTTTTACACAATTTTATCCTCTTGCTAACAATTTACAACAATGTATTAGCACAAGCCTAGAAAACCAGAAACTTTCAAGATACATTCAAATTACGCGTGTTCAAATATCAACCGCGCACGAAATATAGTGTAGTAATTATTCTCAAATCCACGCTCTGTACTTCTATATAATCTGGCATAATGTTATTCGCGTATCACTTGAATGTATCTTTAGAATTGCGAATTTTCTAGGGATGTATATTACTGTATACTGTTGGAAACAGCGTAAAAGTCTGTACAATATAGTCGTCTAAGCAGAGTCGTTTGTTGTAATTTACAGAGTTGTAATTTTTTTCTGAATGCCGACGTCTAAAGCGTACAGCCCTAGAAAACCCAACTTTATACTTCTATACTCTGAAAGATTGTTTTAAAATTCGATTACGTTTTGCAGATTTTTATATATTTCCAAGTTTAATACGCATGTTTACTTATTCCAGAGTGATAATAGAGATCTATATTAAGAAAGAACTTACGCAAGATTTAGATAAACGATTGTTCAGAAAATTCGACATGTTTTACAGATTTTTATGCTCTTCCCAACGGTATACAGCAATATAGTAGCATATCCTTATAAAACCTGACATTTTGCCAGACTATATGCCAGACTATATATACAATTACAGCTCCACTTTGATAAATGCGCACGATATAACTAGTACAACAATTGTTCTGAAATTCGACTATGTTTTACAGATTTTTACGCTCTTTCCAACAGAATACAGCAATACTCGTGTTTACATTATTCCTGACTATAAAATTGCAGTGCCGCTTTAGAGATCTATATATATTCAGGAACAATTTGCACAAGACCTAGTCATACGATTGCTTTGAAAATTGACTATGTTGTACACATACTTACGCTGTTGCTAATAATATACAACAATGTAGTACACAAGCCTCGATAACCCGAAATGTTCAAGTTTTAATTACGCGTGTTCAAATATCAACCGCGCACGAAATCCGCGTTTCATCCCAACATCCGCGTTTTATCCTCAAACCCGCGTTTTATCCTCAAATCCGCCTTTTATCCCCACATCTGCCTTTTATCCCCACATCCGCATTTTATCCCTATATCCGCCTTTTATATCAATATCCGTCTTTTACCCCATATCCTGTCCGCGTTTTACCCCCATACCCGCTAGCGCTCTGTCCTTCCCCTCCAGTTCAATTTTAGTCATGAACCAGTGTCCGTGACGGAGAGTTGTTAATCCTACTCAGTCAGCTCAGACTCCGAGAGTAAGTGAAATAGAATGCAAGCGAAATGACTGACTTATATTTTAGAAATACAAATTTGAATAAACCAACGACAAATTTCAATAAATAGATCCAAAATTGGATTTCAGTAGCAGTGACAGTGCAATATATTGTGATTACATCCGTTTGTGCAGTAAGTATTATTACTGACCAAATCTCCGAATGGAATTATAAGTGATTGCGTGAGGGTTGAACGGGTCAAGGGAGCAGAGATCCTGTATATCTATAACAACGCAAAGTGTTTTCAAGAATGCATTGTTCCAAGTAAAAAAGAAAGCAAAATATGCTAAATCTATATCTGTCGTATATTGGCTCCCAAACAAACGGTCATTGCATATACTATACTTTGCTGTGTATAATGAAACTAAACGCAGTAATAACTTTTTGCACAAATGCACTGTCACCGCACTGAAATCCAACTTTGGATCTTGTACATGACACCAGAATGTTACGGAATGTAATTGAGGGGCTGCTGCATGAAAAGCACTTTCAATATATAGCACTTTTCTAATAATTGGCTGAAAATATTTTCTTTGACTTCGATAATTATATACTTCGAGATTTAATTGTGTCAGCTAAAAATATCTTGTGTAGAAGATATTGCAAGCCGTTATCTTCAAAAGCAGAGCATAGTTTACAGATAGTTGAAAATACTTCTTAAAAAGAAATATACATTAAAGTGTAGAACTAGAGTATGCCACTGAACGTAGATACTCAATAACTGCATACAGTGTTTAAAACATCTGACATCTTGCCAAGTTAAAAATTATTTCTAAAATTTTCATGTGGTTGAGTACTGCACTGGTTTGTACTGAAGAACTACAGAGCTACTACAGTGTCCCATTCCTGTTTAACATGCATGCCGCTAAATTTAGATTTTACTCCGCCTTTTAGCTCATCTTGTGCGGTGATTAAATTCTTTAAAATAATCCCTATTTCATGCATAATCCGTTAAAATGACAACGTTATAGATACATGTACAAATAATTATTAAGCAATTTTATTGCTCATTATAATGAATAATTTAATACCTGCAGGCAAGTTTAATAACTTTATTTAAACACACTAATCTTTTCAACATACAGCTGATTTCCAAAAGAGGTGTGCTAATATTAACAAAATACAATTTTATATACCAAAATTTATTTAAATATTACTATAATAATTATTTCCAACATGCAATAACTTAAATAATAACTAAACAATATATAATTTAACTAAGACAGCTAATTTCTAAAAACAAAGGTTGAGGAAGAAAGCTTTTTGCAAAACGAATCATAAGATACCGAAGTTTATCTCTTCCGGTATCTGATTCCATATTTGAGCCCCACTATAACTGAAACTTTTTTTTAAGAAATCTGTCCTAGGCCTGGGAATAAAAATAGAATACTGGGTTTGGTGGATAATCCAAGTGAGTAGATATATACACAATTTAAGACCTAACCAGGAACGGTTGCGAAAAATGCAACACTAGGTTGGTTAGAGCGCTGCGCCGGAATCGCAGGGCCGTGGGTTCAATTCCTGCCAGAGGACCTAGTGTTGCATTTTTCGCAACCGTTCCTGGTTAGGTCTTAAATTGTGTATATATCTACTCACTTGGATTATCCATCAAACCCAGTATTCTAGTTCAACCAAGCAAAAAAATATTTGAAGTTTGCCTTATCACAACCCGCACACCCGATCACCTATATATACTGAACTTACGGTTACACCTCTTTAGAGGGAGTTATTACTGATATAGTCCATGGCGTAATTGTTTTGGAATTGTAGCTGTATCCTTTCTAGTATGCCTATATAGAAACGCATATGTGTCAGACATTAATGACAGTGTAGCAAATGAAAAATATGTACTATTTCAAAAACGAGTTTGAGTGTTTGATCATGGTATCAAAACACGAGAATGCTAATGAATCTCGAGGGGCGAAGCCCCGAGAGATTCATTAGAATGCAAGTGTTTTGTTACCATGATCAAACACACACAACGAGTTTTTGAAATGGCTTCTCAAAACGAAAGGCAGTGAACCAATCAGGCGCCGTTTTAGGACAATCGCATTGATTTTTCAGTTAAATTACGATGAATGAAACACTAGTGTTTGATTATCAATCCGGCAAAGAAATAGTTGTCCCAATATTTGCCAAAACGTCTCGGTAAAGGGACTCATATCAGCATGCAGGAGTTTAAATTTACGTGTTTTTTAACAAGTATCAAATATGTCGATAAACGATTGCCCAATTATTGCTTTATCGACATATTTGATACTTGTTAAAAAACACATAAATTTAAATTCCTGCATGCTGATATGAGTCGCTTTACCGAGACGTTTTGGCAAATATTGGGCAACTATTTCTGGGCGTTGATATGAGTTTTGAATCCCGTCCTCCAAGATCAATTTACAATGTAGTTTCACACTAAATTAGCACTTGCAAAACTCACACGCCACACAAATACTTTAACGATTTTGTTATTTTTCTGGATTTGCGTGCAAGGAAAATCATATCCCTATCTACAGGTGGTCGGGGTTGGACTTGTAGTTTTGATGCTCCGCAATTTAATTCATATTTGAGCTGCAAATTTTTTAATTTAAAATGCTACATTTTAAGACACTGTGGTTGCTACGGGCTATTTTTGAAAATCTGACCTCCTTGGCGTCACCGGATTTGCACGCCGCCGATTTAACCCTATATAGGACCTGCAAAACATCATAATTTATTTCCCATCTCAGATAATCAAAGAACAAAAGTGTGTTCGCATTTTTTGACAGCTATTGTATTTGCTTTGATATAAAACAGACTACTGTTGGTAAGAGCGTAAAAATCTGTAAAACATAGGCGAATTTTAGAACAATCGTTCAACTAGTCCAGATCGTGCGCAAATTCTGTCTGAATCAGTAGGAAGTCTTTATTTTGTAATTTTATATAATTATTATAGTCTGGCATAATATAAACACTCCTATTGTCACTTAAAAATGTCTGGTTTTATAAGGATATGCTACTATATTGATGTATACCGTTATGAAGAGCATAAAAAACTGTAAAACATATCTAATTTTCTAAACAATCGTTTATCTATATCTAT
The DNA here is from genome assembly GCA_016169945.1 of Trachythela sp. YZ-2020. Taxonomy (NCBI): domain Eukaryota; kingdom Metazoa; phylum Cnidaria; class Anthozoa; order Malacalcyonacea; family Clavulariidae; genus Trachythela; species Trachythela sp. YZ-2020. The sequence continues at coordinate 214,489 of JADLSH010000120.1, read as the reverse complement.
CGTAAGTTCTTTCTGAATATAGATCTCTATTAAAATGCGGCAGCGCTGTTATTTTATCACTCTGACATAAGTAAACATGCGTATTAACACTTGAATATATCTACGATTTTGGATTTTCTAGGGGTGTGCTGGTATATTGCTGTATGCCGTTGGAAAGAGCGTAAAAATTTGCAAAACATAATCGAATTTCAAAACAATACCGGCGCGAAATAACATTATTCCAGACTATATAAAATTGGAGCGCCGCATTAGAGTTTTATGTATTCAATTAGAATTTGCGCAAGTTCTATTCGTATGATTGCTTTAAAATTTGACTATGTTGTACACAATTTTATCCTCTTGCTAACAATTTACAACAATGTATTAGCACTTAAGCCTAGAAAACCAGAAACTTTCAAGATACATTCAAATTACGCGTGTTCAAATATCAACCGCGCACGAAATATAGTGTAGTAATTATTCTCAAATCCACGCTCTGTACTTCTATATAATCTGGCATAATGTTATTCGCGTATCACTTGAATGTATCTTTAGAATTGCGAATTTTCTAGGGATGTATATTACTGTATACTGTTGAAAACAGCGTAAAAGTCTGTACAATATAGTCGTCTAAGCAGAGTCGTTTGTTGTAATTTACAGAGTTGTAATTTTTTTCTGAATGCCGACGTCTAAAGCGTACAGCCCTAGAAAACCCAACTTTATACTTCTATACTCTGAAAGATTATTTTAAAATTCGATTACGTTTTGCAGATTTTTATATATTTCCAAGTTTAATACGCATGTTTACTTATTCCAGAGTGATAATAGAGATCTATATTAAGAAAGAACTTACGCAAGATTTAGATAAACAATTGTTCAGAAAATTCGACATGTTTTACAGATTTTTATGCTCTTCCCAACGGTATACAGCAATATAGTAGCATATCCTTATAAAACCTGACATTTTGCCAGACTATATGCCAGACTATATATACAATTACAGCTCCACTTTAATAAATGCGCACGATATAACTAGTACAACAATTGTTCTGAAATTCGACTATGTTTTTTGTGATTTTTACGCTCTTTTCCAACAGTATACAGCAATCTAAAATTTAAAGATATATTTAAAGCAGATTTTTACGCTCTTTCCAACAGTATACAGCAATCTAAAATTTAAAGATATATTTAAGCGGCAATACTCGTGTTTACATTATTCCTGACTATAAAATTGCAGTGCCGCTTTAGAGATCTATATATATTCAGGAACAATTTGCACAAGACCTAGTCATACGATTGCTTTGAAAATTGACTATGTTGTACACATACTTACGCTGTTGCTAATAATATACAACAATGTAGTACACAAGCCTCGATAACCCGAAATGTTCAAGTTTTAATTACGCGTGTTCAAATATCAACCGCGCACGAAATCCGCGTTTTATCCCAACATCCGCGTTTTATCCTCAAACCCGCGTTTTATCCTCAAATCCGCCTTTTATCCCCAATATCCGTCTTTTACCCATATCCTGTCCGCGTTTTACCCCCATACCCGCTAGCGCTCTGTCCTTCCCCTCCGCTCCGTATCCGCCTCCGCCTTTTATCCTTACGTACCCGACTGAATATTTTGTTCCTTAATAATTTTAAGTATAATAATTTAATAGAAAGGTATATTCCAAATTCTGATACAAGTAGTTAAGCGAAACAAAGTAAAAATAAGAGAAACCATTTGAGAGCAATTGAGCAAGAGTAAATAGGAAATTATGCAAAACTGAGGAACAGTTCAATTTTAGTCATGAACCAGTGTCCGTGACGGAGAGTTGTTAATCCTACTCAGTCAGCTCAGTTTCCGAGAGTAAGTGAAATAGAATGCAAGCGAAATGACTGACTTATATTTTAGAAATACAAATTTGAATAAACCAACGACAAATTTCAATAAATAGATCCAAAATTGGATTTCAGTAGCAGTGACAGTGCAATATATTGTGATTACATCCATTTGTGCAGTAAGTATTATTACTGACCAAATCTCCGAATGGAATTATAAGTGATTGCGTGAGGGTTGAACGGGTCAAGGGAGCAGAGATCCTGTATATCCATAACAACGCAAAGTGTTTTCAAGAATGCATTGTTCCAAGTAAAAAAGAAAGCAAAATATGCTAAATCTATATCTGTCGTATATTGGCTCCCAAACAAACGGTCATTGCATATACTATACTTTGCTGTGTATAATGAAACTAAACGCAGTAATAACTTTTTGCACAAATGCACTGTCACCGCACTGAAACCCAACTTTGGATCTTGTACATGACACCAGAATGTTACGGAATGTAATTGAGGGGCTGCTGCATGAAAAGCACTTTCAATATATAGCACTTTTCTAATAATTGGCTGAAAATATTTTCTTTGACTTCGATAATTATATACTTCGAGATTTAATTGTGTCAGCTAAAAATATCTTGTGTAGAAGATATTGCAAGCCGTCATCTTCAAAAGCAGAGCATAGTTTACAGATAGTTGAAAATACTTCTTAAAAAGAAATATACATTAAAGTGTAGAACTAGAGTATGCCACTGAACGTAGATACTCAATAACTGCATACAGTGTTTAAAACATCTGACATCTTGCCAAGTTAAAAATTATTTCTAAAATTTTCATGTGGTTGAGTACTGCACTGGTTTGTACTGAAGAACTACAGAGCTACTACAGTGTCCCATTCCTGTGAAACATGCATGCCGCTAAATTTAGATTTTACTCCGCCCATTTAGCTCATCTAGTGCAGTGATTAAATTCCTTTAAAATAATCCCTATTTCATGCATAATCCGTTAAAATGACAACGTTATAGATACATGTACAAATAATTATTAAGCAATTTTATTGCTCATTATAATGAATAATTTAATACCTGCAGGCAAGTTCAATAACTTTATTTAAACACACTAATCTTTTCAACATACAGCTGATTTCCAAAAGAGGTGTGCTAATATTAACAAAATACAATTTTATATACCAAAATTTATTTAAATATTACTATAATAATTATTTCCAACATGCAATAACTTAAATAATAACTAAACAATATATAATTTAAATAAGACAGCTAATTTCTAAAAACAAAGGTTGAGGAAGAAAGCTTTTTGCAAAACGAATCATAAGATACCGAAGTTTATCTCTTCCGGTATCTGATTCCATATTTGAGCCCCACTATAACTGAAACTTTTTTTTAAGAAATCTGTCCTAGGCCTGGGAATAAAAATAGAATACTGTGTTTGGTGGATAATCCAAGTGAGTAGATATATACACAATTTAAGACCTAACCAGGAACGGTTGCGAAGAATGCAACACTAGGTTGGTTAGAGCGCTGCACCGGAATCGCAGGGCCGTGGGTTCAATTCCTGCCAGAGGACCTAGTGTTGCATTTTTCGCAACCGTTCCTGGTTAGGTCTTAAATTGTGTATATATCTACTCACTTGGATTATCCATCAAACCCAGTATTCTAGTTCAACCAAGTGAAGTGCAAAAAAATCGTCGACGTTTCCCTTATAACAACCCGCACACCCGATCACCTATATATACTGAACTTACGGTTACAGCTCAGCAACTGGCCTCTGTGGCTCAGTCGGTTAGAGCGATGCACCGGAATCGCAGGGCCGTGGTTCAATTCCTGCCAGAGGACCTAGTGTTGCATTTTTCGCAACCGTCCCTGGTTAGGTCTTAAATCGTGTATATATCTACTCACTTGGATTATCCACCAAACCCAGTATTCTAGTTCAACCAAGCAAAAAAATATTTGAAGTTTGCCTTATCACAACCCGCACACCCGATCACCTATATATACTGAACTTATGGTTACACCTCTTTAGAGGGAGTTATTACTGATATAGTCCATGGCGTAATTGTTTTGGAATTGTAGCTGTATCCTTTCTAGTATGCCTATATAGAAACGCATATGTGTCAGACATTAATGACAGTGTAGCAAATGAAAAATATGTACTATTTCGAAAACGAGTTTGAGTGTTTGATCATGGTATCAAAACGTTCTAGAGGGTCTAAATTTCAAAAATTTTCTCGCTCGGCGCCGACCATGGTGGCGCCTCGTGATCTGCGACCTTAATGTAGTCTATAGCATGACCAATAATTTTCCGCTAGCTACGGCACTGAGAATTCAAGTGTTTTGTTGCCATGATCAAACACGCACAACGAATTTTTTATATGGCTTCTCAAAACGAAAGGCAGTGAACCAATCAGGCGCCGTTTTAGGACAATCGCATTGATTTTTTCAGTTAAATTACGATGAATGAAACACTAGTGTTTGATTATCAAACACTAGTGTTTGATGCAGTGTTTTACCGGGTATGAAAGCCCATTCACGTGACGAAATGGAGCTGTCTGATTGAGTAAGTTGCTAATGAATTATTAATGAGTTTGAGAAATATATGTGCAATATGTATATGTACGCAAGTTAACTATATAGTAATGATTTTATCGTGCTTCACTTTTTAACCGTATTAAAAAAACAATTTCACAATTTTAAAACCACTGCTACAAACTACAGTGTGTAAATTGTATAAGATGTGATCAGAGTTCCTACTGTATAACACAGTGTCTGGAAACGCATCTAAAGCCTTTGTTCTATGTTTTCATGCATGATAAAAAACGCCTCCGCATGTTGTATTGAAATTCAAATGAACTTGCATGCGGTTTGTTTATGTATAATTACTTTACTCCGAGATTCACTCATTCCACGAATTAATGGACACAGTACAATTATGAAGTCTGTTATTATCGTTTCTACTTGTTTAATAATCTGCTGTTTCAAACTTGTATATTCCCGGATAGAGCTGGAAATTTTTTATCCATACGGACCTGCGAATGGTGATACTCAGATCCTACCAAATGACGATGGTAATTCTGGTCGTATAAGTATTGGCTTTCCATTCCCATTTTTTGGTACGGATCATGAATTTCTCTTCGTAAGTATATTTTTCAAAAACGTACTGTATTTTTTGAACATGGAATTTTCATCCCGCCAGAATAGATGATTTTAATGTAGTTCTATAATAAGCACTTGCAAAATTCATACGCAACACAAACACTTCAACGATTTTGTTATTTTTCTTGATTGCAGTCCCTGCAATCTAGAAAATGCCTGCAATCCGGCAAAGAAATAGTTGTCCCAATATTTGCCAAAACGTCTCTGTAAAGGGACTCATATCAGCATGCAGGAGTTTAAATTTACGTGTTTTTTAACAAGTATCAAATATGTCGATAAAGGATTGCCCAATTATTTCTTTATCGACATATTTGATACTTGTTAAAAAACACATAAATTTAAATTCCTGCATGCTGATATGAGTCCCTTTACCGAGACGTTTTGGCAAATATTGGGGCAACTATTTCTGGGCGTTGATATGAGTTTTGAATCCCGTCCTCCAAGATCAATTTACAATGTAGTTTCACACTAAATTAGCACTTGCAAAACTCACACGCCACACAAATACTTTAACGATTTTGTTATTTTTCTGGATTTGCGTGCAAGGAAAATCATATCCCTATCTACAGGTGGTCGGGGTTGGACTTTTAGTTTTGATGCTCTGCAATTTCATTCATATTTGAGCTGCAAATCTTTTAATTTAAAATGGCACCTAAAAGAACTAGTGATCCAAGGATAGTGCAAAGTTTTAAAAGACAAATGCTATGTTACATGGCTTATAGTGCGTACGTAATTGTTGTGCATAGTCTGTGCACAACCGTATACTCTCGAGATTTTATATACACGATGAAATAATAAATAAATAAATAAATAAAATCTGAAATAATCGAAGTTGAGTTGACATATTTGTAATTAGTTGAACAAAAATAATCAAATATTGCAACCGTAAAAAAAGACAATTTTATCTGCTTACTATAATATATTGGCAAAAACATAAATCACTCATCGCGAATTTAGAATTACGAATGATGAAATATTACAAGCTTTTCATTGACAAGTGTACTTGTTGGAAAATTGGCATGCAAGCTTGTCACATTTCATCAATTTTCAAGGGCAAATAAAAATAGTAAAGGTAAAAATAATTGCCAAATAAAAATAGCTCGTGTAAATACGTAAAATGCAAATATCAACAGAACACAACATGGACTAAAATAAAGGCTAAGCAAAACTAGAAAGTATATAGAATGCAGCATACATCATAGTTATATATACAGACGCATCCTCACCAAAATGCCATTCGCATTTGTGTTTAACTGCCACGTCAACAGAGATGTGTTCTATTAATATTGCATAACAAAAGTCAAATTTCAAAATTATGCAGTTCATACTACACTCTACTACTCTAGTGACTCTACAAATTACACTATACGAGTCTACGGACAGAGTATAGCAACTTCTACTATCTATAAAATTCGCCAGAAACAATACAGTAGCCGTATTAATTAATGTGTATAAATTTTACGCAAGTCGACTTACCAAGTCCAAAATATGTGACATGTTTGAGGCGAAACTTACGCTTCGGAATTTATAAAAACATTGCACTAATGAATATTCGACCCATTCAGTGTTGTCTATTGAATATATAAATGACAAAACGCACTACTAATCCAAAAGGCCAAAATGAAAACGTTTATTAATAAATTTGATCGTATTTCCATCACATTCCCACTCCCAGCTGCAGCCATTGTGCGGTAAATATTTCGAAATTTCGTATTTTCGTTCCGTGATATTATTAGATCAGCGGACGGGGAGTTAGCAACCCAATATTATATATAAAACGATCATGATGTAGACGTTTAATACCACAACCCAAATGTTGTTCGTAAATCCAATTAAACACTGCATGAATACAACCGAATTGAGCTATAAGATAACTTGAAAGTGCTTAAAAAAGTTTCAACCCCAAGTTTAACAGATACGGTATTAAGAGAAAATCTTCGCTATGTATGTATGATAGCTCGTGTGATTTTTCGCCCCTCGTCACAATACTGCAAAGTTAAAAAACTTTGTACTAAAAAGTAATGCTATTGCGAAGGTTGATGAAAAAACTGAAGAGAAGATTGAAGCGAAGACTGTAAGCAAAGAGAAAACTGTATAAGCGAACTGGCTAGGCGACGAGAAGTCTGACTCTCAAGCTACTAATCGCCTCAGCCTAGAACCGTTTCTTGATCAACGCTTACAGCAACAAACAATAAACGAACTCTTCACTAAATTTACTAACACACTGGCAAACTCGGGTCTGGACACTATCAAGGCAAGTCAAGATTTCATTAGTTCAAAGTTTAATGAATTAGCCAACACTGTGGATAATCTCAAATCTGAGAACAATGATCTACGCTCACAAAACGAACTGCTATAGGAGAGAATTGTTACAAGCTTCAGAATAATGTTTCAGTACTTGACTATGACATACAAAATATCAAAGAATATGTTCGTAGAGATATGCTCGAAATACATGGTGTACCAGTATTAAGCGAAGAAAATACAAATAACATTACTAAACAAATCGGCCGACTTCTAGATATAAATATAGAATATACTTGGGTTTCAATCAAGAGTCGAAATTTAGTTTACTTAAGAGTCGAAACTTAGTTTACTTACGAAGCACAAACACATGATTATTCTTAATAGTTCGGTAAGTAACAAGACTAACAACCATCAGTCTATTTGATTTATGGGACAAAACCGTTATGCCATGATTTTTTTCGGTAAACCGCAATTAATCTCCAATGGAAAATCGATGTCCAATGTGTTTGATGTCTACCTCGCTTCGCTCGGTAGACATCAAACCCATTTGACATCGATTTCCCATTGGAGATCAATTTCGGTTTACCTCAAAATCATGGCACAACTGATACTGCTCTCTGCGTTACTGTGGATTCGCATTTTCCGGGAAGGTCATGACGAATAATAAATTGAGAAAGGGAGGAAACTTTTAAGATCTTTCGTTGCATGGTCAGGTAGCTCGATATTGAAAGAAGGCTATTCGTAGACTTAGTAAATAGATTTTTAAATAACGGTAATTATAGGTATATATCAGTCTCGAACCCAGGCGCTTGGCTAAGCTGAGCGAGCACGCGGGGGTGCTTGGGGAGGTCGCGACGAAGCAAGGTAGCGCCTGGCAGAAAATAGCGAGCTTAAGATCTACGACGACGCGGCAGTGGACAACGCCATATGCCCATATAAATATGTGAATATAAAGAGACCGTGATTGAACAACGTTCTTGTTTTAGCTCACAACTTTTTATTCATGACTTTTAAAACGTTTCAACTGCAGTTATCGACTACAATGCAGGCTGTAAAAACAAACGCGAAATGCAGCTATTCATCGTTCTGACTTGCCGTCGTCCTGAGGACGTAAAAATGCTCTAGTTAGCGTCGTTAACAAGACCGAGACGACGTCGAGAATTCTCTTGGGACTACGAGTTTTTCCATTGAGTTATTACAAGCAAAAACGTCATTGTTAGAAGGGCCGCGTCGTCGACGTTGGCATTGTAGATCTTAAGCTCGCTACTGACCGATTTCTGGACAATTTCAACCGATTTCTGGACAATCGTGTTGGTTTTATTGTTGAATGTCCTCCAATCAATTGGTTTTATTGTTGAATGTCCTTTGTTTTGACTTTGCAATCCCCAATTTGGCTTACTTTAAGATAAACATTGTAATACAAAATTGTTTTGATAGACCTCAAGTTCTAGTGCTGAACTAGACGTATCTTTCGTACAATTGAATGTTCATATTTGAATGTTTGTAGTTCATATTATATTAATATATTTCTGACTATAAAGATGTCACTATGTCAGTTTTGAACTTTTGATTAATTAGCATCAATGGCAATGCAATGCATTTGTCCCCTGTTTCAATTTGTAGAACCAGATGCTTCCAGCACTCCTGCGAAGGAAACCCAGATCCCTTCAACCAGGAAAACATTTTAACACCAGTAAACATAAAAGTATATAATTATTGTTTAAATACATGTTTAAATACATGAATATTGACTGAAGAACAGGGTTACCAAGAGCATCAGAAAATAACTAGCATATTTATAAGGTAGGGTCACATAACCTATAGACTATAGGGTTACTATAACACACAATAGACCATTGGGTTACTGGTTACCAGGGTAACCTTGTGGCTAGGATCACCCTATTGTCATGTAAACAGTCCATGTTTTTGGAATTTTTCTAGTTGGAAATGTATAGGTATGTTGGAGGCTTAATTATTCATTTGCTTATTGTCCTTTATTATTTCGGGCGTATTGCAACATGGCCTGCAATTTTATCTTCATTTAAGTTATAAATATATAATCTCATTCAGTAACTCATTTTCTGTTCATTGATGAACATACTTTCAACGTAGTTACCATGCATCAAGGTATATCTAGCTTTAATTCGTATGCATGGGCAACAGCTCTATTTTTCATTCTTACAAAGGGAGAACTCTTCTCAATTGCTACTTTTAAGCTTTTATAAAAATTGTTAAAGGATTAATTGGAAAGTATTTTCCAGTGATATATTTTTCACAGATACAACAAACCAAGCAAGACTATCTTTGTTGATCGTTCATTTATAATGGTGATTTTAGTTGGTCTATTTATATAAGTGGGGAAAAAGACGGAGCTATAGAAATATGGAACTTATATCTTTAGTATTAGAAATACCTTTATGCAGAATCCCCTCGCCAATCGCCATTAGAACCAAACAATTATTCTCCCGAACACCCCAAAAGCTATTGTAACATGAAGTACTAAATCGATTACTGTAACCATGGTAACACGCAGCGAACACTGTAATACAACAAGGGCAGATTTCGTTTTGAGCCAATCAGCGCGTTTGTTTACATTTTGGCTCTCGACCAATCACAATGCGTGAAATGTAAAAACAGAGACAAAAGGAGCGTGAAAATATTACCGTACTCTTCGGCTTCCGTGAACGTCAATATTTAATGTTTTGATCTAAAACCCACAGATTGTAATAGAATATGCATAAATCTTGAATTTTGTGGTGGGAATTTATTAATTTCGACCTACAACGCGAAATATTGACGTTTGAATTACTACGTCCCGCAGCGCATAACATCCTATTAAAAGACGATGGATTATTTGAGAAGTAACGTATATAGCTTTGGCAGATTTTGTATTTTTTACATAGTTTTTCTCGCAATTTCATAACTCAACGACTGTAACATCATTACTGTTCCAAATAAAACAAGAAACCACAAACACACGATTTTTATTCGAAGTTATTTCAAGATATTATTATTGGGGGCAAAGTTGTCAATCTGAAAGCACAGTGGGGCCCTGTGACAAATGTTTTAGAGATCTACATGGAGGCGGAATTTGGTAAAAACAGTCTTGCATAAAATTAACCATCTTTGCATTACATGGCACAAATAAAAGTAAAGTTACTGAATTTTTGGAAGAAATCTTGAAGATGTGGAGAAAACTATACAAAGCCAGGTGAGTTTAACTGTAACTTTTCTATTATGCAAGTGCTCAAAATCAAGTGCTATGACTTTACAGAAGGTTTTATAATTCTTAAAGGGGCAGTGTCACCGTCTGCGCATCCTTTCTGCGCATCTATAGCAAACATCGGAAAGTGTCGTAAATCGTTCGGCTTACATAATCCGCCATTTAAAGAGCGAGTGTCGAGTGATGAAAAGAACATGTCGACATCCACGGTAAGCTAAATTTGCATATATTTACATATATTTGTAATACGATACATAACCACATGATTTTTGAAAAACTATCGTCTTAGGTTTACAGTTGTAAGTGCAAGAGTTCTTGCAGCACTAGGAGAAAAGAAAATAGCACAAGAGGATGTCCTTGTAAGGGTCAAAATATGGAGTGTTCTGCCGAATGTCAGTGCGGTAGTCGTGCTAAACCTTCCCAAAATAAGGTGAGTTTGCACAGTGAATGCCTTACTATTACAACTTTGTTTTGGTTATGAGAGAATAATGGTTGAATTGTCTTAATTTTTACAAGGAAATGCAGCGAACACAGGAAGGGAACGCGGTGGCGTGGTAGGACTACAAGTCAAGGTTTTCGCCTCTCTCATCAGCCTATTGTCTCGGAGGATGCGCTATAAAGGGAAAAGGAAAACAACGATGTGAAGGTAACTTGGTTTATTATGTACGTTAAAATTATTTATTTTAGAAAACTTTATACAGGGCTTAGCTCCTAAACAACTTGTCTGGTTATATTAGTTTATTTATATGGCATATAGTACATACAGTATACAGTATAAACTCCTACAATTATTATAAATCGAACAAGTTGACACAATCGAAATTGAAGTTCGCCAATACTTTTATAGTCCATCAACGGACTATAGTCCTTCCACGCTTCAATGAACCTGTATTTAGAATTAAATATAGAATAGCGCTCTACATATCATAAGTGTAAAGACTAAAGTTATTTTTCTTAGAACTGGCAGACCAAACAAATGAAACAATGCTGTGTACATGCTATTAATAAAAGGGTTTTATATAGGTTTATGGTTGAGATGTGGGTTGGGCACTAAATCATTAATCATGTATATATTTATTTTAGCACTTTATAGATACCCTAGATGCAAGTATGGTGAGAAAGTTAGCAATTCGCAGTTTCGCACGGGTATCGGTAGTATGGATTATATTGATACCCTCCTGATCAAGGAAGATGACCTTGATGATGCCAATGAGGGTGAAGCCGAAAGCATCATGGGTGAGTCCCATTGAACATGGATCAAGAACCAGGGGCTGAACCACCCCAGCAGCCTAGTCAGCCACAAATCCCTGATCCAGGACAGAATAACGCAATTGAACCTGTACCAGAATGGTGCAAATGTGGGAAATGCCATCCAATGCCACAAGAAGTGGAAAATAAATGTTGTAAGCAAAAAAAATGTATCACACTAGGTTCTCGGTTTATCAAAATATGTCTTGATCCAGATGTGCTGGAGCTGTGTATTCGAAATACAAGCGATATTCGAAATGACAAGGAAGACAACAGCACAAGGGCATTCAGAAGGGCTGCATATAGACAGTTTATTTTGGTACGCCATGGTTATCTCGGCAAAGGAAATAGAAAAGTTTGTCCTTCCTGTGTTGTTCTAAGAATTAGAGAACAATATCCTTCCATTACTGGTATTTATATGGGGTATAGAGATCACTGATACAGTAAACTGGGGTGACTTTGAAAATCGGGTGACTTTGACCACTTCCTTACTTTAAATTCAGTGCTGCAGAGATTATTATTATTAATTAAATTTATATTGCGCGGGGTTCCATAGGAAGATGCTCACCTGCACATTACAGAGTATAAAACAAATATATAATTATATCTATATAAGTATATGCAACTAAAAGTTACATAAGAGATTTTATTTTAGAAAATTGAAAGGTGCCCAAAGTCGCCCAATTTTCAAAGTCACCCCGGTTTACGGTATTGGTCATTGTTCGTTTGAGCAATTTCTCAAAATTAATTTTGATAATAAGTGCCATTTCAAGTTGATTTACCCTGGCCCCAAAGACTGCCTGGGTATATTTATTATTTGTATTAATTTGCAGAGGTAAATCTGCAAATAAATAAAAATAGCTTCCTTTGTGGGAGGTGGTGGAATATGGGCTATGGTTGGGGAAATAATAGCAGGATCACTTTCATTTAAAGGAACTGTTTGTGTGACAGAATCCACATCATCTAGCCTTTTCCTCAAAATTTTGGACATAAGTACTGGGATGTATTCATATCCTTTCAGAACTTTCACAGCTTTTATATCCCATTTCCTTGTTCTTTGGTTGTACTTCCTGGTAACCATTTTATCACCTGAACTGGTTATGGCTTGGGGAAGGTTCATGTGGAAGTTCCAATCAATTGCAGCAATTTGCTTCTTAGCTTTAAATACCCTGTAACTAAACAATTAATAGGGTTTTGTTGTAATTTACATATCCCAATTCATGTTACTGAAATAAAAATTGTACCATTAAGGTTGTTGATGCTAACCTTAAGGGCACTCTCTTTGGTGTATAAACAAGACTCAGGCTATTGGCACATTCTATTCGTCCTGTGTGCCTTGTGGGGAAAAAACAGAAAAAAATTATGTTAATATGTTTCCACAATGTAATAAAAGATTTTGGGCATGCAACTTTATAAAAATATTTACCTAAACCTTGTATAATATTTAAAGCTGTCCAGCAACTCTGGATTTAGAATGACTTTCTGAAGTTCAGCAAAGTCTTTTTCCCGTCTGTCGAACCAAGGCAGATTCTCCTCATGCTGATCACTTTCATGCTCACATTTACCATCCAACCACTCGTGTGAGTTGCATATGTGATGAAGTAATCCAATCCATTTGTCCTGTATATACACAAATAGTAATCTTGGAATACAAATCGTTAGGGTTGGTTCTTGTATTACTGAATAATTTATTAGTGATATTTGTAGGTCTTTCATCATGGAATTATTAGGAAAGGCCTTCATTAAAAACATTGAACGCCGTACCTTATACTGTGCAATACAAAGAAATCTGCTTGTTTGTGTTATTAAATATAAGACTTACCTTCATAATTTGTAATGCTTCGGCATCAGACATGGATTCACTCTCTCTGCATACACTTGCACAATACCAAAAGTGTCTCACTATGTGATGTGACCAGTCTTAATCTTCTTCATGGCCTTTGGTTTACCAAGCTAATGAATAAAAACAGAAAAAAACCCCTGGATAAGCCAAAATTGTAAGCCTTCTAGAGTGTAGATTGTAAGCGGCCTTTTTAAGCTTTATTTATTTTCTAATTACCCGATTAGTATTACATTATTAATATAATTGTAAATCCAAACATCACTGACCTTTGTAAGACACTTCTCAATGGACTTGGACTTGTGCCAAATATCCAAACTGTGTACAATATCTTTAAAATCAGTGTCTAGAGTAAAAAAAACTCTTGTTATCCATACAACACTACAATTAATTGTTGTCAACTTTGCACTAGTACTTATCTGTAATTATCCTATATAATTGAAGGAACATATTTTATTTTTGAACCAGCTAACATCAAATAATCGTATAGTTACAGTAAGTCGCCATATATACGAAACTATATGTTGTAAATAGAAAGAACATTTCCTCCTGGAAAAAAGATAGTTTACAGATACAACTTTAAAATATAATACTGTATTTAGTATGCTGTTTTAGGAATTTGTATGATACTGTACTTTGCATTCTTTTCCTTACTTAAATGGTAAATACTCAATCTCCTAGTGTACATCTAAGTAACTGAACAGTCTGATTTCAAAATATTTCAAATTATACTGTATATGCAATCTCCAATACCCACCTAGTAATTTTTTGACAGAAGATGAGGCATCTGTCACCAGTTCAACAATATGTAAATCTTCTTTTTTCAGCTTCTCTAGTGATCTCTTTACTGCTTCCCTCTCCATATTTGTAGAGGCCAACCCAACATGACGTTTGTCAAGCACTTCAATATGCAATATATAACTTGAATTTGTTTCGACCACAAAGTAGCACAGATTTTTAGCATTAAAGCCAAGTGAATCACACTGACCATCACCACCAATAATAAGATTTGTGCCTGCAAACTCCTTCAGGAGTTGACCCCTCATCCAAATCCACCACTCGTCCACAGCTGGCAGTAAATACACCCGCTGCACTCTGAAAACGTAGATTTGGAAACAAAGGCCAAGTTCATAAATTGAGCCAAACGATTGATTCTGCCATAGTTATGTCCTGAAAGCAGCACTGCTGCAGAAGCTTGAATATTATTAACATACATGTCATTTATTCTTCGTGATGAACAAAATCTAAAATTGTGTCCAGACTGACAGGTGCAGCTAACAACTAGAGTTGTCCCCACAAAGTTGTAAATTACATCGGGAACATTAACACAACCAGGTGTCTGACATCGGCTTGTGAATACATTCAAAAGCAAATCCAATGAACAAATACATTTTCTTTCAGTTACCATTCCAAACTCCTTTTCAAGGGCGCAGATATCATCCCCTCTGCTCAATTTACGGTGTGGCCCATATTCCAAACTGGTGAGGTCTCTGGGGTCGTGAGAAATATCTTTTGGAATAGATTGAACTGTGTTTTCATCAGTATTGTCATAAGTGTTATCATCATTATTTGATATCAGACCTTCTACAGTTTCATCATCAGATTGGTATAGGTGATCATAGTCACTGCAAAAGGAAATATAAATTAAAATATATTAAAAATGACCGATACAAGAATAGAAAATAGAGGAAATGGACAAGAAATGAAAATTGTCTATAATATTTCATATATATATGGCCAGATACCATGCACTCTATGATATTATACCCAGATCTGATGTCCCTAGAGAAATTGAAAATCATATATGGTATATAAACAAAGATGCAGTTGTGCATCAGTGCATGCTTACCCTTCGGACGAGTACAGTATTTTGATACCGGTATTCTCCTTCCGCGACAAGAAAATAAATGGATCCCAATTGACTGGAAGAACAACTCTTGTGAGTCAATGAATCATATAATAAAACTTTCGGCAAACTGGAAGAGAATGAAGATACCTGACCTTATTGAGCGCTTGTATAAAATAGTTAGATTACAACAAGTGGATACAAGGCGGGCATTGTACGGACAAAGGAACTATGAGCTTGCTCCATGGGCGGCCAGATTTCAAGTGAGACATGTGGACTGGGTTCGGAAAACTGACAAGGAAAAGGAAGAACTGTACCGGAAATTTAAGAAGGGAAACAAAAAAAACAAATAAAATTGTCTCAACAGATGGGAAACTTACTGTGCCTCGGACTCCAAAGATGGCAAAAAAACCCGGCCAGCGAAAAAGAGTAAGGCGGGCAAAGACAACAACAATCAAACGACATTAATAGTGCTATTGAATATGAGATGAACGTATTGTATGAGTATATTTGGCCAGCGTGTGTACATAATTTTTTGCAGGACAGAACGTTTTTACTGTTTTTAGCATTCTGCTAGATAATTTAAATGTTTCAATTGTATTATATATTGTGTATTACATCTGAATGTACATGTATGTCAACATACTTTCCTTATACATTATTACACAACTTGACTTTACAAAGTCTTGTAATTGTCAATAAAAAATTATTTCTGGTCAGCATTTCTGGATTTCAGCATTTTCTGAGTTAGATTTGATATCATATTTTCAATGTTTCTATGATCATCGGCACAGTGGTACATATTGGGGTTGGGAACACAGCCACAACGTACAGCGATGTTTCACAAATGCTTTTTAACAACACTATTTGATTTACTACAGAATAAATGAAGTGAACAGTCCGGTTCGGTTGGAAAATACGTATTGCTTAAGAATACGTATATTTTCATCTAACATCTAATTCTAACAATAATGTTCAACTTACAGTGTATTTGCCATTTCGCGGTCCCGGGCATATCCCGGGCATACCCAGGCATATCTCGGGCATACCCGGGCATATCCGGGCATACCCGGGCATAAATTAGTAGGACCCTGTAAGACAGTTTGTAGTAAAACATTTGTATGAGCTCTCATACTCCCGAACAAATCGCAGCTAAATAGGCCTATTGCCTAATGCAGTTTGGCGCAATGCATGCCGGTAGAGTGGTATCAAAATCACTTCTTCGATAAATTTTGTTGTCATGGCGGCAATTTTGTTTCAAAGAACAAATGATTAATTTTCTATCAAATCTACGTCGCGATCGTTGTTATTTTTATCGCTGTGTGTAAAGAGAAGCCTTGGCTAAATTCCGTGCAAATTAAAAGGAATTTGCTTCACGTATTACGGAGAAAATAGCCTTGAAAGGACGCCATGAGTGAACACAATTCGAACATATTCATCGTTTTAGAATCGATTTGCTCAACGTTTTCAGGTATTGTAATGTTGTAAGAGACCGTCAGTAAACGATTTTGCTCTAGAAATATTCTCATGTTGTCTATCAATGCTGATCATGTATTTTTACCGATTGATCGTACGTTTTATACCCATATTTTGCGACTTAAAATTGATACAAAAACTGCCCTAGAATGCTGTAAACAATGGCCTTTGTGACGTACAAGAACAGAGTTTCTCTTGTGTTTTGGCGCGAAAATTTGACTCGCATTTAGGCAAAATTTAATGTATTTTACAAAAGCATTATTTAAATTGCATATCTGCTAGTTTTTGCACGAGTTAAAGCAGTCTACTTGGAGTGCCTTGGTTCTTTCATTCTACAAGTAAACAGTAGGTTTTTTAAAATTCTAAGTCATAAAACACACTCTAAATAGGTTTAAAAAGCAGCAGGATTGTAGTTTTAGCATTTATACATCAGATACATTGAAGTTTTAGCGTTGCAGTCAGGTATTAAGTCATAGTTAAATATATTTCTGTGTATAAATTATTAAACCTTTTGCACATGTAAATTATTTACTGTACATATTGTGTATTGAAATCAAATTGTAAATAGTACTTTCTGAATAAGTGTAACTCGAGGTGTAGCTTAGGTTATTGTATTTTTTAAATATTCAAGTGGTATTCAATTTTTCAACTAACTATAAAATATTATTTCAAAGACTAGAATAGAATTAAATTATTGTAATGGTGATGAACCAAGCACTTCAATAGGAATCAAACGAACAGCTGCAACAAGGTGAAACTGCTATTTAAAAACACTTGTCAATTGTAACCCCCACCCTCCAACATTGAGAAAAGGTGGGAAGATAGATGTTTGTCTTGCGATATATATGGTAAAATACATAATACCTCCATACTAAACAATGACCTGACTCCCTGCGGAAGACTGAACTGACTAACCCTGGCTAATCTCCCAACAGATGGGGGAAAGATTTAAAGACATTTCAATTGATTTATTGACACCTAGTCAGGCTTTAGTAACAGTCAATAGAGGAAAAACGCCCCACAATTCCCTGAGGTGGGGGAGTGGGAGTTACAATTGACAATATATAAGGCTAAGAATACTATTGTATGTATCAAGGAGTGGGGGAATTGTGTGCCGCACTGTTAGAATTACAGTTGTAGGGACCCAGAGCTGTCATATGCACTTATTCCACTGAATACTCAATTCCAGTTGTCAATTGTAACCCCCACTCCCCCCACCTTGAGGAATGGTAGGGAAATGTGGGACGTTTTTCCTCTATTGACTGTTGGTTAAGCATGACTAGGTGGGGGATTTCTCATTAAGTGTCAGTATCCTACCACTGACTATAGGCATAGGAAGTAACTGTTACTTCAAGGGGGAGGCACCTCTTCTTCAGTAAAGGGCACTTTGAATTAGCTGGAGAAAGGGGCACTTTGAAGAAAGGTTGGGGGATCATGTGCCCTCCGGTTCCTACGCCACAGTCGCCACTGCCACTAACAAGTAAGATCCTCTGGCGTTAGACAGAGTACTGAAAAATATAAAAGTAGGGTGCATCTGGCAGATAGTTTTGTTAACCCATTAACTGGCAGTACCCTACCACTGACGAGAAAAATTGTTGGGTGTTAGACAGAATAAAATACTAAAGTAGGGCACATCTGGGCGTATTCCAGCTAATGAGTTAATATGGATTCCCGACCCTTGAATGTGGGGCATATTAAATATGGGGAAACGTTTAGGGGGCTTGGGTCTAAGGTTGGCCTGTTAAGTCTGATCTAAACACATGATCTCAAATATTAAGCAAATTATATTATATCTGTTTGTTTTCTTGCATGTTTGTTTTTCTACACAGTGGCAATGAAATTAGTTCCTGGATTTGTTTTCTCACAGAATACCAAAATAATTTGCAATAATTTAAATAATTTGAAAGAGAGTGGTTCTGTCCTGCATGTGTACAGCATTGTGTTTCAGTGTTTGAAAATATTGAACAAGAATTTATAAATTTTAAAAGATATTCTTTGTTCAATAAATCAATTGAAATGTCTTTAAATCTTTCCCCCATATGTTGGGAGATTAGCCAGGGTTAGTCAGTCCAGTCTTCCTCAGGGAGTCAGGCCATTGTTTAGTATGGAGGTATTAACATCTATCTTCCCACCTTTTCTCGATGTTGGAGGGTGGGGGTTACAATTGACAAGTGATTTTAAATAGCAGTTTCACCTTGTTGCAGCTGTTCGTTTGATTCCTATCGAAGTGCTTGGTTCATCACCATTACAATAATTTAATCCTATAGTTAGTTGAAAAATTGAATACCACTTGAATATTTAAAAAATACAATAACCTAAGCTACACCTCGAGTTACACTTATTCAGAAAGTACTATTTACAATTTAATTTCAATGCACAATATGTACAGTAAATAATTTACAGACTACCTTTTAATATTGAATTAATACTGTGCAAAAGGTTTAATAATTTATACACAGAAATATATTTAACTATGACTTAATACCTGACTGCAACGCTAAAACGTCATTGTATCTGATGTATAAATGCTAAAACTACAATCCTGCTGCTTTTTAAACCTATTTAGAGTGTGTTTTATGACTTAGAATTTTAAAAAACCTATTGTTTACTTGTAGAATGAAAGAACCAAGGCACTCCAAGTAGAAAAACATTTACAAAAACTGCTTTAACTCGTGCAAAAACTAGCAGATATGCAATTTAAATAATGCTTTTGTAAAATACATTAAATTTTGCCTAAATGCGAGTCAAATTTTCGCGCCAAAACACAACAGAAGCTCTGTTCTTGTACGTCACAAAGGCCATTGTTTACAGCATTCTAGGGCAGTTTTTGTATCAATTTTAAGTCGCAAAATATGGGTATAAAACGTAAGATCAATCGGTAAAAATACATGATCAGCATTGATAGACAACATGAGAATATTTCTAGAGCAAAATCGTTTACTGACGGTCTCTTACAACATTACAATACCTGAAAACGTTGAGCAAATCGATTCTAAAACGATGAATATGTTCGAATTGTGTTCACTCATGGCGTCCTTTCACCGCTGTTTTCTCCGTAATACGTGAAGCAAATTCCTTTTAATTTGCACAGAATTTAGCCAAGGCTTCTCTTTACACACAGCGATAAAAATAACAACGATCGCGACGTAGATTTGATAGAAAATTAATCATTTGTTCTTTGAAACAAAATTGCCGCCATGACAACAAAATTTCTCGAAGAAGTGATTTTGATACCACTCTACCGGCATGCACTGCGCCAAACTGCATTAGGCAATAGGCCTATTGTACCCGAAAAATATATTTTTACGTTACCAGGCTTGACAAAGAAAAAGTCGCTTACCTTTTCTTCAAAATATTCATAAAACCGACGAAAATAGCCCACTTACATTCCAAAAGGAGCAGTTTTATTAATCATAGTGCGGTTTTCGCCATATTGTTTATAGTAAAAATTCTCTGATTTTACTACCCAAGAACATGGCCGACGCTCGCTCGCGGGTGTATGAGGCAACTGTCGGCGCGACCGCCTAACATCAAAAGAGTGTCCTTTCTGGTTCGTCTCCGTATTCTGTGACGTCGTTATTTAAATAGTGTATATGAATTCGAATCACTATTTCCATTCTTTAAGCCCTTAGTAAGAAACATTGTTGCAGAAGCATTGTTTTTCATAGCTACAGTGACATTGTTTCTGCAAACAAACATCACAGATTAGCCAGGATAGTTTTGCCAACAATGTTATTGGCGTCATATCAATCAAACAAACAAAAAATTATTTTCACCTCCAGGTAAACACGAATGGTTTGATCTCGTTCCTTGTTCCAGTTTCAAGCTTCACTCCACAGGCTTTCCCTCTTGATAACAATAGACGTTTCATTGCACCTTTCTGGTCAGATGTCGATACTAACAACGGAGGCGATATCTATTTCAGAGAAACTCGGGATTTTTCGATTCTGTCACGGGTCTCTCAAGAGGTGCAAAGCTACTTCGTTCGACAAAGGCAGTTTTCAGCGAAATGGGCCATGATTGTCACGTGGTTAAATGTTTCTCGCTACGGTGATGATGGATCTCGTAGGGTAAGAGTGAATTAATATCGAATTATTATGTAAACATAGTTTTTACAGCATCGTTACATGTATGATTTGTTCGCACGTACATACTTATTCATACTTATTCATACTTACTCATACCTAATCACACTTCTTTCTTGCTTACGTACTTAAAAACCCGTGGTGAGGGTACTAATCCCGATCGGGTATTTACACCCAGGTGTATGATGAACGAGAACTTATAGTAGCAAAGTCATGCTGTTTTTTGTCATGGACGTTGGGTGGTTTTGTTCGTTAAGCGCACGAGCGAGTACAAGCCGAGAGCGGACTGTTATTTACATCAATTGACTTACAGTATGTGTATTTAAAACTATTTATAAATTATATACAATTAGATATTTATATAAAAATTCTACTTGTCTAATTTAAAATTGTACTCGTTATGGCATGTTGAATTTAACTCAATTTTACAGCTAGATTCGGTTGTAATCGACCCAATTTCAGAGGATTGTTTATCTTCTCGTTCATATGTGATATGTTCAAGCTTATGACCCAAGGCTGTCGAGAGGTTTTCAAGAGCAACATTATAAGTCATTATTACTTCGGCGTCGTCATTGCCTTGATGTCCGCCATTCTCGTAAACAATAGTGGCAAGATTTTTAATTTGTTCGTTAGACTTTGCTTCTCGTCGTCATGAACAATCACAAGCTTTTTATTTTTGCCATACCACTTTATTGAAAATTCTAGATCTTTGAAAAGCTTTACCTCTCCACCGGGCGACGACCATTTGCCCCGTAGATTAAGGTCCACATGTACAACATTTTTGAGGCTTTCTAAACAGCCATTCCAGGCAAATTCGTTGGCTTTGTAAATAAGATTAACTTTCTTAGATGGCGTCGATGCTGTTAAAGCATTTTGTTAATGTAAAGTCTCCGAAAGGGTAAAATAATCGTCGATAAGGACGGAGCCGTTTAACTGAGGTCCGTACGCCATGACGTACGTTGTTTACTAGGTTTAATCAAATATCGTTTTCAAGACGAAGAGCATCACATCAGCCCACGCAAAAATTCCCGTACTAGCAAACCTTTTCTGCCCGTTGCACCATCTACTAGAAAATCTATCTTGGAAAAAGCTAAAGGACACAAAGGCCCAACCACCATTTTTGATGAAGAAGTGGAAGCTTCAGGGAAATATTCAAATGTGACGTCATGGCGGACATGCCACAAGACATCAAACAGGTGAAGAACGCTCGTCAAAGTTTAAAGGAAAAGAGTGATGGTGAGGAGTTTTCAAGTACAATACAATACAATAATTTATTAGTATATCCCAAAAGGGATTTTCAATACTAATTTACAAAATGAGTAGAAATACAAGTTAAAATGTTAAAACATTAAAAAATCCTAAGCAATATTGTTCATGTAGAGTGAAAACGAGACCATAATTCATTTCGAGAAGAACGTTTAAAGCCAACAACATTTGCACATTTTTTTACTCTTCGCTTAGCTTATTCTATGATAATATGGCGTGGTCAAAGAAGGATTTCTGGGCCATCGATGTTCTTTTACGTGGGATATTAATATCGTCCTTTTGTCTGGTATTATTGTGATGGATAGTGGATCGCTTAACAGCTTAACTAGTTTTAATTCAAGATAATCTGGAGCAAGGCCATGTAGGCATTTGTAGACCATGGTGACATCTCTAAGCTGCAGCATTTCATTGATAGGTAACCATCTTAGATCTTTGAGAGACTCTGAGATATGCTCATATTTCCTTTTTCCAGTTAATATTCTTGCAGCAAAGTTCTGTAAAAGCTGAAACTTATGAATGTTCTGGCGTGATGTACTCGCCCACACAGTCGAGCAGTAAAACAATTTACTAAATACCAAGCAGTGTATAATGACTAAACGAACATCTTTAGTGAACAAGTGTCGGACTCTGCTAATTTGACACAATTTGTTATTGTTATTATTGAGAATACAATACTTTGCAAATATTACCTAGAATATTTGAAATACGTATGTTTACATTATAAAGTAATATATATTTTTATGAAACTAACTAACTAACTAACTAGCAATATTAAAATGGGTGGTCATCCCAAATCTTAACACATGCAGGTATAAAACTATTTTTAAAACGCATAGTCCTACTCTTAAAAAGTCAAAACTGCGTGGGTGACGCAATGAATAGTTAATTTGTCTCTGTTCCGGGATTAATTCTCTTAGCTTGCTGGTGGGCTGCAAAGCAGATTTGTAAAATCGTTTACAGATTTCAGTTCTTCTTTCACTTAGTAATTCGAGACTTAGTTCTGCGATTGCTTCCTTATATGATGTTCCTGGTACGAGAATTTTCAAGGCACGTTTTTGAATCTGTTCAATTTCCTCGTTGTTTGCTAAGGTCAAGGAGAAATGCCAAACCGGGCACGCATACTCCAATATTGGCCGAATGGAAGAGCAAAACACTTTGCGTAGATGATTCACCGAAAAACCGCTTCGTTTCAAGATGCGTAATATATAGAGACGTTTACTGGCTTTCCCGCACATATATTCCACATGGATGTTCCAGGATATAAGTCAGATGTCAAATAGATTCCAAGTAGTTTAAAACATTTCACAAGTTCCAGAGGCTGACCGTCTATGACAATTGGGTCCAGGGTGGGAGGTGTTTTCAGAAAAGAGACTCGGAACTCTTTAGTTTTTTTTACGTTGATCAACATGCGGTTGGAGGAAGACCATGTCGAAATCGAGTCCACTTGCGCTTGAATAATAGAAGTATTAAAAGGGTGTGAGAGAATTTCGTAAGAAGAACTATCGTCTACGTACTTATACATTACAATTTACCCAGTAAAGATGATGATAGGTAATATATATGCTCATAAAACGATAGGTAACTATCAAATATAACTCCCAGGTCTTTACACGACGGTAAAGGAGACAATTCTTTGCCAAGAAAGGAGATGGTAATATCGCCCAGTCGCCCCAGCAACTGTCTTGTGCCAAACACGATGAACTTGGTCTTTTCTGGGTGAGTGAGCAGTCAGTTGACACAACACCACTCAGCTATATTGTAAAGGTCATGCGATATCTGACTAAGGGTGTTAACTTTGTCGTCAATTGCAAACGATAGGAAGACCCTTGAATCGTCCACAAATGACTCTGCTAAGCTGTTTTCAACAACATCAGGCAAGTCATTCATATATAGACTGAAGAGCATGGGTCCAAGGATAGAACTTTGAGGGACACCATGAGTACAGTCAGCGTCGAGGATACAGATGCTCCAATGCGCGTTGTTTGCTCTCAGCTCTGTTTGTAAGGTAACTCTTGAACCAATTGAGTGCATTTTGAGATATTCCCAACTATTTCTGTAACTTCTTCAGTAGGGTAGAATGGCATATACTGTCAAACGCCTTACTCAGATCAATGAGTACCATTGCTGTTACTTTCTTTTCATCAATTTCTTTAAAAAAGTGGTCAACAACCAGTAAACCAAGGGTCTCGGCAGAGTGGCACCTCTTGTTACCGCTTTGATGTTGGGTGGTTATTATCGGCCACCTCATGATCACCTTCCTTTAAATGAGGGACGACCTCAGCTTTCTTCCATGTACTTGGGAAAAGTGACAAACCAAGATTGGTTTATGATACTGGTGACCGAGAAGTCTGCTTGATCTGTCTGCAAATAATCAAGCCGTCAGGGATCTGCAGTGGACTCCGGCACCAAGAGTAGTCTTCTGCACAGATGAGCAGTCAGATGATATTGTAGAGGAATGCTGTGAAATTGGCTCCCAGAATATCTTATCGATCGACACCACATATAACATTGGAAATTCTACATCACGTCTACAACTTACCAGAGCAGCAAATTCAAACACACCAGAACAGGAAAAGCTGCAGTCCTTCCAGGACCCACGATGTTTCATGTACCAAAATCGGCGAAAGACTTTAAGTACTTCAGCCACACCTTAGTGGAGATTAATGAGAAATTCGAAGATGTAGCGTTTGTCGGTGGAGACCGGGATCAAGCTCGACAGGGCTTCTTGACACCCTTGAAAAGATCGGTTTTCTTGCCATGCAAGAAACATGTAGAGGATAACATCGGACGACAACTGGCTGACCTGGGTAAAGGCACTCTAGAGGAGGAAATATTGAAGGACATCTTCGGGGATGAGTACAACAGAGAAAAGGGCATCGTGAATGGCGTTAGCCATAACGAATTCCTGGCGAAAGTTATTTCTGTCACAGAGAAGTGGGATGGGTATCGCCCAAATATCAAGAGCACGTGGAGAGAGGCAATATCCCAATACGAAAAAATGGCCGAGATAAATCGCGAAAAAAAGGGCGTTCATAAGAAAAGGGTCTCTTCTACTCTCAGATAAATATAGCCACCTGGAAGTAACGCCCCTTACATGGTCAAAAATGACAATTAAGCAGAAGCAGAGTCATATCGGCAAAGCAGACCAGTTACGCATAAAGGATCTTCAAAACCTAGATGGATCTGTACTGACAGACCACACTAGAGCGTCGTCTAACCTCGGAAATTTTGATGACTATGACTTACCGTAGTTCGTGAGAGGTTCATGGGGAAACGCCAACAAGATTATTGAGTTACGAGGAGTAGGACCTTATCCGAACAATGAGCAAAAAAGAACAGTTTTGTCACTCACAAGCTCGAGCTTACACGTCGTACATATCCACACGAGATGTTTCTGAATATGGTGACCGAGTACCAGCGGTTTCTCCATCTACTCCAGAAGAAAATTACCCATACGAACTTGTATTCGTAAATGAGTCTGCCTCCAGCCCCGCCGCATGACGTTTTCATGAGGCAACGAGACAGAAGAGTGTTTAATCGCCAGGGGAAACAAGAATTCTAATCTCCCACAACCCTGAAAATGTCTACTTCCACCCTTATCAACAATGCTGTAATCTGACACCGCGTGAAGCCCACGACAAACTAATAATCACAGAGTCTATTACAAACGGCTCCAACCAGCCCACAAGAGGCTTATACTACTAAAGAATTCGGATTTTTGTTGTAGTATAAAAGTGTTTCTAATCAATGTTGATATTAATTAAATTGTCTGTGGGAGGACATATTTTTTCTGTTAGTTACAATTGTTTCAATTATAGTCATGGCACGTTTGCCAAATATTTAAAAAAAATTCCACGGTCTATAAAAGAACGGCAGGTGTTTGTAGCAGGTGTTTCTAAACAATGTTGATATTAACTGAAACTGTCTATAAGAGGACATACTTTTTGTGTTAGTTATTATTGTTTGAAGTATTTATTGGCTGACAATTGGAAGGAGATCTAACTATTATTTTGTTTCTTATTCTAATGCTTTTGTAATTAAACTGTGTAGTAAAAAGATGATTTCTTCGTAATCTGTTTTATTCCTTATTGTCGTAAAGTGGCAAGCGGTACGGTAGGGCTTTAAATTTCGAGGCCGCAATTTTCGGCCAAAAGGCTGAAACGTCAATGCAAACATTGTTCAAATCTGTAGTCTGCAGTGATTTCAGTGCTAATAAGGTATATACAATAGCAAGGTTTTGTTTGACCTGTGACCTGCAACCTGTGACCTGCAACCTGTGACCTGCAACCTGTGTACTGCAACCTTCGACCTGCGTTTTAGACCCGCCGTTATCAGAGCCATGGCTCTACCTCCTCCTCAGGCCCTTTTTCCCGCGGGCGGGTGATATTTTGCTTCAGGGGAAAGAGTAGACGAAGGGCCTGCCAAGTAATGGTCGAAAATCAGGCATAAATGTCGACAATCGGGAATCCAAAAAAATCTGCCTGAAATATTGCCCATCACAGCGTAAAACGATATATTTTCGTGTTTTCCATCTTAGATGGGTATATTTTAAACGTTATTGCTGAAATATGATCCATATTAATCGAAATATGAAACGTTGAATCAAAGTGTTTTTGTCCTCAGTCTCGATGGGCGACAACACCGAAAAATGCACTCAAAATGCGAAGGGTTCAATTGACTTCAGTGATAGTGATGTCGACATCATTAATGTGTCATTCAGTATGTAGTATGAGTATGTATTTGACTACGAATATGTTTAACTTTAAAGGAAAATTATATGCAAAATAATAACAAATATGTATAACAAATCTAAAAGTATATATGCGCATTTATTTTGCCATCAGAAGCGTGACAGTTAGGGCAAAGTACTTTCCCACCTTCCTTAGCCTTTTGTAAGAGCCTACGTTCATAAGGATCATTAACAAACTCTTTCTCCGGACGATTATAGTCAAATAAGTGGTGAATAGCTTCTGCCATCTTGAGAACATTAGTCAGCAGGCGCTTCCCTTCGCCTTACCCGTATTTTTTATGCCGCCCGTGCGTCCCTTCCCTAATTTTCCAAGCCCGCTCCAATTAAAGCGCCTGTGGAGGAGGTAGGCCATGGCTCATTTAATTGACATACTACACTTTAAAATACAAATTATGTCTTGGTTATAGAATACATTTCAAACCGTATTAGCAACAGATGGTTCAAGTTCGTTTGCAATATTTTGCTACAATAAAATTGAATGGACTTATGGTACTTTTAACGGAATCTCTGCTCAGGTAAGAAAACCACTTTAATTATTGAATTTATCCTATTTCCTTATCTATGCAGGGTGTCTCAAAATGTCCCGCTTTTTGTTTTGTTGTCTTATTTACTACGTTGGATACAATAACAATTTTCCATTTTCATACTGGATAAAATACTTATCATTAGTGATATCATTTTATAACTTCTTACATATCTTCAAGGCTATTTTACTGATCAATATAGCTAATCAGAGGTACTTATGGTGGCAAAAGTATCACAAAACCAATTTTCCAACTTGTCCAAATTATATGGAAATTAGGTGAAAATTGTTTCAACAATTTTAGAGAGGATTGTTAGAGAGAATACCATTTACCAACCTATCTACCCTAAATCGGATGAATTTGTGATCCCCAATATCAACTGATCATGATTTTGTTTCAGATGAGTAAGTAGTATAAGTAAGGCTGAAGCCAAGGCAAAGAAATTTCAGCTTTTGACAAGAATACTACCAATAAGAGTGAAACATAGTGCTATAAGCTTGTCAGAGATTTGAATTTATAAGTGCTACCTTTTAAAACATTTCCAGAAATTTGTACGAAAGTTGAAAAATTGGTGTCGCCGAATTAAATGACCCTATAAATACGATATGGTACTTGCTTACTCAAAAATATATAAAGTTGGTAATACCGGGGACACCCATTGTAATTATTGCCCTATAGAATGGGATTATCATTTAAGGACTGAATAAGTCTTTCATATCACGGGCGAGAATGCTTTCGCGATTCGAGTAATCTTCCCCTTACAAGGTGTTTATTTGAATAATTAATCAGTTTGAGGTATATTTGACCAATTCAGGCAAGGATTTATAAGACGTGTTGCAACAAACTATCTCTTTTTAACATTCCTTATTTCTGATAGGCCCTACAAAATTTCCCTACAACTATTATGTATATTAACATATTTTTCTATTCTAGGCCGGTTTTAACGCAGGCGACGGGGTTCGATACTTTAGTATTCCTAATTCTCGTACTCCGGCCATTATCCACGTCGCTTCCACATCAAATGTCCAAGTTCCTGGGTTGTGGATCTTCAGGGTCGATGAATATTCAATTAAAATTCATAGTTGTTCTAATTCGACAAACGGTAATGAGATATATCTCTGGTTGTTCATGCACAGGACCCCGAACGCCTATTCTGTTTACTCGCCAATTGTGAAACACCCCCTCCCCTCCTAAGGTGTAATTTACTTCAAATATCCTATTGAGATGCCATCGTCGTTAAGAAAACACTTGTCTATTTTTGCCTGTGGTTCAGCATAAATTTAAAATAAACAAAAGCTCTTCCTGTTCTCGAACTATCTTAAGTTTTCTCATTTTTGAAATGTTAACATTTCAAAACATGCTTTCATTTACTGATAGTAAAATATTTTCACACCATTATATTTAAATGATATAGTTGCAACTAGTGGCACATTTTTGATGAAAAAGTCAGAATTCAGTAGTCTTTATTGTAATTCGTTAGGTACATTGACACTCTCGCCGAGATCTGAGCTTGGAGGAAATAGAGTTTTTATTGGTGGACCTTGTTATAACCCTGAAGACAACATTGTATGCCGTTTTGACGGGGCTGTTATGACAACATGTATGTATGTCAATGCACTGCAAGTATATTGCATTATTCCTACATTGAACAAGGATGATCGAATAATGGTTGAACTGTCATTGGATGGTGGTTTAACATTCAATTTTACTGGAATCTACAGATCAAGTGAGTCGACTATAAGAATCTTATTTCGATTGAATTAGTTTATTTGTCTCTACAAAATACGATAATCATTTAGAAAAATATTTTAACTAATCTAAACCTTTCAATTGTTAACCACTAAATTTTTGAGAGATCGGGATAGCTGATGATAGTTTTGTGTTGCCTGGCTACAGCGAGGCAGCATACTATTCCTGACATATCTTGCGTTCCTCCAGAGTTCACTCGACCTAGTCTATGGCGTGATCTATACATTCCCCCAAACCTCGACCGGGGGAATAATTAATGAGAGGTTAGGTCAAACAAGACATTCATTACAATAAAGCCGCGAATGTATTTTTAGATACAGTATCTATCGTCGATAAACCAACCAAGTTTTGGGATTTACACCGCTTCGTACTCTGTGCTTCTCACGCATCGAAATAACCTTTGTCTGTTGTTTCGCAGATCATACAAACTTAAGTTTGATCTTCAATGTTTTTTTCATTCTCTATAATCTTACGTTATTTTCATTTTCCTTTCTACGCCCATATTTACTTTACACAGTACTATGATCTTCCTCACGTACAGTATTATTAAGCGTATTATTAAGTTGAACGACTCTCTACAACCGAATTTTGACTCATTGAGATGGCTTGGATCAATAAATCATGCGTAATATATTTAAGTATAATCAGAAGTTTTGATCCAAATTACAATTTTCATACCACGTGCATTCTGTCTTGAAACAGTCACAATTTTACTGAGTATATATCTCGGGCAGGGGTAGTAGAAGGTGGGGCTGGAAAAAAGATGTTTATATTTAATTTAAAGAACACTCTGCAAGAGGTGTATGAAACTCAGCAGGTAAATATCCCTTCTACAATGGTAACACATCCTCAATTTAGTTGTAATGGTGGGTATTAAGAGGCTATGCTGAACTATGTCGAACCGCCTCATCCGCTAACAAACACGCGGTATATGTTGCTGCCCATAGCAAGAGGAACGCCCCATAGACTGCACGATTAATATTAAAGTAACTAATAATTCAACTAATTGATTCAATTAACAGTTTTTACATGGTGAGAGCACTTTCCTTGCGATAGTAACATCTAGTACTATCAAATAATTTCTACTTCATTGCAACAAGAATCATATATTATAATTATTTATTGACGTTCATAAACTTACGGCAACCAAGTGTAATATCAGACATGTTTCCCCACCGTGGTTAAAATAAACGAGTCTAAAATCCCTCAACAAATAATATTTTCGTCGCCAGTTTTTCACGCTGATTAAGCCATAATACTCGAGTGTCGATACGTTGGGACGCTAAAGTAATTCGTTGAGTGATCACATTCATTTACTTAGCCATAGAAGCAATGCTACAATTGACAGGCTTGTAAAAGTCATTTATCAGTACTCAACGTATTTCCAATTCAGTTCAATAACATTTTGTAAAGTAGAAAATAGACTTTATATAGAATAACTGGTAAAATAGATTAAGTATTACAGATGAAGGACAGTTTCTTTGTTATTATTCCGTTACTACAATACAAACAGCAAATATATAATAATGTTAACCTAATTGTCCAATTTTTTGTTATTAGTAATATGCCAAAAAATATGAAATTAAATAAAGATATAACTTTAAACCTGCATAATATGCATAATCTAATTAGCACACAGCAAAGACTTGTACGTTGTTTTATAAATCTAGTCATGATCAGCCATGTCCTGCGCTTTACCTTGTATAATATACCTTCTCCTTTCTAGAAAACGACGAATGTAATGGTGCAAATGATTGTCATGACTTTGCCACGTGTCGTAACATTGATGGCTTATACTGCTGTTCATGTAATGCAGGTTATTCCGGTGATGGCTTTGACTGTCAAGGTAGAATTATTATTAAATATACCGAACCGTTTAAGGACAACTGTATACTACGTCTTTTCCTATTTCGTACAAAACAACCCACACCTTTTTCAATGTACCTAGAATCAAAAGTCTAAATTTTTTAATGAACTGCGTGATCAACATTTTCCATTTGGCAATCTGCATTTTCTATACTGCAAATTCAATTTAATTTGTTTTTCAAAATTAAGCTTTTTTATCTACTGGTTTCAGACATAGATGAATGTTTTGGTGTCAATGCTTGTCATAGCAACGCAACATGCAATAATGACGCGGGATCATACAATTGTACATGCAAAGACGGGTATTCGGGAAATGGAACGCACTGTACAGGTTTGTTTACAAAACTTAATGTCATAATATTGCATTGTTGTTTGCATTACGCTGTTATCATTAATTGCGTGATCACTAACTAAGGAATGTGCCGAGTTAGTGTAAGCAGTGATATCCGGTGTATATCGGTATATTATAGTACAACAATATTCCTGTCCATTTTATGTCGGTTTGATTTTGCCGCAGAGGGCCATATGTTTGCGCTTTCGATAGAGAATAATTTCGTGGCAACGGTAGAAAAATGGGTTCGCTTTGAAGCAAGGTGGCGTGCAAACACCCTCAGTGTTGGTTAAAATGAATGCGGTATTGTGCAACTCCGCTCACATTCCTAAATGCGTTCCAAATCGGTATATCGTAAACCCTTTTTTGGCACGGCACGGATAAAAATGGTACCCCTAACAAATATATCCGTGCTAGGACTACTTATTTATAGGCATGCAATCATGAAAGGGGTAAATTTGGTACTAGTACCATTTTCATCCATGCATGGCGTGGCAAAAATTGAGCGTTCGTTGTACTGTAAACGGGCCGTAATCATTCGTATATCTTTCTGACCTCGTGGAAACAACTAAACAACCAATTTTATTTCAACTTCTATTTCACCTTTATCAAAAGATTAAATTCGTAAATAGAAAAATCTGCCCAACATATGTTATAAGATGAAATCCAATAACATTTTTAGTGTAGGTATTCCCATTGTTTTCATGATAAATCACATTCCGCGAATCACAGGCTATAATTTTAGCTTCTTTTTTCTAGACGCGGATGAATGTGATCGTGTAAATGATTGTCACGACTTAGCTGCGTGTTATAACAATGATGGATCATATGACTGCTTATGTAATTCAGGTTACTCCGGTGATGGAATTTATTGTCAAGGTAAAGCGGTTTAAATTTCCGGACGAAATAATCCAATCCCGTGATATAAGAAGTTATTTTTCTCATCTTTGACAATCCTAGCTCTGCAGTCACCAGTTCCATAAAATAATTTTATCGGGCATTAAGGTTAAATTTGCGGCCTAAAGTAAGTCGAGCAAAAATCATATTACGCCCAAAAACATCAACTCGATTTTATCAAGCGTGATACGATTTGTTGATCAAATAATTTTGCTGAATAATTGCCATGGAATAATTGTATATTCTTAAACTGACAAGAAATTTTCAAGATTTCAAAATTGGATGTTTTTAAATGGATAAAGCGGCAAAGCCAACATAAACTGCTGGGCGAGTATGGCTCCAGAACGCCATTTTTTGCATTTCGTGACACGTGTTAACGTTTGTAAGGTTGTTGATGTGCATGTGCTCTTGGAGCATATAGCTTACCCATCCTCTCACACTTCTCCTAGGTTTTGGATCATTACCAAAAACCGGCTCTTCGCGAAACCCCCAATCCAACGTGACATAGACACTGAAAGCATAACTAATCAAAGTTAGATAATAAACTGGTGGTCGAAATTTTAGCCAAACATTTTGTTCGTTTAAAATTAAGAATGTTTCGTTATGTTCCTTTAACAGACATTGATGAATGCTCTGGTGATAATGATTGCGATGCCAACGCAACATGTGATAATAACCAGGGATCATACACTTGTATTTGTAACAATGGGTATTCTGGAAATGGAAAAGACTGTACAGGTTTGTTTTCTACTGTTATATGGAAGGTTGTGTGATGCATGAAATAATTTAATATAGTAAATATGTTCAATCTGGGTCGAATTTGCGTGCGCGTAACGGTAATAAACTTGATAAGATTTGAGATATGCATGCAAGGCGTTTCGAATTTGTTAAAATTTCGCTTGGAGCTGTAATAACATTGTATAAACTTATAATATCTTTTCGTGCATAATATTTACCTGAAATGAAACCAAGAAACATCTTTGGTTTCTCCATTCTCGAATATGCCTGTTCTCGGGTAAAACCGTTGTTACTTGGTCATACAAAAACTTTCAAAATTCATGAAACTTTGAAAAAAAAAACTACCACTGGCTATAATATTAAAAACTACCACTCGCTATAATATTATGATACTACAATATTAATTATATTATTATAATTTTATAATATTAAAAACTACCACTCGCTGTAATATTATGCATGGTGGGCTCAACCTACACAAAAATGAGCTATTTGCGTGATTGCCATATTTAGCTGTAAGTTGTTTGCCAATCAGGAGACACGTCGTGTAATGATTATAACGTGTATAGCGTATTATAATTATAATAATGTTTATCATAGTAAATGTTTATTAATGTGGCCTACTGTAGCTACCCTTGTCAGAAAACGGATAAAATTAACGAATTTAACTAAGTTTCTGATTGAGTCTAATTATATGAACTTTCGGAATGGCAGGTTAGGAATTTTCACTCTGGTTAAACGTTTTGATAGCTCTGACTTATCCTGCAAACAGACAAACACATACAGAAACCGTGGAAAAAATAACCGATCCTTGCGGAGGTAATGAAACACACCAAAAGAAAACAAAATATACAAATCAACCAACAATTAATTAGGTTGTTTCTTTTGCACATATTTAAGAATTCGCTATTATACGAATGGACTGGAGAGATATCATAAACGTATAAAAACATCACTTTTATTGTATTATTTAAGATATTAATGAATGCCTAACTACAAGATGTATCTGTGCATCTGGCCAAATGTTAGTCAATGGTGAATGTCAAGGTCTGTATTATTTAGACAAGAAAATTCACAAATTAAAGTGAAAGTAGCATCAAATGCACTACATTAGTTTAGTTAGTTCACTCTATTTAATTACTGTTAGCCAAGTTTCGTCTTGTCATGTTGACATTGAGCTTGCCTACATTGACACTTAAGGCTATAAAGAATAGATATATAATATTCCAATATATTTCTATAGTGCCAATTGGAGCTTGCCTAAATATTAACATAATGTTACATGTATATGTTTACATATTGATGTTATACCTTATAAGATAAGAGATTTTATTCAACGTTTATAGAATGTTGATACATGTTTTTCATGATACACCAGAGTTTATCTAGCTGTTAATAATTCTTGACTATATACCATCACTTAAAAGCTTCGTTACATCGAATTAACATACGTTGAATTAGGTGTTTTATTGAAAATAAATGAAACGACTGGTGTTTTTTTCAGAATTGAAAGCGTATCCAACACTGTATTTCGGTAAGTTTTAGCTAGTATTAGTTTTAGTTTAGAACATTATTGTTTTGGCATATATATATATATATATATATATATATATATATATATACCATATTTTATCTTGCTGAGAACCGCAGTTTCATGTCATCACTTGACCCAACGACAATTAAATTTCCGTTTCACTGACCATGACTAGCTAATCTTCAAAATGGAGAAGAAAGGGGATAGTGAGAATATTTTAGTTTAATCATTTTGATAGACGCTGTATGAGGTGGCCCTAAATTTGAGTGTAGTCATCCCTATGATTTTTTTCATCAGTTACCTCCTATTGAAAGAAGGTAAAAAAGTATCCATGCACGATAAAAAATACACATCAATCGGAACTAACTACATGTGGGAGGGTACCAAACATTTATGCTTTAATTATTACTGTCATAAATAGAAGGCCCTTTTCTTCAACCAATATATCATTATTACTACAATAGTATCCTTTTAAATTATTTGTTTTGTATATCAAAATTATCTATTTCTTTTCCACTATGTTACAGTCAATGAGGAGGATACAAATATGATAGAATGGGTAATGCTCGCTGTGCTGATTTTTCTTGCCATCTGTTTCCTGATCACTCTCATTATAATACTTGCTGTATGTCAAAGGTAAGTAAAATATCTTTTGTTTACAATTTACAGTACAATATATATGGGGAAAATGCGAGTATTAACGTCATTTCATCTATAAATAGATAAAATTGTCAGTGACCCCCCTCCACCCCTCCACCCCTCCTTCTCTATTTCATAACACAAATTGTTTTAGTACTATTTTCCTGATTAGAAAAGTCTGTCATGCGGAAAAAGTCTATTAGGAATAATTAAAACTTTTGGCAGGACTGATTTTTTTAGAAATTGTCGACAAGATAACGGAATATGCATGCTAAAAGAAAACATTTATCATATATAAGAATGGGGATCACAGATTTTATTCTCGAGTTGAATTACTATAAACCTAAATATCAACCATATTGATACGCCATTGTCGTCATAGCGACGGTTGGTAGGATTGCTTTCTGAAAAATTTCTAGCTATTTAGGTTTTGTTTTATACTACATGTAGTTAGACACTTTTGTGTTTCAGAAATAATAATTATCCAAAATTCTTATCCAAATCGGAAATCTTCCATTATTATAAAAGTGCAGGTAGCCACATTAAGCCATCATTACAAATTCGTTTTACGATATTTTGTTCGTTGACATATTAAAAAATTTTAAAAGTAAAAGAGAGTACAATATTCAGTAATATGTTCACAAATAATAGATATAGATGAATCAGACGATATTTGTGTATTCCGTATTGCCTTGTGCAAAAATGAAATAATTGTTCCTACTATACATGCATATTAAAGACATTTTTTACTATCTTGTAAATCTCCAATTAATATTAAATATCTGAGCTGATACTTCTGTATACAATTATGCATATGAATATTAAAGGTAATTGTTTTCCTTCATTTTAGAGCAAGTGAAACTTCGAAATACTTGACGTCAGACGAAGACGAGGTATTAATATGAAGCGTTGGCAAAATAACTCCTGTGTACGAGGTGCACGATGTCATGCAAGATTACTACAACTAAAATAAAATTATAAGATATTGATAATTAGAACTACTTTTTCAAACAAAATAAAATCACCCATTTGCTCCAAATATGTCTTCAGTCGCACTCCACATATACTGTCGTAAATCGTAAACTATATTTATGTTCTTGAAAAAATGACCTTTTGGAACATAATAGATCGTTAGAACGAGGCTAGTCAACAGGGTATATATAATATTGGTACATATATCAGGAATTAATGTCATACTGATTTTGAATGCTTTCCTCATGGCAAAATCGCCTGCATCAATCGATCAATTAAGGATATTGGGGGACTTTCCATATTACTATCCCGAAATTACGTCACAAGGATTAAGTTAGGATTAAGGGTTAGGATTATGATTAGGATTAGAGTTACGATTAAGGTTAAGTTTCTATTAAAATTCAGGTTGTTAATATGGAAATTTGACCAGAGTATTTATGCATTTTCCGCACATTTGCTGATATAATATTAACCAAGTACAGTAAGCACTTTTTGCATGTATTTTTTTGTTTTTGTATATAAACGTTCACTCGTATTTCTTTACCGTAATATTCCTGGATAAAAGTTAATTTTAGGAGTAAATATATTTCACACTACTTGATTTGCAAAGTCGTGGTCTGTCATTCGTTTGAAATTCAAGACCTCGCGCACACGGCATGGCGAAAGAAATTCATATAAGTGACTCAGATATAAATAGATAGATACAGTGGCGTGTTGGGAGAGAGGGCCGGGGGCCATGGTCCCCCCAGCGAAGATTTTTTTAGGGGGCGCCAAAACATAATTGGGCGCTGAAATTGCACAAAATCACACAAAAGCGGACACAAAAGCGGACACAAAAGCGCTAGTCCAAATTGGAATTTTGTCAGATCCGATGAAGCAAAGAGAGAAAAAGAGTTTAGGATTGTTAATGATTGATACAGTGTTGTTTATCTGATAAAACTTTATCCGATAAATATTAGTGATTTCCGTTATGTCAGGTTTTCTAGGCAATGTTGGCTATCGCAATATCGCATTACTTACTACCGCACTGCCGCAAGCACTGTTCAAAGTGCTAGTACGTGCGCTTAATTTGAGTTCTGTTATTCGGAATACGACTTATACCAGGATTAAAAATTAACCAGCCTACCTACAACTACAAGCATTACTGTCCAGTCTGTAATATTGACTTGGCTTACGATCACTGGTAAGTTTGCCGTCTACTTCATGAATGTTCGTCGTCTACTTTTCTTTGTTTAAGAAAAAAATTAAGTCCTTCTATGAATTATATATCTATTAAAACTCCTGAATTTGTTGTTTCTTGCGCATTTTTATTTTTTACGATGTTTTATAATTCTCAGAATTCCGTCAAATCGCCTCCCAAAACGCAAGAATTGTTCCGGGGGGTCATGCCCCCTGATCCCCTTACAGGGGGCGCCAAATTTCCAGCTGGCCTTCCCTGGCGAACAGAAGCCAGCACGCCACTGGATAGATAGATGGATAGATAGAGTAAACCTCCTAGTGGCGGTTTTCATAAAGATTATGTTTTCCTTATGTCATCAAATTCCCGTGTTTATTACTATTTCAAACGTGTTAAGGTACAACTATCTATCTATATTGTATTTTTCGGTTTTATAAGCAACTTTAGTTAAGTTATAATCAATTATCGATTGATCTGGACCAAGGACGATTAAATTCTGCATATTTGTAAATCTATCCGCAATCTAAAGCGAGTTGCAAGCCATTTATTACAACATTGCATGGTTCTTGCATCGATGTGTAGAAACTACTGCGGTCATATTGTTTATATCGGTCGAAATTTGCGACAAAAAAAAGTATACACAACTGTCAAAGAGATTTAACACTGAGACCGGTTTTGTTTATAGTTATAATGCGTAGTTTCGCATACAGACCAGTTAATAAGTCAGTATAAATAGCATGGGTATCCACAGGCGGCCCAATTTCAGGGTGAATGATCAGGAGTTGCGGGTTTTTAACGGCTTTTATAAACAAATTTGATACTCAACCAAAACTATTCTAAAAAAACATTCTTAAATTAATAAAATAACTACACTTTAACAATAAAATATAGTTGACATGATAGTAGGCTATATAATGCCTTTACATTCTTTTAATTACTCCATGAGCTCATTTAGAGCGGTTTATGCAACCTTTTCTGTGGCCTATATGTTGTGTCAACTTGTGTGTTGCTCGTCTAATGTATATATAAAAGGTAAAGGCTTTTTGGGAATTTAACTACCTGTAGCTTTTAATATAACAACCAGTGATAGCAACTAGTATCCGTCTATGAAATATGGCCTCAATTGTTACTGTTTCAACAACTAAACAATCCACACAAACGCTCGATTGTTGAGAAAATACAAGATACAAATCGAGCAACAATACGCATATATTTGCAGGTCAAAATAGTAAGCAGTCTGATATTTATTTTACAGGGTGCTCACCTTAAAATGTTGAGGAAAACCTTTCTCGCGGAACGTACATAAATGTCCGCTCCCCTCGGCTCGATTGTCTTACGCGAATTTTCTCGTCCATTTTCGCTCCGATTTCACTGTACTTCGCCCACAACATACTTTATAGCTACGAAAACCATTTCGCTTTTTGAAATTATTAAACTCTAGAAAATATGTACTTAAAAGAAGCAATATTTCTCATGCGCTTGCTGCTCGCTGATCGGTGGCCTGCGAATGTTGGCATGTTAATTCTCGTTTTCTGGTAAAAAATATGGATTTCCCCGTAGAGTTTATAGTCTTTTTGCCCTGAATGGCGGCCATCTTGGATTTATCATGCAGGTCACGCCTCCGCTAGGTATGAGTCAGCAATCTAGGTTTATTATATCTATGGCCTGAACATAGCCGAAATTGAGATAGAGTTTGGCTCCGTTCGTCGATCGCTAAATTTGCCCGAGTTATGATCAAACCATATTCGTTAGAAAGAGAAACCTTTGTGAAAAGATTTGATCGAATATTTTTGCCGTACGACAAGTTT
This sequence comes from Trachythela sp. YZ-2020, assembly GCA_016169945.1. Taxonomy (NCBI): domain Eukaryota; kingdom Metazoa; phylum Cnidaria; class Anthozoa; order Malacalcyonacea; family Clavulariidae; genus Trachythela; species Trachythela sp. YZ-2020. The sequence continues at coordinate 175,300 of JADLSH010000120.1, read as the reverse complement.
GAGCGGAGATATTTGACTTTGAAGGCGATGTAGTCGGGCCGCGAGTAATTAGCCTTTACCTTTTATATACATATGACGAGCAACACACATATAGGCCACACAACAAGTTGACACAACATATAGGCCACAGAAAAGGTTGCATAAACCCCTCTAAATGAGCTCATGGAGTCATTAAAAGAATGTAAAGGCATTATACTATCATGTCAACTATATTTTATTGTTAAAGTGTAGTTATTTGGTTAATTTAAGAATGTTTTTAGAATAGTTTTGCTTGAGTATAACAAGTTTGTTTATAAAAGCCGTTAAAACCCGCAACTCCTGATCATTCACCCTGAAATTGGGCCACCTGTGGGGTATCTTTCAAAAGACCAAACGGAAGTGTTATTAAATTTGAATATCGCACCCGAAAGTTCATGTTTAAAGGACATCGGCAACAAAATTTTTATTGTCTTATTTTGTTCACCATAGTTTATTTAGATAGGATATGTACTTCATTTGCGATGAAAATGACCGAGTTCGGAGTACAAAGCGAACGAAGTTTGTCTAATTATACATATTGGCCGCCATATTTGAACAGCTTTATGAAAAATTATCTTTCCTGCCATTTGAGCCGTGTGACGTCATTGGCAGGGGAAAACAACACAAGTACATATATATTTTAGCGTGTTTTGAGCTATTTCGATATTGGTGAACGATTTTACCGCAATTCAAACATTTTATGGAGGAAATTCACGAGAATACATTAGAAAAAGTATTACCCTATCAGTTTGAGCCTCTCGTGAACGAAAATAGCGATAGTAGTGGCGGGGAAAGCGACTCTGAGAGTGAGACATCAACAGACGACGATACTGACGACGAAGCTTTCGAAGTTCAGAATAGCTACCGACTTAAAACACTCAGTTGGTGCAAGTGTGGGCATTGTATCCTACAAACAAAGACAATAGAAAGCTTTTGCTGCCACGAAAAGGCTTTAGAGTACGACGACTACGACGATCTAGTTAATAGCGCCGATGCTTGTGGCGAGTCGTGTTTGACCTGTCTTCCCGAATTCATCGAAAATATGCTCTCGGAAGCTGTGTTGAAGGTAGATGTGTGTCGCTATCTGGAAGACAATTGGCCTCTGGACGATAAAGATTTGGAAAAAATGCATAGACTTTATCGTTTAGTTGCCTATCAGCGTTGCTCAAGATGGATCTTTCAGATTTTAGGCAAGAAGAGAAGGAGACCGTTTCCATTTTGTGTATACGCAAAAATTCGTGCAAGGTTTGCCTCACCAGATGGACTTTATACACATTTTAAGTACGCTAAACGAAAAAGGTAAGTAAATCTGTTAATCTTATGAAATTAGCGAAATTAATTTTCCAAGTTAAAGCTGTTGCTGGGTATTAAGAACATGTGAATTTTTATTTTGAATTTTCATTGACAACTGTCCTATATGAAGCAAATTAAAAACCTTGTTTGTCAAGGTGAGCTAACCAGTTTGTTTGGCCGCTCCGGCACATGTGAACAGCCCCCCAGACAGAATAAAATAATAAAAGGTCTGGTTTGGAAGTTTGCATTTATAATTAGTAAAAATAGACTTTTACTCCTTGTTTGTACACTTAGACTCACTACAATGACAGGTAATGCTACAGTAGCTGTCGTTGTTATTACAAGGACATCTCTTAGTTGCACATTTGCCTTTACACGAACACACAAATATTGACTCTGTTGCATCATTTTCAGGTAACAAAGCAGGTTTTGAGAAACGACTGTGACGGTTGGCAATTACTTCTTCTCGTTTTGGTCGTTCCTTTCCTTTCGACTGGAAGAATACGCTTGGCATGGGCACATGCTTTCTTCAATGTTGGGTATGTGGACCGCAGCTCAATGGCATCATCAAATATCAATGATATGTATTCTAAAAAACAAAGATAATGTGTAGTTTTAGACTCAGTACTGTTACTCTCGGTTTCAGTTTGCTTTTTTCAAAATTACGTAAAGTTGTTTACTAATTAGCCAACTTCCAATTAAATTACACAACAAAATTTGGAACATTGGTGATATAGCCTTACCATACGTTGGCTTTGTTTTGAGTGGTTTGGCTACAACTTTTTCTCCTTTGAATGCCTTGGGGTATGAAATTGACCATCTAAGCTTTCCATCCACTGTCCTAGCTTGTTGTCGTGTGCTGTTCTCGTTATAATGCAAGTTTGAACAAAACAATATAGGCCAGAAATATTCTTATTAACAACCTACGGTCAATTTGAGAACAGCAAATTTATTACAACTCACCGTGCACTAAGTGACTGATATGAGAAATAGATATTCTTTGATGCCATTAGATTATCAATAGAATGTTTTGCTTCCAAACCAGAGATCTGATGGTGCTGGGAGAGTTTTCGAATGGCTGTTATCAATCTTGGCCTTGTGATCATCTCAGTCAGCTTCTTGTAAGCTGCAGATCCTATAAAATTTGTAATTAGTTATACTGTAATACATTTACTATCAGGGGTGTATAAAATTACAATGATATTTGCTCCCCTGTGGAATCTAAAAGCTAGAATGCCCCATACAACTCAAATCAACTGACAAATCAAAGGAAAAAGTTTTGTTCATTTTATAGTTTTGTTGAAAACTCATTTGTGAAAATTTACCTGCAGTCAACCATGCTCTGTCAATTTGATCATGAGTGCATTTTTTGAAGATTTGGTTGCCATCATGTACATGCAGGTTTACAATGTGGTTGAGGATACTTAGCCATTTTTCTTCTCTCTCGTCTTGACTTGTGCTTGAATCCCCAACCCAGTAAATGTGATTGACAATGGACTGTAAGGAGGAAGTTAAAGTTTACTTAAAATACCCACCAGTCGGTTTAAATGTTGCTATTATTTTAAATAGGATATCAGTCATAATACATACACCAATCCAAGGCTTAATTGACTTAAATTTCTTCCTTTTTGCAACTTTTGTGAGTTTCTTTTTCTCCCCTGTAGATATAAAAAATATGTCAGGTGATACTTAAATTTTAAAATTAAAAAGGCCAGTATGTGACATAGGTTTGTATTGTCTGTATGTAGCTGGAATAATACCTGACTCTATTTAGTCTCTGAAAGTCTACACAGTACATAGAAAAATATGTTACCCTTTGCTACATGCCATACATCATAAGCATGCTCAATATTCGGTTGTTCATTAGCCATGTATGCTGCAACTTGGACATGTCGATCTGTTACCAGCTTGTTGATAGTGACCTTATTTTTGTCAAGGTATGCAATTTGCCTCTTCAGTGACTCTAACTCCATGGCATTGGAATTTTTTACCTCAGTTGACTGAAACAGAAAAAGGTTGTACACATTTGTAATTATTTCATAAATATAAAATATGACAAATTAGAAATTCAGAACAATGGAATGCAATTTTTACATGTTCATCAGGGCAACACGTTTGATGCTAGTTTTGAATTCAATTAGGGGGGGGGAGCTATCCTGTCCCTTTACCTTTATTAATTGAGTATCAAGTATGAGATTTCTGTTTAATTCCAATGAACTACCAGAACCAAACAGACCGCTATGACCTGGCTGTCAACTCGCATATCCGAAGCAACTGTTATGGATTTCCCTGTAATTTCCTCGAGTAATGATGACTGCGCTCGTCCCCAGACACGGTAGACTGCTGGAATCGCGTAATACTTCATCAGGCTTGATAGCTCTCGGTATTTTATGTTTGGAATGTTTAAGGCACTGAAAAATCGCAGAACTTTCGTTGATTCCATTCCTGTACACAATATACCAGATGCAAATAAAAGGCTGAACACTGGCAAACTTTTGCTGAAGGGACCAGTTGACCATACAAACCTGTGGGCCGTGTTAGCTATGCAAGATACAAAGATGGAACATAGGGAACCAGTATGATGGCTTAACGTAACTATACATGTCGAACCACACTGTCTACATTCACCGAAGGCCTGCACTATGGCTTCCTCAAAAACCACGAATTTCATTTGCTTTTGTGGGTTTTTTCCCTGGGATAGGATATATTCTTCAGCTTCGCATTCCTCCTCAGTCACTGCATCACTTTCAGTTGAAATCTCTTCAAAGATGTACTCATTGTCATTGTCTTCATGCTCAGTCGATGCTGATTCCTCTTCTTCAGTCAATGCTACATGCTCAGTCAATGTTGAAGTAGTCAGTTGTGCTATAGATGTGCTATTAGTTTTAACTTGATTGGTGGCTGTCGTGTCTGCGGTATATGTACTTGATGACGATGAAGAAGGTAGTTCTTCGATTGTCAAATTAAGTCTAGACCCTGACTTTACTGGACTTGCATTTATTGTCGTATCTAGGTTTTGCGTTTTGCTTACTGTGTCTGTTTCAAGTTTGTTTACATTCTGCAGGCTTATTTCCGCCTCTGCGCTTGGTACGTGAGTATACGGTATCAAATAACCGTTTAAAGTATGTTGATTGTGTAGTTATGTATGTCTGTGTTTTGACCGACTTTGTCTGTGATTTACTCGTATGTTTTTGCGTGGTCTGCGTGTATTTTGATCGTAATCGTGGAGCGTAAATGTCTTCTTGAAATGACACTTCTGAACTTGATTCGATTTTGTTCTCGCAAACTGCGTCTGAATCAACTTCAAGCTCGGCAGAGTTTTCATTATCCATCTCTGATGATGATGATGAATGTGGTTTTAACCAATCCTCAAGATTCTAAATGATGAATCGGTAAAGGAAACTATAAATGATATATTGTGAAACTGTCTATTTTAATACATGTACAAGTACTGGTACCTTTTGACGACGTCTCTGGGTATGTCTCCTTTTTCTTTTCGATGCGGGCGTGCTTGCAATTTCAGACGAACTACTCGTAGCCGTAGGTTTATTTAGCGTTGGTAGGGCATCGGCCTTTAGACGTAACTTCGCTTTTTCATTGAATCCAATGCTTTTTAGAAATTGAGGCGAATGCGCGGCTTCATAAGCATCATTGTGAAAATGAAGCGAGCAGATTCTGGTACAATCTGAGGGATTGAATGCTTTTCGCTTACAAAATTCTATCCATGCCGTTCTTCGACTTCTGCTCTGGTGTTTTACCACCAGGAAAACGGAAAAATTCACAGATTTATTAGCTTTATTTGACTATCGCTATTACAGCCGTACACAGGCAATACATTGCGAGAAAGTGACAATTTCAGTAAATATAACATAGGTACGCGCAAAAAAACAATATATTTTAGTTAATCACTTAGTTGTTTTTAATGTGTTCCCCTGCCAATGACGTCAATAAAATATTTCAGCATAAATTAGCATATCGGGAATTTCTTCAAGATGGCGGCCAATATGTATAATTAAACTTCGTTCGCTTTGTACTCCGAACTCGGTCATTTTCATCGCAAATGAAGTACATATCCTATCTAAATAAACTATGGTGAACAAAATAAGACAATAAAAATTTTTGTTGCCGATGTCCTTTAAATCATGTTTACAAAGCTTGGCGTTTTTGTGCTGTTTCTAAATTACAAAAATTTCATTGTACCTTGTCTACCTCTACGTTATAATAACTGCTGTGACAACTTAATTACAAGCATTGCTAGAAAGTTGCATGCAATAGTTCGTTTTTGCGTCTACTGGGAACCAGTATCGGCGTTTTAGCAATTGAGTGTATACCGCTCGTAAATATAATAATAAAAACCGACTGCCATATTTGGAATTTCGATCCATATTTGGTGTGTTCGCATTTCGCAACGCCTGTTCGTCGCTTTCTTTTCTCGATTCCGCTTGATCGACCAAGTTATGTTTTGAATTTTTAAATTGCACACATCAATTGCACACAAAATCGCAAACCGCGACCGATCGTGGTCAAATTTAACTATCACCAGGACAGAGAAAATGTGCGGCTTAACGCGAGGAAACTTAAAGGAACAGATATCGGAGTAGCTGAACAGTTCCCAGAAGAGATCGAAAGCGTGAGAAAGACATTATACCCCGAACTGAAAAAAGCCAACGCAGAAGGTAAAAGAGCCAAAATAGTACGAGATAAAAAGGGCAAGTCTTTAATAATAGGCCTTGAAAATTTGAAACCTGATAGTCTATATAACGTAGTCTATATTTCACCAACTAAACACAGTTTATAGTTTATTTCACATCTCAAATATTGCACTATAAACCTTTCCAATGGCAATGACCACTCTTAACAATGAGCACAAGAAGAAATGTTCTACTTGCTTCAAAACTATTCAAAAAACACAAAAATATATTGAATGTCTCACATGTAGCAAATGGTTTCACGCTGTGCCGGCATGCACAAAATCTTTCAACCCCAACAAAGATAACACTACAATTGATTTGTGCCAACATGGCTTCGCTAATTCTTTACCTTTTCAAACACTCGATGATTTAGACTATGAATTTACTGTCGCAAACGGAAACAATATCAGTGAAGACGAAATGGATAGACTAAGGCATTTGAAATTCAACCCTTTCGACACGAGTAATAATATAGCGCTATCTGAAAACAACGCAAATCTCGATAAATCATCAAAAATAAACTGTGAATATTACCTACCAAATGATTTTAAGGAACAAATAAATAAAAAAAATCTAAATAATAATTTTTCGATAATGCACTTAAATATTAGAAGCATAATTAATAAATTTGACTCCTTCAAACAATTAATACATTCATTAAATAAACCGTTCCAGATACAGTAATAGGTTTAACAGAAACTTGGCTAAATGAAACTAATGAAGACCTTTTCAAATTAGAAAATTATGATTTTGTAAATGTGAACAGATCAATAAAAACTGGAGGAGGAGTAGGTATTTACATCGCAAATGAATTAAAATATAAAATACGCACTGATTTAAACACAAGCGTTGAAAATATAATTGCAACAGTCTTTATTGAAATTATAACAGCTGCAGGTAAAAATATCATAGTAGGTGTAATTTATAGGCCACCAAAAAATAAAATTGACTCATTTGAAACTGAAATGAACCAAATATTATGCTATCTCATGGGAGATTTCAATATTGATCTATTAAAATCAGAATCTTGTGATTATGCTATCAGATTTCTTGAACAACTGTTCACGTCATCATATATTCCACTTGTGCTAAGACCAACAAGGATCACACAGCATACGGCTACTCTAATTGACAATATTTTTACTAATGACATAGAAACAATAGAATCAAGCACAAATGGGTTAATTTTTTGCGAAATTCAAACACACACCATGAAAAAACTTTAAAAACTGAATTTACCTGCAAAAGGATTATCAATGACGCAAATGTCCAATCATTTACTAACACAATTAAAAATATATCATGGGAAAATGTACTTTCAAAAAACAACACGACAGAATCCTACAATGAATCTTTTAACTTATTTTCAACAGCCTATGAAAAAAACTTTCCATTAACCACTTTCACACATATTGAACTTGATCTTCCTCACTGGGATTATTCCTGATGATCTAAAAATAGCTCTAGATACCCCCATTTTTAAAGCAAACGAAAAAAATGAATTTAAGACTTATTGACCCATATCTGTTCTCACTTGTTTTTCTAAATTGTTAGAAAGGCTTATGTATCCGATTAATTAACCACATAGAAAAAATTAACATATTAACACAGAATCAGTATGGCTTTAGGGAAAATAGATCCACTGAGCTTGCAATCATTAAACTTGTTGACAGTATTTATAAAGCAATCGATAAGGGAGAATACACAATAGGTATTTTCCTCGACTTGTCAAAAGCGTTTGACACAATTAATCATAAGATTCTGATCCAAAAACTTGAACACTATGGTATACGGGGAATAGCTCAATTATGGTTTCAAGATTAATTAAAGCAAAGAAAACAAATGGTTAAATACAACCAAGTTAAGTCAAAAGAAATGGTAATTAGAAGTGGCGTCCCGCAGGGGTCAATTGCAGTAAATTAGCTTATTTTATATTATTTGCAGATGACACTAATATATTTTACAGTAACAAGTGTCTAGAGACACTCAATAACACTATACAAACAGAAATTGATAAAGTCGCTGAATGGTTAAATGTAAATAAATTAACTCTAAACACTACTAAAACAAAAGTAATTTTATTCAGATCTTCAAATAAAAACCCGAAACAAACCATAAAAATTAGTATAGGCTAAATGGCAAAGATATTGAACAAGTTAAAAGTACAACCTTCCTTGGCATTATCATAGACGAATGTTTGACCTGGAAAGAACATATAACTAAGGTAACTAAGAAAATAATTAGAGCTGCTGGTATAATAGCTAAAGTACGACATTTCATAAACCGAAATGCCTTAAAACTAATATATTATGCGTTAGTCTATCCATACTTGATATATGGCAACCTATGATGCGGTAATACTTACAAAAGTCGAATTCAAAAAATAATGAATACACAAAAAATTGTACGCCTAATGACATTCAAATCTTATTTAGAACATAGTGAGCCAATTTTCAAAGAATTAAATATCCTAGACATCTTCAAAATAAATGACTATTTAACTGCCTTATTTATGTTTCGATACCACCACCTTGGTAATTTACCAGATTTTTTTAAAAATTACTTTCTAAAAAACAACCAAATTCATGAATATAACACGAGAAATGCATCAAAACTTCACAAATGTTACAATAGGACAAATTATGTAGAACACACTCTCTCAAATAAAGGAGTTGATGTATGGAATTCGTTAGAAACAAAACTTAATGGGATAAACTCCTATAACATCTTCAAAAAGCAAATTAAGCAACATTTTTTGCTACACATATAAGACAAACCATAAAACACATTATATGTATATGATAAATAAAAATTTAAATACATCTACAATACTATGGTATTCACTTGTATAATGAGAACACTCCCACCTTCTTTTTCTTTCTTGTATATATATGTATTCTTGTAAATATTATTCTGGTTTTTCCATAAGTAGTAGTGTAGGTACCGATCGAGCCTTATTTTTAGGGGAGCAGGGAGCAGGGAGCATCATTAAAATTCAAACATCATTAGCATATGGTACATTAACATACAGGGGAGCAGCGTCATTAACAGGGGGCACGTCATTAAAAATTCATTAACATTCATTAATTATGTATTGACGTCATGGTGATATGCAAGGCAAGTTTGGGCGAAACAGTCATTAAGCTGAACTCAGCATTTTCGTCACAAAAAGAGTTATCTAACGCTTTTTATCACTTATCACAATAGCTATAGCGTCATATTTTACTAAGCGTCGTGTTCCAACACAGTCCGTTTCGACAACGAGTAAATAATATATTCTCGTATCTAATATCACCTTATACGAAACGGCTTAGATAACTAATATAGCGAAGCTAACCTAGTAAAGTATTATTACCTTATGCGAAATAATAACAAGCAGAGATATAGCTTAAAACGAGAAGATCTTAGGTTTAATCGGCATAGCTAAGGTCTTATAGAGCAAGACAAATATATGTTTACCAAGCGGTTGTATAAACATAGTTCTTACAGGGATTTAAACCTTACAAAGTTTCAAGCGTTTTAGATGTAGCAGAGCGGGAAAAGCAGTAATTTTTAAGCGAGATTTACAAGCATATACAAACATTGTATATAAACATTTAGCGTTTGTTAGGTAATTACGGGCAATTAAGATTTTCTAGCTTAAACATTTGAATAAATTTAGAATATATTATTATAGCAAGGGAAAATATTGTACAATGTACATACAACACACACAGAATTCGTTTAAAAACATATTCATTGCTTACAATTTCTTTTACAGCGTTAGTAAGGTCTGCTCCTAAGAGCATATTGTTTAAGTGTCTTTTGTATCTTTATATTTTTTTTTTGTCTATTTTGGGGGATAATCTTGCAATTGCTAAATCTTAAGGTCTCCAATCTGAAAAGTCTACCCAATTAAATATATTTTTAACTAAGGTCTGCTCTGGGTCTGCTTCTAAGAACCTATTATTCTTAAACTCCATCACTCGCTTGGGAGTATACATTGTCCGAATCAACCTCATAGCTTTTTCACCTTTTAACCATAACTTTACATTTATTTAACCCATACCGAGCAAGCATATCTCTGATATACTTGTTAACTAATCCAATTTCTATGACTTATGACTTATGACTTATGACTTATGACTTATGACTACGACTATGACTAAGATTGAATCATTGAATCCTAAGAGTGAATCATTGAATCCTAAGATTGAATCATTGAATCTTAAGATTGAATCATTGAATCCTAAGAGTGAATAATTGAATCCTAAGATTGAATCATTGAATCCTAAGATTGAATTATTGAATCCTAAGATTGAATCATTGAATCCTAAGATTGAATCATTGAATCCTAAAGAGTGAATCATTGAATCCTAAAGAGTGAATCATTGAATCCTAACATATCGAGCGAGCTTAGCTCCATATCGAGCAGCTTAGCTCCATATTTGACGAGCTTAGCTCCATATCGAGCGAGCCAGCTCCATATCGAGCGAGCTTGGCTCATATCGAGCAGCTTAGCTCCATATCGCAGCTTAGCTCCAAATCGAGCTTAGCTCCCAAATCGAGCGAGCTTGGCTCAAATCAGGCGAGCTTAGCTCATATCGAGCGAGCTTGCTCAGCTCAAATCGAGCGAGCTTAGCTTCAAATCGAGCGAGCTTAGCTCCATATCAGCGAGCTAGCTCCATATCGAGCGAGCTTGGCTCCATATCGAGCAGCTTGCTCCATATCGAGCAGCTTAGCTCCAAATCGAGCGAGCTTAGCTCCATATCGAGCGAGCTAAGATCCATATCGAGAGAGATTAGCTCCATATCGAGCAGCGTAGCACCATATAGAGCAGCTTAGCTCCAATCGAGCGAGCTTGGCTCCAAATCGGCGAGCAGCTCCATATCGAGCGAGCTTAGCTCCATATCGAGCGAGCTTAGCTCCATATCGAGCGAGCTTAGCTCCATATCGAGCGAGCTTAGCTCCATATCGAGCAACTTAACTCCATATCGAGCGAGCTTAGCTCCATATCGAGCAGCTTAGATGGACTATAGTCTATGACTATAGTCATAGTCATGGACTATAAGCTCGCTCGATATGGAGCTAAGCTCGCTCGATTTGGAGCTAAGCTCGCTCGATATGGAGCTAAGCTGCTCGATTTGGAGCTAAGCTCGCTCGATATGGAGCTAAGCTCGCTCGATATGGAGCCAAGCTCGCTCGATATGGAGCCAAGCTCGCTCGATATGCGGAGCTAAGCTCGCCTGATATGGAGCCAAGCTGCTCGATCGGAGCCAAGCTCGCTCGATATGGAGCTAAGCTCGGTCGATATGGAGCTAAGCTCGCTCGATATGGAGCCAAGCTCGCTCGATATGGAGCTAAGCTCGCTCGATATGGAGCTAAGCTGCTCGATATGGAGCTAAGCTCGCCTGATATGGAGCTGCTCGCTCGATATGGAGCCAAGCTGCTCGATATGGAGCCAAGCTCGCTCGATATGGAGCTAAGCTCGCTCGATATGGAGCCAAGCTCGCTCGATATGGAGCCAAGCTCGCCTGATTTGGAGCTAAGCTGCTCGATATGGAGCTAAGCTGCTCGATATGGAGCTAAGCTCGCTCGATATGGAGCTAAGCTCGCTCGATATGGAGCTAAGCTCGCTCGATTTGGAGCTAAGCTCGCTCGATTTGGAGCTAAGCTCGCTCGATATGGAGCTAAGCTCGCTCGATATGGAGCTAAGCTCGCTCGATTTGGAGCTAAGCTCGCTCGATATGGAGCTAAGCTGCTCGATTTGGAGCTAAGCTCGCTCGATATGGAGCTAAGCTGCTCGATATGGAGCTAAGCTCGCTCGATATGGAGCTAAGCTCGCTCGATATGGAGCTAAGCTCGCTCGATATGGAGCTAAGCTCGCTCGATTTGGAGCTAAGCTGCTCGATATGGAGCTAAGCTCGCTCGATATGGAGCTAAGCTCGCTCGATATGGAGCTAAGCTGCTCGATATGGAGCTAAGCTCGCTCGATATGGAGCTAAGCTCGCTCGATATGGAGCTAAGCTGCTCGATATGGAGCTAAGCTCGCTCGATATGTTAGGATTCAATGATTCACTCTTTAGGATTCAATGATTCACTCTTTAGGATTCAATGATTCAATCTTAGGATTCAATGATTCAATCTTAGGATTCAATGATTCAATCTTAGGATTCAATGATTCAATCTTAGGATTCAATTATTCACTTAGGATTCAATGATTCAATCCTAGGATTCAAGGATTCAATCTTAGGATTCAATGATACTCTTAGGATTCAATGATTCAATCTTAGTCATAGTCGTAGTCATAAGTCATAAGTCATAAGTCATAAGTCATAAGTCATAGAAATTGGATTAGTTAACAAGTATATCAGAGATATGCTTGCTCGGTATGGGTTAAATAAATGTAAAGTTATGGTTAAAAGGTGAAAAGCTATGAGGTTGATTCGACAATGTATACTCCCAAGCGAGTGATGGAGTTTAAGAATAATAGGTTCTTAGAAGCAGACCCAGAGCAGACCTTAGTTAAAAATATATTTAATTGGGTAGACTTTTCAGATTGGAGACCTTAAGATTTAGCAATTGCAAGATTATCCCCCAAAATAGACAAAAAAAAAATATAAAGATACAAAAGACACTTAAACAATATGCTCTTAGGAGCAGACCTTACTAACGCTGTAAAAGAAATTGTAAGCAATGAATATGTTTTTAAACGAATTCTGTGTGTGTTGTATGTACATTGTACAATATTTTCCCTTGCTATAATAATATATTCTAAATTTATTCAAATGTTTAAGCTAGAAAATCTTAATTGCCCGTAATTACCTAACAAACGCTAAATGTTTATATACAATGTTTGTATATGCTTGTAAATCTCGCTTAAAAATTACTGCTTTTCCCGCTCTGCTACATCTAAAACGCTTGAAACTTTGTAAGGTTTAAATCCCTGTAAGAACTATGTTTATACAACCGCTTGGTAAACATATATTTGTCTTGCTCTATAAGACCTTAGCTATGCCGATTAAACCTTAAGATCTTCTCGTTTTAGAAAGCTATATCTCTGCTTGTTATTATTTCGCATAAGGTAATAATACTTTACTAGGTTAAGCTTCGCTATATTAGTTATCTAAGCCGTTTCGTATAAGGTGATATTAGATACGAGAATATATTATTTACTCGTTGTCGAAACGGACTGTGTTTGGAACACGACGCTTAGTAAAATATATAAGGACGCTATAGCTATTGTGATAAAAAGCGTTAGGATTAACTCTTTTGTGACGAAAATGCTGAGTTCAGCTTAATGACTGTTTCGCCCAAACTTGCCTTGCATATCACCATGACGTCAATACATAATTAATGAATGTTAATGAATTTTTAATGACGTGCTCCCCCCTGTTAATGACGCTGCTCCCCCCTGTATGTTAATGTACCATATGCTAATGATGTTTGAATTTTTAATGATGTGCTCCCTTGCTCCTCTGCTCCCCTAAAAATAAGGCTCGATCGGTACCTACACTACTACTTCCATATTTATCAATTGACTGTAAATAATTGATTATGTAATCTAACACAATTGAACATAACTAGGGGCCTAAATAAAAAGTCTGCTAAGATTTCTAGTAGGTCTCTAGCCCAAGATTTTTAGAAATTATTGTAATATTTTAGTAAATTTATTGTACATGGGAAAAAAACAATAAAAAAACAACAAGAAAAAACAAAAAAAACAACAACAAACAAACAACTTCAATTTGAATTTAGTTGACGAATATTAGCATAGTTGCTTATAATTTGTATACGAGCACTTGTAAATATTATATTAAATCGAGAAAGTCCTTGTGTTTGAATTAAACTTGATTAAGACTACATTTTCATTTTTTTTCTTACGAAATATAGCGATGAGCGCTGTTGTGCCTTCGACTTGGCTCTTTACCGACTGTTTAACGTCTTAGCCTTATGTACCTTAATACCAATATGAAATGGATATAATTGAAATTGCTCCAACGATATAATGTACTATACTTATGTCAAGCACGAGTTCAAATATAACTCATATTCAACTAAATTGGTACGAGCGTCAGACTGGTACAAAATTACAGCTTCGCTTTGTACAAATTTTATAAGACAAATACTATGAACATGAGAACATCATGAAAGACAATAATTCGATAGCGTGTATCAGGTGTCATGTCAAGGTCAAAGTGGTCGACCTTTGTCGTTTGGGTATATATTTAATTAGCTATTTTCACTAATAATAATAAATAGCAAAGACTGAATATCTGTACTTAAAATAATTCTGAAGGAATGTATGGAAATTAAGTTTATGATGATAAGTCTTGTTCCAAGTTGCTGCTAACGTGCGTGTCACCTCATAACTTTTGGCAAAGACTTCTGAACAAAGGAAGAGGGCGGAGTTAAAATAACTAACTTTTGTCGTTATCCCATATAAAGCGATAACTATATAAAAATATATACGAGCCTCCATATGACCATATAGCTCAAATTTCGTGTACAACAACAATCTTCAGAAAGTGGTGGAAATGCAGTCATCGAGTTTCAATAATATCAATAATGAATCTTCTGGGGGAGGACCCCCAGATCCCCCTATTTTTCTACAAATCAGCAACGTGACAATGTCTATTGGAACTTCCAACTTCACATGTTTTGGAAACGTCCTCCAGTATATATCAATCCAAAAGTGCCCCCTTGTCAAGGGTGTAAGCCTGGAACGTTAACAAGGGGGCTCTCAAGAGGAGGGGTGACAAGACATGGGCGGATGGGTTACAATGCATAGGGGTGTCATGATAAACTTGGAAAATTCAGATATTCTGACAGCCAATGGGATTGTGTTTTCGTATTTCAAAACGCTGTTTTGTAGTAGCAAGGAGGCATCCCGCATGTTGCCATAAAAAATTGAATAAATTGCCAGGAACTTTTCGTATTTTAATCGTTTTTGGAACAGGTTTTCTTTACCAAAATGTTGTTAGAATATAGTAAAACTATCATAGATTACATTTATGTTATTATTTTAGCGTAGTTTTCATAATATTTCGAGAATTTTTCGATTGTTTCAAGGTACAGCTAGCGATGGTTTGATTTCTTGCCAACATTAGGAATAATTATATTTAACTATATACTGTTTATTCTCATTACTATGCAGTGACGTACGTCGCCCGTCACAGGCAACGAGAACTGAAGAATTGCCAGCTTTATTGTGAAGTAAATTTATCATATTTTTGTCATTTGCAACAAGGTAACAATAGTTTTATTAAAAATTTGAATATTTTAGTCCATTATTTATTAAATCATTTGTTTTGTACTTGTTTATTCGACGAGAAATTATGGGTTCAATTTCGTTTTTAATTTTATTTTCCACCAGGATTTACTCTGTATGCGTCATGAACCTTACGGATATGATCGCAAATACAAAATTTGCTTAAAAAATCACAATGAATTATTTTATTAAGGGAGAATATAGCTGGTTTTATTATCATCGCTGTTGAATTTTGAAATGAACAATTTTTAATGCACGCCCTGCGTTAGTTATTAATAGCAATATACATAATTATGTCAATCATCTGACTGAGAGGTCTAAAAATAGCAAAGGGACAGAAGAGTGTTCAACCTGTTTCCCAAGGTTTCACCTCCGCCACGCCCCCCCAACAGCTGCTCCGCCGAAACCCTGTTACTGTCTGGTCATGTGACATCCCAGATTTTGGGATTTAGATTAATTTGTCGTTAGGGGGGGTACGTTGGGCAGAGTTTATATGAGTAGTACATATTAATTAATTTGTACGATTTACTTTTCTTTACTCATATCGTTTTCGATTCTTTTTCATTTATTATTGACCCAAAGTCAGTTTGTATGCAAAATTGAGTTTGTAAAAATAATTCAAGCTTTATGTGTGAAATTTTTACAGCCATATAATATTTATAGTTCACGAAATTGATACACTCGTTGTCGCGTTTGTTCGATCTAAAAATATGTGATCGTATTGTATTAAATATTAAATATATTGAAACTGTGTATAAATCAGTGGTATATAAATTTAAGCGTTTTCCTTACGCGAAATCGAACAATTAGTTGGTAAACACTAAACAGCTACAGCAAGACGATTCCGTACCGTATGACCGCATTTTCGATCTTTTAATATGTGTAGTCTGTAGACGATAATATGCGAGAAAGCTTATTGTATTAATAATAATTCCAAGGATATAAAACTAAATGGTTATATATTAGACTAAAACACCGTCGTTCGATGCAGCGTCCTTTAGACGGATCTTTTAAATGATAGTGGTTGGTTTACAATGTCAATGCTGTAGCAGATATTAATATCCTCGTTTGAAGGATTTATTTTGAAACTTGTAATTGTATTGTTTACAAATCTTAGGCTCTGCTGCCCGACATCTCCGCAGCATTCGACTAGCAGCATTCGATTTTGCGCAAAAATATATTTAGAACTCTAATTTTATTCGGTTAACAAATAATATAAAGGCCCGTTTTAATTACACTACGCACGATTATTGGCACGGCACGGATAAAAATGTTACCCGTGCCACTTTTACCCGTGCTGAGACTAACTATTTAGGTAGTCTCAGCACGGATAAAAATGGTACGGGTACCATTTATCGAGATATTATCTATTGAGATATTATCGAGATATTATCTATACTATTGGCCGTGCCAATAATCATGCGTAGTGTAAACGGGCCTTAAGTCAGATTTCTCACGAAAATCGTCAGTAAATTGAATTTTAGTATAAATTGTTAAACAAACTCAGAACAAAAAGAGAAATTCTATAATTAGACGAACAGTTTCATTACCATATATGGGATAATTGTTTTGTTTATCAACGCGATGTCAACAGACTGGATCGCCTACCCCTTCTGAGTATAGCAGACGACTTTGACTCACGTGACCAGACAGTACCAGGGTCTCTCCGCAGCAGGGGGTGTGCGAAGGTGAGACCCTGGGAAATAGGTTGAAGAGTGTTTTGACTAGATTTTCCTCAGGCGTATATTTTTTCGCCTTCTCGCTAGCGGACATCTCCCCTGTTTTCTTTTCCGGCTTTAAGCGGAAGGCGGGGGAAACATAGGCCTGACATTCAGGTTAATTATTGCTCTACAGCTCGATTTCAAGTTCAATGGTTGAAAATCACCCCAGAACTGTTTTTGATCAAACTAAAATTATTTTCATAGTAAGCTTGGGATAGGTATAAAGTGTGCAAAAAATACAATTTTCTCAAAATCTGAGTGGTCGGTCCAAGGTCGTTTTCCAGTATTTTTATAACCCCCCAGAACTTCTGTCAATATTTACAATGTATAGTTTACTGACAAAACCAATTTTATGAAAATTATTAGAATATTATAGAATAATTTACCCATTGATTTGCAATACAACCCTGTTTCTTATTTTTTTACTATCTCTTATATGCTACTATTTGAAATATTTTTTGAGCTTACTCCACCCCCCCCCCTCCCCCCCAGACCAGTTTATTTTTTGCAGTGCAAATTCCGACCTGTGTGATTCCAGCAGAATTAACCGTACACCGAGATGAACCTGAGTTAGCAAACTTCCCTCAGTTTGCATAGTAAAGGTTGCATTATATATTTACCATAACATTATTCTGTTTAGGTTTTTGTAATTTCATCATGCAAATCAAAAGTGATATGTGAAGATCTTTATCTATGAACAGTGGTACTATACCACTGCTACTATACAAATTACACTGTTTATATAAAAAATCAAATTGGTAGCCCTTAAGAGATTATCCTGCTATCCTAGTCAATTGAAAAATGGCTGCTTCTGAAAGAACTCCGTGTAGTGTTTTCCAAGAGTAATATTGCCTTTGCGCCCGTAGTCATCAATAATAAGTAAATTGAAATTGTCTCCTCTGTTAAATTACTGTGTCTTGCTGTTAAGGATAACCTCAAGTGGAATGCGGCCCATGTTATGGAGGTCTGCAAAAAAAGTGTCTTCCCGCCTCTATGTTCTCAGACAGTTAAAGCGTGCCAGAGTTCCAGCTAAAGATCTCCTGCTGTTTTATCTTGCTTGTGTTAGATCGGTGGTCGAGTACGCATGCGAAGTCTTCCACGATTCGTTACCGCAATATCTTTCTAACGATTTGGAAAGTCTTCAGAAGCGTGCGTTTCTATAATTATCTACCCGGACCTAAGTTATAGGGAGGCATTGAAGAGAACAAATCTTCCGTCATTATATAATCGAAGACAATCAATGACAAATGAGTTATTTAATTAAGGATAGTTATCATAAATTACACAACCTGTTACCACCCCTAAATCATTCCTTGCCGCTAGGAAACAGTTTAAAGTTTTACTCACCAATATGTAAAACGAACAGATTCAAGAATACTTTTATTATTAAAAATTCCTATAAATATATCTATCTATCTATCTATCTTACCCAGGTCCATATACACAGGATAGCAGTAAAACATAATTGTATTTATCATAGCTCGATAAATTCTTTCAGCAACGTATGGACTTATTCTCGAACGTATACGTGAAAGTTGGCTTAGTCGAGACGACACTCTCTTATAGACTTTTGATACTTGGCTAGACAAAGTTAAATGGCTATCCAGAGTAACACCCAGGTATTCATATTCATTGGCTTGATTGATAGGGGTCACATTCATTTTTATGTTGCACCCCTGATTGACGAGATAATTTTTGAGGTGATCCATATAACAGAAATTCATTTTTACCTTTTTTCAGATTGACTATCAGATTGTTTGAAACTAGCCAGTGAGAAACAAGTTCTATATCAGTGTTGATATATTTCTCGATTTCGTCAGTGCTGCTCCCTGAATAATAAAGTATAGTATCATCAGCATATATCAAGATGTTACATTTCTTTAGTGTCAAATATATATCTATCGTTAATCTGTATAACAAACAGGGGAGGGTCAATAATTGACACTTGGGGGACACCATAGGATATATGTCCTTTATCTGATTTTACTTGATAATAATATACATACTGAGA
Source organism: Trachythela sp. YZ-2020 (assembly GCA_016169945.1). Taxonomy (NCBI): domain Eukaryota; kingdom Metazoa; phylum Cnidaria; class Anthozoa; order Malacalcyonacea; family Clavulariidae; genus Trachythela; species Trachythela sp. YZ-2020. Next base: position 156,316 of record JADLSH010000120.1, on the reverse strand, counting down.
TCTATTAAGCAGGTAATCTTGAATCCAAAGATATTCAATGTGTTTTATAATTATTCCATAGTGTGGTAACTTATTAAGTAGACATTGCGTGACCAACCGTATATCGAATGTTTTCCTTAGGCCCATGCAGATATACTGCTCCAGTACATCGACTTTTATCCATGTTTTGTCGGATACGTTCATTGAGATATGACATCATGTTGGGTGCATTTAATATTTCACTTATCTGCGATATATCTTTGGACACTTAAATTTCAACTGAAACAGTTCACTTGTTAACCGTACTTGGTTTACAACTATTGCATGAATATTGAAAACATAACTCGTTTCGTTCGTTCTTTCTCTCCGACTAAAGTCTAAATTGATGCATTCATGGACGGTTGAATGATTTTCGCCACCCTGGAATGCCGGTGTCAACATATTGTTTCGCCAAACTCCCTTTGGTTTTATACTCGTCTTTATTGTGAAATATAGAACACTTAGACTCTATACTTAGACTATATACTTAGACTATAGATTAAAGTTTTCAAAATTTAACTTGGGTTCTTTTTCTAATGCAGTGATTATAAACGAGAAGGTTACAACGCAGTCTGCTTAACAATATACAAGTTCACATCAAACAATTATAACGCGTGGGAAAAACAAAAAGGTTTGTTAAAAATAATATAGCAGTTAATCTTTTTTTCATAAAGGAAACTGAATAATTCATAAGACATGACTGCTGAACGATTTTTGCACGCTATCATTGCCTAATCCTTGCTTGACTTCAAAATCTTTACTGTACAGACACACTAAAGCAGATTGATTGTGTGCTGAAACGGGTTTTTATAATCTCTTGAAAGCAATAGAATTACCGCGCTTTTCTTTATATGTGTATATCATGCAACTTGCACGTTATGCATGTGTACAATGCCAAACTAAATATATCATATTTATGTCCATGCCAATCACGTATCGTGATAAACCACTCTACATTCGATTCTCGTCAAATTGATATAAGTTACGAAAATGTTCGAGGCTCTACAAACTAATGCAAATAATTTTAGTTCGAAACTTTGATAATTTGAGCTATATTATTCCAATGTGTAACATCATATAGATGCCAAATTCCATAGGGGGTCGCACGTCATGCAACCTCTGGTTCGCAACCTCGTCACGAAAAAGCCGCTATCAATTTTACCAATAACGTGTCGCCACAGTGTAGTTCACATGGCGAACAATCTTCACTGAAAAGTTACCATTAATTTTAAGCATCGCGTGAGCTGACTTTCAAGGGTAAAAAAAGTACCTGTGATAAATGCATACCGATAAACGCTTAATTACGTGTAAAGCTGTACAATTTTGCAAAACAATTAAAAGCCGTGGGATGTACACAAAAGGCTACACGCTAATTTAATAACTATATAATTAACGTATATGAGCTGATAGCCGACGAGGCGCGATAGCGCCGAGTCGGCTATCAGTCATATACGACTCGAGTTCGTAGAATAACTGTTTTATTATATACACAAGCTCTGGATATGAACAGAACATTTTGGCTTACTTTTTTCAAGTAAAACTTTAATTTCCGCTTCATTTAATTGTCCAAATCTGCCAGCCATTTTTCTACTTTTCTCTACTAGCAGGATATGAGCTAATATCCTGCTAGTAGAGAACCAATCAGATTGCAGAATACCTCATATCCAGAGCTTGTGTATATAATAAATTCATTATATTGTGCTTCAAATGTTTACATTTTATGTTCAATGAAATTTAGTAACAACTGAGGAAATTTGACACGTTGACGTTGTGAAATAGACGCGGTAGAGCTAGCAAGACAAATTATTAATTTTATAGTAATACACTCTAAAAACAGGTGTGTATAATTACACATCAAGGTGTGCTTAATTACACACCAAGGTGTGTTTAATTACGCACCAAGGTGTGTACGTTTTACACACCTTTCTACGCACATTTTGAAAACACACCTAGGTGTGTTAGAAAACACGCCTTGGTGTGTAAGAAAACACACCATGGTTGGTCACAAAACACACCAAGGTGTGTTATGGAACACATTTCCTTTTTGCACACCTTTCTTTACACACATTTGATGACTGTTAGGTGTGTTATGTTGCACACCTTTTCAATAAAAATACATCTTGGTGTGTTCGAAGAACACACCTTTGACTTTTATAGAAACACACCTTGGTGTGTTACAGAACACACCTCACACGGATTTTTCAACAAAACACAGCATAGAATGAGCTAGAAAGGAAATGCCTTTTAAAGTGGCTCCCTATATAGATTTCCTATTTAGATCCAATTTTTTTTGACAATTATTGTTGCTTGATGGTCTGAGATGGCCTGACTTGTATAAAACAGTGATCGAGTTCAGAGTGAGTTGATCGTTAACAAAAAGCTTCTTATACTTATCATAGGTGGCGAATATATTGTTTTGTTTAGTTTACTTGTTTATAGATGTGAAAATTATAACATGTTTAACTTATGTGTATTCAAATAGAAATCACAATATGTACGACAACCACCATAGCAACGGCAGTAATAGATGTCTCTCGAAAAATTTCAAAATGTTTAGTTATTATCAGCCAGACTGTTTGATTTTTATGCTAATAATAGTTGTAGGAAATTTCGGATCGAAAACGGAAATCTTCCCTCTTTTAAAAAACTGCAGGGAGTCAGGTGGTTCAGGGTATGGGGTGGGGGTGGTGGTACACCCCCAGAGATCATGATCCAGTCGGTCTCAAAATGTGCAGTCGGTCTCAAGATATTCATTGTTAAATTGGACGCATTATGCCACGTAATGCTCTGGGAGACTCATAATGTTGCCAGTTGTCTGTTGCCACAACTGCTATAATCTACATATTAAATACTTTATGACAAACATATTGTACAGTTTACTGATTTCCACCTACAAATTGGAATAAAATATTTGTTCAGAACGCAGGAAATCGTGTCTACGAAATCCTAAATTTCAAAATTTCCCAGAGAAGGATTCCCCCAGACACCCCTGCGAATGGGTGTCCTACTGCATCAGTCGTCCTATTCTGCTGGATCTGCCCTAGACTTGCTCCAAGTCTGTCTCTTATAGGGGGAGTATGGATCTGCCCCTGTGTACATGAGTTCAGTAAAAATATGAAACGTAACTTAAACAAGTTGAATTGTGCGGCTACTCATGCGCAAGTTATTGCATGCAGTAGCACGCAGCACTGCAGCAGCACACATATTTATCGACTTTCGGATTAAAATTCGGTCAGGTTAAAAGTCGTTAAAGATTAATGGGTCGGTCTAATTCCGAGACTTAACCCTCCCCCCCCCCGCCAAAATTGATATGTACGCCCCTTTAATTCACGAGTAAATCATCTATAATTCACGAGTATAATTCTCGTTTTACTAATCACTCGCGTTTTGCCATATGCATATCGAAACTGTATTCAAATTCAAATGAACTTGTGGTTTAACCGTGATTTTACCGAGTTATTTCTGCTCCAAAAGAGTTGTTCTGTCAGTTAAGCAAAGTGTTCACAGTGTTGTTTACGTATAACTATTTTCTTTCTAGCTGAAAGACATTTACTCATCACGAGTGGACACAGTTCCAGTATGAGATCTGTTATTGTCGTTTCTACTTGTTTGTGCTTTTTCAAACTTGTATATTCCCGGATAGAACTGGAAAATTTTTATCCATACGGACCTGCAAATGGTGATACTCAGATCCCGCCAAACGACGATAGTAATTCTGGTCGTATAAGTATTGGGTTTCCATTTCCATTTTTCGGTACGGATCATGAATTTCTCTTCGTAAGTATATTTAGTATTGTATTTGAAACATGTATTTTTCATCCCACCAGCTTATAAGATTAATGTTTAATGCTTCTCATATATAATAGGCACTAATCTAAGTTCCTGGTCATATATATGAGCACCTTTACCGCGTACATGGAGAAGTTGTGGCTAGTTGGGCGAATATTTCTGGGCGTTGATATTGAGTTTTCAATAGACCACTTTCATAATTCAGATGAGTTTAAATATTCTTTTATGTGCATTTTGATAAGCCTTATCGACCTCGTTAAAATTAATATATTCTTTTCAATTTCATGCACAGAAACGAGGCTGGTAAGGCTTATTAATATGCACATAAAAGAATATTTAAACTCGTCTGAATTATGAAAGTGGTCCATGCCGTCTGGGAGAATTATCAGAAATAGTTCTATACTAGATTAACCATTCATTGCCTTCGCAACGACCCGACAAAATCCGAAATTTTTGCTTTTTAATGGATGAAAACAGTGCCAGTGTGCGGTTGTACGATACGCATGAGAAATCGGGTTGCACAAAGCCCTTTTTAAGGCCTATGTCATACGTCGCACTATCGTCGAATATAATGCAGACGAATTGAATTGAATCGACGCTAGTGCGTAATGGTCAGACGGATACAACGTCTGTAGCGCGTCTTCGTTTCATAAAACGAAGACGTATCGTCGTGTCAAATTAAATACCGATCGGAGTTGTGTTAATGTGAGTTTCTTATTGTGGTTCGTCATAATTTGTGATCCATCATGACTTCTTATGAATTCAATTCGTCTGAATTAAATTCGTATACACCTACATTAGAATGAATAGGATACACAAATATTTCCTATAAATCATTTTATGAATATTTAACGTAAATTCCGCGGACGTCTGCATCACAACCAAACTGAAATATCTCAGAAACATTGCGAGGAAACGAAAGGTTAACACTACGTGGCACTTTAAATACACAACAAACTGTGTTGTGAGACAATGCTTATATATAATTATGATGATTTTACCGTCGGTTGTTAGCCTATCACAAATCATGAATTATTTAAGAAATAATAATATTAATATAATTCCACAGTGTAAGACAGTACACGATGCTTTGCTGGATAATAACCCAAAGTGTGTAATATGCTAACGTCCCGAGTATACCTGCTCAGAATTCCGCGATGGCCCGATTGCACGAATACAATACTTCCAAGGGACAAACTGAAACATTTCTAACCCTTGCTTTTGATGAATCGAGCAGTTGAGCAAAAAAACCTATAGGTTTTAACCTTTGTACTTTTTCTCTATGTCTAAAGCTTTTCTCTAACAACTGTTGGCGGCGTGCGGCAATCTTGTCAGAAGACCAATCATTGCATTGTTCAGACAAAATAGAGAATAAGTTTATCTTACAGCGAAGAGAGAAACTGTACAGACACACTAAGGCAGACTGAATGTGTGCTGGAACGGTTTTTTATAATCTCTTGAAATCAACAGAATTCCCGCGCTTTTCTGTATATCATGCAACATGCACGTTATGTGTACAATGCCAAACTAAATATATCACATTCATGTCCATGCCAATCACGCATCGTGATAAACCACTCTATACAGTACATTCGATTTTCGTCAAATGGCTCTATACAAACTAATGCAGATAATTTTAGTTCGAAACTTCGACAATTTGACCTATATTACCAATGTGTAACATGTCACATCATAGATGCCAAATTCCATAGGGGTTCGCACGGAATGCAATATATAGAGACCTATAAATACAATGAAATTTATAGTATTTTTTAGAACAGACTAATGAATAATTAAAATCCCACGGGAGTTTTAGACGTCATCCTCCCTCTGTTTACAACGGTAAACTACAGATTTTTACGTCTTGTGTTCAACGTCTGCATTTCAAGCCGCGAGAAGTGGTACTCAGCAAATTGGCCTTAGTCCTGAAGTACAAATCTTCTAAACCAAAAAGCCCTTATCTCTGAACTTCGTCAAACTGAAGTGAATTCATACGATTGATAATACACGACAAGTTTTATTTAATTCATTTATTTGAAGGAGCTTGTTTTGGCCGTCGTCGTTCGCGTTGCCGTCCTACATCGTAAGGTCTCTAATTCTCCGGTAAACGCAACCTCGTCAGGAAAAAGCCACTATAGTTTTACCTATAAAGTGTCGCCACAGTATAGTTCACATGGCGAACGATCTTCAAAAAGTCACCAATCCTTTTAAGCATTGAGCTGACTATGAAGGCTAAAAAAATACCTGTGATAAATTATAGCGATAAACGTTTTATTATGTGTCAAACTGTACTGTTTTGGAAAACAATTCAAAACCGTGCGATGTACACAAAAGGCCACACGCTAATTAAATAATTGTATAAACTGACTGTATAGTGCTTCAAATGTTTACATTTCATGTTCAATGAAACTTAACCACTGAGGGTATTTGACGTTGTGAAATAAAATAATATGCTAACGTGATAGTTTCTAATATCTCATATATAACACCAAATCAGCATTTTACAAAACACAAAGAAAATCAACGCTGTATCGTACAATTGTTTTGATGTCAGAATAATTGTAATGACGTTCCAGCTAAATTGACCTGTATTTCGCGTTGAACACGTCTGACTTCGATTATTCGTTGATTTTATAAATTATATATACACTCATCTATTAAAACAGTGGTATTAAAAACATTCAAAGCTCGACGGCCAATACTTCCTTTTCAACACAACCATATTCATAGCCCTTTATGAAATATTACTGATCTACTAAGAACTGATTATTTCAAGTATATCTATTAAGTTGTGCAGGTGTCCGTAAAATGACTGCATGTAATGCGTGATATATAGATAGTTTGTACATACTGTAATTCGCGAGCAAAACACAGAGGAAATCTGTACCGCATCGTTTTTTTTTATACCACGGTAACAAACATGCATCATAGGAAAAAACATACTCGAATATTACCATCTTGTAAACCCAAGATATGCATGAGTTATTGAAAAACAAGACACACTACTCTATTTCGACTCTATTTAAAAGTCGTTGTCAAACCTAACTAAATTGACAAGCGTGCTCAGACCTTTATACCTATAGCGAACAGGAACGTGATCAGCTGAGAAAAAGGGATAACGCTAATAGGAGGAAAAGTATGCATGATGTTATTCAATTGTCTTAATTATGATGATGGCCGTTTCCGAAGATATCTTTGACCAACTAGACAGAAACTGTTTAAATTTAACGATCTTTTACACATAACTGTCTAGATTTAGATCCGAATTAAACAATATTTCATAGATCGTAAACGAATTCCCTTGTTTGCTGAAATATCAAGAACGCTAAACATTTTAATTTGAAGCCTGATCAATGATATAGCATTGTAGTCGGCTTAAAACGCTCAGACTACGTTAGGTCTCTTAAGTCTATTTTCAAAAACACAATCAAATTCACTCATCTTAGCGAAGATCCCACATCTACTAGACTGAACACAAGTAGTTTAACACGCACATCCAGGGTCGGAAGTAATTAGTATTCAGTCATCATTTGAGATGAAGACGTCATTGGGGTGTGCGCAATAAGGAGGTGTGCGCACTAAGGGGTGTGTGCACAAAGTGAATAAATTAACAAAGATAAGAATTTTGAATAATTTTATTTTTAAAATACTTTAAGAAATGTATTTATTTAAAAACGGATATAAAGTTTAATAAATATTTTCATTAACAAGTATAAAAGATAAATTTATTTAAGTTTATTAATTCATATACATATAAGTTCAATAAATATTTTCATTAACATGTATAAAAGATTACATTTTAAAAGGTTCGTCCAATTCTTCTTTTCCATTATCTAGCCACGATAAATCAAGCGGAAACATATCCAAGAGCGAGGGCATCTCTAAATCGGGCGTAAATATATCCAAAGAGTTGATCTATTTTGACTAGGCAGTGTTTTTATGAGATAAATTTCATTTTGTCAATAAGCTTCCTCGTCGCGGCATGTTCTTTAGAGATATATCCATGACGAACACACGCGTACCAAACCGTTTCAATAAACCCATAATCAGTAAATATTCTTTCTTCACCATCATCATCGTCAAAATCAGGGATACATTTCTCTCTGTCTTCCATTGGCAGTTCGTATAGAATATTACACCAGAAATTAGAGGCGCTTATACTGACTCGCAGTACGTGTTGATTTTTAGCTATAAATATCATATCGACCCTCATCTTTTAGGTTGTCACTGCGTCGTGTCAAGCGAGTATGACCAGAAACGGAGGAGACGTTATCATACTAACAGGAGTGCGCACAAGGGGTGTGCGCACTAAGGAGTGTTCGCACATAGTGCGCACAAAGGGGTGTGTGCACAAAGGGGTGTGCGCACAAAGGGATGTGCGATAAATGTGTCTAAAAATGTCACGCAACAAAGTCCCTTGTGTCCCGTAAGAGCCCGCATATCGAAATAAATATTGTCCGAGTGGCCCGATTGGCTTTTGAGAAAAATATTTAAAATAAAAACCGAGCGAACCCTAAGGGAACCCCAGGGAACCCCAGGGAACCCCAGGGAACCCCAGGGAACCCCAGGGAACCCCAGGGAACCCCAGGGAACCCCAAGGGAAGCCCGGATGAACCCCGAGAGAACCCCTAGGGAACCCCGAGGGAACGCCGAGAGAACCTCCAGAGAACCCCTACAGAACCTCCAGAGAACCCCGAGAGAACCCCCTGAGAACCCCTACAGAACCCCAAGAGAACCCCTACAGAACCCTCAGAGAACCCCGAGAGAATCCTTGCAGAACCCAGAGAGAAACCCGAACCTACATCGACCCTACATCGACCCAACATCGACCCTACATCGACCTCACATCGACCTCACATCGACCCTACATCGACCTCACATCGACCTCACATCGACTTCACACCGACCCTACATCGACCTCACATCGACCTCACATCGACCCTACATCGATCCCTTGATCGTGCATAGGTATCTCTTCAGTGACCATATTCCCATCATGAAAATTTTATACAAAATCACACAGATAGTGTGCGCACACTCTTTGTGCGCACACCATATGATGTCATGAATACCCATTAACTTAAACGTTCCGTTACGTATGCACACCCCTTAGTGCGCACATCCCTTTGTGCGCACACTCCTTTGTGCGCACCCCACTTTGTGCGCACACCCCTTTGTGCGCACACTCCTTAGTGCGCACACCCCTTAGTGCGCACATAGTACGCACACCCCTTGTGCGCACACCTGTTAGTATGATAACGTCTCCTCCGTTTCTGGTCATACTCGCTTGACACGACGCAGTGACAACCTAAAAGATGAGGGTCGATATAATATTTATAGCTAAAAATCAACACGTACTGCGAGTCAATATAAGCGCCTCTAATTTCTGGTGTAATATCCTATACGAACTGCCAATGGAAGACAGAGAGAAATGGATCCCTGATTTTGACGATGATGATGGTGAAGAAAGAATATTTACTGATCATGGGTTTATTGCAACGATTTGGTACGCGTGTGTTCGTCATGGATATATCTCTAAAGAACATGCCGCGACGAGGAAGCTTATTGACAATGGATGTGCGTGTTAAACTACTAACACACTACAAAACTACCTTCTGGCTCTACGCAAACGTAATGAAATTTCCGAATCCGAATATACTTTTGTGCGTCCGAAGGGAGCAAGTTTCGGTCGAGCAATGTACGCGTAAAACTAGACTTGCTACAAGTCGACTCCGTAAACGCGCTGTAAAGCCCAGACGCGCAGTTAAGCCCAATTCAACGAAAGCGCGAGTCGGCCAGTCTTGCAGCGGGCCAAATTTACAGACTCGAGTCCAAGTCGATGCGTGTTAGCCAATCAGATTTGAGAATTGGCCATGCGTACGTGTACCTGTCAGCACTCACGTATCGATGGTTTTTCCTATTCCCGTGTTTGTTTATCCACAGGTTTATCTCTACTGCATTGGTGAACATTCAAGCCATAAATTTTATATATTTTGCGAGTTTTTTATTCGTAGCATCATGCAACTCATATTTTGTTTATCAATCAAACAAAACTAAATTATTTTCATACTTCCAGGTAGACACGAATGGTTTGATCTCGTTCCTTGTTCCAGTGTCAAGCTTCACTCCACAGGCTTTTCCCCTTGATAACAATAGACGTTTCATTGCACCTTTCTGGGCAGATGTCGACACTAATAAGGGAGGCGATATCTATTTCAGAGAAACTCGGGATTTTGCTATTCTGTCACAGGTCTCTCAAGAAGTACAAAGCTATTTCGTTCGTCAAAGACAGTTTTCAGCGAAATGGACAATGATTGTGACGTGGTTAAATGTTTCTCGTTACGGTGGAGATAGATTTCGTAGGGTAAGAGTGAATAGATATCGAATTATGTAAACATAGTCTTTTTACAGCATGGTTACATGCACGGTTTGGTAGCACGTACATACTTATTCATACCTAATTACACTTTTTTACTTGCTTATGTACTTATTTAGTGCTCACTTCATACCTACTTATATTTCCCGAGCCAAAGGCGCGATAGCGCCGTTTGGGGCGTAAGTCCAGGGTGAGGGTACTAATTCCGCTCGTGTGTTTACATCCGGGTGTATGATGAAGGAGAACATAGCGAAGTGGAAAGTTATGCTGTTTTTTGTCATGGACGTTGGGTGGTTTCGGTCGTTATGCGCATGAGCGGGTACAAACCGAGAGCGGACTGGTATCTATCATGCTCATGATCGGCTAAGATAAAGATTTTGTTTTCCAAATGCACAGGTCAGAAATTTAACTGTCATTTTTGATAAGTTTTATAATTTAAACGAAATGCGACACGAGATTTCGTCAAGAAACGTTAAAAACTAAACTACAACGACGAAAGTGCTCGAACAAGCATCGATGCTTCGTGGGATTGTCATGTTTGAATTGAAAACAAGTTTAGAGTATTACAAATTCGTGTGGATGAAACCCAACGAGCAAATTTTTACAGTAATAATGCCGTAACTTGGTAAGCAATAAACTATAAAGTTTTGACTTTTACCTATTATCTGCATTGGGTTGCGAGTTTCATGCACATTTCTTACATTTTTAAATATTTCTTACACAATATGTTTTTTATACGAGTTCATACATAATATTTGTTTATTTCAGCAATTCAGCCAGCGGTTTTTGTTTTTATATTGTGTTTTTTTAATAGTCCTTTGCAACTACAGTATCTCAATGCGGCTTTAGCAAAAAATATTTCATATATAAACTTATAGATAATTTAAAGCAAAAATATTTTTGCAAGCAAATTAATTAAAACGTTTGTGATCAATACATTTTACAGTTTCTCGACTATATAGCTGAAAGGGTATACCATAGAGTTTCAATTCATGAGTATATTTCGAAATGTTTTACGAAACGTATAAGGCTGAATTTCACCTTAAATTGAAACTTATTGAATGCCTAATATACACTATGTTTTCGGCAATTTATAATTCTATAGTTCAAAGTATTAATCTTTTCAATCTTTAAAATTTTACGAATGAGCGCAGCGAATGAGTAAAATATTGTTTTCAACACGTGAAGATAAAATTCATATCTTCAAGCCACCGTGTCATTTTCTTTTTATTATAATTCAGTATAGTCATCGTGAAATTGACAACTTCAAAACACAAAACCATTGGCGGGAAATGATCACGTGATCGATATCCTCACTAGTGAAGATATGGAAAATATGTCACGGCATATTTTCCATATCTTACTTTTATGTTACCATGGCAACCACTGATCGTACTTAGACATACCTTACCACGACGTTTAACAACTGATATTCCATGTGCATGAATATGATGATAAAAGTTTTGAACTATGGTTGGTAGAAAGGGCGAGGGATTGTTGCATGCATGTATTTCTAGTAACCTTATTGCATGAAACATGTGTATACCATTTCCAGAGCTGTGAAGGTGAGGGGCATGCAACGGCTGTTTGCATCCCCTCTAGTATCCTTCTAGTAGCCTCTAGTTTGCATCGCCTCTAGTAGTCTTATCCCCTCTAGTAGCGCTTCCAGCCAGGCTAGGCTTTCCCAGCACTGCTCTTGCTAACTTGACATTATGCCATTATCAGAGCCATGGCTCATTTAATTGACATACCACACTTTAAACTACAGTAAGGCGTTTCATTATGTCTTGGTTATAGAATACATTTCAAACCGTATTAGCAACCGATGGTTCAAGTTCGTTTGCAATATTTTGCTACAATAAAATTGAATGGACTCATGGTACTTTTAACGGAATCTCTGCTCAGGTAAGAAAATCACTTTAATTATTGAATTTATCCTATTTCCTTATCTATGCGGGGTGTCTCAAAATGTCCCGCATTTTGTTTTGTTGTTTTATTTACTACGTTGGGTAAAATAACAATTTTCCACCGTTCATACTGGATAAAATAAATATCATTAATAATATCATTATATAACTTCTTACATATCTTCAAGACTATTTTAATGATCAACACAGCTAATCGGAGGCACTTATGGTGACAAAGCCAATATTCTAACTTTTCCAAATTATGGAAATTAAGTGAAAAGTATTTCAACACACAACAAGAGACTGAGTTGTGATCCCTAACATCAACTGATCATGATTTTGTTTCAGATGAGTAAGTAGTATAAGTTAGGCTGAAACCCTGTTTTTGATAAGAAGACTACCAATAAGAATGAAATATAGTTCTATAAGCTCATCAAAAGATTTGAATTTATTAAAGCTACCTTTTTAAACATTTCCAGATATTTTACGAAAGTTGAAAAATTGGTGTCGCCACTTTAAGTGACTCTACAAATCAAATTAATGCCAATCTATAAAGACGATATGATACTTGCTTATTCTAAAATACATAAAGTTAAGGTAATACATCAACATAGAATGGAGAGCATTTTTGGGACACCCTTTATAATTATTGCCCTATAAAATGGGATGATCATTTAAGGATTGAATAAATCTTTCATATCCCGGGCGAGAAATCCGAGAATGCTTTCGCGATTCGAGTAAAAGGCTTCTCCTTAACTAAACGCGAAGCTTCCATTTTCGACACACTTTCCAAGATATACTCTTTCGTCTATTTGATATTACTTTTAAACGATCATTAAATGAAATTTAATGTATCAAAAACATTCCTACTAAGGATATCACCCCAAACGTAACCCCCCAACTCATTCCTATTTTCTCAATAATGACCCAGTCAAAAATGTAGCGAATCAAGTCGATTTGGGCGTTGTTGTCACCAATGATGTTAAGTGGTCTCCTCATATTGCCAGATGTACTGCTAAAGCCAACCGCTTACTTGGCTTTCTTCGCAGAAATTGCACCCAAATGACTGATTCTCGTTGCCGTCGGCTCCTCTATCTTGCACTGGTTCGATCTCACCTGTCTTATGCCAGTGAGATGTGGACACCTCAAGTTTCGTCACGTGATTTCATGATCCTGGAGGGTGTTCAAAGACGAGCAACCAAGATTACGAGTTGTCTTATCCTGAGTGCCTCAAAAACCTTAATTTATTGCCTATATCGTACTGGCTAGAAATAAAGGTCTCACCTTTTCTTCAAATGCAAACAATGCCTCCACGATTTTGATATCACCTCTTTTGTTACCTTTTCTTCTCACCGCTTGTCTCGCACCCGCTCAAGCAAGGATAATTTGCTTCAAGTCAATCCTTGCAGGACTGCTCTTTTTAGAAACTCGTTTTTTAATCGAACTGTCTTTCTCTGGAACAATCTCGGCTCTCCTATCATTCGTAATAGTACGTCTGTTTCCTCCTTTAAGCACCAACTTCATACTTACTATTCTTCTAAATTAGGCTCTACTTTCGATGTAAACAGAATGCGCACATGGAAAACATTTTGCTCTAAGTGCCGTTCTTACAAGTTAAGCTGTTGTTCATAAAGTTTTCCTTTAATATGTAAAGAGTGTATTGTCCTTGTCATTAATTTATAATTATGTCCATTCCGTAATGTTCTGTAACTTTCGTCCGGTTGGTCTTCATATGGGACACATGTCCTGTTGACCACACCTTCAACCATGCGTGAATAGACTTTTTAGTATTATATGGTTGCAAAGTAAATAAATAAATAAATAAATAATAAATTATTTAAGGAGAAAATCGAGCCGAAATTCGGTTTATCGTATAGCAATATTTTCCCGTTACAAGGTGTTTATTTGAATCATTAATGAGTTTGAGGTATATTTGACCAATATAGGGAAGGATTTACAAGACCCATTGCTTCAAATTATCTCTTTTTTAACATTCCTTATTTCTGATAGGCCCTAGTCCTTGGCGCAGTCGTCTTTCATCTCTGAGATCGTGGGTTCGATTCTCGCTGGTGACCCATGACACTTATTTGAAAAAGTTGTGGGTTTTCTCCGGGTACTCAGGTTACCACGATCCCACAGGAAATGTTGACAGGGTGGGTTGGATAGGCCCCAAACAAACCTTCCATCGTAGCTGTGATCCCCCTGCGTCCTTCGTAATTCAGCTCAGCTCTCAGCTGCAAGGATGATTATCGCACCCCCACTTACTCACTTACTTGCAACTATTATGCTACGTATATTAACATAATATTTTTCTATTCTAGGTCGGTTTTAACGCAGGTGACGGGGTTCGATACTTTAGTATTTCTAATTCTCGTACTCCAGCCATTATCAACGTCGCTTCCACATCAAATGTCCAAGTTCCAGGGTTGTGGATCTTCAGGGTCGATGAAAATGCAATTAAAATTCACAGTTGTTCTAATTCGGCAAACGGTAATGAGATATATCTCAGGTTGTTCATGCGCAGGACCCCGAACGCCTATTTTGTTTACTCGCCCATTGTGAAACAACCCCCTCCCCTCCTAAGGTATAATTCACTTCAAATATCCTATCAAGGTGCCATCGTCGTTAAGAAAACACTTGTTTATTTTGCCTGTGGTTCATCATAATTTCAAAGTAAACAAACGCTCTTCCTGTTCTCAAAGTATCTTAAGTTTTCTCATTCTTGAAATGTTAACATTTGAAAACATGCTTTAATTAAGTAACTGACTGATAATAAAAGTATTTTCACACCATTATACTGTATATAAATGATATATTTGCAACTAGTGGCACATTTTATATGAGAAAGTCAGAATTAAGTAATTTTGTACCAAAACTGTAGCTAGCCAACAGGCAATAATTTAAAACTGCATATGGTAAGAATCAAAATAGATAATTTAATATTAAAAAACAAGACAAATTTGTCAATGACAATTTGTCGTTATTGTTATACAAAAATATTATCAACCCAATGTCTATTTACCTAAAAGATTAAAATCAAAAAGGGGACGAATTTTACAACAACTCTATTTCGTTTTGTTTACAATGAATATGTTTGTGATTTGTTAGGTACATTGACACTCTCGCCGAGATCTGAGCTAGGGGGAAATAAAGTTTTTATTGGTGGACCTTGTTATAACCCTGAGGACAACATTGTATGCCGTTTTGACGGGGCTGTTATGACAACATGTACGTATGTCAATGCACTGCAGGTATATTGCATTATTCCTACATTGAACAAGGATGATCGAATAATGGTTGAGCTGTCATTGGATGGTTTAACATTCAAATTTACTGGAATCTACAGATCAAGTGAGTCGACTATAAGAATCTTATTTCGATTGAATTAGTTTATACGATAATCATTTAGAAAAATATTTTAACTAATCTAAACCTTTCAATTGTTAACCACTAAATTTTGAGAGATCGGGATAGCTGATGATAGTTTTGTGTTGCCTGGCTACAGCGAGGCAGCATACTATTCCTGACATGTCTTGCGTTCCTCCAGAGTTCACTCGACCTAGTCTATAGCGTGATCTATACATTCCCCCAAACCTCGACCGGGGGAATAATTAATGAGAGGTTAGGTCAAACAAGACATTCATTACAATAAAGCCGCGAATGTATTTTTAGATACAGTATCTATCGTCGATAAATCAACCAAGTTTTGGGATTTACACCGCTTCGTACTCTGTGCTTTTCCACGCATCGAAATAACCTTTGTCTGTTGTTTCGCAGATCATACAAACTTAAGGGGGTCCAATACAAAATTTTAAAAGAAAATCGTATTTTGAAATTAGCCATATTATGCATCATTAATGATTCCTTTTTCGTTTTCTTGTGTTAATTTCTCTATTTGTTTGGCGGAAAATGGATAAATAGGGGAAAATAGCAGGTTGTTTGAAATTTTGTCCCGTAGCAACCACCATAGCAACGACATGTTATTGGAAAATCGCGAGCATTGGAGCATTAAGAAAAAGTTTTTTTCTCCAAATGAGTACCCACCTACCCCTCCCTAGCTATATAGCGATTTTAAACGATTTTATTTCAAATTACACCAAGTTCAAGTCGGTTATATTTAGGCGGGAGAGGCGTTATAATGGCGTGAAAGCAAATCGTGTTCATGCTATATATTTTGTATAATTACGGTTCCACTTCAAGGCTATGACTGATTGAGGACATCATTTAAAGTCCGACGAAAGTCGATCTGCCATAACCTTTCAAAGAACCGAAGGGTTAAACATTGTTGTCTTTTTAAAGACGGCAACGGCGGAGGTCACAGCTGGGAACCAAACTTAGGTTTTCAAATAGTACGTGTTAAGCATTTTTCAAAAAATATAGCATGGCATTTTCATGATATATATGCCTACCTCTCCCGTTTAGGATGTGTTTGGCTATGTGATTTCGACCCCGAATTAGTCTTAGTATATTTTGGGATCATATGAATATATAGGGGAGCTCCATGTCGAATTTTTCATTTTATTTTGTTAGCATTTGAAAATATAGGGAGCTCCATGTCGAATTTTTCATTTGTGCGTATAATATAAGTAAATAAAAGGTTTTCCAATATAAGGCGCATGCACTTGCAAATATGTTGTTTATTTAAACTGGCATATACAAATATAACTTTTACATAATTTCCAAATATCTATGTGGGCACATTTATATATATACCGAATGTATAAACTATATTGAACTATCTATCACTAAAAATTGTAACACTAATCCACAAATTGTAACAGTGAGTGATTTTGTGTCAGCCACCCATATTCTATAATATTAGAGTAAAAATGAGGAAAAAGTATTAAATTAGGAAAAATAGTTTTCAATGTATAAGACCACCTTAATGTGACCATCATGTTGATAAACCGAACATTGAACTTTAAATGCATTTTTCTCGAATAAGCAGAAATTAGCGATTTCCATTATTGCGCGCAGGATATCTGAAGAGGTATTGAAGCTGTCTTGATGAAATTTTCAGCATAGACTCATCATATCAAGCTCTACGTCATGAACTAAAAGAATTGAGTTATGTAGAATAGTTTTGAAGTGGCGACAGTTTCCATGCGAGTCGTCAAATGCCTTTCCAGTTTTTGACCTGTAAAACTGGTGATGATGCTTCAATGTTGATTGTTTTAGTTCAACCCCTAGACAATGTTATTTGTTAGTAAATAAAAGTTATTCTAGAATTTTATCATTAATGCTTATTTAGTTATTGTGTTTATAAAATTGCATGAATTTCACCACAGGGGGTGCTTTATCTCGGTAACCATGGCAACAATGTTTTGCAGCAACATATTTTTTTTGTCAGAGTGTTGAGGCTAACAACATATTAGCAGTAGAGATTCAATAGTAATAAAAAATAGAAAAATTAGTTTGATCTTCAATGTTGTTTTCATTCTCTATAATCTTATGTTATTTTCATTTTCCTTTCTACGCCCAAATTTACTTTATACAGTACAATGATCTTCCTCACGTGCAGTATTATTAAGCGTATTATTAAGTTGAATGACTCTCTAAATCCGAATTTTGACTCCTTGAGATGGCTTGGATCAATAAATCATGCGTAATATATTTAAGTATAATCAGAAGTTTTGATCCAAATTACAATTTTCATACCACGTGCATTCTATCTTGAAACAGTCACAATTTTACTGAGTATATATGTCGGGCAGGGGTATATAGTAGGACTATCAAGGTGGGGCTGGAAAAAATATCTGATTACATTTAATGTAAAGAACACTTTAGAAACTCAGCAGGTAGATTTCCCTTCTACAATGGTAACACACCCCTCAACTTGGTTGTAATGGTGGGTATTAAGAGGCTATGCTGAACGGATGGTTCCAGTGTGGGCAGCGTCTATACACGATATGCTGCGGGTCTGTAGGACAAACTACATGAAAATAGTGGCTATTTTTCCCTTTTCTCCGAAAATTATCGGGTACCATATTTGAGAAAACCGACAGGACCTACAAAGATGTGCATTCTGTAGTATGAGCACTGACCAGCTGATCTATTGTAATTTATACCCAGGCCCGGCAAAAGCTCTCTCCTGCCTTGTACCTTAACATGGAGACAGACCACTTAGGCTGAATGCTGTGACAATAATATATTTCAGTAATAACCATACAGGAAAAAACAAGATAAAAAACGTGGATGATTAGTGGTAGAGTTGTTGTCTGAAAACGACGGGTGGGGACACAAGTCTTCAAACGTTTATTAAGTGATTGTGTTGAACTATGATAAGGTTAGTGATGGCCTTGCAGCTCTTGAAATAGAGCAGTATTGTGATTTGATTTGAAACAGTCCTTCCGACATAATGTTTTAAAAGGGAACCAAACAACTTGAACCGCCTCATCCGCTAACAAAAGCTTACAGCCGTACACGCTGTATATGTTGCTGCCCATAGCAAGAGGGAACGCCCCGTGATCATGCTTTCATTAGATTTTAGGCAAAAAATAAACTCATACATAGACTGCGTCTTTTCCAATGGGAATAGCCGTCAAATGTCGGGCGATTAATATTAAAGTAACTAATAATTCAACTAATTGATTCAATTAGGCTAACAGTATTTACATGGTGAGAGCACTTTCCTTGCGATAGTAACATCTAGTACTATCAAATAATTTCTACTTCATTACAACAAGAATCTTATGTTATAATTATTTATTGACGTTCATAAACTTACGGCAACCAAGTGTAATATCAGATATGTTTCCTCACCGTGGTTACAATAAACGAGTCTAGCTAAAATCCCTCAACAAATACTATTTTCGTCGCCAGTTGTTCACGCTGATGAAGCCATAATACTCGAGTGTCGATACGTTGGGACGCTAAAGTAATTCGTCGAGTGATCACATTAATTTACTTAGCCAGAGAAGCAGTGCTACAATTGACAGGCTTGTAAAAGTCATTTATACTCAACGTATTTCCAATTCAGTTCAATAACATTTTGTAAAGTAGAAAATAGACTTTATATAGAATAACTGGTAAAATAGATTAAGTATTACAGATGAAGGACAGTTTCTTTGTTATTATTCCGTTACTACAAAACAAACAGCAGATATATAATAATGTTAACCTAATTGTCCATTTTTTTGTTATTAGTAATGTGCCAAAAAATACGAAATTAAATAAAGATGTAACTTTAACTCTGTATAATATGCATAATCTAATTAGCACACAGCAAAGACTGGTACGTTGTTTTATAAATCTAGTCATGATCAGCCATGTCCTGCGCTTTACCTTGTATAATATACCTTCTCCTTTCTAGAAAACGACGAATGTAATGGTGCAAATGATTGTCATGACTTTGCCACGTGTCGTAACATTGATGGATTATACTGCTGTTCATGTAATGCAGGTTATTCCGGTGATGGCTTCGACTGTCAAGGTAGAATTATTATTAAATATACCGAACCGTTTAAGGACAACCGTATACTACGTCTTCTCCTATTTCGTGCAAAACAACCCACACCTTTTTCAATGTGCCTAGAATCAAAAGTCTATTTTTTTTAATCAACTGCGTGCTCAACATTTTCCATTGCGCAATCGGCATTTTCTATACTGCTAATTCAATTTAATTTGTTTTTCAAAATTAAGCTTCTTTATGTACTGGTTTCAGATATAGATGAATGTTTTGGTGTCAATGATTGTCATAGCAACGCAACATGCAATAATGACGCGGGATCATACAATTGTACATGCAAAGACGGGTATTCGGGAAATGGAACTCACTGTACAGGTTTGTTTACAAAACTTAATGTCATAATATTGCATTGTTGTTTGCATTACGCTCTTATCATTAATTGCGTGATCACTAACTAAGGAATGTGCCGAGTTAGTGTAAGCAGTGATATCCGGTGTATATCGGTATATTATAGTACAACAATATTGCTGTCCATTTTATGTCGGTTTGATTTTGCCGCAGAGGGCCATATGAATTGCGTCATTTTCCTTACGATCAATTACTCATTTCTACGGAAAAGGATAATGAAAACGTTAATATCATGAAGTTTGCGCTTTCGATAGAGAATAATTTCGTTGCAACGGTAGAAAAATGGGTTCGCTTTGAAGCAAAGTGGCGTGCAAACACACTCAATGTTGGTTAAAATGAATGCGGTATTGTGTAACTCTGCTCATATTCCTAAATGCATTCCAAATCGTTATATCGTAAACCTTTTTTGGCACGGCACGGATAAAAATGGTACCCCTAACAAATATATCCGTGATAGGACTACTTATTCATAGGTATGCAATCATGAAAGAGGTAAATTTGGCACTAGTACCATTTTCATCCATGCATGGCGTGGCAAAAATTGAGCGTTCGTTGTACTGTAAACAGGCCGTAATCATTCGTATATCTTTCTGACCTCGTGGAAACAACTAAACAACCAATTTTATTTCAACTTCTATTTCACCTTTATCAAAAGATTAAATTCGTAAATAGAAAAATCTGCCCAACATACGTTATAAGATGAAATCCAATAACATTTTTAGTGTAGGTATTCCCATTGTTTTCATGATAAATCACATTCCGCGAATCACAGGCTATAATTTTAGCTTCTTTTTTCTAGACGCGGATGAATGTGATCGTGTAAATGATTGTCACGACTTAGCTGCGTGTTATAACAATGATGGATCATATGACTGCTTATGTAATTCAGGTTACTCCGGTGATGGAATTTATTGTCAAGGTAAAGCGGTTTAAATTTCCGGACGAAATAATCCAATCCCGTGATATAAGAAGTTATTTTTCTCATCTTTGACAATCCTAGCTCTGCAGTCACCAGTTCCATAAAATAATTTTATCGGGCATTAAGGTTAAATTTGCGGGCTAAAGTAAGTCGAGCAAAAATCATATTACGCCCAAAAACATCAACTCGATTTTATCAAGCGTGATACGATTTGTTGATCAAATAATTTTGCTGAATAATACTTGGAATAATTGTATATTCTTAAACTGATAAGAAATTTTCAAGATTTCAAAATTGGATGTTTTTAAATGGATAAAGCGGCAAAGCCAACATCAACTGCTGGGCGAGTATGGCTCCAGAACGCCATTTTTTGCATTTCGTGACACGTGTTAACGTTTGTAAGGTTGTTGATGTGCATGTGCTCTTGGAGCATATAGCTTACCCATCCTCTGGCACTTCTCCTAGGTTTTGGATCATTACCAAAAACCGGCTCTTCGCGAAACCCCCAATCCAACGTGACATAGACACTGAAAGCATAACTAATCAAAGTTAGATAATAAACTGGTGGTCGAAATCTTAGCCAAACATTTTCCTCGTTTAAAATTAAGAATGTTTCGTTATGTTCCTTTAACAGACATTGATGAATGCTCTGGTGATAATGATTGCGATGCCAACGCAACATGTGATAATAACCAGGGATCATACACTTGTATTTGTAACAATGGGTATTCTGGAAATGGAAAAGACTGTACAGGTTTGTTTTCTACTGTTATATGGAAGGTTGTGTGATGCATGAAATAATTTAATATAGTAAATCTGTTCAATCTGGCTCGAATTTGCGTGCGCGTAGCGGTAATAAACTTGATAAGATTTGAGATATGCATGCAAGGCGTTTCGAATTTGTTAAAATTTCGCTTGGAGCTGTAATAACATTGTATAATATTTACCTGAAATGAAACCAAGAAACATCTTTGGTTTCTCCATTCTCGAATATGCCTGTTCTCGGGTATAACCGTTGTTACTTGGTCATACAAAAACTTTCAAAATTCATGAAACTTTGAAAAAAAAACTACCACTGGCTATAATATTAAAAACTACCACTCGCTATAATATTATGATACTACAATATTAAATATATTATTATAATTTTATAATATTAAAAACTACCACTCGCTGTAATATTATCCATGGTGGGCTCAACCTACACAAAAATGAGCTATTTGCGTGATTGCCATATTTAGCTGTAAGTTGTTTGCCAATCAGGAGACACGTCGTGTAATGATTATAACGTGCATAGCGTATTATAATTATAATAATGTTTATCATAGTAAATGTTTATTAATGTGGCCTACTGTAGCTACCCTTGTCAGAAAACGGATAAAATTAACGAATCATTAACTAAGTTTCTGATTGAGCCTAATTATATGAACTTTCGGAATGGCAGGTTAGGAATTTTCACTCTGGTTAAACGTTTTGATAGCTCTGACTTATCCTGCAAACAGACAAACACATACAGAAACCGTGGAAAAAATAACCGATCCTTGCGGAGGTAATGAAACACACCAAAAGAAAACAAAATATACAAATCAACCAACAATTAATTAGGTTGTTTCTTTTGCACATATTTAAGAATTCGCTATTATACGAATGGACTGGAGAGATATCATAAACGTATAAAAACATCACTTTTATTGTATTATTTAAGATATTAATGAATGCCTAACTACAAGATGTATCTGTGCATCTGGCCAAATGTTAGTCAATGGTGAATGTCAAGGTCTGTATTATTTAGACAAGAAAATTCACAAATTAAAGTGAAAGTAGCATCAAATGCACTACATTAGTTTAGTTAGTTCACTCTATTTAATTACTGTTAGCCAAGTTTCGTCTTGTCATGTTGACATTGAGCTAGCCTACATTGACACTTAAGGCAATAAAGAATAGATATATAATATTCCAATATATTTCTATAGTGCCAATTGGAGCTTGCCTAAATATTAACATAATGTTACATGTATATGTTTACATATTGATGTTATACCTTATAAGATAAGAGATTTTATTCAACGTTTATAGAATGTTGATACATGTTTTTCATGATACACCAGAGTTTATCTAGCTGTTAATAATTCTTGACTATATACCATCACTTAAAAGCTTCGTTACATCGAATTAACATACGTTGAATTAGGTGTTTTATTGAAAATAAATGAAACGACTGTTTTTTTTTTCAGAATTGAAAGCGTATCCAACACTGTATTTCGGTAAGTTTTAGCTAGTATTAGTTTTAGTTTAGAACATTAGTCAAATCTGCAGACATGCATGTTTCGCCGTTCAACGGCTCGTCAGTGCAGCTTGTAACGCAGTCTAGATGCGAGTGACTTCGTATTTATACACCATACTCTTGCCCTCACCAAGCGCATGTGGTACAATACTCAGACACATGCGCATCCAGACATGCGTGAAGTGTCTCGGGGCCAGAGTGCTCAAACGACCACAAGGGAAGTGAGCTTTTGCATTATAGCTTATAGCCACCAATTAACCTCACAGAGTGCTCAACAACACAAGTGAAGGAGCATATATAGTCAAATCTGCAGACATGCATGTTTCGCCGTTCAACGGCTCGTCAGTGCAACGTAACGCAGTCTAGATGCGAGTGACTTCGTATTTATACACCATACTCTTGCCCTCACCAAGCGCATGTGGTACAATACTCAGACACATGCGCATCCAGACATGCGTGAAGTGTCTTGGGGCCAGAGTGCTCAAACGACCACGAGGTAGTGAGCTTTTGCATTATAGCTTATAGCCACCAATTAACCTCACAGAGTGCTCAACAACACAAGTGAAGGAGCATATATAGTCAAATCTGCAGACATACATGTTTCGCCGTTCAACGGCTCGTCAGTGCAGCTTGTAACGCAGTCTAGATGCGAGTGACTTCGTATTTATACACCATACTCTTGCCCTCACCAAGCGCATGTGGTACAATACTCAGACACATGCGCATCCAGACATGCGTGAAGTGTCTTGGGGCCAGAGTGCTCAAACGACCACAAGGGAAGTGAGCTTTTGCATTATAGCTTATAGCCACCAATTAACCTCACAGAGTGCTCAACAACACAAGTGAAGGAGCATATATAGTCAAATCTGCAGACATGCATGTTTCGCCGTTCAACGGCTCGTCAGTGCAGCTTGTAACGCAGTCTAGATGCGAGTGACTTCGTATTTATACACCATACTCTTGCCCTCACCAAGCGCATGTGGTACAATACTCAGACACATGCGCATCCAGACATGCGTGAAGTGTCTTGGGGGCCAGAGTGCTCAAACGACCACAAGGGAAGTGAGCTTTTGCATTATAGCTTATAGCCACCAATTAACCTCACAGAGTGCTCAACAACACAAGTGAAGGAGCATATATAGTCAAATCTGCAGACATACATGTTTCGCCGTTCAACGGCTCGTCAGTGCAGCTTGTAACGCAGTCTAGATGCGAGTGACTTCGTATTTATACACCATACTCTTGCCCTCACCAAGCGCATGTGGTACAATACTCAGACACATGCGCATCCAGACATGCGTGAAGTGTCTTGGGGCCAGAGTGCTCAAACGACCACAAGGGAAGTGAGCTTTTGCATTATAGCTTATAGCCACCAATTAACCTCACAGAGTGCTCAACAACACAAGTGAAGGAGCATATATAGTCAAATCTGCAGACATGCATGTTTCGCCGTTCAACGGCTCGTCAGTGCAGCTTGTAACGCAGTCTAGATGCGAGTGACTTCGTATTTATACACCATACTCTTGCCCTCACCAAGCGCATGTGGTACAATACTCAGACACATGCGCATCCAGACATGCGTGAAGTGTCTTGGGGCCAGAGTGCTCAAACGACCACAAGGGAAGTGAGCTTTTGCATTATAGCTTATAGCCACCAATTAACCTCACAGAGTGCTCAACAACACAAGTGAAGGAGCATATATAGTCAAATCTGCAGACATACATGTTTCGCCGTTCAACGGCTCGTCAGTGCAGCTTGTAACGCAGTCTAGATGCGAGTGACTTCGTATTTATACACCATACTCTTGCCCTCACCAAGCGCATGTGGTACAATACTCAGACACATGCGCATCCAGACATGCGTGAAGTGTCTTGGGGCCAGAGTGCTCAAACGACCACAAGGGAAGTGAGCTTTGCATTATAGCTTATAGCCACCAATTAACCTCACAGAGTGCTCAACAACACAAGTGAAGGAGCATATATAGTCAAATCTGCAGACATACATGTTTCGCCGTTCAACGGCTCGTCAGTGCAGCTTGTAACGCAGTCTAGATGCGAGTGACTTCGTATTTATACACCATACTCTTGCCCTCACCAAGCGCATGTGGTACAATACTCAGACACATGCGCATCCAGACATGCGTGAAGTGTCTTGGGGCCAGAGTGCTCAAACGACCACAAGGGAAGTGAGCTTTTGCTCATAATATATATATATATATAGCCTACCATATTTTATCTTGCTGAGAACCGCAGTTTCATGTCATCACTTGACCCAACGACAATTAAATTTCCGTTTCACTGACCATGACTAGCTAATCTTCAAAATGGAGAAGAAAGGGGATAGTGAGAATATTTTAGTTTAATCATTTTGATAGACGCTGTATGAGGTGGCCCTAAATTTGAGTGTAGTCATCCCTATGATTTTTTTCATCAGTTACCTCCTATTGAAAGAAGGTAAAAAAGTATCCATGCACGATAAAAAATACACATCAATCGGAACTAACTACATATATGTGGGAGGGTACCAAACATTTATGCTTTAATTATTACTGTCATAAATACAAGGCCCTTTTCTTCAACCAATATATCATTATTACTACAATAGTATCCTTTTAAATTATTTGTTTTGTATATCAAAATTATCTATTTCTTTTCCACTATGTTACAGTCAATGAGGAGGATACAAATATGATAGAATGGGTAATGCTCGCTGTGCTGATTTTTCTTGTCATCTGTTTCCTGATCACTCTCATTATAATACTTGCTGTATGTCAAAGGTAAGTAAAACATCTTTTCTTTTATAATTTACAGTAAAATATATATGGGGAAAATGCGAGTATTAACGTCATTTCATCTATAAATAGATAAAATTGTCAGTGCCCCCCCCCCCCCTCCTCCTTCTCTATTTCATAACACAAATTGTTTTAGTACTATTTTCCTGATCAGAAAAGTCTGTCATGCGGAAAAAGTCTATTAGGAATAATTAAAACTTTTGGCAGGACTGATTTTTTTAGAAATTGTCGACAAGATAACGGAATATGCATGCTAAAAGAAAACATTTATCATATATAAGAATGG
This sequence comes from Trachythela sp. YZ-2020, assembly GCA_016169945.1. Lineage (NCBI taxonomy): Eukaryota > Metazoa > Cnidaria > Anthozoa > Malacalcyonacea > Clavulariidae > Trachythela > Trachythela sp. YZ-2020. Next base: position 130,130 of record JADLSH010000120.1, on the reverse strand, counting down.
GGATCACAGATTTTATTCTCGAGTTGAATTACTATAAACCTAAATATCAACCATATTGATACGCCATTGTCGTCATAGCGACGGTTGGTAGGATTGCTTTCTGAAAAATTTCTAGCTATTTAGGTTTTGTTTTATACTACATGTAGTTAGACACTTTTGTGTTTCAGAAATAATAATTATCCAAAATTCTTATCCAAATCGGAAATCTTCCATTATTATAAAAGTGCAGGTAGCCACATTAAGCCATCATTACAAATTCGTTTTACGATATTTTGTTCGTTGACATATTAAAAAATTTTAAAAGTAAAAGAGAGTACAATATTCAGTAATATGTTCACAAATAATAGATATAGATGAATCAGACGATATTTGTGTATTCCGTATTGCCTTGTGCAAAAAATGAAATAATTGTTCCTACTATACATGCATATTAAAGACATTTTTTACTATCTTGTAAATCTCCAATTAATATTAAATATCTGAGCTGATACTTCTGTATACAATTATGCATATGAATATTAAAGGTAATTGTTTTCCTTCATTTTAGAGCAAGTGAAACTTCGAAATACTTGACGTCAGACGAAGACGAGGTATTAATATGAAGCGTTGGCAAAATAACTCCTGTGTACGAGGTGCACGATGTCATGCAAGATTACTACAACTAAAATAAAATTATAAGATATTGATAATTAGAACTACTTTTTCAAACAAAATAAAATCACCCATTTGCTCCAAATATGTCTTCAGTCGCACTCCACATATACTGTCGTAAATCGTAAACTATATTTATGTTCTTGAAAAAATGACCTTTTGGAACATAATAGATCGTTAGAACGAGGCTAGTCAACAGGGTATATATAATATTGGTACATATATCAGGAATTAATGTCATACTGATTTTGAATGCTTTCCTCATGGCAAAATCGCCTGCATCAATCGATCAATTAAGGATATTGGGGGACTTTCCATATTACTATCCCGAAATTACGTCACAAGGATTAAGTTAGGATTAAGGGTTAGGATTATGATTAGGATTAGAGTTACGATTAAGGTTAAGTTTCTATTATAATTCAGGTTGTTAATATGGAAATTTGACCAGAGTATTTATGCATTTTCCGCACATTTGCTGATATAATATTAACCAAGTACAGTAAGCACTTTTTGCATGTATTTTTTTTTTTGTATATAAACGTTCACTCGTATTTCTTTACCGTAATATTCCTGGATAAAAGTTAATTTTAGGAGTAAATATATTTCACACTACTTGATTTGCAAAGTCGTGGTCTGTCATTCGTTTGAAATTCAAGACCTCGCGCACACGGCATGGCGAAAGAAATTCATATAAGTGACTCAGATATAAATAGATAGATACAGTGGCGTGTTGGGAGAGAGGGCCGGGGGGCCATGGTCCCCCCAGCGAAGATTTTTTTAGGGGGCGCCAAAACATAATTGGGCGCTGAAATTGCACAAAATCACACAAAAGCGGACACAAAAGCGCTAGTCCAAATTGGAATTTTGTCAGATCCGATGAAGCAAAGAGAGAAAAAGAGTTTAGGATTGTTAATGATTGATACAGTGTTGTTTATCTGATAAAACTTTATCCGATAAATATTAGTGATTTCCGTTATGTCAGGTTTTCTAGGCAATGTTGGCTATCGCAATATCGCATTACTTACTACCGCACTGCCGCAAGCACTGTTCAAAGTGCTAGTACGTGCGCTTAATTTGAGTTCTGTTATTCGGAATACGACTTATACCAGGATTAAAAATTAACCAGCCTAGCTACAACTACAAGCATTACTGTCCAGTCTGTAATATTGACTTGGCTTACGATCACTGGTAAGTTTGCCGAGCATTGTAGCATTTACGAAAAAGTTTTTTTCTCCAAATGAGTACCCACCTACCCCTCCCTAGCTATATAGTGATTTTAAACGATTTTATTTCAAATTACACCAAGTACAAGTCGCTTATATTTAGGCGGGAGAGGCGTTATAATGGCGTGAAAGCAAATTGTGTTCATGCTATATATTTTGTATAATTACGGTTCCACTTCAAGGCTATGACTGATTGAGGACATCATGTAAAGTCCGACGAAAGTCGATCTGCCATAACCTTTCAAAGAACCGAAGGGTTAAACATTGGTGTCTTTATAAAGACGGCAACGGCGGAGGTCACAGCTGGGAACCAAACTTAGGTGTTGAAATAGTGCGTGTTAAAGATTTTTGAAAAAATCTAGCATGGCATTTTCATGATATATATGCCTACCTCTCCCGTTTAGGATGTGTTTGGCTATGTGATTTCGACCCCGAATTAGTCAACGTATAATTTGTAAACATATGAAAATATAGGGGAGCTCCATGCCCAATTTTTCATTTGTGCCATATGAAAATATAGGGGAGCTCCATGTCGAATTTTTCGCTTGTGCCACATGAAAATATAGGGGAGCTCCATGTCGAATTTTTCATTTGTGCGTATAATATAAGTAAATAAAAGGTTTCCAATACAAGGCGCATACACTTGCAAATATGTTGTTTGTTTAAACTGGCATATACAACATTTATACACCGAAAGATTTATATACGGCACATTTATATACCGAATATATAAACTATATTGAACTATCTATCACTAAAAATTGTAACACTAATCCACAAATTGTAACAGTGAGTGATTTGATGTCAGCCACCCATATTCTATAATATTAGAGTAAAAATGAGGAAAAGTATTAAATTAGGAAAAATAGTATTCAATGTATAAGACCACCTTAATGTGACCGTCATGTTGATAAACCGAACATTGAACTTTAAATGCATTTTTTCTCGAATAAGCATAAATTAGCGATTTCCATTATTGCGCGCAGGATATCTGAAGAGGCATTGAAGCTATCTTGATGAAATTTTCAGCATAGACTCATCATATGAAGCTCTAGGTCATGAACTAAAATAATTGAGTTACGTAAAATAGTTTTGAAGTGGCGACAGTTTCCATGCGAGTTGTCAAGTGCCTTTCCAGTTTTTGACCTGTAAAACTGGTGATAATGCTTCAATGTTGATTGTTTTAGTTCAATCCCTAGACAATGTTATTTGTTAGTAAATAAAAGTTATTCTAGAATTTTATCATTAATGCTTATTTAGTTATTGTGTTTATAAAATTGCATGAATTTCACCACAGGGGGTGCTTTAACTCGGTAACCATGGCAACAATGTTTTGCAGCAACATATTTTTTTTGTCAGAGTGTTGAGCGTAACAACATATTAGCAGTAGAGATTCAATAGTAATAAAAGATAGAAATTTTTTTTTTTTGTATTGGACCACCTTAAGGTACAACTATCTATCTATATTGTATTTTTCGGTTTTATAAGCAACTTTAGTTAAGTTATAATCAATTATCGATTGATCTGGACCAAGGACGATTAAATTCTGCATATTTGTAAATCTATCCGCAATCTAAAGCGAGTTGCAAGCCATTTATTACAACATTGCATGGTTCTTGCATCGATGTGTAGAAACTACTGCGGTCATATTGTTTATATCGGTCGAAATTTGCGACAAACAAAAGTATACACAACTGTCAAAGAGATTTAACACTGAGACCGGTTTTGTTTATAGTTATAATGCGTAGTTTCGCATACAGACCAGTTAATAAGTCAGTATAAATAGCATGGGTATCCACAGGCGGCCCAATTTCAGGGTGAATGATCAGGAGTTGCGGGTTTTTAACGGCTTTTATAAACAAATTTGATACTCAACCAAAACTATTCTAAAAAAACATTCTTAAATTAATAAAATAACTACACTTTAACAATAAAATATAGTTGACATGATAGTATATAATGCCTTTACATTCTTTTAATTACTCCATGAGCTCATTTAGAGCGGTTTATGCAACCTTTTCTGTGGCCTATATGTTGTGTCAACTTGTGTGTTGCTCGTCTAATGTATATATAAAAGGTAAAGGCTTTTTGGGAATTTAACTACCTGTAGCTTTTAATATAGCAACCAGTGATAGCAACTAGTATCCGTCTATGAAATATGGCCTCAATTGTCACTGTTTCAACAACTAAACAATCCACACAAACGCTCGATTGTTGAGAAAATACAAGATACAAATCGAGCAACAATACGCATATATTTGCAGGTCAAAATAGTAAGCAGTCTGATATTTATTTTACAGGGTGCTCACCTTAAAATGTTGAGGAAAACCTTTCTCGCGGAACGTACATAAATGTCCGCTCCCCTCGGCTCGATTGTCTTACGCGAATTTTCTCGTCCATTTTCGCTCCGATTTCACTGTACTTCGCCCACAACATACTTTATAGCTACGAAAACCATTTCGCTTTTTGAAATTATTAAACTCTAGAAAATATGTACTTAAAAGAAGCAATATTTCTCATGCGCTTGCTGCTCGCTGATCGGTGGCCTGCGAATGTTGGCATGTTAATTCTCGTTTTCTGGTAAAAAATATGGATTTCCCCGTAGAGTTTATAGTCTTTTTGCCCTGAATGGCGGCCATCTTGGATTTATCATGCAGGTCACGCCTCCGCTAGGTATGAGTCAGCAATCTAGGTTTATTATATCTATGGCCTGAACATAGCCGAAATTGAGATAGAGTTTGGCTCCGTTCGTCGATCGCTAAATTTGCCCGAGTTATGATCAAACCATATTCGTTAGAAAGAGAAACCTTTGTGAAAAGATTTGATCGAATATTTTTGCCGTACGACAAGTTTGAGCGGAGATATTTGACTTTGAAGGCGATGTAGTCGGGCCGCGAGTAATTAGCCTTTACCTTTTATATACATATGACGAGCAACACACATATAGGCCACACAACAAGTTGACACAACATATAGGCCACAGAAAAGGTTGCATAAACCCCTCTAAATGAGCTCATGGAGTCATTAAAAGAATGTAAAGGCATTATACTATCATGTCAACTATATTTTATTGTTAAAGTGTAGTTATTTGGTTAATTTAAGAATGTTTTTAGAATAGTTTTGCTTGAGTATAACAAGTTTGTTTATAAAAGCCGTTAAAAACCCGCAACTCCTGATCATTCACCCTGAAATTGGGCCACCTGTGGGGTATCTTTCAAAAGACCAAACGGAAGTGTTATTAAATTTGAATATCGCACCCGAAAGTTCATGTTTAAAGGACATCGGCAACAAAATTTTTTATTGTCTTATTTTGTTCACCATAGTTTATTTAGATAGGATATGTACTTCATTTGCGATGAAAATGACCGAGTTCGGAGTACAAAGCGAACGAAGTTTGTCTAATTATACATATTGGCCGCCATATTTGAACAGCTTTATGAAAAATTATCTTTCCTGCCATTTGAGCCGTGTGACGTCATTGGCAGGGGAAAACAACACAAGTACATATATATTTTAGCGTGTTTTGAGCTATTTCGATATTGGTGAACGATTTTACCGCAATTCAAACATTTTATGGAGGAAATTCACGAGAATACATTAGAAAAAGTATTACCCTATCAGTTTGAGCCTCTCGTGAACGAAAATAGCGATAGTAGTGGCGGGGAAAGCGACTCTGAGAGTGAGACATCAACAGACGACGATACTGACGACGAAGCTTTCGAAGCTCAGAATAGCTACCGACTTAAAACACTCAGTTGGTGCAAGTGTGGGCATTGTATCCTACAAACAAAGACAATAGAAAGCTTTTGCTGCCACGACTACGACGATCTAGTTAATAGCGCCGATGCTTGTGGCGAGTCGTGTTTGACCTGTCTTCCCGAATTCATCGAAAATATGCTCTCGGAAGCTGTGTTGAAGGTAGATGTGTGTCGCTATCTGGAAGACAATTGGCCTCTGGACGATAAAGATTTGGAAAAAATGCATAGACTTTATCGTTTAGTTGCCTATCAGCGTTGCTCAAGATGGATCTTTCAGATTTTAGGCAAGAAGAGAAGGAGACCGTTTCCATTTTGTGTATACGCAAAAATTCGTGCAAGGTTTGCCTCACCAGATGGACTTTATACACATTTTAAGTACGCTAAACGAAAAAGGTAAGTAAATCTGTTAATCTTATGAAATTAGCGAAATTAATTTTCCAAGTTAAAGCTGTTGCTGTGTATTAGAACATGTGAATTTTTATTTTGAATTTTCATTGACAACTGTCCTATATGAAGCAAATTAAAAACCTTGTTTGTCAAGGTGAGCTAACCAGTTTGTTTGGCCGCTCCGGCACATGTGAACAGCCCCCCAGACAGAATAAAATAATAAAAGGTCTGGTTTGGAAGTTTGCATTTATAATTAGTAAAAATAGACTTTTACTCCTTGTTTGTACACTTAGACTCACTACAATGACAGGTAATGCTACAGTAGCTGTCGTTGTTATTACAAGGACATCTCTTGGTTGCACATTTGCCTTTACACGAACACACAAATATTGACTCTGTTGCATCATTTTCAGGTAACAAAGCAGGTTTTGAGAAACGACTGTGACGGTTGGCAATTACTTCTTCTCGTTTTGGTCGTTCCTTTCCTGCATTATACTTTTCAACTAAAGAAGGTGGTTCGACTGGAAGAATACGCTTGGCATGGGCACATGCTTTCTTCAATGTTGGGTATGTGGACCGCAGCTCAATGGCATCATCAAATATCAATGATATGTATTCTAAAAAACAAAGATAATGTGTAGTTTTAGACTCAGTACTGTTACTCTCGGTTTCAGTTTGCTTTTTTCAAAATTACGTAACGTTGTTTACTAATTAGCCAACTTCCAATTAAATTACACAACAAAATTTGGAACATTGGTGATATAGCCTTACCATACGTTGGCTTTGTTTTGAGTGGTTTGGCTACAACTTTTTCTCCTTTGAATGCCTTGGGGTATGAAATTGACCATCTAAGCTTTCCATCCACTGTCCTAGCTTGTTGTCGTGTGCTGTTCTCGTTATAATGCAAGTTTGAACAAAACAATCTAGGCCAGAAATATTCTTATTAACAACCTACGGTCAATTTGAGAACAGCAAATTTATTACAACTCACCGTGCACTAAGTGAATGATATGAGAAATAGATATTCTTTGATGCCATTAGATTATCAATAGAATGTTTTGCTTCCAAACCAGAGGTCTGATGGTGCTGGGAGAGTTTTCGAATGGCTGTTATCAATCTTGGCCTTGTGATCATCTCAGTCAGCTTCTTGTAAGCTGCAGATCCTATAAAATTTGTAATTAGTTATACTGTAATACATTTACTATCAGGGGTGTATAAAATTACAATGATATTTGCTCCCCTGTGGAATCTAAAAGCTAGAATGCCCCATACAACTCAAATCAACTGACAAATCAAAGGAAAAAGTTTTGTTCATTTTATAGTTTTGTTGAAAACTCATTTGTGAAAATTTACCTGCAGTCAACCATGCTCTGTCAATTTGATCATGAGTGCATTTTTTGAAGATTTGGTTGCCATCATGTACATGCAGGTTTACAATGTGGTTGAGGATACTTAGCCATTTTTCTTCTCTCTCGTCTTGACTTGTGCTTGAATCCCCAACCCAGTAAATGTGATTGACAATGGACTGTAAGGAGGAAGTTAAAGTTTACTTAAAATACCCACCAGTCGGTTTAAATGTTGCTATTATTTTAAATAGGATATCAGTCATAATACATACACCAATCCAAGGCTTAATTGACTTAAATTTCTTCCTTTTTGCAACTTTTGTGAGTTTCTTTTTCTCCCCTGTAGATATAAAAAATATGTCAGGTGATACTTAAATTTTAAAATTAAAAAGGCCAGTATGTGACATAGGTTTGTATTGTCTGTATGTAGCTGGAATAATACCTGACTCTATTTAGTCTCTGAAAGTCTACACAGTACATAGAAAAATATGTTACCCTTTGCTACATGCCATACATCATAAGCATGCTCAATATTCGGTTGTTCATTAGCCATGTATGCTGCAACTTGGACATGTCGATCTGTTACCAGCTTGTTGATAGTGACCTTATTTTTGTCAAGGTATGCAATTTGCCTCTTCAGTGACTCAAACTCCATGGCATTGGAATTTTTTACCTCAGTTGACTGAAACAGAAAAAGGTTGTACACATTTGTAATTATTTCATAAATATAAAATATGACAAATTAGAAATTCAGAACAATGGAATGCAATTTTTACATGTTCATCAGGGCAATTGGAACATGGAAGCTTGATAAACGTACGGGCCAACTCACCATGTTTGATGCTAGTTTTGAATTCAATTAGGGGGGGGGGGAGCTATCCTGTCTCTTTACCTTTATTAATTGAGTATCAAGTATGACATTTCTGTTTAATTCCAATGAACTACCAGAACCAAACAGACCGCTATGACCTGGGCTGTCAACTCGCATATCCGAAGCAACTGTTATGGATTTCCCTGTAATTTCCTCGAGTAATGATGACTGCGCTCGTCCCCAGACACGGTAGACTGCTGGAATCGCGTAATACTTCATCAGGCTTGATAGCTCTCGGTATTTTATGTTTGGAATGTTTAAGGCACTGAAAAATCGCAGAACTTTCGTTGATTCCATTCCTGTACACAATATACCAGATGCAAATAAAAGGCTGAACACTGGCAAACTTTTGCTGAAGGGACCAGTTGACCATACAAACCTGTGGGCCGTGTTAGCTATGCAAGATACAGAGATGGAACATAGGGAACCAGTATGATGGCTTAACGTAACTATACATGTCGAACCACACTGTCTACATTCACCGAAGGCCTGCACTATGGCTTCCTCAAAAACCACGAATTTCATTTGCTTTTGTGGGTTTTTTCCCTGGGATAGGATATATTCTTCAGCTTCGCATTCCTCCTCAGTCACTGCATCACTTTCAGTTGAAATCTCTTCAAAGATGTACTCATTGTCATTGTCTTCATGCTCAGTCGATGCTGATTCCTCTTCTTCAGTCAATGCTACATGCTCAGTCAATGTTGAAGTAGTCAGTTGTGCTATAGATGTGCTATTAGTTTTAATTTGATTGGTGGCTGTCGTGTCTGCGGTATATGTACTTGATGACGATGAAGAAGGTAGTTCTTCGATTGTCAAATTAAGTTTAGACCCTGACTTTACTGGACTTGCATTTATTGTCGTATCTAGGTTTTGCGTTTTGCTTACTGTGTCTGTTTCAAGTTTGTTTACATTCTGCAGGCTTATTTCCGCCTCTGCGCTTGGTGAGTATACGGTATCAAATAACCGTTTAAAGTATGTTGATTGTGTAGTTATGTATGTCTGTGTTTTGACCGACTTTGTCTGTGATTTACTCGTATGTTTTTGCGTGGTCTGCGTGTATTTTGATCGTAATCGTGGAGCGTAAATGTCTTCTTGAAATGACACTTCTGAACTTGATTCGATTTTGTTCTCGCAAACTGCGTCTGAATCAACTTCAAGCTCGGCAGAGTTTTCATTATCCATCTCTGATGATGATGATGAATGTGGTTTTAACCAATCCTCAAGATTCTAAATGATGAATCGGTAAAGGAAACTATAAATGATATATTGTGAAACTGTCTATTTTAATACATGTACAAGTACTGGTACCTTTTGACGACGTCTCTGGGTATGTCTCCTTTTTCTTTTCGATGCGGGCGTGCTTGCAATTTCAGACGAACTACTCGTAGCCGTAGGTTTATTTAGCGTTGGTAGGGCATCGGCCTTTAGACGTAACTTCGCTTTTTCATTGAATCCAATGCTTTTTAGAAATTGAGGCGAATGCGCGGCTTCATAAGCATCATTGTGAAAATGAAGCGAGCAGATTCTGGTACAATCTGAGGGATTGAATGCTTTTCGCTTACAAAATTCTATCCATGCCGTTCTTCGACCCTTCTGCTCTGGTGTTTTACCACCAGGAAAACGGAAAAAATTCACAGATTTATTAGCTTTTATTTGACTATCGCTATTACAGCCGTACACAGGGCAATACATTGCGAGAAAGTGACAATTTCAGTAAATATAACATAGGTACGCGCAAAAAAAACAATATATTTTAGTTAATCACTTAGTTGTTTTTAATGTGTTCCCCTGCCAATGACGTCAATAAAATATTTCAGCATAAATTAGCATATCGGGAATTTCTTCAAGATGGCGGCCAATATGTATAATTAAACTTCGTTCGCTTTGTACTCCGAACTCGGTCATTTTCATCGCAAATGAAGTACATATCCTATCTAAATAAACTATGGTGAACAAAATAAGACAATAAAAATTTTTGTTGCCGATGTCCTTTAAATCATGTTTACAAAGCTTGGCGTTTTTGTGCTGTTTCTAAATTACAAAAATTTCATTGTACCTTGTCTACCTCTACGTTATAATAACTGCTGTGACAACTTAATTACAAGCATTGCTAGAAAGTTGCATGCAATAGTTCGTTTTTGCGTCTACTGGGAACCAGTATCGGCGTTTTAGCAATTGAGTGTATACCGCTCGTAAATATAATAATAAAAACCGACTGCCATATTTGGAATTTCGATCCATATTTGGTGTGTTCGCATTTCGCAACGCCTGTTCGTCGCTTTCTTTTCTCGATTCCGCTTGATCGACCAAGTTATGTTTTGAATTTTTAAATTGCACACATCAAGTTTTGAAGTAAACTGGACTTGCTTTGAATTTAGTTTATGTTACTTTATATTTTATGTATTTTGCTGACATATTTGTCAGCGTGCATATAATTGTCGTGTATAAACGTAGCGGTAAGCGGGCTGGCTTATTTTGTATATATACTCTGTCTCTAAAACTGTGGAGCTCGTCAATTGAATATAAGAATATATAGAGAAGGCACTCAGATTTGTATAGAAGTATAATCAAGCGTGCATTAAACAGTATGTTCATCAGGCTGCCCAAACCGGCAATAGTATAAAGACACTCATATATCATATTACATGGCGGACAAAAAAACAAGCCACCAAGCGCGCTGCGCAAAATTTGAATAATACTCATCTATGTTAAAGCAGTCAAAACTAAAATAACAAAACCCAACACACCAGAGACAAGAATGGAGGAAAAAGAAGGAGAAAAAGACGTAGATATGCGGCAAATTCAACAGATGTTTACGACCATGATGACGAAATTGGAGAAGCTTGACGGAATAGAAACAGACATGAAAGAGATAAAACATTATTTAGAATTCGCACATGCTGAAATAGCTGATCTAAAAAAAGAAAATGAAGCAACTAAAGCCAACCAAGATAAAGCCGAGGAAAGAATCGGAAAACTAGAAGAAGACAACGCCACATTACGCAACAAAATAGTTGACCTACAAGCGAGATCAATGCGCGACAATCTACTGTTTTTTAACATACCGGAACACGACAAAGAGAACACTACGAAAATAATTCACGAGCTACTGGAAACGAAAATGGAATTACACGACGCAACTAATCAAGTCAAGATTGATCGGTCTCATATAATTGGGAGAAAAATAGGAGGAAATCGCAAACCGCGACCGATCGTGGTCAAATTTAACTATCACCAGGACAGAGAAAATGTGCGGCTTAACGCGAGGAAACTTAAAGGAACAGATATCGGAGTAGCTGAACAGTTCCCAGAAGAGATCGAAAGCGTGAGAAAGACATTATACCCCGAACTGAAAAAAGCCAACGCAGAAGGTAAAAGAGCCAAAATAGTACGAGATAAAAAGGGCAAGTCTTTAATAATAGGCCTTGAAAATTTGAAACCTGATAGTCTATATAACGTAGTCTATATTTCACCAACTAAACACAGTTTATAGTTTATTTCACATCTCAAATATTGCACTATAAACCTTTCCAATGGCAATGACCACTCTTAACAATGAGCACAAGAAGAAATGTTCTACTTGCTTCAAAACTATTCAAAAAACACAAAAATATATTGAATGTCTCACATGTAGCAAATGGTTCCACGCTGTGCCGGCATGCACAAAATCTTTCAACCCCAACAAAGATAACACTACAATTGATTTGTGCCAACATGGCTTCGCTAATTCTTTACCTTTTCAAACACTCGATGATTTAGACTATGAATTTACTGTCGCAAACGGAAACAATATCAGTGAAGACGAAATGGATAGACTAAGGCATTTGAAATTCAACCCTTTCGACACGAGTAATAATATAGCGCTATCTGAAAACAACGCAAATCTCGATAAATCATCAAAAATAAACTGTGAATATTACCTACCAAATGATTTTAAGGAACAAATAATAAAAAAAATCTAAATAATAATTTTTCGATAATGCACTTAAATATTAGAAGCATAATTAATAAATTTGACTCCTTCAAACAATTAATACATTCATTAAATAAACCGTTCCAGATACAGTAATAGGTTTAACAGAAACTTGGCTAAATGAAACTAATGAAGACCTTTTCAAATTAGAAAATTATGATTTTGTAAATGTGAACAGATCAATAAAAACTGGAGGAGGAGTAGGTATTTACATCGCAAATGAATTAAAATATAAAATACGCACTGATTTAAACACAAGCGTTGAAAATATAATTGCAACAGTCTTTATTGAAATTATAACAGCTGCAGGTAAAAATATCATAGTAGGTGTAATTTATAGGCCACCAAAAAATAAAATTGACTCATTTGAAACTGAAATGAACCAAATACTAGGACAAATAGACAAAGAAAATAAATTATGCTATCTCATGGGAGATTTCAATATTGATCTATTAAAATCAGAATCTTGTGATTATGCTATCAGATTTCTTGAACAACTGTTCACGTCATCATATATTCCACTTGTGCTAAGACCAACAAGGATCACACAGCATACGGCTACTCTAATTGACAATATTTTGACTAATGACATAGAAACAATAGAATCAAGCACAAATGGGTTAATATTTTGCGATGTCTCTGATCATTTACCAATATTTCATATACGAAATTCAAACACACACCATGAAAAAACTTTAAAAACTGAATTTACCTGCAAAAGGATTATCAATGACGCAAATGTCCAATCATTTACTAACACAATTAAAAATATATCATGGGAAAATGTACTTTCAAAAAACAACACGACAGAATCCTACAATGAATCTTTTAACTTATTTTCAACAGCCTATGAAAAAAACTTTCCATTAACCACTTTCACACATATTGAACTTGACCTTCCTCACTGGGATTATTCCTGATGATCTAAAAATAGCTCTAGATACCCCCGTTTTTAAAGCAAACGAAAAAAATGAATTTAAGACTTATCGACCCATATCTGTTCTCACTTGTTTTTCTAAATTGTTAGAAAAGCTTATGTATCCGATTAATTAACCACATAGAAAAAATTAACATATTAACACAGAATCAGTGTGGCTTTAGGGAAAATAGATCCACTGAGCTTGCAATCATTAAACTTGTTGACAGTATTTATAAAGCAATCGATAAGGGAGAATACACAATAGGTATTTTCCTCGACTTGTCAAAAGCGTTTGACACAATTAATCACAAGATTCTGATCCAAAAACTTGAACACTATGGTATACGGGGAATAGCTCAATTATGGTTTCAAGATTAATTAAAGCAAAGAAAACAAATGGTTAAATACAACCAAGTTAAGTCAAAAGAAATGGTAATTAGAAGTGGCGTCCCGCAGGGGTCAATTGCAGTAAATTAGCTTCTTTTATATTATTTGCAGATGACACTAATATATTTTACAGTAACAAGTGTCTAGAGACACTCAATAACACTATACAAACAGAAATTGATAAAGTCGCTGAATGGTTAAATGTAAATAAATTAACTCTAAACACTACTAAAACAAAAGTAATTTTATTCAGATCTTCAAATAAAAACCCGAAACAAACCATAAAAATTAGTATAGGCTAAATGGCAAAGATATTGAACAAGTTAAAAGTACAACCTTCCTTGGCATTATCATAGACGAATGTTTGACCTGGAAAGAACATATAACTAAGGTAACTAAGAAAATAATTAGAGCTGCTGGTATAATAGCTAAAGTACGACAATTCATAAACCGAAATGCCTTAAAACTAATATATTATGCGTTAGTCTATCCATACTTGATATATGGCAACCTATCATGGGGTAATACTTACAAAAGTCGAATTCAAAAAATAATGAATACACAAAAAATTGTACGCCTAATGACATTCAAATCTTATTTAGAACATAGTGAGCCAATTTTCAAAGAATTAAATATCCTAGACATCTTCAAAATAAATGACTATTTAACTGCCTTATTTATGTTTCGATACCACCACCTTGGTAATTTACCAGATTTTTTTAAAAATTACTTTCTAAAAAACAACCAAATTCATGAATATAACACGAGAAATGCATCAAAACTTCACAAATGTTACAATAGGACAAATTATGTAGAACACACTCTCTCAAATAAAGGAGTTGATGTATGGAATTCGTTAGAAACAAAATTTAATGGGTGGGATAATCTCCTATAACATCTTCAAAAAGCAAATTAAGCAACATTTTTTGCTACACACAACTACCAGTTAATATATAAGACAAACCATAAAACACATTATATGTATATGTTATATAAAAATTTAAATACATCTACAATACTATAGTATTCACTTGTATAATGAGAACACTCCCACCTTCTTTTTCTTTCTTGTATATATATGTATTCTTGTAAATATTATTCTGGTTTTTCCATATTTATCAATTGACTGTAAATAATTGATTATGTAATCTAACACAATTGAACATAACTAGGGGCCTAAATAAAAAGTCTGCTAAGATTTCTAGTAGGTCTCTACACAAGATTTTTAGAAATTGTTGTAATATTTTAGTAAATTTATTGTACATGGGAAAAAAACAATAAAAAAAACAAAAAAAAAACAACAACAAACAACAACAAACAAAAAACTTCAATTTGAATTTAGTTGACGAATATTAGCATAGTTGCTTATAATATGTATACGAGCACTTGTAAATATTATATTAAATCGAGCAAGTCCTTGTGTTTGAATTAAATTTGATTAAGACTACATTTTCATTTTTTTTCTTACGAAATATAGCGATGAGCGCTGTTGTGCCTTCGACTTGTCTCTTTACCGACTGTTTAACGTCTTAGCCTTATGTACTTTAATACCAATATGCAATGGATATAATTGAAATTGCTCCAACGATATAATGTACTATATTTATGTCAAGCACGAGTTCAAATATAACTCATATTCAACTCAATTGGTACGAGCGTCAGACTGGTACAAAATTACAGCTTCGCTTTGTACAAATTTTATAAGACAAATACTATGAACATGACAAAAAAAAAGAAAGACAATAATTCGATAGCGTGTATCAGGTGTCATGTCAAGGTCAAAGTGGTCGACCTTTGTCGTTTGGGTATATATTTAATTAGCTATTTTCACTAATAATAATAAATAGCAAAGACTGAATATCTGTACTTAAAATAATTCTGAAGGAATGTATGGAAATTAAGTTTATGATGATAAGTCTTGTTCCAAGTTGCTGCTAACGTGCGTGTCACCTCATAACTTTTGGCAAAGACTTCTGAACAAAGGAAGAGGGCGGAGTTAAAATAACTAACTTTTGTCGTTATCCCATATAAAGCGATAACTATATAAAAATATATACGAGCCTCCATATGACCATATAGCTCAAATTTCGTGTACAACAACAATCTTCAGAAAGTGGTAGAAATGCAGTCATCGAGTTTCAATAATATCAATAATGAATCTTCTGGGGGAGGACCCCCAGATCCCCCTATTTTTCTACAAATCAGCAACGTGACAATGTCTATTGGAACTTCCAACTTCACATGTTTTGGAAACGTCCTCTAGTACATATCAATCCAAAAGTGCCCCCTTGTCAAGGGTGTAAGCCTGGAACGTTAACAAGGGGGCTCTCAAGAGGAGGGGTGACAAGACATGGGCGGATGGGTTACAATGCATAGGAGTGTCATGATAAACTTGGAAAATTCAGATATTCTGACAGCCAATGGGATTGTGTTTTCGTATTTCAAAACGCTGTTTTGTAGTAGCAAGGAGGCATCCCGCATGTTGCCATAAAAAATTGAATAAATTGCCAGGAACTTTTCTTATTTTAATCGTTTTTGGAACCGGTTTTCTTTACCAAAATGTTGTCAGAATATAGTAAAACTATCATAGATTACATTTATGTTATTATTTTAGCGTAGTTTTCATAATATTTCGAGAATTTTTCGATTGTTTCAAGGTACAGCTAGCGATGGTTTGATTTCTTGCCAACATTAGGAATAATTATATTTAACTATATACTGTTTATTCTCATTACTATGCAGTGACGTACGTCGCCCGTCACAGGCAACGAGAACTGAAGAATTGCCAGCTTTATTGTGAAGTAAATTTATCATATTTTTGTCATTTGCAACAAGGTAACAATAGTTTTATTAAAAATTTGAATATTTTAGTCCATTATTTATTAAATCATTTGTTTTGTACTTGTTTATTCGACGAGAAATTATGGGTTCAATTTCGTTTTTAATTTTATTTTCCACCAGGATTTACTCTGTATGCGTCATGAACCTTACGGATATGATCGCAAATACAAAATTTGCTTAAAAAATCACAATGAATTATTTTATTAAGGGAGAATATAGCTGGTTTTATTATCATCGCTGATGAATTTTGAAATGAACAATTTTTAATGCACGCCCTGCGTTAGTTATTAATAGCAATATACATAATTATGTCAATCATCTGACTGAGAGGTCTAAAAATAGCAAAGGGACAGAAGAGTGTTCAACCTGTTTCCCAGGGTTTCACCTCCGCCACGCCCCCCCAACAGCTGCTCCGCCGAAACCCTGTTACTGTCTGGTCATGTGACATCCCAGATTTTGGGATTTAGATTAATTTGTCGTTAGGGGAGGTACGTTGGGCAGAGTTTATATGAGTAGTACATATTAATTAATTTGTACGATTTACTTTTCTTTACTCATATCGTTTTCGATTCTTTTTCATTTATTATTGACCCAAAGTCAGTTTGTATGCAAAATTGAGTTTGTAAAAATAATTCAAGCTTTATGTGTGAAATTTTTACAGCCATATAATATTTATAGTTCACGAAATTGATACACTCGTTGTCGCGTTTGTTCGATCTAAAAATATGTGATCGTATTGTATTAAATATTAAATATATTGAAACTGTGTATAAATCAGTGGTATATAAATTTAAGCGTTTTCCTTACGCGAAATCGAACAATTAGTTGGTAAACACTAAACAGCTACAGCAAGACGATTCCGTGCCGTATGACCGCATTTTCGATCTTTTAATATGTGTAGTCTGTAGACGATAATATGCGAGAAAGCTTATTGTATTAATAATAATTCCAAGGATATAAAACTAAATGGTTATATATTAGACTAAAACACCGTCGTTCGATGCAGCGTCCTTTAGACGGATCTTTTAAATGATAGTGGTTGGTTTACAATGTCAATGCTGTAGCAGATATTAATATCCTCGTTTGAAGGATTTAATTTGAAACTTGTAATTGTATTGTTTACAAATCTTAGGCTCTGCTGCCCGACATCTCCGCAGCATTCGACTTTGCGCAAAAATATATTTAGAACTCTAATTTTATTCGGTTAACAAATAATCTAAAGGCCCGTTTTAAGCAGTGAACTAAATATAACTGGAACGCTACCTCCGACCGGAAATTTGAAGCCAAATCTTCAAATTCAGCCCCAGACTTTCCACGCAAGAAATTAACGCGGCCATACAAAACATTGAAACAATCCCAGAAAACGGGTTGAAATTCGCCAAAAAAATCATTTTACGAAGAGCCAAAATACTTTTAGTAATGCCTTTGGTTAGATAAAATCTATTTTCAGATTATAGGTAACTTATTTTCAAATTTCCTCAAAAAATCGAACCAGGAGTAAAGAAATGAAATCGAGCCGTGGCTGATTTTCGCAATTTTTAGTTATTTTATATAGTTTAAACACTTTCCATGTGGCCATGCAATTAAGGAATACTGATACTACAGAATATAAATATAATAATTATAGTCTCAAGCCTTTATATTTGTTAAAATTTTGGATTTTAGGAGGATTTTAAACGAAAGTTATTGTTCTCTCCCCAGTCCTTTTTTAAGGAGGGTTTCTTGTAAAAAAAGTATTTTTGACAGCGAAAAGGTTATTTAAAAAAGCAGTAAAGTAAAAGCTATGTGACAGTGTTATGCCACTCACGTGTGTCGTTGGGGGGTGTAAAAATAGGGGTACTTCTCACCATGGAGAGGAAGCTACTGTTGCTTTTCACAGGTAATAAAACCATACAATTTTGTAATAAAGTAGAAAACAACCAACAAGAAGATATATATTTTATTTACAGTAAATATATTTTTATGTACAATAAATTAAAGTACAATAAGTTCAGTCAGTGGCAAGGCTTATCCATGGCAACTAATGCTATGCTAATTTTAAAATATGTCTATAGAAATTTGTCTATAAATAATTTAAAGACAATACATTTCTAAAGGTTGTCAAAGATGCAATTCCAGTTTCCATGGCTAGCTTCGTCACAGAGTACAGTACAACCTATGTCAGCCATACAACACTGGGGACATAGATTAGTAGTAAAACTAGTTTACATTGCTCATTGAAATACTTAATAATTCCTCACTTAGTGCATACAAACCATTGAACTAAATATTATATTTAGTTCAATGATACAAACTCAAATATAATACATATATGTAAACTATTATAGATTTCCACTGAAAAATAAGCCGGTACTACAATTATGGGAAAGTTTTGTTCATCATCAGAACATACTTGAGGCACCATGGAAAGCAGCCAGGTTCAGCCGCATCTGCAGTGATCATTTTCAAAGATCAGATTACATTATTCCTCCTTCTTCAAATGGGACTTGTAGAATAAAACAGTGTGCTGTACCATCAAAGTCCACTAAATCAAGTACCTCCTCATTTGAAACAATACCAGATGAGCTACGAAGCAGGTTAGACCTTTCCAACAAGCGACCACTGCCTCCAACCAACATTGAAGATCTGTCACCTCCAGGAAAAATCCCCAAAACAGCATCTGCAGAAGAAAAAAGGGAGGAATTACAAAAAAAACTTGGACAAAAAATAAGGAATCTTCAACAACAATTGCGTCGGTCAAAACAAAAGGTGCAAACTTTTGGTGAAATGATAAAGACAATGGAAGAGAAACTTATTATAAATTCAAAAGAATCTGAAAGTTTAAATGCCACTTTTGAAAATACCCACCTTGAATTTCTCTACAATTTCAAAGATAATTTGAAAGCTTTACCTTCAGGAAGGAGGTACTCAGACGAAATAAAGGAATTTGCACTAACACTATATTTCTACTCACCAAAAGCTTATCGCTATGTTCGATCCACCATTCCATTGCCAAATCCATCATTAATACGGAGATGGTCAACTTGTTTTAAATGTGAACCAGGTTTTATTCCAGAAGCATTTACATCGCTGTCAGCTGATAGTTCACCAGTTAACAAGGACTGTTGTTTGGTAATTGACGCAATGTCTATCCGTAAACAAACCCTTTGGAATGCTGAAAAGGATAGGTATTCTGGATTTGTTGATGTTGGAGATGCAATTCCAGGTTTTGAATCCGACAAATTGGCATCTGAAGCACTGGTTCGTCAGTGGCTAATGCCATAGAATTTCTGGACAGTGCAGCAAAATTGCCAAATTTTTGGGAGAGTCATGGTAGAGTTAAATTTATTCGTACTATTGACAGGCTTTTTGATATGCTAAATTCAAGGAATCCACTGGGAAAAGGATTCAAAACACCTCTCCGACTTCAAAACAAAGACACATGGGAAGAAATCTTTGTGGCCACAGCAAAATATTTGATGTCTTTGAAAACAAACACAGAGAAACCACAAAAACTATGTACTACCCAACGTAAAACCTTTGTCATTGGGTTTGTAGCATGCATGAAGTCAACAATTGCTATGGCAAATAAAATGCTTTGTGCACCAGTCAACCCATTTAAATACCTACTAACATACAAGTTTTCACAGGATTATATCGAACTGCTTTTCTCCTGTATCCGATCAAAAGGTGGCTGGAATAATAATCCAAACTGCTTACAATTCAAATGGGTTATTCGGAAAATGTTAATGAGGAATGCGATAACTGCATCCAAAAATGCCAACTGTGTGGATTTCACAGGATGCAACACCATCATCCCTTTATTTCACACCAGAAAGCATACTAAAGGCAAAGCACAAGCCCCTGAAACATCAGCCCCAGAAAACAATCCACCCGAGCTAAGCATCATGAGTGGACATTTAGACCAAATCCACAGTGAATTCACTGCAAATGTCCTGTTTTACATTGCAGGGTACATAGTTTCACAGCTTATTGACAAGCTAACATGCCCTGCTTGTAAACGAAGCCTCATCCCTTCGCCAAATGCAACTGATGATACAAGTCGAACTGATTGTTCATCTTCCAGATACCATGAATCTAGTAAAGCATCATCCTTCACAGTGTTCATCAACAAAGGTGGCTTAAAAATTCCGTCAACCTCGGTTTTCCGAACACGTATTTGCTGTGAACACGTATTTAAGGCTATGGTGTCGGGTAAAGATGGGAAATCTATCACAAAAGAAGTGAATCTGAAGGAGAAAATGATTTTACAAGTCTGTCGTCACTTCATGCACGAGACAACTGTTCATCTGTTCGTAAATCACGAAGATGGCGATAACGAAATTTTGGTCGAGGACGATCATAAAACTAAATTAACGAAATGTATCGCCAACAAGTATTTCACGCTACGACTGTTCACCTTCGGCAAGAAATACACTAATAATGTCGTCAACAAAGGCAAACAAAGTGATCGACATAGACTAAATAAACTAACTTTGTTTAACAATGAATAACTTTGCTATGTTACATAAGTTTAAAATAAAGAAACTTACTTGTGAATAAAAATATATTTGTGCTTCCAAAGCTCCATTAAGCGTTGTCAACTTGTCAGTGTTTCATGTCAGGCCATTTGTTTCGATACAGTGTTCGTTTTCGACGCAATCGGCTACTTTATTGTGCAAAATCCTGCTAAGTTTGGTTGTAAATAGCATTTTATTTTATTTCCCCCCCAAAAATGCAATTCAAAACTATAAAATAAACGAGTTTTTTCTTTTTTCATTCGCATCTTACTGCTGCTTTAATTCGACCAGTCGAAATTTCGAAAACGGCATGCTCGCTCCTGCCAGCTGTCTCGCGGAGAAATCGCGCGACAGACACGCGTGTCTGGAGGTCAAAATTTGGCTTCAACCAATCATAGGGTGGTTTCAATGGAGGTAGCGTTCCAGTTATATTTAGTTCACTGGTTTTAAGTATACGCACGATTATTGGCACGGCACGGATAAAAATGTTACCCGTGCCACTTTTACCCGTGCTGAGACTAAGGGTACCATTTATCGAGATATTATCTATTGAGATATTATCGAGATATTATCTATACTATTGGCCGTGCCAATAATCGTGCGTAGTGTAAACGGGCCTTAAGTCAGATTTCTCACGAAAATCGTCAGTAAATTGAATTTTAGTATAAATTGTTAAACAAACTCAGAACAATAAGAGAAATTCTATAATTAGACGAACAGTTTCATTACCATATATGGGATAATTGTTTTGTTTATCAACGCGATGTCAACAGACTGGATCGCCTACCCCTACTGAGTATAGCAGACGACTTTGACTCACGTGACCAGACAGTACCAGGGTCTCTCCGCAGCAGGGGGTGTGCGAAGGTGAGACCCTGGGAAATAGGTTGAAGAGTGTTTTGACTAGATTTTCCTCAGGCGTATATTTTTCGCCTTCTCGCTAGCGGATATCTCCCCTGTTTTCTTTTCCGGCTTTAAGCGGAAGGCGGGGGAAACATAGGCCTAACGTTCAGGTTAATTATTGCTCTACAGCTCGATTTCAAGTTCAATGGTTGAAAATCACCCCAGAACTGTTTTTGATCAAACTAAAATTATATTCGTAGTAAGCTTGGGATAGGTATAAAGTGTGCAAAAAATACAATTTTCTCAAAATCTGAGTGGTCGGTCCAAGGTCGTTTTGCAGTATTTTTATAACCCCCTAGAACTTCTGTCAATATTTACAATGTATAATTTATATAGTTTACTGACAAAACCAATTTTATGAAAATTATTAGAATATTATAGAATAATTTACCCATTGATTTGCAATACAACCCTGTTTCTTATTGTTTTACTATCTCTTATATGCTACTATTTGAAATATTTTTTGAGCTTACTCCATCTCCCCCTCCCCCCCCCCAGACCAGTTTATTTTTTGCAGTGCAAATTCACCTGTGTGATTCCAGCAGAATTAACCGTACAACCGAGATGAACCTGAGTTAGCAAACTTCCCTCAGTTTGCATAGTAAAGGTTGCATTATATATTTACCATAACATTATTCTGTTTAGGTTTTTGTAATTTCATCATGCAAATCAAAAGTGATATGTGAAGAGCTTTATCTATGAACAGTGGTACTATACCACTGCTACTATACAAATTACACTGTTTATATAAAAAATCAGATTGGTAGCCCTTAAGAGATTATCCTGCTATCCTAGTCAATTGAAAAATGGCTGCTTCTGAAAGAACTCCGTGTAGTGTTTTCCAAGAGTAATATTGCCTTTGCGCCCGTAGTCATCAATAATAAGAAAATTGAAATTGTCTCCTCTGTTAAATTACTGGGTCTTTCTGTTAAGGATAACCTCAAGTGGAATGCGGCCCATGTTATGGAGGTCTGCAAAAAAAGTGTATTCCCGCCTCTATGTTCTCTGACAGTTAAAGCGTGCCAGAGTTCCAGCTAAAGATCTCCTGCTGTTTTATCTTGCTTGTGTTAGATCGGTGGTCATCATAAATTACACAACCTGTTACCACCCCTAAATCATTCCTTGCCGCTAGGAGACAGTTTAAAGTTTTACTCGCCAATATGTAAAACGAACAGATTCAAGAATACTTTTATTATTAAAAAATCCTATAAATATATCTATCTATCTATCTATCTATCTATCTATCTTACCCAGGTCCATATACACAGGATAGCAGTAAAACATAATTGTATTGATCATAGCTCGATAAATTCTTTCAGCAACGTATGGACTTATGCTCGAACGTATATACGTGAAAGTTGGCTTAGTCGAGACGACACTCTCTTATAGACTTTTGATACTTGGCTAGACAAAGTTAAATGGCTATCCAGAGTAACACCCAGGTATTCATATTCATTGGCTTGATTGATAGGGGTCACATTCATTGTTGTGTTGCACCCCTGATTGACGAGATAAGGAGGTGATCCATATGACAGAAATTCATTTTTACCTTTTTTCAGATTGACTATCAGATTGTTTGAAACTAGCCAGTGAGAAACAAGTTCTATATCAGCGTTGATATATTTCTCGATTTCGTCAGTGCTGCTCCCTGAATAATAAAGTATAGTATCATCAGCATATATCAAGATGTTACAATTCTTTAAGGTCGGGTAACACGTGCGATTTTTTTCTCGCGCCGGTAACGCAACGGGTCAAATTTCATTGCGTTGCCGGCGCGAGTGATAAAATTGCACGTGTCTCTTATATGGCGTGGCAACGCAATTGTAACTCGATGCGTTCGGCAATCGTTGCGGAAAGTTGAAATGTTTGAACTTTCGGCAACGATTGCTGAAAATATCAAATTACACAGGCATGGTTTGAGCAGGAAACGCAATGATTATTTTAAGCCAGCCAATGAAATTCGCTTGTGCGTGGCCAGTTTGCTGTGAAAACTACTGCGAGGAGGGTGAGAGAAGGCCAGTAGCTCATTGTAAAGACTGTGAATCGAATTTAATATCTAAGAACTATTTACTGTGAACTTTGAGAACTATCGAGTGTGAACTAAGTCTGAGAACTATATAGCGTATACACTCATTTGCTGTGTGCTTTTGAATAATATATTTTATCATCTTGTGAACACAATTATTTATCAAAGCTTTTGATCTGTGATACTGGATCATCAGTGGAAACATGCGAGAAATAAGAAAGCTTTGGTAAATTAATCATTGTGGTGTTCGAGGTGGTGTTATCCACAAAAACAAAATTAATTATTTTGCTCACAATTCAAACAACATATAAATATTAAATGTTCCACCAATGAGTATCTCAGTTAATCGAAACCGACTGTCCAAAGTCTAAGAAGTCTATAAGCACGACGCGGCTAAATTATCGTTGCTCGTCAGCTCGTGTAACCACTTCGCTTGCGCGGGTAACGCAATGAAATTTGACCCGTTGCGTTGCCGGCGCGAGAAAAAAATCGCACGTGTCACTCGATCTTTAGTGTCAAATATATATACCGTATATCGTTAATCTGTATAACAAACAGGGGAGGGCCAATAATAGACCCTTGGGGGACACCATAGGATATATGTCCTTTATCTGATTTTACTTGATAATAATATACATACTGAGATCTATTAAACAGGTAATCTTGAATCCAAAGATATTCAATGTGTTTTATAATTATTCCATAGTGCGGTAACTTATTAAGGGGGTCTTATACAAAATTTTAAAAGAAAATCCTATTTTGAAATTAGCCATATTATGCATCATTAATGATCCCTTTTTCGTTTTCTGGTGTTAATTTCTCTATTTGTTTGGCGAAAAATGGGTAAATAGGGGAAAATAGCAGCTTGTTTGAAATTTTGTCCCGTAGTAACCACCATAGCAACGACATGTTATTGGAAAATCGCGAGCATTGGAGCATTTACCAAAACGTTTTTTCTCCAAATCAGTACCCACCTACCCCCCCTACCCCACCCCTAGCTATATAGTGATTTTAAACGATTTTATTTCAAATTACACCAAGTACAAGTAGGTTATATTTAGGCTGGAGAGGCGTTATAATGGCGTGAAAGCAAATTTTGTTCACGCTATATATTTTGTATAATTGCGGTTCCACTTCAAGGCTTTGACTGATTGAGGACATCCTGTAAAGTCCGACGAAAGTCGATCTGCCATAACCTTTCAAAGAACCGAAGGGTTAAACATTGGTGTCTTTTTAAAGACGGCAACGGCGGAGGTCACAGCTGGGAACCAAACTTAGATGTTGAAATAGTACGTGTTAAACATTTTTCAAAAAATCTAGCATGGCATTTTCATGATATATATGCCTACCTCTCCCGTTTAGGATATGTTTGGGTATGTGATTTCGACCCCGAATTAGTCTTAGTATATTTGGTTAGCATATGAAAATATAGGGGCCGGAGCTCCATGTCCAATTTTTCCTTTGTGAATATGAAGGAAACGAAGGACAAACTAGTGCTGTGCGCCGGAGCCGGAGTGCCGGAGCCGGAGTTTGGCCTATTTTGCCGGAGCTGAGCCGGAGCCGGAGTTTGTTCAACTCCGGTAAAACTCCGGCAGCACTTATTTGTGCTGCAAACTACTGTCGAACATCGGCGAAAAAACCTGGATCCATCGACGAAAAATTAAATACTCGCAGTGATAAGTGTGTAGGCTTGCCACAAACATTAAATATAGTATTCTATGTCGCATGAAGCACGGTATTGGTTGCACAAGACAAGAAGCAGTCGCTTAAACTCACAAACGCAAAGTCAATGTGGTTAAAACTTTTTATAATTAAAATTGTTGACAATTGCAAACGTAGCATCGTAGCATCTGATAAATTCATAAATTAGAACGCGCTCTCGCGCCATGCAGACGACAGCTATGACGACAGTCATTGACAGTCATAAGTGTTAAAATGGTTCTAAGTCCATGTTACGCACACAATAGGGTTAGGGATTGGGTCTGGATTAGGGTCAAGATCAAAGAGAAATATTCGTGACGCGTAACATGGCGTTATAACCGTTAAAATAAAAAACAAAGATAGTGTTTCCACTTTGAAATTGGAAATTTCCATTAAATTTCGAATTTGCCGGAGCTGGAAATTTTCTGCCGGAGCCGGAGTTTTTTTCCCCGGAGCCGGAGTTTTTTTGGCCGGACCCGGAGCCGGAGGTGAAAAACCGGAGTTTGCCCAGCACTAGCCGACAAACGTATACAAATGGGTCATTCTAGCTGCTGTTTACCTTTCTTTGGTTAGTAATGTGTACTCAATATTATTGCAAAACGCTATTCGAAACTATAAACTTGATTTTATCAAAACAGCTCAAAACGTAGGAGTAAGAAAGAATAAGCAAAAGCAAGGAGAACATATGCAGCTGGATCATTTTAAACTTTCGAGATGCCTATTCAAGTCTTCAAATTAGGATAGTTTGTCGAAAACATACCTAAGAATATTTTAAACTTAATTTTCCCAAATTGTCAATTCACGAGACGTTAAAAACTCTCCTGGGTTTACTATTTATGCAATCATGGTGAAATTTTCAGCACGTGAACCTAAAAAATACTATGTGTGAGTTATACACGCCACAGGCCAACCCTATTAATGAACTGAACATGCCCATATTTTCATTCAACTTTAATATTTTATTTTATTTTTTTTTAAATATTTTATTAGGATCCATCTTAGGTATATTAAAAGTACAATGGATTTACAATTGAGTTATTACTTATACTTATATATAAATATCTAAAAATTTTAAAAACATTAAAAACCAATATTAAGACCTACATTATATGTACAAATTCAATTACGACATGCACTTGTATAAACACAAGTAAAATTTATACACTCTATGCCTTTAGCTGAGTATTTTTTTAGGTTCACGACATAGATAGGTCTATTTTGTATCCATTAAAGCTGTTTGGGAGATCATTCGTAGTTTACTTTGGCTCCTATCATTTGTGGCACAAACACCATATTTTACTCCATAGGGGGTCATATCTTGGTTACGGTGGCAACAACAAATGTATAAGCGAGTGATTTTGTGTCAGCTACCCATATTCTATAATATTAGAGTAAAAAATGAGGGGAAAGTATTAAATTAGAGAAAAAAGTTTTCAACGTATAACACCACCTTAAATAGACATTGCGTGACCAACCGTATCGAATGTTTTCCTTAGGCCCATGCAGATATACTGCTCCAGTACATCGACTTTTATCCATGTTTTGTAGGATACGTTCATTGAGATATGACATCATGTTGGGTGCATTTAATATTTCACTTATCTGCGATATATCTTTGGACACTTAAATTTCAACTGAAACAGTTCACTTGTTAACCGTACTTGGTTTACAACTATTGCATGAATATTGAAAACATAACTCGTTTCGTTCGTTCTTGCATAGCAACGCCAGCCTTTCTCTCCGACTAAAGTCTAAATTGATGCATTCATGGACGGTTGAATGATTTTAGCCACCCTGGAATGCCGGTGTAAACATATTGTTTCGCCAAACTCCCTTTGGTTTTATACTCGTCTTTATTGTGAAATGTAGAACACTCAGACTCTATACTTAGACTATATACTTAGACTATAGATTAAAGTTTTCTAATGCAGTGATTATAAACGAGAAGGTTACAACGCAGTCTGCTTAAAAATATACAAGTTCACATCAAACAATTATAACGCGTGGGAAAAACAAAAAAGTTTGTTAAAAATAATATAGCAGTTAAGCCGATCTTTTTTTCATAAAGGAAACTGAATAATTCATATAAGACATGACTGCTGAACGATTTTTGCACGCTATCATTGCCTAATCCTTGCTTGACATCAAAATATTTACTGTACAGACACACTAAAGCAGATTGATTGTGTGCTGAAACGGGTTTTTATAATCTCTTGAAAGCAATAGAATTACCGCGCTTTTCTTTATATGTGTATATCATGCAACATGCACGTTATGCATGTGTACAATGCCAAACTAAATATATCATATTTATGTCCATGCCAATCACGCATCGTGATAAACCACTCTACATTCGATTCTCGTCAAATTGATATAAGGCTCTACAAACTAATGCAAATAATTTTAGTTCGAAACTTTGATAATTTGAGCTATATTATTCCAATGTGTAACATCATATAGATGCCAAATTCCATAGGGGGTCCACGGCATGCAACTTCTGGTTCGCAACCTCGTCACCAAAAAGCCGCTACTGATCAATTTTACCAATAACGTGTCGTCACAGTGTAGCTCACATGGCGAACAATCTTCACTGAAAAGTTACCATTAATTTTAAGCATCGCGTGAGCTGACTTTCAAGGGCAAAAAAAGTACCTCTGATAAATGCATACCGATAAACGCTTAATTACGTGTAAAGCTGTACAATTTTGCAAAACAATTAAAAGCCGTGGGATGTACACAAAAGGCTACACGCTAATTTAATAACTATATAATTAACGTATATGAGCTGATAGCCGACGAGGCGCGATAGCGCCGAGTCGGCTATCAGTCATATACGACTCGAGTTCGTAGAATAACTGTTTTATTATATACACAAGCTCTGGATATGAACAGAACATTTTGGCGTACTTTTTTCAAGTAAAACTTTAATTTCCTCTTCATTTAATTGTCCAAATATGCCAGCCATTTTTCTACTTTTCTCTACTAGCAGGATATGAGCTAATATCCTGCTAGTAGAGAACCAATCAGATTGCAGAATATCTCATATTCAGAGCTTGCGTATATAATAAATTCATTATATTGTGCTTCAAATGTTTATATTTTATGTTCAATGAAATTTAGTAACAACTGAGGAAATTTGACACGTTGACGTTGTGAAATAGACGCGGTAGAGCTAGCAAGACAAATTATTAATTTTATAGTAATACACTTAAAAACAGGTGTGTATAATTACACATCAAGGAGTGCTTAATTACACACCAAGGTGTGTTTAATTACACACCAAGGTGTGTACGTTTGACACACCTTTCTACGCACATTTTGAAAACACACCTAGGTGTGTTAGAAAACACGCCTGGGTGTGTAAGAAAACACACCATGGTTGGTCACAAAACACACCAAGGTGTGTTATGGAACACACTTCCTTTTGCACACCTTTCTTTACACACATTTGATGACTGTTAGGTGTGTTATGTTGCACACCTTTTCAATAAAAATACATCTTGGTGTGTTCGAAGAACACACCTTTGACTTTTTATAGAAACACACCTTGGTGTGATACAGAACACACCTCACACGGATTTTTCAACAAAACACAGCATAGAATGAGCTAGAAAGGAAATGCCTTTTAAAGTGGCTCCCTATATTGATTTTCTAAAAGTTAGTAGATTTCCTATTTAGATCCAATTTTTTTTGACAATTATTGTTGCTTGATGGTCTGAGATGGTCTGACTTGTATAAAACAGTGATCGAGTTCAGAGTGAGTTGATCGTTAACAAAAAGCTTCTTATACTTATCATAGCTGGCGAATTTATTGTTTTGTTTAGTTTACTTGTTTATAGATGTGAAAATTATAACATGTTTAACTTATGTGTATTCAAATAGAAATCACAATATGTATGACAACCACCATAGCAACGGCAGTAATAGATGTCTCTCGAAAAATTTCAAAATGTTTAGTTATTATCAGCCAGACTGTTTGATTTTTATGCTAATAATAGTTGTAGGAAATTTCGGATCGAAAACGGAAATCTTCCCTCTTTTAAAAAACTGCAGGGAGTCAGGAGGTTCAGGGGCGTAAATGTAGGGGTGTATGGGGTGGGGGTGGTGGTACACCCCCAGAGATCATGATCCAGTCGGTCTCAAAATGTGCAGTCGGTCTCAAGATATTCATTGTTAAATTGGACGCATTATGCCACGTAATGCCCTGGGAGACTCATAATGTTGCCAGTTGTCTGTTGCCACAACTGCTATAATCTACATATTAAATACTTTATGACAAACATATTGTACAGTTTACTGATTTCCACCTACAAATTGGAATAAAATATTTGTTCAGAACGCAGGAAATCGTGTCTACGAAATCCTAAATTTCAAAATTTCCCAGAGAAGGATTCCCCCAGACACCCCTGCGAATGGGTGTCCTACTGCATCAGTCGTCCTATTCTGCTGGATCTGCCCTAGACTTGCTCCAAGTCTGTCTCTTATAGGGGGAGTATGGATCTGCCCCTGTGTACATGAGTTCAGTAAAAATATGAAACGTAACTTAAACAAGTTGAATTGTGCGGCTACTCATGCGCAAGTTATTGCATGCAGTAGCAGGCAGCACTGCAGCAGCACACATATTTATCGACTTTCGGATTAAAATTAATGGGTCGGTCTAATTTCGAGACTTAACCCCCCCCCCCCCCCCGCCAAAATTGATATGTACGCCCCTTTAATTCACGAGTAAATCATTTATAATTCACGAGTATAATTCTCGTTTTACTAATCACTCGCGTTTTACCATATGCATATCGAAACTGTATTCAAATTCAAATGAACTTGTGGTTTAACCGTAATTTTACCGAGTTATTTCTGCTCCAAAAGAGTTGTTCTGTCAGTTGAGCAAAGTGTTCACAGTGTTGTTTACGTATAACTATTTTCTTTCTAGCTGATAGACATTTACTCATCACGAGTGGACACAGTGCCAGTATGAGATCTGTTATTGTCGTTTCTACCTGTTTATGCTTTTTCAAACTTGTATATTCCCGGATAGAGCTGGAAAATTTTTATCCATACGGACCTGCAAATGGTGATACTCAGATCGCGCCAAACGACGATAGTAATTCTGGTCGTATAAGTATTGGGTTTCCATTTCCATTTTTTGGTACGGATCATGAATTTCTCTTCGTAAGTATATTTAGTATTGTATTTTAAACATGTATTTTTCATCCCACCAGCTTATAAGATGAATGTTTAATGCTTCTCATATATAATAGGCACTTCAAAAAAGACATAAATCTAAGTTCCTGGTCATATGAGCCCCTTTACCGCGTACATGGAGAAGTTTTGGCTAGTTGGGCGAATATTTCTGGGCGTTGATATTGAGTTTTCAATAGACCACTTTCATAATTCAGATGAGTTTAAATATTCTTTTATGTGCATTTTGATAAGCCATATTGACCTCGTTAAAATTAATAAATTATTTTCAATTTCATGCACAGAAACGAGGCTGGTAAGGCTTATTAATATGCACATAAAAGAATATTTAAACTCGTCTGAATTATGAAAGTGGTCCATGCCGTCTGGGAGAATTATCAGAAATAGTTCTATACTAGATTAACCATTCATTGCCTTCGCAACCACCCGACAAAATCCGAAATTTTTGCTTTTTAATGGATGAAAACAGTGCCAGTGTGCGGTTGTACGATACGCATGAGAAATCGGGTTGCACAAAGCCCTTTTTAAGGCCTATGTCATACGTCGCACTATCGTCGAATATAATGCAGACGAATTGAATTGAATCGACGCTAGTGCGTAATGGTCAGACGGATACAACGTCTGTAGCGCGTCTTCGTTTCATAAAACGAAGACGTATCGTCGTGTCAAATTAAATACCGATCGGAGTTGTGTTAATGTGAGTTTCTTATTGTGGTTCGTCATAATTTGTGATCCATCATGACTTCTTATGAATTCAATTCGTCTGAATTCAATTCGTATACACCTACATTAGAATGAATAGGATACACAAATATTTCCTATAAATCATTTTATGAATATTTAACGTAAATTCCGCGGACGTCTGCATCACAACCAAACTGAAATATCTCAGAAACATTGCGAGGAAACGAAAGGTCAACACTACGTGGCACTTTAAATACACAACAAACTGTGTTGTGAGACAATGCTTATATATAATTATGATGATTTTACCGTCGGTTGTTAGCCTATCACAAATCATGAATTATTTAAGAAATAATAATATTAATATAATTCCACAGTGTAAGACAGTACACTATGCTTTGGTTGGATAATAACCCAAAGTGTGTAATATGCTAACGTCCCGAGTATACCTGCTCAGAATTCCGCGATGGCCCGATTGCACGAATACAATACTTCCAAGGGACAAACTGAAACATTTCTAACCCTTGCTTTTGATGAATCGAGCAGTTGAGCAAAAAAACCTATAGGTTTTAACCTTTGTACTTTTTCTCTATGTCTAAAGCTTTTCTCTAACAACTGTTGGCGGCGTGCGGCAATCTTGTCAGAAGACCAATCATCGCATTGTTCAGACAAAATAGAGAATAAGTTTATCTTACAGCGAAGAGAGAAACTGTACAGACACACTAAGGCAGACTGAATGTGTGCTGGAACGGTTTTTTATAATCTCTTGAAAGCAACAGAATTCCCGCGCTTTT
Source organism: Trachythela sp. YZ-2020 (assembly GCA_016169945.1). Classification (NCBI taxonomy): domain Eukaryota; kingdom Metazoa; phylum Cnidaria; class Anthozoa; order Malacalcyonacea; family Clavulariidae; genus Trachythela; species Trachythela sp. YZ-2020. The sequence continues at coordinate 97,968 of JADLSH010000120.1, read as the reverse complement.
CTGTATATCATGCAACATGCACGTTATGTGTACAATGCCAAACTAAATATATCACATTCATGTCCATGCCAATCACGCATCGTGATAAACCACTCTATACAGTACATTCGATTTTCGTCAAATGGCTCTATACAAACTAATGCAGATAATTTTAGTTCGAAACTTCGACAATTTGACCTATATTACCAATGTGTAACATGTCACATCATAGATGCCAAATTCCATAGGGGTTCGCACGGAATGCAATATATAGAGACCTTACGATTTAAGACGGCAACGTGACGACGACGGCTATAAATACAATGAAATTTATAGTATTTTTTAGAACAGACTAATGAATAATTAAAATCCCACGGGAGTTTTAGACGTCATCCTCCCTCTGTTTACAACGGTAAACTACAGATTTTTACGTCTTGTGTTCAACGTCTGCATTTCAAGCCGCGAGAAGTGGTACTCAGCAAATTGGCTCAGTCCTGAAGTACAAATCTTCTAAACCAAAAAGCCCTTATCTCTGAACTTCGTCAAACTGAAGTGAATTCATACGATTGATAATACACGACAAGTTTTATTTAATTCATTTATTTGAAGGAGCTTGTTTTGGCCGTCGTCGTTCGCGTTGCCGTCCTACATCGTATAAGGTCTCTAATTCTCCGGTAAACGCAACCTCGTCAGGAAAAAGCCACTATAGTTTTACCTATAAAGTGTCGCCACAGTATAGTTCACATGGCGAACGATCTTCAAAAAGTCACCAATCCTTTTAAGCATTGAGCTGACTATGAAGGCTAAAAAAATACCTGTGATAAATTATAGCGATAAACGTTTTATTATGTGTCAAACTGTACTGTTTTGGAAAACAATTCAAAACCGTGCGATGTACACAAAAGGCCACACGCTAATTAAATAATTGTATAAACTGACTGTATAGTGCTTCAAATGTTTACATTTCATGTTCAATGAAACTTAACCACTGAGGGTATTTGACGTTGTGAAATAAAATAATATGCTAACGTGATAGTTTCTAATATCTCATATATAACACCAAATCAGCATTTTACAAAACACAAAGAAAATCAACGCTGTATCGTACAATTGTTTTGATGTCAGAATAATTGTAATGACGTTCCAGCTAAATTGACCTGTATTTCGCGTTGAACACGTCTGACTTCGATTATTCGTTGATTTTATAAATTATATATACACTCATCTATTAAAACAGTGGTATTAAAAACATTCAAAGCTCGACGGCCAATACTTCCTTTTTCAACACAACCATATTCATAGCCCTTTATGAAATATTACTGATCTACTAAGAACTGATTATTTCAAGTATATCTATTAAGTTGTGCAGGTGTCCGTAAAATGACTGCATGTAATGCGTGATATATAGATAGTTTGTACATACTGTAATTCGCGAGCAAAACACAGAGGAAATCTGTACCGCATCGTTTTTTTTTATACCACGGTAACAAACATGCATCATAGGAAAAAACATACTCCGAATATTACCATCTTGTAAACCCAAGATATGCATGAGTTATTGAAAAACAAGACACACTACTCTATTTCGACTCTATTTAAAAGTCGTTGTCAACCCTAACTAAATTGACAAGCGTGCTCAGACCTTTATACCTATAGCGAACAGGAACGTGATCAGCTGAGAAAAAGGGATAACGCTAATACTAGTAATAGGAGGAAAAGTATGCATGATGTTATTCAATTGTCTTAATTATGATGATGGCCGTTTCCGAAGATATCTTTGACCAACTAGACAGAAACTGTTTAAATTTAACGATCTTTTACACATAACTGTCTAGATTTAGATCCGAATTAAACAATATTTCATAGATCGTAAACGAATTCGCTTGTTTGCTGAAATATCAAGAACGCTAAACATTTTAATTTGAAGCCTGATCAATGATATAGCATTGTAGTCGGCTTAAAACGCTCAGACTACGTTAGGTCTCTTAAGTCTATTTTCAAAAACACAATCAAATTCACTCATCTTAGCGAAGATCCCACATCTACTAGACTGAACACAAGTAGTTTAACACGCACATCCAGGGTCGGAAGTAATTAGTATTCAGTCATCATTTGAGATGAAGACGTCATTGGGGTGTGCGCAATAAGGAGGTGTGCGCACTAAGGGGTGTGCGCACAAAGTGAATAAATTAACAAAGATAAGAATTTTGAATAATTTTATTTTTAAAATACTTTAAGAAATGTATTTATTTAAAAACGGATATAAAGTTTAATAAATATTTTCATTAACAAGTATAAAAGATAAATTTATTTAAGTTTATTAATTCATATACATATAAGTTCAATAAATATTTTCATTAACATGTATAAAAGATTACATTTTAAAAGGTTCGTCCAATTCTTCTTTTCCATTATCTAGCAACGATAAATCAAGCGGAAACATATCCAAGAGCTAGGGCATCTCTAAATCGAGCGGAAACATATCCAAGAGCGAGGGCATCTCTAAATCGGGCGTAAATATATCCAAAGAGTTGATCTATTTTGACTAGGCAGTGTTTTTATGAGATAAATTTCATTTTGTCAATAAGCTTCCTCGTCGCGGCATGTTCTTTAGAGATATATCCATGACGAACACACGCGTACCAAACCGTTTCAATAAACCCATAATCAGTAAATATTCTTTCTTCACCATCATCATCGTCAAAATCAGGGATACATTTCTCTCTGTCTTCCATTGGCAGTTCGTATAGAATATTACACAAGAAATTAGAGGCGCTTATACTGACTCGCAGTACGTGTTGATTTTTAGCTATAAATATCATATCGACCCTCATCTTTTAGGTTGTCACTGCGTCGTGTCAAGCGAGTATGACCAGAAACGGAGGAGACGTTATCATACTAACAGGAGTGCGCACAAGGGGTGTGCGCACTAAGGAGTGTTCGCACATAGTGCGCACAAAGGGGTGTGTGCACAAAGGGGTGTGCGCACAAAGGGGTGTGCGATAAATGTGTCTAAAAATGTCACGCAACAAAGTCCCTTGTGTCCCGTAAGAGCCCGCATATCGAAATAAATATTGTCCGAGTGGCCCGATTGGATTGAAAAAAATATTTAAAATAAAAACCGAGCGAACCCTAAGGGAACCCCAGGGAACCCCAGGGAACCCCAAGGGAACCTCAAGGGAAGCCCGGATGAACCCCGAGAGAACCCCTAGGGAACCCCGAGGGAACGCCGAGAGAACCTCCAGAGAACCCCTACAGAACCTCCAGAGAACCCCGAGAGAACCCCCTGAGAACCCCTACAGAACCCCAAGAGAACCCCTACAGAACCCTCAGAGAACCCCGAGAGAATCCTTGCAGAACCCAGAGAGAAACACGAACCTACATCGACCCTACATCGACCCAACATCGACCCTACATCGACCTCACATCGACCTCACATCGACCCTACATCGACCTCACATCGACATCACATCGACTTCACACCGACCCTACATCGACCTCACATCGACCTCACATCGACCCTACATCGATCCCTTGATCGTGCATAGGTATCTCTTCAGTGACCATATTCCCATCATGAAAATTTTATACAAAATCACACAGATAGTGTGCGCACACTCTTTGTGCGCACACCATATGATGTCATGAATACCCATTAACTTAAACGTTCCGTTACGTATGCACACCCCTTAGTGCGCACATCCCTTAGTGCGCACACTCCTTTGTGCGCACCCCCCTTTGTGCGCACACCCCTTTGTGCGCACACTCCTTAGTGCGCACACCCCTTAGTGCGCACATAGTACGCACACCCCTTGTGCGCACACCTGTTAGTATGATAACGTCTCCTCCGTTTCTGGTCATACTCGCTTGACACGACGCAGTGACAACCTAAAAGATGAGGGTCGATATAATATTTATAGCTAAAAATCAACACGTACTGCGAGTCAATATAAGCGCCTCTAATTTCTGGTGTAATATTCTATACGAACTGCCAATGGAAGACAGAGAGAAATGGATCCCTGATTTTGACGATGATGATGGTGAAGAAAGAATATTTACTGATCATGGGTTTATTGCAACGATTTGGTACGCGTGTGTTCGTCATGGATATATCTCTAAAGAACATGCCGCGACGAGGAAGCTTATTGACAAAATGAAATTTATCTCATAAAAACACTGCCTAAGCAAAATAGATCAACTCTTTGGATATATTTACGCCCGATTTAGAGATGCCCTCGTTCTTGGATATGTTTCCGCTCGATTCAGACATGCCCTCGCTCTTGGATATGTTTCCGCTTGATTTATCGTGGCTAGATAATGGAAAAGAAGAATTGGACGAACTTTTTAAAATGTAATCTTTTATACATGTTAATGAAAATATTTATTGAACTTATATGTATATGAATTAATAAACTTAAATTTATCTTTTATACGTGTTAATGAAAATATTTAATAAACTTTATATCCGTTTTTAAATAAATACATTTCTCTAAAGTATTTTAAAAATAGAATTATTCAAAATTCTTATCTTTGTTAATTGATTCACTTTTTGCGCACACCCCTTAGTGCGCACACGTCCTTAGTGCGCACACCCCAATGACGTCATCATCTCAAATGATGACTGAATATTAATTACTTCCGACCCTGGATGTGCGTGTTAAACTACTAACACACTACAAAACTACCTTCTGACTCTACGCAAACGTAATGAAATTTCCGAATCCGAATATACTTTTGTGCGTCCGAAGGGAGCAAGTTTCGGTCGAGCAATGTACGCGTAAAACTAGACTTGCTACAAGTCGACTCCGTAAACGCGCTGTAAAGCCCAGACGCGCAGTTAAGCCCAATTCAACGAAAGCGCGAGTCGGCCAGTCTTGCAGCGGGCCAAATATACCGACTCGAGTCCAAGTCGATGCGTGTTAGCCAATCAGATTTGAGAATTGGCCATGCGTACGTGTACCTGTCAGCACTCACGTATCGATGGTTTTTCCTATTCCCGTGTTTGTTTATCCACATGTTTATCTCTACTGCATTGGTGAACATTCAAGCCATAAATTTTATATATTTTGTGAGGTTTTTATTCGTAGCATCATGTAACTCATATTTTGTTTATCAATCGAACAAAACTAAATTATTTTCATACTTCCAGGTAGACACGAATGGTTTGATCTCGTTCCTTGTTCCAGTGTCAAGCTTCACTCCACAGGCTTTTCCCCTTGATAACAATAGACGTTTCATTGCACCTTTCTGGGCAGATGTCGACACTAATAAGGGAGGCGATATCTATTTCAGAGAAACTCGGGATTTTGCTATTCTGTCACAGATCTCTCAAGAAGTACAAAGCTATTTCGTTCGTCAAAGACAGTTTTCAGCGAAATGGACAATGATTGTGACGTGGTTAAATGTTTCTCGCTACGATGGAGATAGATTTCGTAGGGTAAGAGTGAATAGATATCGAATTATGAAAACATAGTCTTTTTACAGCATGGTTACATGCACGGTTTGGTAGCATGTACATACTTATTCATACCTAATTACACTTTTTTACTTGCTTATGTACTTATTTAGTGCTCACTTCATACCTACTTATATTTCCCGAGCCAAAGGCGCGATAGCGCCGTTTGGGGCGTAAGTCCAGGGTGAGGGTACTAATTCCGCTCGTGTATTTACACCCGGATGTATAGTGAAGGAGAACATATCGAAGTGCAAAGCCATGCTGTTTTTGTCATTGACGTTGGGTGGTTTTGTTCGTTATGGGCATGAACGGGTACAAGCCGAGAGCGGACTGGTATCTATCATGCTCATGATCGGCTAAGATAAAGATTTTGTTTTCCAAATGCACAGGTCAGAAATTTAACTGTCATTTTTGATAAGTTTTATAATTTAAACGAAATGCGACACGAGATTTCGTCAAGAAACGTTAAAAACTAAACTACAACGACGAAAGTGCTCGAACAAGCATCGATGCTTCGTGGGATTGTCATGTTTGAATTGAAAACAAGTTTAGAGTATTACAAATTCGTGTGGATGAAACCCAACGAGCAAATTTTTACAGTAATAATGCCGTAACTTGGTAAGCAATAAACTATAAAGTTTTGACTTTTACCTATTATCTGCATTGGGTTGCGAGTTTCATGCACATTTCTTACATTTTTAAATATTTCTTACACAATATGTTTTTTATACGAGTTCATACATAATATTTGTTTATTTCAGCAATTCAGCCAGCGGTTTTTGTTTTTATATTGTGTTTTTTTAATAGTCCTTTGCAACTACAGTATCCCAATGCGGCTTTAGCAAAAAATATTTCATATATAAACTTAGATAATTTAAAGCAAAAATATTTTTGCCAGCAAATTAATTAAAACGTTTGTGATCAATACATTTTACAGTTTCTCGACTATATAGCTGAAAGGGTATACCATAGAGTTTCAATTCATGAGTATATTTCGAAATGTTTTACGAAACGTATAAGGCTGAATTTCACCTTAAATTGAAACTTATTGAATGCCTAATATACACTATGTTTTCGGCAATTTATAATTCTATAGTTCAAAGTATTAATCTTTTCAATCTTTAAAATTTTACGAATGAGCGCAGCGAATGAGTAAAATATTGTTTTCAACACGTGAAGATAAAATTCATATCTTCAAGCCACCGTGTCATTTTCTTTTTATTATAATTCAGTATCGTCATCGTGAAATTGACAACTTCAAAACACAAAACCATTGGCGGGAAATGATCACGTGATCGATATCCTCACTAGTGAAGATATGGAAAATATGTCACGGCATATTTTCCATATCTTACTTTTATGTTACCATGGCAACCACTGATCGTACTTAGACATACCTTACCACGACGTTTAACAACTGATATTTCATGTGCATGAATATGATGATAAAAGTTTTGAACTATGGTTGGTAGAAAGGGCGAGGGATTGTTGCATGCATGTATTTCTAGTAACCTTATTGCATGAAACATGTGTATACCATTTCCAGAGCTGTGAAGGTGAGGGGCATGCAACGGCTGTTTGCATCCCCTCTAGTATCCTTCTAGTAGCCTCTAGTTTGCATCGCCTCTAGTAGTCTTATCCCCTCTAGTAGCGCTTCCAGCCAGGCTAGGCTTTCCCAGCACTGCTCTTGCTAACTTGACATTATGCCATTATCAGAGCCATGGCTCATTTAATTGACATACCACACTTTAAACTACAGTAAGGCGTTTCATTATGTCTTTGTTATAGAATACATTTCAAACCGTATTAGCAACCGATGGTTCAAGTTCGTTTGCAATATTTTGCTACAATAAAATTGAATGGACTCATGGTACTTTTAACGGAATCTCTGCTCAGGTAAGAAAATCACTTTAATTATTGAATTTATCCTATTTCCTTATCTATGCGGGGTCTCAAAATGTCCCGCATTTTGTTTTGTTGTTTTATTTACTACGTTGGGTAAAATAACAATTTTCCACCGTTCATACTGGATAAAATAAATATCATTAATAATATCATTATATAACTTCTTACATATCTTCAAGACTATTTTAATGATCAACACAGCTAATCGGAGGCACTTATGGTGACAAAGCCAATATTCTAACTTTTCCAAATTATGGAAATTAAGTGAAAAGTATTTCAACACACAACAAGAGACTGAGTTGTGATCCCTAACATCAACTGATCATGATTTTGTTTCAGATGAGTAAGTAGTATAAGTTAGGCTGAAACCCTGTGTTTGATAAGAAGACTACCAATAAGAATGAAATATAGTTCTATTAGCTCATCAAAAGATTTGAATTTATTAAAGCTACCTTTTTAAACATTTCCAGATATTTTACGAAAGTTGAAAAATTGGTGTCGCCACTTTAAGTGACTCTACAAATCAAATTAATGCCAATCTATAAAGACGATATGATACTTGCTTATTCTAAAATACATAAAGTTAAGGTAATACATCAACATAGAATGGAGAGCATTTTTGGGACACCCTTTATAATTATTGCCCTATAAAATGGGATGATCATTTAAGGATTGAATAAAGCTTTCATATCCCGGGCGAGAAATCCGAGAATGCTTTCGCGATTCGAGTAAAAGGCTTCTCCTTAACTAAACGTGAAGCTTCCATTTTCGACACACTTTCCAAGATATACTCTTTCGTCTATTTGATATTATTTTTAAACGATCATTAAATGAAATTTAATGTATCAAAAACATTCCTACTAAGGATATCACCCCAAACGTAACCCCCCAACTCATTCCTATTTTCTCAATAATGACCCAGTCAAAAATGTAGCGAATCAAGTCGATTTGGGCGTTGTTGTCACCAATGATGTTAAGTGGTCTCCTCATATTGCCAGCTGTACTGCTAAAGCCAACCGCTTACTTGGCTTTCTTCGCAGAAATTGTACCCAAATGACTGATTCTCGTTGCCGTCGGCTCCTCTATCTTGCACTGGTTCGATCTCACCTGTCTTATGCCAGTGAGATCTGGACACCTCAAGTTTCGTCACGTGATCTCATGATCCTGGAGGGTGTTCAAAGACGAGCAACCAAGATTACGAGTTGTCTTATCCTGATCGCCACAAAAAGCTTAATTTATTGCCTATATAGTACTGGCTGGAAATAAAGGGTCTCATGACTCTCATCTTTTTCTTCAAATGCAAACAATGCCTCCACGATTTTGATATCACCTCTTTTGTTACCTTTTCTTCTCACCGCTTGTATCGCACCCGCTCAAGCAAGGATAATTTGCTTCAAGCCAATCCTTGCAGGACTGCTCTTTTTAGAAACTCGTTTTTTAATCGAACTGTCTTTCTCTGGAACAATCTCTCTCCTATCATTCGTAACAGTACGTCTGTTTCCTCCTTTAAGCACCAACTTCATACTTACTATTCTTCTAAATTAGGCTCTACTTTCGATGTAAACAGAATGCGCACATGGAAAACAAACAGGTTGGTCTTCATATGGGACACATGTCCTGTTGACCACACCTTCAACCATGCGTGAATAGACTTTTTAGTATTATATGGTTGCAAAGTAAATAAATAAATAATAAATTATTTAAGGAGAAAATCGAGCCGAAATTCGGTTTATCGTATAGCAATATTTTCCCGTTACAAGGTGTTTATTTGAATCATTAATGAGTTTGAGGTATATTTGACCAATATAGGGAAGGATTTACAAGACCCATTGCTTCAAATTATCTCTTTTTTAACATTCCTTATTTCTGATAGGCCCTAGTCCTTGGCGCAGTCGTCTTTCATCTCTGAGATCGTGGGTTCGATTCTCGCTGGTGACCCATGACACTTATTTGAAAAAGTTGTGGGTTTTCTCCGGGTACTCAGGTTACCACGATCCCACAGGAAATGTTGACAGGGTGGGTTGGATAGGCCCCAAACAAACCTTCCATCGTAGCTGTGATCCCCCTGCGTCCTTCGTAATTCAGCTCAGCTCTCAGCTGCAAGGATGATTATCGCACCCCCACTTACTCACTTACTTGCAACTATTATGCTACGTATATTAACATAATATTTTTCTATTCTAGGTCGGTTTTAACGCAGGTGACGGGGTTCGATACTTTAGTATTTCTAATTCTCGTACTCCAGCCATTATCAACGTCGCTTCCACATCAAATGTCCAAGTTCCAGGGTTGTGGATCTTCAGGGTCGATGAAAATGCAATTAAAATTCACAGTTGTTCTAATTCGGCAAACGGTAATGAGATATATCTCAGGTTGTTCATGCGCAGGACCCCGAACGCCTATTTTGTTTACTCGCCCATTGTGAAACAACCCCCTCCCCTCCTAAGGTATTATTCACTTCAAATATCCTATCAAGGTGCCATCGTCGTTAAGAAAACACTTGTTTATTTTGCCTGTGGTTCATCATAATTTCAAAGTAAACAAACGCTCTTCCTGTTCTCAAAGTATCTTAAGTTTTCTCATTCTTGAAATGTTAACATTTGAAAACATGCTTTAATTAAGTAACTGACTGATAATAAAAGTATTTTCACACCATTATACTGTATATAAATGATATATTTGCAACTAGTGGCACATTTTATATGAGAAAGTCAGAATTAAGTAATTTTGTACCAAAACTGTAGCTAGCCAACAGGCAATAATTTAAAACTGCATATGGTAAGAATCAAAATAGATAATTTAATATGAAAAAACAAGACAAGTTTGTCAATGACAATTTGTCGTTATTGTTATACAAAAATATTATCAACCCAATGTCTATTTACCTAAAAGATTAAAATCAAAAAGGGGACGAATTTTACAACAACTCTATTTCGTTTTGTTTACAATGAATATGTTTGGGATTTGTTAGGTACATTGACACTCTCGCCGAGATCTGAGCTAGGGGGAAATAAAGTTTTTATTGGTGGACCTTGTTATAACCCTGAGGACAACATTGTATGCCGTTTTGACGGGGCTGTTATGACAACATGTACGTATGTCAATGCACTGCAGGTATATTGCATTATTCCTACATTGAACAAGGATGATCGAATAATGGTTGAGCTGTCATTGGATGGTGGTTTAACATTCAAATTTACTGGAATCTACAGATCAAGTGAGTCGACTATAAGAATTTTATTTCGATTGAATTAGTTTATACGATAATCATTTAGAAAAATATTTTAACTAATCTAAACCTTTCAATTGTTAACCACTAAATTTTGAGAGATCGGGATCTCCAGCGAGGCAGCATACTATTCCTGACATGTCTTGCGTTCCTCCAGAGTTCACTCGACCTAGTCTATAGCGTGATCTATACATTCCCCCAAACCTCGACCGGGGGAATAATTAATGAGAGGTTAGGTCAAACAAGACATTCATTACAATAAAGCCGCGAATGTATTTTTAGATACAGTATCTATCGTCGATAAATCAACCAAGTTTTGGGATTTACACCGCTTCGTACTCTGTGCTTTTCCACGCATCGAAATAACCTTTGTCTGTTGTTTCGCAGATCATACAAACTTAAGGGGGTCCAATACAAAATTTTAAAAGAAAATCGTATTTTGAAATTAGCCATATTATGCATCATTAATGATTCCTTTTTCGTTTTCTTGTGTTAATTTCTCTATTTGTTTGGCGGAAAATGGATAAATAGGGGAAAATAGCAGGTTGTTTGAAATTTTGTCCCGTAGCAACCACCATAGCAACGACATGTTATTGGAAAATCGCGAGCATTGGAGCATTAAGAAAAAGTTTTTTTCTCCAAATGAGTACCCACCTACCCCTCCCTAGCTATATAGCGATTTTAAACGATTTTATTTCAAATTACACCAAGTTCAAGTCGGTTATATTTAGGCGGGAGAGGCGTTATAATGGCGTGAAAGCAAATCGTGTTCATGCTATATATTTTGTATAATTACGGTTCCACTTCAAGGCTATGACTGATTGAGGACATCATTTAAAGTCCGACGAAAGTCGATCTGCCATAACCTTTCAAAGAACCGAAGGGTTAAACATTGTTGTCTTTTTAAAGACGGCAACGGCGGAGGTCACAGCTGGGAACCAAACTTAGGTTTTCAAATAGTACGTGTTAAGCATTTTTCAAAAAATATAGCATGGCATTTTCATGATATATATGCCTACCTCTCCCGTTTAGGATGTGTTTGGCTATGTGATTTCGACCCCGAATTAGTCTTAGTATATTTTGGGATCATATGAATGTATAGGGGAGCTCCATGTCGAATTTTTCATTTTATTTTGTTAGCATTTGAAAATATAGGGGAGCTCCATGTCGAATTTTTCATTTGTGCGTATAATATAAGTAAATAAAAGGTTTTCCAATATAAGGCGCATGCACTTGCAAATATGTTGTTTATTTAAACTGGCATATACAAATATAACTTTTACATAATTTCCAAATATCTATGTGGGCACATTTATATATATACCGAATGTATAAACTATATTGAACTATCTATCACTAAAAATTGTAACACTAATCCACAAATTGTAACAGTGAGTGATTTTGTGTCAGCCACCCATATTCTATAATATTAGAGTAAAAATGAGGAAAAAGTATTAAATTAGGAAAAATAGTTTTCAATGTATAAGACCACCTTAATGTGACCATCATGTTGATAAACCGAACATTGAACTTTAAATGCATTTTTCTCGAATAAGCAGAAATTAGCGATTTCCATTATTGCGCGCAGGATATCTGAAGAGGTATTGAAGCTGTCTTGATGAAATTTTCAGCATAGACTCATCATATCAAGCTCTACGTCATGAACTAAAAGAATTGAGTTATGTAGAATAGTTTTGAAGTGGCGACAGTTTCCATGCGAGTCGTCAAATGCCTTTCCAGTTTTTGACCTGTAAAACTGGTGATGATGCTTCAATGTTGATTGTTTTAGTTCAACCCCTAGACAATGTTATTTGTTAGTAAATAAAAGTTATTCTAGAATTTTATCATTAATGCTTATTTAGTTATTGTGTTTATAAAATTGCATGAATTTCACCACAGGGGGTGCTTTATCTCGGTAACCATGGCAACAATATTTTGCAGCAACATATTTTTTTTGTCAGAGTGTTGAGGCTAACAACATATTAGCAGTAGAGATTCAATAGTAATAAAAAATAGAAAAATTAGTTTGATCTTCAATGTTGTTTTCATTCTCTATAATCTTATGTTATTTTCATTTTCCTTTCTACGCCCAAATTTACTTTATACAGTACAATGATCTTCCTCACGTGCAGTATTATTAAGCGTATTATTAAGTTGAATGACTCTCTAAATCCGAATTTTGACTCCTTGAGATGGCTTGGATCAATAAATCATGCGTAATATATTTAAGTATAATCAGAAGTTTTGATCCAAATTACAATTTTCATACCACGTGCATTCTATCTTGAAACAGTCACAATTTTACTGAGTATATATGTCGGGCAGGGGTATATAGTAGGACTATCAAGGTGGGGCTGGAAAAAATATCTGATTACATTTAATGTAAAGAACACTTTAGAAACTCAGCAGGTAGATTTCCCTTCTACAATGGTAACACACCCCTCAACTTGGTTGTAATGGTGGGTATTAAGAGGCTATGCTGAACGGATGGTTCCAGTGTGGGCAGCGTCTATACACGATATGCTGCGGGTCTGTAGGACAAACTACATGAAAATAGTGGCTATTTTTCCCTTTTCTCCGAACATGATCGGGTACCCTATTTGAGAAGACCGACAGGACCTACAAAGATGTGCATTCTGTAGTATGAGCACTGACCAGCTGATCTATTGTAATTTATACCCAGGCCCGGCAAAAGCTCTCTCCTGCCTTGTACCTTAACATGGAGACAGACCACTTAGGCTGAATGCTGTGACAATAATATATTTCAGTAATAACCATACAGGAAAAAACAAGATAAAAAACGTGGATGATTAGTGGTAGAGTTGTTGTCTGAAAACGACGGGTGGGGACACAAGTCTTCAAACGTTTATTAAGTGATTGTGTTGAACTATGATAAGGTTAGTGATGGCCTTGCAGCTCTTGAAATAGAGCAGTATTGTGATTTGATTTGAAACAGTCCTTCCGACATAATGTTTTAAAAGGGAACCAAACAACTTGAACCGCCTCATCCGCTAACAAAAGCTTACAGCCGTACACGCTGTATATGTTGCTGCCCATAGCAAGAGGGAACGCCCCGTGATCATGCTTTCATTAGATTTTAGGCAAAAAATAAACTCATACATAGACTGCGTCTTTTCCAATGGGAATAGCCGTCAAATGTCGGGCGATTAATATTAAAGTAACTAATAATTCAACAAATTGATTCAATTAGGCTAACAGTATTTACATGGTGAGAGCACTTTCCTTGCGATAGTAACATCTAGTACTATCAAATAATTTCTACTTCATTACAACAAGAATCTTATGTTATAATTATTTATTGACGTTCATAAACTTACGGCAACCAAGTGTAATATCAGATATCCTCACCGTGGTTACAATAAACGAGTCTAAAATCCCTCAACAAATACTATTTTCGTCGCCAGTTGTTCACGCTGATGAAGCCATAATACTCGAGTGTCGATACGTTGGGACGCTAAAGTAATTCGTTGAGTGATCACATTAATTTACTTAGCCAGAGAAGCAGTGCTACAATTGACAGGCTTGTAAAAGTCATTTATACTCAACGTATTTCCAATTCAGTTCAATAACATTTTGTAAAGTAGAAAATAGACTTTATATAGAATAACTGGTAAAATAGATTAAGTATTACAGATGAAGGACAGTTTCTTTGTTATTATTCCGTTACTACAAAACAAACAGCAGATATATAATAATGTTAACCTAATTGTCCATTTTTTTGTTATTAGTAATATGCCAAAAAATACGAAATTAAATAAAGATGTAACTTTAACTCTGTATAATATGCATAATCTAATTAGCACACAGCAAAGACTGGTACGTTGTTTTATAAATCTAGTCATGATCAGCCATGTCCTGCGCTTTACCTTGTATAATATACCTTCTCCTTTCTAGAAAACGACGAATGTAATGGTGCAAATGATTGTCATGACTTTGCCACGTGTCGTAATATTGATGGATTATACTGCTGTTCATGTAATGCAGGTTATTCCGGTGATGGCTTCGACTGTCAAGGTAGAATTATTATTAAATATACCGAACCGTTTAAGGACAACCGTATACTACGTCTTTTCCTATTTCGTGCAAAACAACCCACACCTTTTTCAATGTGCCTAGAATCAAAAGTCTATTTTTTTTAATGAACTGCGTGCTCAACATTTTCCATTGCGCAATCGGCATTTTCTATACTGCTAATTCAATTTAATTTGTTTTTCAAAATTAAGCTTCTTTATGTACTGGTTTCAGATATAGATGAATGTTTTGGTGTCAATGATTGTCATAGCAACGCAACATGCAATAATGACGCGGGATCATACAATTGTACATGCAAAGACGGGTATTCGGGAAATGGAACTCACTGTACAGGTTTGTTTACAAAACTTAATGTCATAATATTGCATTGTTGTTTGCATTACGCTGTTATCATTAATTGCGTGATCACTAACTAAGGAATGTGCCGAGTTAGTGTAAGCAGTGATATCCGGTGTATATCGGTATATTATAGTACAACAATATTGCTGTCCATTTTATGTCGGTTTGATTTTGCCGCAGAGGGCCATATGAATTGCGTCATTTTCCTTACGATCAATTACTCATTTCTACGGAAAAGGATAATGAAAACGTTAATATCATGAAGTTTGCGCTTTCGATAGAGAATAATTTCGTTGCAACGGTAGAAAAATGGGTTCGCTTTGAAGCAAAGTGGCGTGCAAACACACTCAGTGTTGGTTAAAATGAATGCGGTATTGTGTAACTCTGCTCATATTCCTAAATGCGTTCCAAATCGTTATATCGTAAACCCTTTTTTGGCACGGCACGGATAAAAATGGTACCCCTAACAAATATATCCGTGCTAGGACTACTTATTCATAGGTATGCAATCATGAAAGAGGTAAATTTGGCACTAGTACCATTTTCATCCATGCATGGCGTGGCAAAAATTGAGCGTTCGTTGTACTGTAAACGGGCCGTAATCATTCGTATATCTTTCTGACCTCGTGGAAACAACTAAACAACCAATTTTATTTCAACTTCTATTTCACCTTTATCAAAAGATTAAATTTGTAAATAGAAAAATCTGCCCAACATACGTTATAAGATGAAATCCAATAACATTTTTAGTGTAGGTATTCCCATTGTTTTCATGATAAATCACATTCCGCGAATCACAGGCTATAATTTTAGCTTCTTTTTTCTAGACGCGGATGAATGTGATCGTGTAAATGATTGTCACGACTTAGCTGCGTGTTATAACAATGATGGATCATATGACTGCTTATGTAATTCAGGTTACTCCGGTGATGGAATTTATTGTCAAGGTAAAGCGGTTTAAATTTCCGGACGAAATAATCCAATCCCGTGATATAAGAAGTTATTTTTCTCATCTTTGACAATCCTAGCTCTGCAGTCACCAGTTCCATAAAATAATTTTATCGGGCATTAAGGTTAAATTTGCAGCCTAAAGTAAGTCGAGCAAAAATCAACTCGATTTAATCAAGCGTGATACGATTTGTTGATCAAATAATTTTGCTGAATAATTGCCATGGAGTAATTGTATATTCTTAAACTGGCAAAGCCAACATAAACTGCTGGGAGAGTATGGCTCCCGAAAGTTGACGATTTCATTGGATTCCAGAATGCCATGTGCTCTTGGAGCATATAGCTCAACCTCGTTCCCAGGCTCTTATCTCTTGGGGAGATAATACCCTGGATGGAGCTGGTCACGTGTCACGCGGATTTCGCGTGATAAATTGAGAATACACTTAGGGAGGGGTGGTACAGGAGCGTGTTGTCTTCTGTGATATTGTTGCGTTTGGAAAAAAGTATTTTGGGGCGATGAATTGAAAATTTGCAACAAGAAATTGTGACAAAACTGTTGTTATAAAATAGTCGCATTCATCATCATGTCACTACCTACTGTATCCTGGAGTGTTGAGTTACATTTCAAGCGATAAGTTGGATCAGATTTCAATACACAACGCTTGTCAAGCCAAGGAAAGCACGCGTCGCACGGTATTTTAATATAAAACACAATCAATAAAACATATCTTCTATAGACTGACTGATATGATTGTTAACAGTGTTGAACCTTATCCTGTTTGGTATTCAAACTGCAAACAAAATGGATTTTTTTAATGCTGACATATGGAATTGCTATAAAATATCGAGATCCTACTGTGTGTAAACAATGCTATCCAGAGGTTAAATCTCGTTCAAGATTGTAAAATATCCCTCCTTGGCATCGCTAAACGCGACGATCAAGAAGTATGTCGAAGTATAACTTTATGTTACCAAACGTACGGTAAAATTATCCGATAAAGGCAAATTCAACGACTCTTCCGTGCGTGCGGTACAATATTTACGATAAAACATATGTAATTATACTTCATATGTGTTAGTATACACGTCCACACTTTAAATCCTAAATAGTTTTCATCGTCTTTCTAGCTTGATCTAATATAATATACAAAAGGGATTTAGAATACAGTTATTTAGTATTTGCTGAAAGTATCCATATCACTATGCTATTGTGTCTGTGCATATGATCTGTGACTGTGAGACATCAGTGTCCAATAAGCCGACTTATTTTAAAGTCTTTGTCCTATAGTATAGACAAAATTTAGTGTACAACTATGTTTTTATTTTGCTGTACTATACACTCTACAGCTGATTCAATGGGACTAAATTAACTCTGAAGGACTAAATTTTACATATATATATATTATATATCTGTGGAAAGGGTACGCATCAGTTTTTATGAATTATGTCTCGAATTATGTATGAAAAATATTTTGTAAACCTGATGCGCTATCATTTCTTTGCATATAGCCTATAATTACAATACAATACTCGTGGGTTAATTAATGCATCTAATGAAATTCCTAACAACTCTAACTCTAAGAACAAAGACCCTAGCCAGGATAATAATATATTTAATACAATGGATGATTCCTTTGGTTTTACCAACGAGTTACCTACTATTATGAATAAGAACCAGTTAAGCTCAACTATTATTGAAATCCCTCCGTCCAATGATGAAGATCAACATGATAATTTAACAAACGCCACTGTAATTGTAGATCAATTAACGAGCCCCTTATTAGCATACACCAAAGATGCACCCTCGAGTAAACAACAAGGAATTATTAATGCACATAGAAATAGAATACCTATTTCAAGATTGCAAACACAGCCGTCTAATGAGCAGATTCTTAAAAGCACTATTCCTTGCCCTTTTCTCTCGCGGCGGGGCTGGTGTATTAAGAAACAAAACTGTGATTTTAAACACCCACAACATCTGCACCCAAAAAAGCCATGGGATAATATGGCTAAATACAGAATACGCTGCCCCTTTCTACAGAGGAGAGGATTTTGCTTGAAAGGAGACCAATGCGATTTTTCACATAGTGATACCTCAAATATTCCGTCGACTCAAAGGGCTAACATGAACTATCCTAGTCCTTTTTTATCCCACCAGCACAGGAAAATGACCCCAAATTACAACTGGCAAGTCCCCACTCGTGAGACCTCCCTATCCTCCTACAGCCGTTTCGTATCTGCATACACCCCCACCTCCGACCCTACCAAGCCCCCCACCTCTTATGTCATTATGGACAAGACCCCCCGTTTATTAAATGAAGAGACACCCTACAATCCTAATTTGAAGATACCAGTTAGAATAACATCACGCTTTAGTATAACAAACTATGATCAAAATACCCCCACGCGAATTTATAATCCCAACAAGATTAGAAATACACATGCAAATTTAATTGCTATCAGGCCCACCAGAAATGGTCCTCCTACGCAAAAGATCATACCTAAATGCATGGTTATAAATGCACGTTCTCTTGCCAAACCTCAGGCAGTTTCTGCGTTGGATGTTGAGCTCTCTACATGGGAAATTGATATCTGCTTCGTGTGTGAGACATGGTTGAACAGTAAGATATTATCAAATTTAGTATGTCCCAATAACTATCTTATTGTAAGAAAAGATCGCGGCGATGGTCGAAATGGAGGAGGTGTTGCTATAATTTGTCGGGAAGATTGGAAATGTAAACCCCTAAACTTCCAAAACAATTTAGAATGCATCTGGTGTGAAATTAAGACAGCAAATAGCAAATACTATGTCGCCTCTGTGTATCACCCTCCGGACCCCACATATCAGGAAAGCGAATTACTAAATCATTTATCAGAGAGTATAGAGCAAATTCTTCAGTGGGAATCAAATGCCAGAATTATAATTGGAGGAGATATTAATCAATTGAAGGTTAAAGATATTATAAGTCAACATAATATGGAACAAATGGTAAGAAAACCTACAAGAGGTCAGAAAGTACTTGACATTTTCCTAACTAATTATCCACATTTATGGAATCACCCTAGAGTCTTTGATTGCTTAGTAAAATCTGACCATTTGGCTGTCGTGATAACTCCACGGGTAGCTGTAAAACCGGAAAGAAAAACAGTTTATTTTAGAGATTCAAGAGACCATCGGAAGTTTGCTATGGTGAGAGAGTTGGAAGCACAAGACTGGAGCTGTATTGATGACTGTGAAGACGTGAACGAATCAGTTATGTTATTAAATCATATTATCACTTCTGCATTCAACAACAGTTGTCCATTGATTAAGATAAAATTATCCACACGAGATCCCCATACATGTCTCCTTTGGTAAAACACTTATGCAAAATACGCAATAAAAGTGTGAGGAAAGGAGTTAACGAAGATTTACAAAGAAAGATAAATAAGCTTATCCGAGAAAATATGGTTAGTGAAGTTAAAAGGAGAATGGGAAATACGCATCTGGATCGAAGAAATGGTGGGACACAGTTAATAAAATCACCGGTAGGAAGGCAAATCATACCAGTATAAATATTGATCCAAGTGTTATAAATAGTTATTTCAAAACAATAAACACTGATGATAATTATACATATCCTGAACTCGTCCCTATACCCAATGAGACTAGAGTACCAAATGTTGATATACCTACTGTAGAAAGGTTTTTGGAAAAACAAAAGAAAACATCAACAGGTCCTGATGGCCTACCCTATTGGGTATGGAAAGACTTTGCAAAATATTTAGCTCCAGTGATAACAAAGATATTTAATATGTCATTGGAACAGCAATGCGTTCCTCCTATGGAAATTAGCCAATCTTAATCCAATACCTAAGGAAAGCCCCTTATAGAATGTACACAATTAAGGCCTATATCTCTTACGAACGTAATAATGAGATTGTTCGAAAGAATAGTGCTTAAAAAGGAGATCTCATCAGAACTAAAACATTTAATAAAATCCGACCAATTCGCATATAAGGAAGGTACCAGCGCAACTGATGCTCTTATTATGTGTCACCATAAATGGCTAAATTGGCTGGATGGTGATGTTGATCATGTCAGGGTGATTTCATTCGATCTCAAGAAAGCCTTTGATTCCGTTTCTCACCACATCATTTGTAAGAAGCTAGAAAACCAACATTAATCCATATGTAATAAATTGGATTAGAAATTTTTTGACTGATAGGAGACAAAGAGTAATAGTGAACGGAATAGAAACAAATTATGTAGACATAAATAAAGGAGTACCGCAAGGCACAGTTCTTGGACCATTTCTATTTTCCTTAATGATAAATGATCTAACAGTCAAAGATCCAAATAATAACATACTAGTCAAATTTGCAGATGATATGACTGTTAGCGCTCCAGTGAAAAATAATTATGACTCCGCACTAGCTGAGGTAGACAATATTGAAAAATGGACGGAAACAAACAGAATGTCATTAAATCTAAATAAAACATGGGAAATGGTCGTAAGTGGCAAATCTACAAATCCTTTACCAGAACCAATAACGGGTATCGAACGAAAGACTTGGCTGAAACTATTGGGAACTACACTGCAGAATGATCCAAATTGTTGGGACCTTCAAGTTAATAATTTGATATCTAAAGCTAGCAGTCGAATGCACATTTTGAGAATATGTAGATCGTATGGCTACTCTAAAAAAATTAACAATTCTCTTCGACGCACTTATTATGTCTTTATTTTCTTATGGAATCGAAGTATGGGGTTCTGCACTCGGAAAGAAGTACCTAGAACGGATAGATAAATTTCTTAGGCGAGCATACAGATATGGATACACAACAAAAAGTGTTCAGATAATTGATTTGATTAAAGAAAGAGACATGAGTTTATTTGAAAAAATATGTAGTAACCCAGACCACCCTTTGTACGAACTACTTCCTCCTAAAAGACAAAGACCGTTAAGAGAACGCGAACACGATTTCATATTACCTAAGGTTAAAACAGAAAGATTCAAAAGGTCGTTTTTAAATAGGTGTCTTTTTAATAATTTTAGCTAAAATAATTAATCTAGATATATATAATAACTTAGTCTTAGTCTTTTTTTAATAATTCTACCTAAGAATAATTAACTTAGATACATAATAACAATCAAGTTTATTTTTGGAACCCTGTATATAAGAATTTTAAATGTAAAGTCACACGTTTGTTGTGGCTATGTTTAATAAAGACTTAATAAATAAATAAATAAATATATATCGTAATTTGTATTTCCCCCCAGCTGCGGACGAGGCTTTTGCCTTCACTCAGGCTTCAGACTTGTACATGTTTATAGAATCGGCAACAAGAAGGAAGTTCTCGAATAACACAAATCATAATTTACCACATTTCCCTGAGAATTTTTGTATCTTACTACCTTCTAAACTGTAAAATGCTTCAACAGATTTTAGAGTGGACATCAATCTCCGGCTCTCCGCATGTTTATAGCTTGGCATATTACAAAAATATTATAAATATAGGTTTCTATATTTGTAGTGACGATTGATTTAATAATATAGACTAGATCCAGAGGCGTCTGATATGAAACCGTGCTCGAGAGAACATTGAACAACACCTCAAAAGCATACAATTTTGGTTGGTTACTTGACTTGTCTGTTGATAAAACTATTTACTACGTTTTTAAAACTTAAAAGCAAACAAAAAACAAATTTTGCAAGTGTTTTAAACTATATATGATTCTCGAGATATATTATACATAATAATATCCCACTCCTTGCAATTAAAGTGTATAATTTTCAAGTGGAAGCATGTAATATGATACTTCTCCTCACCTTCTCCTCACCCCCTTAGGCAATAAAAATTTAAAGAGACACGTGACCAGCTCCATCCAGGGTTTTATCTCCACAGAGGGAAAAGCCTGGGTACGAGGATGCATATAGCTTACCCATCCCCTGACACTTCTCCTCGGTTTTGGATCATTACCAAAAACTCTTCGCGAAAAGTTGGGAATCCGAAACCCCCAATCCAACGTGACATAGACACTGAAAGCATAACTAATCTAAGTTAGATAATAAACTGGGTGGTCGTTTAAAATTAAGAATGTTTCTTTATGTTCCTTTAACAGACATTGATGAATGCTCTGGTGATAATGATTGCGATGTCAACGCAACATGTGATAATAACCAGGGATCATACACTTGTATTTGTAACAATGGGTATTCTGGAAATGGAAAAGACTGTACAGGTTTGTTTTCTACTGTTATATGGAAGGTTGTGTGACGCATGAAATAATCTTAATATAGTAAATATGTTCAATCTGGCTCGAATTTGCGTGCGCGTAATGGTAATAAACTTGATAAGATTTGAGATAATGTATACAAGGCGTTTCGAATTTGTTAAAATTTGGCTTGGAGCTGTAATAACATTGTATAAACTTATAATATCTTATTGTGCATAATATTTATCTGAAATGAAACCAAGAAACATCTTTGGTTTCTCCATTCTCGAATATCCTGTTCTCGGGTAAACCCGTTGTTACTTGGTCATACAAAAACTTTCAAAATTCATCACTCAGACACTTCTTGTTTTTCATGGAAAAAAACTACCACTCGCTATAATATTATGCATGGTGGGCTCAACCTACACATAAAATTAATGAGCTATTAGCCTGATTGCCATATTTATAGCTGTAAGTTGTTTGCCAATCAGGAGATACGTGTAATGATTATACAGTGTATAGCGTATTATAATTATAATTATAATAATGTTTATCATGGTAAATGTTTATTAATGTGGCCTAGCTACTCTTCTCAGAAAACGGATAAAACACCCGAATTTAACTAAGTTTCTGATTGAGTCTAATTATATGAACTTTCGGAATGGCAGTTTAGGAATTTTCAGGTGACATTTTCGAGACTTGTATGGGACTCAGGAATTATTTGTAACCGGTTCAGGAGGTTGTACTAGAAATAAAGCATAGCTAGAAATAAATGCATGCAGCAACCCCTCGCTTTCAATATTCTACATTGTATCATGTTATGCAAAGAAAAAGCAATTCATTTTTATCAAAAGATATATTTGCAATACAATTCATTAGCAATTTAGCATGATGGTCATCCATGTATTAAAACCAAAATATTATATATAATATGTATTGAAATATATTCAAATCACTACACAAACTCAAGGTCGTATAAAAGATTTCAAACAAAACGAGAACCAATTCCAAAATAAAATCAATTTGTTCTTGGCCTACGGTCGTTTCTCCTCATATACTCTTGTTAAACTTTTTGATAGCTCTGAGTTATCCTGCAAACAGACAGACACATACACAAACCGAGGAAAAAATAACCGATCCTTGTAATGAAACACACCAACAGAAAACAAGATATATAAATTAACCAACAATTAATTAGGTTGTTTCTTTTGCACATTCGCTATTATACAAATGGACTGGAGAGATATCATAAACGTATAAAAACATCACTTTTATTGTATTATTTCAGATATTAATGAATGCCTAACTACAGGATGTATCTGTGCATCTGGCCAAATGTTAGTCAATGGTGAATGTCAAGGTCTGTATTATTTAGACAAGAAAATTCACAAATTAAAGTGAAAGTAGCATCAAATGTACTACATTAGTTTAGTTAATTTACTCTATTTAATTACTGTTAGCCAAGTTTCGTCCTGTCATGTTGACATTGAGCTAGCCTACATTGACACTTAAGGCTATAAAGAATAGATATATAATATTCCAATATATTTCTATAGTGCCAATTGGTGCTTGCCTAAATATTAACATAATGTTACATGTATATGTTTACATATTGATGTTATACCCTATAAGATAAGAGATTTTATCTTGCATATAGTATTGATTAATATAAAACAAACTAAAAGTATTTTGAAGAACATTTATAGAATGTTGATACATGTTTTTCATGATACACCAGAGTTTATCTAGCTGTTAATAATTTTTGACTATACCATCACTTAAAAGCTTCGTTATATCGAATTAATATACGTTGAATTAGGTATTTTAGTGAAAATAAATTAAACGACTGTTTTTTTTCTCAGAAATTAAAGCGTATCCACTGTATTTCGGGAAGTTTTAGCCAGTATTAGTTTTAGTTTAGAACATTATTGTTTTGGCATATATATATATATATATATACCATATTTTATCTTGCTGAGAACCGCAGTTTCATGTCATCACTATTTTACCCAACGACAATTAAATTTCCGTTTCACTGACCGTGACTAATCTTCAAAATAAATAGATGCTCTATGAGGTGGCCCTAAATTTGAGTGTAGTCATGCCTATGATTTTTTCATCAATGACCTCCTATTGAAAGAAGGTAAAAAGGTATCCATGCACGATCAAAAATACACATCAATCGGAACTAACTACATGTGGGAGGGTACCAAGCATTGATGCTTTAATTATTACTGTCATAAATAGAAGGCCCTTTTCTTCAACCAATATATTACTACAATAGCATCATTTTAAATTATTTGTTTTGTATATCAAAATATATGATCTATTTCTTTTCCACTATGTTACAGTCAATGAGGAGGATACAGATATGATAGAATGGGTAATGCTCGCTGTGCTGATTTTTCTTGCCATCTGTTTCCTGATCACTCTCATTATAATACTTGCTGTATGTCAAAGGTAAGTAAAACATATTGGGGAAAATGCGAGTATTAACGTCATTTCATTAATTAATTACTTTTTCTGAGCAATGCATGGGCTGTGGTTCAGAGTCAATGCAGCATTGAGCAGTCATAATAAAGAAAGATTGCTAATGTTTTTAATAACTGTCACACTCATGAAGAAAGAAGAAAGGTTGATTCTATGATATATATCCAAATTTTCCGACCATTATTATTTGTTGAAAAACAAAGCGTATCTGACAAGAAAAAAACTAGAGAGTTTGATTTTTTTCAAACATAATCGTTAGTGCCGTTGCTATGGCAAAAATTTCGTTTATTTCAGTATGGCAGATATTTTGAATAAATATAAAGTAATTTATTAACTAGAAAAAAGCGTCAGTGACCCCTTCCCCCCCCCCCCCTCCTTCTCTATTTCATAAAACAAATTGTTTTAGTACAAATTGTTCCCTGATTAGAAAAGTCTGTCATGCGGAAAAATTCTATTAGGAATCATCATATTTGCTTATTTTTTAAAACTTTTGGCAGGACTGATTTTTTTAGAAATTGTCGACAAGATAACGGAATATGCATGCTAAAAGAAAACATTTATCATATATAAAAATGGGGATCATAGATGTTATTCTCGAGTTATATTACTATAAACCCAAAATATCAACCATATTGATATGCCATTGCCGCCATAGCGACGGTTGTTAGGATTGCTTTCTGAAAAATTTCTAACTATTTAGGTTTTGTTTTATACTAGTTAGACACTTTTGTGTCTGATTTATCCAAATCGGAAATCTTCCATTATTATAAAAGTTCAGGTAGCCACATTAAACCATCATGACAATTTTTTTTGTTGACATATTAAAAAGTTTAAAGAAATGCAAAGTAAAGAAGGTACAAAATTCAGTAATGTGTTCACAAATAATAGATATAGATGAGTCAGAGGATACTTGTGTATTCCGTATTGCTTTGTGCAAAAATTGAAACAATTCGTCCTATTACATGCATATTAAAGACATTTTTTACTATCTTGTAAATCTCCAATTAATATTAAATATCTGTCAGTGAGCTGATACTTCTAATACTTCTGTGTACAATTATATATATGAATATTAAAGGTAAATTGTTTTCCTTCATTTTAGAGCAAGTCAAACTTCGAAATACTTGATGTCAGACGAAGATGAGGTATTAATATGAAGCGTTGGCAAAATAACTCCTGTATACGAGGTACAAAATCGGCTTCATCAATCGATCAATTAAGGATATTGGGGGACTTTCCATATTAATATCCCGAAATTACGTCACAAGGATTAGGTTAGGGTTAAGGGTTAGGATTAAGGGTTAGGATTAAGGTTAGGATTAGAGTTACGATTAAGATTAAGTTTGTATTAAAATTCAGGTTGTTAATATGGAAATTTGACCAGAGTATTTATGCATTTTCCGCACATTTGCTGATATAATATTAATCAAGTACTGTAATGCATGTATTTTTTGTTTTTGTATATATTAAACGTTCACTTGTATTATTTTACCGTAATATTCCTGGATAAAAGTTAATTTTAGGAGTAAATATATTTCACACTACTTGATTAGCAAAGTCGTGGTCGGTCATTCGTTTGAAATTAAAGACCTCGCGCACACCCATTTTCTACTGTTCTCAAGAGGTTTTGGAAATTGTTGTTTTTATTAGTGCAAAGTGCACTGTACGGATGGCGGAAGAAATTCATATAAGTGACTCAGATATAAATAGATAGATAGATGGATGGATAGATAGAGTAAACGTCCGGGGGGGTTTCATAATGATTATTTTTTTCCTTATGTCATCAAATTCCAGTGTTTATTACTATTTCAAACATGTTAAGGTACAACCATGTATCTAATATTGTATTTTTCGGTTTTATAGGCAGCTTTTGTTAATCTATGATCAATTATCGACTTTTTTAATAATGATCTTGGCGAATTGCGTATTTGTAAATTATCTTCTCCCCTCTGAACCACGAACGATTCTGACACATATATCATTGCAATTTATCTGTAATCTAAGGCGAGTTACAAGCAATTTATTACAACATTGGTTCTTCCATCAATGTATAGAAACCACTGCGGTCATATTGTTTATATCGGTCGAAATTTGCGACAAACAGCTGCAAAAGTACACACAAATTGCTGTCAAAGAGATACGATTTCCATGATTTAATACTGAGACTGGCTTTGTTTATAGTTTAATGGGTATTTCGCATACAGACCAGCTAATAAATCAGTATAAATAGCATGGGTATCTTTCAAAATATTGACCAAACGGAAATGTTACTAAATTTGAATATCGCACCCGAAAGTTCACGTTTAAATCACGTATACAAAGTTTATGTGAAAAAGATAAAAGTGCCACAGGGGCGGCGTTAGAGGGGGGTGTGGGGGGTAGAACACCCCCCATTCTTCAGTGACTCGGCAAATTGTTTTCCCAGTCGGCAAAATGTGAATTGGATAGGAAGAAACGAGAAACCAAAATAAATATTTGAATTCTAACCATAGTTACCGAACATCACGGACGAAACATATGTGCGCTTTGGCATGTAGAAGAATGTCAGAATGTGCAGTAAATCCCGTTATTGAACAGATCATAGGCAAATGTTTTAATGAAGAATGAATAAGATAATGAAAATTTATCGTAAAAGACATATTTACATCCGCCATTTTGTTTACATTTAAAAATGCCATCCGCCTCATTCTGAAACTAGGACTAAAAAGGCTACGAACACGATACGATTAGGAATTTGACGGATGGAATTTAATAAAAACGATATCGTGGCAATATTTTTATAATTTCAACGTCACGTGATCATAATAAACGAATTAAATGGAGAGAAACTAAGATGTTACATAATAAATACTAAATAGTACTGATTGATATTTGATAGATCGTTTCAACTACGAAAAATCATTAGCATTACAAGGATATAAATAATTCATTGAACTCATACACAGTTGTTGTGTTTAATGGAACAATCACAAAGCGAGCCGAATAAGTCTCGCAAACGCAAGAGAGTTAAATTAGAATGCCTAATATGTCAGAGTCGACAAAACTACAAAATGACTCGGCAAAATTTAATTTACCCCCCCCCCCCCCCCCCCAAATAAAATAGGGCTAGCGCCGCCCCTGAGTGCCCATATCTTTTTTGATATAGAATTAACATTCCCGTGTAGAGTATGGATAATATCCACTGATAGTATCATATAAATCAGTGGCAGCGGAAGGTTGGAACGTTACAAGTCCACATTATGGCGATCAGTCATGGAATAAATCTGTCTTTAAAAATTGATCTATATTTATCAACTTTATTTGGATTATACATCAACGAAATGGTATTAAAAGTATTAGTAGCAATTATGCTACGATAGAGGATCATAACGTGATTACTAAATGGAATATTGACAGTTTAAGGACGAGTTATGATGTTGTTTACATTCAGCAAATGGGCCGCCATATTTGTTTCTCGCGATCGATATTTAAATGCAAAGGATATTTCAAAAACCGTTTGAAATACTATACAAATACTGTCAAAAGCTTTCAACTTAAGCGTCTACAACTATCTGGGGATATCCATAGCAATCCTGGGCCGTCGACTAAAGGAAATATGAAAACAAAATGCCAAGTATGTGGCAATACAATAGCCCGAACACACAGGACTATTGTGTGCGATCTTTGCGGCCTTACTTGCCATATGAAATGTGGTGGGGTGAAACCAAATGAGTATAAATCATACACTTCATATGTGTGCTTGGACATGCGAATCATGCATACAGACACTTTTTCCCTTCCACAATATCTCAAATCTTGACGAGTCAACTGTATCAAACTTAAGTACAGTGAGCAGATGTTCATCCACTGATGATCTGTATACTCTGGAGAACGAAAGAGCTAAGGAAACTAAAGATTTTATGCTGTGTCATTTAAACATAAATAGCATACAGAACAAAATTGAAGAGTTATCACAGTTGGTCAAAGCATTACATATGCATGTTGCCTTTATTAGTGAGACAAAAATTGACTCTTCATACCCTAATGAGCAATTTAACATAGAAGGATATACAATCTATAGAAATGATAGAAAAATAGGAGGGGGAGGTATCATGGTGTTTGTTGCAAATGCAGTACAGTGTAAAAGATTAAAGTTGGATAGAAAGTATTCCACTTTAGAACCGATAGCCCTAGAAATAAAGATTGCAAACAGAAGTATGACAGTCCTAGGCATTTATAGACCACCTAGGAATCTGAGTAGCAGCTATGCAATAAGACTAGAAAATGAACTTAGTAGCATTTGTAACTGGGCAGTTTTCCAAAACAAGACAGTTATTGTACTAGGAGACTTAAACCTTGATAGACTGAAACCAGACACAAAGGAGGGGAAAGTGTTACTTGACATGGAAGAAGAACAAGAATTTGAATGTTTAATTAATCAACCAACAAGAATTGCAAATAGAGGGTTAACTACCTCACAAACATTGATAGATGTATTACTTACAAATCAACTTGAGCTGTTCAAGAGTAGTGGAGTACTTAATCCTGAACTAAGTGACCACAAACTTATCTATGGAATAATGAATGAGAAAATAAAGGTCCATAAAAATAGAGTTATTACCTATAGAAGTGTAAAACATTTCAATGTAGAGAAGTATAAAGAAGATCTTAAAAATGCACCATGGCAAGTAGGGGAGATTTTGGGAAGCATTGATGATAAAGCTAAATATTGGAGCACATTAATGACCAAGATATTAGATGAACATGCACCACGGTGTAAAATGAGGGTAAGAGAAAGAGATGTGCCATACATGACAACTGCCTGGAAGAGAGCAATTAGAGCGAAGAGGAGAGCGGCAAAAAGGTATGAAAAATGTAAATCAAAAGAAAACCTAGAACTGAAGCGAAAACTAAGAAACGAAGCCACAAAGCAAAGACGAAAGGCAATAAAAGATTACTGGCTAAAGAAATCTGAAGCACTAAAATCAAATCCTAAAGAGTTCTATAAGACCTTTATGCCTTTCCTGGAT
The DNA here is from genome assembly GCA_016169945.1 of Trachythela sp. YZ-2020. Lineage (NCBI taxonomy): Eukaryota > Metazoa > Cnidaria > Anthozoa > Malacalcyonacea > Clavulariidae > Trachythela > Trachythela sp. YZ-2020. The sequence goes on along the minus strand of JADLSH010000120.1, from coordinate 68,360 downwards.
ACAAAAAAGCAGGCTCGATGCGAAGAAATACACCTTAAGCAAGCTGGAAATTTAATAAAAAAGCAGGACTTGGTATCTGATGTTTTGTGTGACTATTTTACAAATATCGCAGAGGACATTGGAGATAAAGAAGAGTTAAGGAAGAACGAAGCGGATTTGGTTAACAACTCTAGCATACAATCAATAATAAATCATTCCAATAATGTAGAAGACATTGGATTTCACCATTTGGATGCTGCAAATGTTGAAAAGGTATTACAACAGCTAAACCCAAATAAAGCCACTGGTTGGGATGCAATACCCCCTAAGTTCCTAAAAATTGGTGCGAAAGATCTTGCCACACCCCTTACCACACTCTACAATGCATGTATAGATCAAGGTGAATGGCCTGAAGACTGGAAAAAAGGAGAATGGGTGCCTGCTTTTAAAAAAGATGATAAGCAAATCAAAACAAATTACAGACCCATAACTATACTGCTAACCGTTAATAAAGTATTTGAGGGCTTGTTGAGTCAACAATTATTAGAGAGATTCGACAGTCGATTAAGTAATCGCCTTTCTGCTTACCGCAAACGTCACAGTTGTGAAACAGCGCTCATAATGATGACAGAATATTGGAGAAAGGCATTAGACAATGGAGAGAACATTGGATTGTTGTCAACAGATATGAGCAAGGCGTTTGACTCATTGTATCACCCTTTAATGCTTTCCAAATTGAAGGCTTATGGACTAAATGAAAGCAGTCTTGCATTATTTCGATCATATTTCAAGGACAGAAAGAACAGAGTGAGACTAAAGGAAGCAACTAGTGCCTGGAAAGTAGTTACGAGAGGGTGTCCGCAAGGTTCAAACTTTGGACCGATGTTGTGGAACATTTTCCAAAATGACTTAAGCTATAACATTGAATCAGAGCTAAACATGTACGCAGATGATCATCAATTCTATGAAAGTGGGATAAAGTTGGAGATTGTTCAATTAAAATTGAAAGAAAGCGCAGTTTTGGCATAGGAGTGGTACAGAGAGAACCTCTTAGAGGGTAATTTTGGTAAATACCGAATAATGACATTTGGGAAAAAAGCAGAAAACATTGAAATTGAAACAAATGGGATCAAAATTGAATCAAGTGATTGTATTAGATTGTTTGGAGTAGATATTGACAATAGACTAAAATTTAGTGAACATGTTAGCAATGTATGCAAGAAAGCCAGCCAACGAGTAGGAGTCCTTATGAGATACCAACAAGAGCAAAGCTGCAGTTATATAAAGCTGCTATTTTACCATATCTAACTTATAGTCACACTACCTGGCATTTCTGCTGTGCTAGTGACAAAAGGAAACTAGAACGGGTTCAAGAAAGAGCATTAAGGGCAGTGTTTAATGATAAAGTGGCTGTTTATGAAGATATGCTGAGTAAAGCTAATCTACCTAGCCTAAATAATAGATTGCAGGATATAGCAATTCTAGTGTACAAGGCAAAACACAACCTTTGCCCAAAACATATATCCGACCTTTTCACTAGTAAAAATATTAGTTTCAATTTGAGAAACGCGGACATAAGTATTCCAAGATTTAATACTGTGACCTATGGGAAGCACTCGCTAAGATACCTCGGTGCTAAATTATGGAGCAAGTTGGATGCAGGGGTAAGAAGGAGTGCAACACTAGAGATTTTTAAGGCAAAAATTAGAAAAATTAATATAGATTTTCTTATGACTGAAAACTGTCCTAATTGTGTACTATGTAGTAATTAGTTTTTGGAAAGTATGCATGCTGTAATATTTATATGCATGTAGTAATTAGTTTTGAAAGTATGCATGCTGTAATATTTATATGTAGATAATTCAATTTTAGACTATGTATATAACAGTAATATATTTGTATATAGCTAAATAGTGTCCCCAATTAGTAGACTTTTGTCAGCTATGTATTCTCGACACTGAAATAAAGTTTATGTATGTATGTATGTATGTATGCGTAGACAAACTCTAGGGGAGGGGCGTTTTGGGGTCCGTCTGGAGTTTCTGAAATGGCATTTCCTGCGTTCTGGGGAAGATTTGACATGCAGAAACCGGGTCATTTTGTTCATTTGCATTTCAGGTAGGGAAGAGTCTGACAACTTCGCATTAAGTTCTCTGATATAAATTTGGGGTCTTAGCCCCCCACTTATAATTCTGGCGGCTTTAGCCCCATAGGCCCCCGTTCCGCCGACAATGATATAAATATTAATAATGAAACTATGAATTATGAAAACTACAAGATGTTTTTTCCGCATCTCACTCGATTGAAATTAAGGTACAAGGTTTAGGTGGTGTATATTTCGAGTGAATGGGCCAATTGCGGAATTGCAAAGCATCATGGTAGTTTAGTTACACGTCAGAATATTTCAACATGGCGATTGTATTTTTCGAACGAGGGAAGGTGCTAAACACATGGGAATTGAAATAAAAGTTTTATCATTATTTTTCACTTCGATTAAAGTTTATGGGAAATCTGTACGCCTTGTTTTATATTTCTACTTTGTCTTGGGTTTCTACGAGCGAGTGTGGTTGAAATATTCAACATCGCGTACAGAGTCACTGAAGCGGGGAAGGAGTTCGATTCGAGATTGTCAGACACAAATTTTGGAATAGTTCACAATACAAAGGTGAGTACTGCATTAAATTATTTTCAGGATAAGGAACACGTTGTGACTCATTTTTGCCTGAAAATTGCAGCGATCGATTTAATTTTACGGACTTGAGAGTCAAAAATGTTTGCACACTTGACCGTCCCGAAACAACACATGTTTGATCAAACGTTCTTCTCACAAACCAAAACATTGAGGTTGTTTGGCAGCAAAAATAAAAGCAGTTGCTGTTTGAAATACCGAGCTTTCACATTTCAAAGGTTTTCGCTGTTACAAAAAAAGTTTAAAAAGTACTTTTAAGTGCTATTCACTGCTGTTCAAGTGTCTTACTGGAGTTTTTTAACCACAACATATTTACTTGTTTCGAGTATATTTTGGAACGTTTCGAGCCGTTTGGTTTACGGTCTGTTTTGATAAATATGGCAAGTGACATGGAAAAAGTGCCCAAAGGTAAAAAGTGCGGGGGGGGGGGACCTGTTGTGTGCCACTTTGTCGAAGCAACAGTGTAAAAAATCAAAGGAAATATGGCTAAATTTATTGGGAGTACAAAGACAACCTTTAAAAGCCACAAAGTGTGTTCCTTACACTTTCCCGGTGGAAAGAAATCCTTTGGTGCATTGCCAACTGTCCTTAAAATATCATGCAGACAAACTGTAAACAGTACCCAAGGCAGGGAACATATTTTAGACAATGACACTACTGAAACAATCCAGTCTGAACAACAAACAACTGGCGGCATAGAGGCACAAGAGTCAATCAATGAAAAATTAAAAACTGAACATGCAGCTTTAAAAAGAAAATATGACGAGTTATCATCTAAATACGAACAGTGTGTACTGCGAATGGAGCATGTACTTGCCAGTGACACAAATTTTAAATTCTACACAGGTTTTCAAAATTATGCAACATTTAAAGTTTTCTTTGACTTTCTGCAACCGGCATGTAATTTTATGCTGGTTCAAGTAACAATGTAGAATATTCAGCAGAATCGGAAAAAAAAGCTGGGGAGAAAAAGGTCAATGTCGCCAGAGCAGGAGTTGTTTATGGTTCTGGTTCGCATACGTTGTGGTCTTATGGGGGTGGACATTGCTCACCGATTTGGCATTTCAGAAGCACACGTAAGCAGTAATGGTGCCACTATACGGCACTTTTGCTCACTCATTTTCTAAATTATTGCGCAACATTTCACCAAACACGTGTCGAACACGTGTCGAACACGTGACGAACACGTGACGAACATATCCGGGAGAGTATTGCACAATACCGGGAGACATCGGGAGACATTACATCAACATCGGGAGAGGTATGGGGCTACGCGGATCTATATGATGATGGGTTTGTGTGCGATGTTTGTAATAGAAGCTTTTCTGGTAAATCAGGTATTCGTATGCATTGTAAAATTGCACATAACACATCTGTTACCAATAACTCTAAACAAAAATAAATGTTTTAAATGTTATAAGGAAGCTGTTATAAAAACAAAAAAAACAGGTAATAGTTGTAATTATATTTGTACTTGTACTTAACTTAAATTAAAGTTTTGGTTTCTAATCCATACAGTTATAAGGATTAGAAAACAGTACATTTAATAAAATGGATCCAGAACAAATTAACAAATGTTTAAAGATTATGGAGGGTATGATTTACACTAACAAATTTCTTAAATGCTCAAGTTTTGTTGCAAAGATTAAAAAAACAACTGACAATAATTTTAGGTTCCACCATAACACATTAGAAAAACTATTAACTATGTTAAACATTATTTATGCCTACAAAAACCCTATTGGTTTATTGCAAGGACTAAAACCTTTATGGATAATACTATTACAAGAGGCTGTTATTAAAGAGGAAGGGACATGGAGTTGTTTTATAAATTATACAAATTTAGATGAGGCTAACTTTGAGCGTAAGAATAGAACAGCAGCTAAGTGGATTAATAATGAAGAATGGTACGAATATAGAGTTGGTGCACCATATAAGGAGTTTGGTTATGGTACGAGATTTGTAAGTTATTGGAGTAGTAAAATAACACCTGATTTAACATTCGAAGAGTGGAGACAATCGTTAAAAAAAATTAACGATAACAAAAATCGCAATTTGACAGGCAAGTCATATGTATGAGAATACAGCGGTGTAAAACATAAATTGTTTTTTAAATACAATTAAATTAAATTAAGTAAAATGCCAAGAGATAATATTTGTACAATTGGAATAACAAGAAAGGAGATAAAGAAAATGTTTGCATGTACAACAACAACAAAAATAGTAAAGGATGAAGAAACAGTAGCAAAGATGTTTGCAAGAACTCGTAGAAAAATAACAAGGGAAAATCTTAAATGTAATAATTGTAATGAAGGTTTTACAAATATGTTTAAATTTAAAAAACACTGTGACACTAAGCATCCCTGGTCGCTCCGCTCCGCTTCGCTCAAAAGATAGATAAACAAAAATTTGTAACCCCGATAACGCGTTACAAATTTAATTTATCCCACGCACCTAAATAAAATACAATATGGCACTTAAATTTGGATACTCTAATGATGAACCAAACTACATACACAACCTAAAACCTATTAGAGCGGAACCAATGTACTTACTAACGACTAGTGATTTTAGAGGGTCTTATGATGGGATGGTTAAAGATAGATGGCGTCATCCTATGGACAGAAAGAAAAACTATGGACCAATGTACATCTGGTGTCACAAGTGGTTTACGGAGAAGTCTGGAATATCTCTTAGAGCCCACATTATGGACGACGACGCAGATATTACAACGCCAATGAGAATATTATATTCTTTATACTGTACAATGTCGGATGGTACAAAAATAACGAGGGACCTAAAAGAAATAAATTTAGCAACTAAACAGATTCCGGGCACAAACTACTTCATCTTGGACGAAGAATTTAGCATTCCAGAAGTTGTCCCGGAGTACAAAACCATGGAACTTATGACTGTAAAATTTAAACAACTTTCTGATGAAACAGGTGGTAACGAGTCTACTCTCCATGTGACCACTTACACTGTTGAGCCAAACAATGTTTTCAACCCTAAATAAAATATAATGGCATTAGCATTTGGATTTTCAAAAGACACTCCTAAAACATCTCATACTTTACATTATAACTTTACATATGGAAGTATTGCAAGATCTTATGTACTACCACATTGGATTATATCGGGGTTTCCGGTAAGATATATGTTTGGACCATGGATTAACACCGACTCTAAACTAACACTCCTAACACATATATTTGACCGAGATGACACACTTCTTGATACCCTAAAATTAAGATACACAATGTGTGTTATAGACACAAACAATGTTAACACAGATATAATTTTGAAAGATATAGACATGGTGTATAAAAAAGTTGGCTCTTCAAATATATTTACACTGAATGAAACTTTCCCGCTTGGTGTACTTCTTGCAGGGATAAATACTGCCTGTTTTTACATTAAATGGAAACAACTTGATACTACTAATTATGGTAATGAGTCAGTCCTAGATCTTGTTATTGAATATTAAATAAAATAAAATAATGGCGTTAGCATTTGGTTACACAAAAGATAATAGATACACATCTGTAGGTGGTCAACAGGGACCTCAAGGATCACAGGGTCCTCAAGGGCCGACTGGAATACAAGGTGAAAGAGGTAACCCAGGCCAAAGAGGTCTCAAAGGTTTTAAAGGTGACACTGGGTCAAAAGGTGATGACGGAAACACAGGTACTCAAGGTTTACAGGGTGTCACCGGTCAAAAAGGACTAACAGGAAACACAGGCAACCAAGGACAGCAAGGTTTAATTGGTGTCACAGGACCACAAGGATCAAAAGGACGAAAAGGTGACGATGGTCCACATGGATCACAAGGTAGCATAGGTCCTCAAGGATTACAAGGTGTCGAAGGTGTCAAAGGACGAACAGGAAACACCGGACCACAGGGTCAACAAGGACTGTCTGGTAACACAGGCCCACAAGGACCTCAAGGACCACAAGGTCAATCTTCTTCTTCGACAGGATCAGGAACACAGGGAGCAAGAGGTCCAAAAGGTGAGACAGGAAACACAGGCATCCAAGGAATGCAAGGTGTCACAGGACCAAAGGGACTTACTGGAAACACAGGTCCACAAGGACAGCAAGGTCTAATTGGACACACAGGACCTCAAGGAACAAAAGGACACAAGGGTGACGATGGTCCTCATGGTCCAAATGGTAACACAGGACCTCAAGGAATGCAAGGTGTCACAGGTCAAAAAGGACTAACGGGAAACACTGGTCCTCAAGGACAACAAGGACTAACTGGTCCACAAGGCCCTCAAGGGTTAAAAGGTGATTCTTCCGGATCTGGAAATCCAGGATCAGGATCAAAAGGTGACAAAGGTGACACCGGAAACACAGGTCCCAAAGGACAACAAGGACTAACAGGTACAAAAGGACTAACAGGTAACACAGGCCCACAAGGTCCGCAGGGTTTAATTGGACACACTGGTCAGCAAGGTCTTAAAGGTGACACAGGAAACATTGGTCAACAAGGAATCCAAGGGTCAATAGGTTACATGGGCTCAATGGGTCCTCAGGGTCCTATTGGTTCCGCAGGTCAAAAAGGTAACAAAGGTGACAAAGGTGACAAAGGTAGCACTGGTTCAAAAGGTGACAGAGGTGATGTTGGTCTTCAAGGTGTCCCAGGTTTTCAAGGTCCACAGGGTTTGAGAGGTCTAAGTGGCTCTCGAGGTCCAAAGGGTAGCACTGGTTCACAAGGAACAATAGGTAACACAGGACCACAAGGTACAAAAGGTGACAAGGGTGATACTGGTGTTATGGGTCTTGATGGTAATGTAGGACCAGAAGGACCACAAGGTACAAAGGGTGACAAAGGTGATAAAGGTTTTCACGGTCAGCGGGGTCTAAAAGGTGACACCGGAAACACAGGTAGCACAGGACCAACTGGTAGCACAGGCCCACAAGGAGCCGCTAATAATTTTTTGGTTACTTTTCATTCTAATCCAGGTAAGCACTCGCTCAGATCTGCAAAAAATAATCTATTCTGTACTAGAAATAATAACCTAATTATGAAGACTATAATAACCACCCAAGGAGATTACATAGTTAAATACAAACTAACCTTGATACCAACTTTTTTTGAATCTGGCAGTCCTGTTATTACTTCTACCGCCAGTTGGTACTCTTCAGATGATGCCGACTATGCAGACCTTGACACATGTGTCTATATAGAAAATGTCATTAAACCCCAGTTTAAAGTTGTAACAGATGGTAACATATATGGTAGTAGTTCAAAACTAATACATCAAATTTACATGGAAGGTCTTATTACCATTGCAAAAGGAGCGACAGTGGAACTAAAATCTTACACAACTTACTTTGGTGATGATTACTCTTATCTCCTTTACGATGTCTTAGACCCTGTCATGGTTTTTACAAAGGTCAGTTAAACTAAATAAAAATGAAAACACCATTTAACATGCTTATAGTTGGCGCAACAGAATGTGGTAAAACATATTACCTATTAGACCTACTAGTCAGCGAGTATAACAAACACTTCCAATACATATTCCTTATCTGTCCAACATTCGAGTACAACAAAACATACCAAGATTGGAAGTACAAGGACTCTCCCGGTTTTTACACTATACAATGTGACCAAGACCAAGTGGACACATTCTTAAAATACATTTCCGATACCTACAAAGGTACTAACTCCCTAATAATATTAGACGACTGTGCAAGCTCAAAATCAGTTAAAACCAGAACATCCGAGCTCGTTAACTTAGCTTTCTCAGCCCGACATTACAACCTAAGTACAATAGTTATCACCCAAAAATTAACAGCTATCACATCCTCTTACCGAGAGAACATAGCCAAGTTAGTAATCTTTGACACACCCAGTGCCCTCGCCTGGAAAACAATCTCCGACGAGTTCCTTGACATTTCAAAACAAGAACAACTTGCCCTAAGAAAAGCTCTCAAAGAAAACAAATACGCTAGGTTAGAAATTAACCTTAGGTACCCCCGATCACATAATATAATATTTTAAAAATATTTTAGAAAAAAATTTTGATAATATATATTATAAAACACAAAAAAATTATGTTTTATAATAAATATGGATAACCCAGATGACAATAACATTGAACAATTGCGTGAGGAATTAATACGCCTATCTGAGAAAGGTTACATTAACCAAACTAAGTCATATCTAAAAAACAAAAGAAGGGCAACACCTTCCGTGTTAAAAAACTTGAAGAACGAGTACATTAAACACAGGGACGATATCAACAAACACAGGATGGCCATTAATTTTGTAATGCTTATGGTGTCTATCGGTGATAATTTTGGTGGTCGTTATATTAAGATTAACGAAAGTCAAAAATTTATTGAAAAAATAACAGGTGACGAAAACATAATGTTTGTCATTAAGGATCTAATGCCATGTACAACGGATGAGTATTATAGTAAATATTTATTAGCAAGCATCTCGTTAGGTACATTATGTTACAATCACATAAGTGTGGTGGAAAACACTGACAAAGTGGATTTAGAAGACCCACAAAGTCCAGAATTTGACCCTGAAACAAAAGTAAACAATACAACTGAACAGTTTTAAAGTCCAATAAAAAATTGTAACCAACAAAGGTTACAAATTCATACTCTCATTTACTTGCTAACAGAAATTCTTCTAACTCCTCTACTCGTAATTGTAGTTTTGCTAAATCCTTCTTCATTTTTTGATAATTAATTCCAGCTTTTAAACCTCCAAGTCTCCCATATTCAACACATTTTTGACTTTTTAATATACTTGCTTTTTTAACTAATAACTTCGCCCCGTTGTTCTTTCATTATTACATAAACATGAAAAAATTTTCTTGTCGCATGTACATGATTTTTCATGTTGCAACTCAAGAAGATCTGAGTCTGGTAACATTTTATTTAATTTTTCACAAAATGTATCATCATTATATGTACCAGTTTTTCTGATAGATGGTAGCACTTCAGATGTCACCCATCTTTTAAACTGTTTTGCTAATGGTAATTTTGATCTGAGAGCAAGTGAGTAAAATCCTGACTCGTTGATCAAAACTCTATTTGGTTGATCTTGTAAAGGGGGGCCCAATTTGGTCCCCCCTTTGCGGGGGGTTTCTGTTTGTTCCCCCGGTGAATCACCGGGTTTGTGGGGGGTCTCTGTTTCACCCCATTGAAAAACACCGCGTAATAAGATTTTATCTTCATCGTCAACATGCATTCGAATAGCCTTGCGCGTATTTTTATACCCAAAACTTTCGGCTACTTTCTTTGCTAAAAATAAGATCTCATTATCTTTTACAAATATTTCAAGATTTATACCTAAATTTTCATTAAACACTTCCATCTTTAACTATTTCTAATTTGTACACCCACACACCCACGATTTAAAAAATTTGTAACCTATAAGGCTACAAATTTTGTTAATATTTTGTTTTTGTGTTAATTTAATTTAATCTTCTGCAATATTGTCAGACACATACTCACCTACTTTCCTTAGTCTTTTTACTTTAAAGTTTAAATATTTTACACCGGTGTCATGTTTTTCAAACACAGAATTACATTCAAAAATAACATTAACATACAACCTACCAGCATCTAAAAGTTCTGTTTTTTGTTTTTCAGTTAGACCACCTACTGACAAGTATATTGTGTTACCATCGGAACCTCTCATAACTTTTTTAGTTTTGTGTTCCTCTTCCAAATTTGTAAGTTGTTGTAACATTACACCGTCTTCAATGACAATTGGTACATTATAACCACCATTTTTAAACTTAGACTTTTCGATACCCCATGTTAAACAACTTGAGATTTCAAATACTTTAGGACTTTCAAAATTTACCGTACTACCACTCATTCTTTATTTAGGGTTATTTTTTAATTTCTATAAACCCAAAAATTTTTATTTTACCGATCTTCGTCTAGTTTGAATTTCGTTGTATGCAAAGTAACCTAATGCTATCGCAAGAATCCACATGTTGTTAGCCAACCACGATAACCCTTTTGCGCCCATACTTAGAACAGTTGAAATAATACTACCGATGGCACCAAATACAGGACCTAACGCCTTAAATATTTTAGCAATCCCCTTAGCAAACTTTGACACGCCACGAGCACCGGCAGCGAGAGCACTTCTTCCGGCCATGACAATTGTTGTTATTAAACCAGCGATACTTATACTTACGGCTGACGCGATACCCATGTTCTTTTTAGCCCACTCTTTAAATTTTTCAAACTTTTTTGTGGGTTGTTATCTGTTTCCTCTTGTAAAATTTCTATAACCTCTTCGAGTTTGGGTACTATATTAAGTTTTAGTCTAATTTTATCTTGTTGTAACTCCTCGATACGAGCGATCGCTTGGTAAGCTTTTTTCTTTGCAGGATCTTGTTCGACCTTTGCTTTGTCATTCCAATATTTAAAATCTATATTTAAGGCTTCCAACTTTTCTTTTGAGGTTTGTCCTTTTTGCTTGTTAATACCATCACTTATAACAGCACCCATTTCCCTGTTATCGTCAAATGGTAAACTCTCGTGTTCTGAAATTATGTCGTCAATGAGATCATCCACTTTTTCTTGTGTATTTTTAACAATGTCATCATTTAATTCATCGTTGATAACTCCTGAGCGTCTGGCTATTTTAGCGGACAAAGCATTTTCGTGTTCTATCCTTACATTTTTAATAACTTTTTTAAACTCGGTAACCAGGTCTTTAACACCTTCATCTGTAGAGTATGATTAACCATCCTTTCTTAAAATTATTATTTTTTTAGTTTTATACAATACATCAGTAATTTCTTCATTCTCATCGTAAAATACAGTTAAATCATTAAGTAAATCTTTTTATAAGTCTCCATCACCTATATTAATAATTAGGTTGTTAAAGTATTTTTTTAAAAACTTTTTTTTAAAATTAAGGTGTTTTGTATTTATAGACCCAAATTTTTCTTTCATTACATCATCAAGTGACTCTCCTTTTGGTCTGTTTACAGACGCTTCTGAGAAGAAAGCTTGACTTTTATTAAGTGGGTTGTCGGTAGGTTTATTAGTATTCGGATCAAGTGTATCACCTTTTGCTTCGTCAGTTGAACCGTCAAGAAGGTTGTTATCAGGGGTGTTTGTGGTAGTATCTTGATCATCATCATCATTAAGGTTAGTTTCTTGATCATCCTTTTCATTCGGATCGAGATCTTCCATTGTAGGCGGTGGGTTGCGTTCTTTCATTTCTGGAATATCTTCTGTTTTATCAGCCATTTATTTTATTTAACTTCGCTAAGTTCTCTTTCGTAAAACCTACCGTGGATATTCTCACCAGTTGCGATATCCTGTATGTTGTACATTACAGGATCACCTTGATGAACTTTTGTAATTTTAAATGTTTCTTCCGTGAAATTAACTGTGTAACCTTTTACAAACCTAGTACCTGTGTGATATTTTTCAACCCTAACGGTGTCACCCACTTTGTACCTAGGTTTTTTAGGTTCGTTACCCTCCCCATACAAAGTTATCCAAACATCATCCTTGTTTTTCTCGTTAACATCTGTTGGTTTCATCTTAATACTTCTATGAACACTGTGGTTGTAATTAAATGTAACATCATCTAAAATATGTAACCACTTTTTTGTATTATGTTCCGTAAAATATTTCCACATCGTTGTTTTTAAAGTCCTGTTTAGTCTCTCAACGAGGGCTGCCTTTCTGTTAAAAAATGCCTTGCCACCTTTTTTAATAAGCGTTGTAAAATGTTTTATTCCAAGTTTGTCCAGTAACGCGTTGACATGCTTGTTTTTAAACTCGTTACCGTCATCGTATTGGACTACATCGGGGTACTTACCAAACCTAACTTTAAATTCACCTAGTATTTTTTCCATAGCATGGGAGACATCAAGACCACCTTTTGTTTTACTTGGTTCTGTGAAAGCGTACCGGGATAATATTTCTATACTTGTTAAAATCCAACGGTAACCACTATTACTACCCTTACGACCTTCGGTCATATCGACCAAGTCTAATTGTAGTTGCTCCCCAAGATCACTAACGATGGTTTTACGATACACATGTTTACCGCTTTTTTGTTTCGTAGTCGTGTAAGTTTTTTGCGTTAGTATCCAATCCTTAACTTGTTTACGACTGACATCTAAGTCACCCTCTTTTGCTTTTTGGTACAATCTTTCCACAGATTGGTAACCTGTTCCCGGAGAATGGTACAAATTCCTAAGACCTTGTTCTGTTTTAAAACTCATAGTTTTATTTTAAACTATTTCTAATTCTAACAATGCACTCATACTTACAGGAAAGTTTGTGTTAGTTGTAAGTCTAAACGATAAGGAATTAAAATTTTTAAGAATAGGGGTTTTAGAGTTGATGTTATCGTAAAATGATGAGGTATCTATTAAGGGTTGTGTTACTGAAACAGGTAACGAAGCTATCACCTGACTTTGTTTTCCCTTAGTATCAAAGTTTTGATATGTATCTACGATACTACATTCGATGTTGACATATTTTAACCCATGGTTAACATCAACATGGTTTGGACTTTTGTGCCAAGTATCTTTGGTTAGCACAGTGTCATGTTCAAAACCCAATAAGGGACCCAAGTCCTTTAGGGTTAAATCTTTTTTAGCTTTTATCGAACATGTAGAGTCATGGTGGTTTCCAATGACTGTGACATCCTCTTCTTTTAGTTTCCGTTGGATATCTGAAAATGACCAATACCCTTTGTCGAATATAATGTTATCAGTTCCAAGTTGAATTTGATATCGTAAAATATTATGGAACTCCCAAAATATGGTGGCGGATCTAAGATACAGTCTGGTTTTGTTAGTTTGAAACACATTCAAATTCACATTTGTATTGTTTTCGGATACGAACACTGTTAACTTTGACATTTTATTTAACACAACAAATAAAATGACAAACCAACAAGCATTCAAAGAAAAATATCCCTATGCAGATGTCGATAAGTTTATGTTTCAACCCGTAAAGGACTATGCGGGAAATACTCTGTTTGTTAGGACAATGTTTGTACATAACAGCAGAGCGTATGATATTAAGGCTAAGAGTTTCGCTTTTGGTTGGGCATTGGACTGGCAACCTAGAATTTGGAACACGAAAGGGGTTGTACAAGGTTTCATCAAAGGACCATTCGTCGGAAACCCTAGTAAACTAAACATTTTTGTAAACAACACGATGAGTTTTGACCCAACTCTTCCAGACCTTGTAGTTACTAAAAACATGGAAAAGTTTAACGACTACACAGAAAACCCATATTTGGCTGCTTGTTTGGCTGCTTACATTTCAACCTATGTTTGTGGTATTAGTACCAAACATTTTCAGTCCGAAAATACATTTGTGGGTAACTTGGCACGATATCATTTGTATTACCACATGCGAAGGTTCATTAGAAACCCTAGTAAGATGAATAGGTTTTTAAACCAAAGAATTAAAAATATAATAAATATTAACATTCCTGTTGTGTACGAGTGGACAACAGAATTTCATCACGGTATGGAACAGATAGGTACTTGGTTAGCAAAACAACCACATGGAAGTGTTAGAAATTACAAACCAGAAATTAGTAAGTATGGACAGACAGGAATTAGATACCAAAAGCGCGGTGACAGAACTGTTAAAAGTTTGGACGACTACAAAATGTTCATTGCAACAGAGTCAACAGGGTTAACACAAACCGGACAGTTGTTATTTCAACAAAGTTTAGAATCTTATGTGTACTGTATGCTTGGTGCGCAGGCAAGTACCAGATGGGCTATCGTAGGAAAAGGTGCTAAGTCCTTACAAACACAAGAGGTTTTTAAGAAACTAGTTGAGGACACTATTATACAGGACGATCAAACCGTAACCATTTCTAACATGAGAAATGCCATAAAAGGTACTAATGTAATTTTAAACTTTGCAATTAGTCCGGGTGTCATTCTTATTCCAAGCGACATGATAATCTTAAAACAAAAAATACCAGGTTACAACAACATTTTAATGGTAGTTGGTAACGGAATGACATTTGGTCACAATGACCATATTAACAAGGACCCAGATGAAGTGAGTGACAACACACCACCTATCGTCCCTCCTAACACACCTACAACTCCTAACGCACCCACAACTCCCGAAGTGGTTCCCGACAGCGAAGCGGAAGGGAGGAGCGAAGCGACGACACGAAGTGACAATGTTCCCACTGTGAAAACTCCTGATCTAAATTTAGTTTACCCTCGGGAGATCCCACCCACAAGTACAAGAGAATTACAAGCACTATTAGTATTATCGATGGCAACAGGTTATATTATGAAGTTTTTCTTCTTACCTTAAATAAACTATGAGTGAATATATAACAGACCCTATTACAGAAACAGATCCAGAAAGAAAGGTTGCCTGTGAAAAACTAAGTGATCTGTCTAAAAAAGCAAAGAAAAGAAAGCTACCAAAACCAGAACTAGATTCGGAACCAATCTCAGATATACCTTATTTTTACTTTTAAAAATAACAGGTCTTATTTTAGGGTTAGGATGTTTTTGGAATTATTGTAAATCTAAAATTAGTCTGGAACCAGAAACAAATCCAAAGGTACCCGAAACAAAGGTTCCAGAGAAAAAAGTACCACATGTAATGAAATCACCAAACCTTGTAAATTTGGATGACTAAGGTTACTTATCACTTTAAAACTAAATGGGTTGCAAACCAAGTAAACTACAAATTCAACATAATGGTGATCTGTTTAATGAGGATGTTGAAATCCGTAAAAAATTTCTTACAGGATTACAAGTAGCAAGATCCAAAGATGGGTTAGAAGGTAACCTACAGATTACCTACAAGTCGAAGTAGAAGGTAACCTACAAGTCTCTTTTTTCATCAACATAACCTGTTTGTAAATTAGTGACCTTCCTACATTGTAAGAATTTAATGATTGTTGGTACATTTCTGCAGATGTTATTGTCTCGTATTCGAGATGTAAGTCCTCAACTGTGTAACCAGCGACTGCTTGCCCAGATTGTGCCTTCATAATTTCTTTGGCTGGTGGTAGTGTAATCTTGTACCTTATGTTTGATTTCATTCCATACGGAGCGTACAAACCTTGGTCATTTATAATTTTACCAAGAGGAATGTGAACTTTGGTTTTGTAAAGTTCACCAAAGTACTTATCGGCTTTTACACTTTTGTCACCGGAGTCATCGCCGCTCATAATTTTACGAGTGTTCTCGTTGGCGACTCCTTGGCTAATCATACACTTTCTTTTTTCTTCGGTTTCCCAAAGTGCTTTGTAAACCGCATACTGAGACTCACCTGTGTTGTCGTACACAACCTGTCCATCGATCGTTATCTCTAAACTTTTTTGTAAAAGACTACCAAGGTTGTTTAAAAACCAGGACTTGGTATTTTTACTTTTAAACGACCCTACAATATATAAGGAATTAGGAACCAGACAAACATTCTCATACAGTTTAGGAATGTTAACGTAAAGTTCTTGAGATTCTGTTATTTCTGTTGGTGTTAGCGTAAACACATTTTGTTTTTTAGGTCCTCGTATTTGAGAGTAAGTAATCTTCTCAAAAGTTGGTAAAAGTTTATTAACTTTGTTCATTATTTATTATTATTATGTATACTATAATAAATATAATGGCTGGTGTATTTAAAAATTTACCAAAAGAGTTATACGACTCACTATTAATTGTGGCAGGGGCTGTCGCAGTCTCATATGTTAGTAAAAAATTAATGAAGGATTCATTAAGTATCCCTAGTACAATGGAGGGACTCTTGAAACTGACAGCTGCGTTCGGTATCAGTACGAGTGTTATTAAAGTGTTGGAAGCAAAGAAGATGTTACCTGAAAACCCATTCAAAAGCGATGATTAAATAAAATGGCAACAACAATTGCGTTATCCGGACTGTTTAATGCGATTGCGTTTACAGGAACCGGTTACCTGTTTAGACTTTTGGATCACAAAGGATACCAGACAGAGATTAAAAGACACAACATCGCGATGGAACAATTAACAGCAGCAAAGAACAAATGGTACGAGAACCAAGCTGCTAACAAAGAAAGAATTACAGCAATGCGACGACAGCTTTTGGACGCTAATAGCGATATGAATTCTGTTAACAAGTCCTTGTTGGAACTACAAAAGATTACACACAACGGCAAGGTGTTTACGAAAGAACCTGTTTTGGAGGACTATTATCAACCGTCAAAAGAAATGGATGAGTACAAACATGTTACGGTTGGATTAGTTGGATTAGGAGCGGGGTGGGCGTTAAGTGTTATGTTGTAACGTAAAAAAATTTCATTTTCCTTGTGGAAAATGAAATGTTCCGAAGTCCGAAATGCACAGATTTGATGGAGAAGATAAGCGTGAAAATTTTGTAATACATACCTGGGAAAGTTAAATTAGAAAAATATTAAGAAACAATAAGGGAAGTTGTTACCCTTTATTTATGTTATTTAATAAATGTTTACCACAAATTTCTTTAAAACCAGGTCGCAAACAGATATTAAAAAATATTACACCAACATGAAAAAATTAATAGAAGAGAGAAACAAATGGTACGAAAATTTTAACAAAGTTTGAAAATTTTAACAAAATTCTTTTAAGTGAGGGACCACTTGATGGCGGTGTAATTTACTTATACAAAAATAATAACCATTTTGATGTAATAACAAACATGG
This sequence comes from Trachythela sp. YZ-2020, assembly GCA_016169945.1. Classification (NCBI taxonomy): domain Eukaryota; kingdom Metazoa; phylum Cnidaria; class Anthozoa; order Malacalcyonacea; family Clavulariidae; genus Trachythela; species Trachythela sp. YZ-2020. The sequence goes on along the minus strand of JADLSH010000120.1, from coordinate 51,021 downwards.
CAGGGTTTTTAAGTAAACATAATTACTGTGATATATGTAATAAGGCTTACGGAAATAGAGACAAACATAAGTGTCCAGGAAAATGTTTGAGTTGTTTTAAGTCTAAAAGTTATTGTAAAGAGAACAATAAGGATGTTATAAAGTGTAATAATTGTAACAGATCATTCTTTGGACAAGCTTGTTTCGATGAGCACAAAAGAAATAGGGCTACAAAACCTGGTGATGTAAACATATTGTGTAATACTGTTCAAAAATGTAATACTTGTAAACGGACATTAACAGGCAAAATACTTATTAAAGATCACATATGTGGGTTTTCTGTTTGTAGTAATTGTGAAGATTACAACGACCCATCAACCCATCAATGTTTCATGGTAAACAAGGAAACTAAGGGTGGTAATTGTACAAAAAAAGAAAAGTACAAAAAAGAGTGTAAAAATTTATATAACGAACGTAAGGATTGGTGTAAATGTTGTAAGACGCGTACGGACAAATATTTGTTCTACGACTTCGAGACATCCCAAGACACTGGTACGCACATAGTTGATTATGCCCGCGTTTGGGACTTTAATGGTACCGAGGAATATTTTTATAACATCAAAGACTTTTGTGAATTTATACTTTTACCAAAGTATGATAATTATACTTTCATAGCTCAGAATGCAAAAGCATTTGATAACCAGTTTATACTAAAATATTTGATTGAGAACCATACTTCAGAGACCCCAGATTGCATTTACAACGGTACAAAGATTGTGTACATGGGTTTTTATGGTGGAAGAAGGTTCATTGACAGCATAAACTTTATACCGTTACCTTTGTCAAAGTTTCCCGACACATTTGGATTAACAGAACTTAAAAAGGGGTACTTTCCTCATTACTTTAATAAGCCTGAAAACCAGGACTACATAGGACCCATACCACCTATCGAAAACTATAATCCAAACGCGATGAAACCCCAAGACAAAAAAGCTTTCGAAGATTGGTATGAGGAGCGAGTTAAAGAAAATTATGTATTTGACTTTAAGAAGGAAATGGAACTGTATTGTAGGTCGGATGTTGACATTCTTAGAAGGTCAATGATGAAATTTAGGGCCGACTTTATAAAATTATGTAACATAGATCCTTTACAGTACATTACCATTGCATCTGTGTGTATGGCGGTGTACAGAAGTAATCATATGCCAAAAGATACGATAGCTGTCGTTAAGGATGCTAAAAAGTCTGAGAATTATAGTTCAACTAGTATTAACTGGTTGGAATATATTAAAGAGACTCAAAATATAAATATTCAACATGCCTTAAATGGTGGTGAGTATAAGGTTGGTACTAAACATAAGGTTGATGGTTATTGTACCGAAACCAACACAGTGTATGAATTTCAAGGATGTTACTGGCATGGTTGTCACAGATGTTATCGCAGTCAAACAATTAATGTTAATAACCAACTAAGTATGGATGAATTACACAGACGAACTCTAGAGAAAAACAAGAAGATCACAGATGCTGGTCATAAACTTGTGGAAATATACGAGTGTGAACTTACTAACGACACTAAGTTTAAAAAATGGACCCGAACACATAATACCGAGCTCATAACACCATTAAACCCTAGAGATGCCTTTTTTGGTGGTCGTACAAATGTGACAAAACTCAAATACGACTTCAAAGACAACGAATATGGTAGGTATGTGGACTTTTGTAGTTTGTACCCTTGGGTGCAATTCTGTTCTCGCTATCCTATTGGTCACCCAACGAAAATCTTTAATCCTAAGTTGCATGATCCAAACTGGTTTGGATATATTAAATGTAAAGTGGAGGCCCCGCGAAAATTATACCACCCCGTGTTACCTGTAAAAACAGAGTGTGTAATCCAAAAAACTGATGAAAAGGGTAAGTTAAAAACTGAAAAAGCTGAAAAGTTGTTGTTTCCGTTGTGTAAAAAGTGTTCGGTAACACAACAACAAACCAAATGTAAACACACATCTGAGGAAAGATCATTTGTTGGAACCTGGTGCACAAATGAATTTAATAAGGCATTGGAAAAAGGGTACAAAGTAAGTGAAATTTATGAAGTCTGGCACTTTGAAGAATCTTCAGAATCCTTATTTAAGGATTACGTTAAGAAGTTCCTGAAAATTAAACTAGAATCCAGCAAACCACCAGTAGTTGGTCCAAACTGTACATACAAGTCATTAGATCACTACAAAGCGGTAGTCAAAGAAACCCTTGGAATAGAACTAGGTGACATCAAACCCAATCCAGGTTTAAGAATGATAGCAAAGTTATGTTTAAATAGCTTATGGGGTAAGTTTGGTCAAAACACCAACAAAACACAAACCAACTATGTGATCGACCCAAAAATATTTTACGAGTTGGTGTTAAACAACCAAGTTGATGACCTTCACATTCATTTCATTAATGATGATATGGCCCAGATGAATTATAATCTTAAAAATCATTTTGTCGACAACCATAATAATATTAACATTTTCATAGCTAGTTTCACTACAAGTCATGCACGAGTAATGTTGTACAATGTATTAGACAAGCTTGGTGATCAAGTACTTGGTTTCGATACCGATAGTGTTTGGTACATAGACCGTCCTGGTGTTGAAACAGTAGAAACCGGTGACTCGTTAGGAGATTTAACCGATGAGTTAAATGGTGACTATATTACCAAATGGGCTGCCACCGGTCCTAAGTCTTACGCGTATGAGACAAATAAGGGTAAGAAAGTGTGTAAGGTTAAAGGTTTTACATTAAACAGCAAAAATGGTAAATTAATACATTTAAATGCAATGTCAAACCTGGTTACTGGTAATATTAATAGTGTAACAACAGTCAACAAAAATGCTATCACTAGGGACTTTAACACCAAGGAGGTAGTTAATAATTACCAAGAAAAGAAATTCTCACTAGTTTACAACAAGCGGGTTGTACAACCAAATTATGACACATTACCTTATGGGTACTAAATATTAATGTTTTATAATCCAACAAGGATTATAAAAACTTTTATATATATTATATTAATTTTTATTTTATTTTTTATAAATTTTATACTACAAAAACTGTAATTTTTTTAACAAACAATCAATTCGTTTTTAACAATTTTTTCAAACATTTTTTTAAAAAAATTTTTAAAAATTTTTATAGATCCGCGTAGCCCCATACCTCTCCCGATGTTGATGTAATGTCTCCCGATGTCTCCCGGTATTGTGCAATACTCTCCCGGATATGTTCGGGATGTGTTCGACACGTGTTCGACACGTGTTCGACACGTGTTCGACACGTGTTCGACACGTGTTCGACACGTGTTTGGTGAAATGTTGCGCAATATTTTAGAAAATGAGTGAGCAAAAGTGCCGTATAGTGGCATCATTACTGCTCACGTATCCCGTATCTGGGCTACTTGGTTAGAGTTTCTCTATCACAAGTTAAGAGCCCTACCCATTTGGGCATCATGTGATTACATACAACAAACTATGCCACAGCATAATGCTTCAAAAACAGCATTCAATGATGCAAACCTATTTGCAAATCAAATGTACAATACTGAAATAAGAGAATCTATACTGGAACAAATTACTGTTCCTAACTTTGCGGAAGTGTGTAAACAATTACCTTCTCTGGAGTATACACCATATACTGAAAACATTCTTTTTACAACCAAAGAACAAATGGTTGACATTGAATGCAATACAAGAGGTCAGTCACAGAGCAAACTTTGGTTTCCTGAACGACGAGGTCGTTTAACTGCCTCATGTTTCGGTACAGTAATGAAACGAAGAGAAAATGTTTTCCCCACATGACTACTTAGCAAAATCCTATTGCCAGCAAGTAATGTTATAAAGTCCCCAGAAGCATGTCAGTGGGCCAACAGTAATGAGCAGACTGCCATTGAAAAATATTTGGAGCAAAAGAATTTCGATGAACTGATAATGATTACACGTATTCAGTGTGGGTTAATTATTAACACAGAAGCTCCATGGCTTGGTGCAATTCCAAACTGCTTGTTATATAATTCTGCAGAGCCAACATTATTTAGATGATAACTCGTCATATTTTCTTTTTAAAGCTGCATGTTCAGTTTTTAATTTTTCATTGATTGACTCTTGTGCCTCTATGCCGCCAGTTGTTTGTTGTTCAGACTGGGTTGTCTCAGTAGTGTCATTGTCTAAAATATGTTCCCTGCCTTGGGTACTGTTTACAGTTTGTCTGCATGATATTTTAAGGATAGTTGGCAATGCAACAAAGGATTTCTTTCCACCGGGAAAGTGTAAGGAACACACTTTGTGGCTTTTAAAGGTTGTCTTTGTATTCCCAATAAATTTAGCCATATTTCCTTTAATTTAAGCTCGAATCCAGAGGAAATTTATGGAAGGATAATTCCGGATTTTTTACACTGTTGCTTCGACAAAGTGGCACACAACAGGTCGTTCCCCCGCACATTTTACCTTTAGGTACTTTGTCCATGTCACTTGCCATATTTATCAAAACAGACCGTAAACCAAACGGCTGGAAACCTTCCAAAATATACTCGAAACAAGTAAATATGTTGTGGTTAAAAAACTCCAGTAAGACACTTGAACAGCAGTGAATAGCACTTAAAAGTACTTTTTAAATCTTTTTTGTAACAGCGAAAACCTTTGAAATGTGAAAGCTCGGTATTTCAACAGTAAATAAAGACCGCGCAGTAAATAAGTTGTGGGGGGCTGAAACTGACGTACGGACCGCGTGAAATTGACTTTTGAGGGACTGAAACTGACGTACGGACCGCGTGAAATTGACTTTTGAGGGACTGAAACTGACGTACGGACCGCGTAAAAGGACTGGGATTTAGGCTTCACTTTTTTCCGCCTGAATGATTGAATGTTATCGTTCCAGATATTAGAAATTTATGGAGTTCACTGCTTGGCACCAGCGCCGCCATCTTGGATTTTATTGCGCTGGAGACTGAGTACGACTATATTATACCGCGCTGCAGACTGAGTACGACTATTTCGCAAGGAACTCTGGGGCAACAATAATTTGTAAAAATGTACGATTTTTATACTTTTTTATTTCTTTCATGTTTCTATTTCTATTCTAAAAACATCGTGTAAAGACCCGAAAGGTTTTTTTTGTGAAATAAAGCTTACAGAATCGATTTACAGGTGAATATATATGAAATTTATTATAAAAAATGTTCTATTTACAAAGTATTTTACAAGTCTGACATAATATTACAGAATATTTATATTGATAATTAAAACTGAGATTCTTTATATTAGTATGATTTTTTATATTACAGGTGAATATATATGAAATTTATTATAAAAAATGTTCTATTTACAAAGTATTTTACAAGTCTGACATAATATTTATATTGATAATTAAAACTGAGATTCTTTATATTAGTATGATTTTTTATAGGTCATTCTTCTATTTTTGATCCATCGTCATTGTTTAGGTTTTCACAACTTTGGCAAAACCATTCATCATCTTCGTCTTTGATCTTGGCACATTCCCTACAAGTGAAGTTCACAATAAGAAGAAAAATTAACAACAGTTTTGTATAACTTTTATATAAAGCTAGACTGCAAGCTGACATACTAATGGTGCCAGGTGGAGCAGAAATCACACATCATATTCCCCAATTTGGCATATCCACAAGTGCTGCACATCCACTCATCTCGCAATCGTTTCACTATGAAAAACAAACAGCAGGTTAAGTACTGCATCAACTTTGGGATAAACATTTCGCCTATAATGTACATACCTGAGGTCGTTACTTTCTTCCAGGCATTTTCATCCAGATACGGCTTGATGTGTGTGAGGAGATAGCCAAGTGCTTCAGCTGGTGGGTGATCTTCATCCAGTCGAATTTCATTTGATGTTACCAACTTTTTTCGTGAAATAGCTTTTTTAGTTTCATTTTTGGCGAGACCAAAACCTTCAAGTTGTTCGCTAACTAAATTTATACAAACAGAAATACATCAGTCTAATAATACGTATAACCTTTTAAATGCTCAACCCCACCATTCAACTGACTTACTATTTTTATCGACTGTGAACAGAGATGAAAGATCCTCTTGGGTTGGCTTCGCAAACCGCACATTGCTTGTTCGTTTTCTTTTTTTTCTTCGTTGATGTAAATTTGCGTTGTTTTTCAGTGTATTTGTTTCCAGGAGAATTTGTTACCAATTTCAATGGTGACAAACATTTTTGTCTTTTCATTGACATAAACAAGTGTTTAGCAGCAGTTAGATTGGGATAGAGGGCTTGACCACAGGGGGTGATGAGGTAGAGGGCTTGACAACGGGGGGAGCTGGGATAGAGGGCTTGACCACAGGATCCTTTGTTATTTTAGGAATTACATTATCTTCACTTAAATTGCCATTGTCATTTTTAGTGGCTGAGGAAACAGATTGTCGCAGTTTGTACCAGAATTGTGGGATGATATACAGTGGATTTACACGATTGCTTGCAATCCAACATCCAAGGACAAGTCGAAGATATTTGCTGTATCTAGTGGGATTGCTCAGATATATCGGTGGGAAATCTTTGGCTAGCTGATTATATACCGAGGTGATGTCTTTGAATAACTCATTGTTGTAACAAGAAATTGCAGCCATGACCATGACAACAACACCACATATGCTGCCACATCTCTGCAAGGGGTAATGTTTTGCACACTTGTGATTACACTTGTGTCCTCCTGTGCTGGGGCATTTGCTGTTGGGGTCATGTGCACTTGTGAACAAGTAATTGACAACATCATCTTCAATATCAACAGCTTTGATATACGTATTCACTTGGGAAAGGAGACTGTCTGGGACTTGCCAACCCAAGGAATCAGCATAAACAATTCGCTTTTCAGCCAAGTTAATGTGGCACAAGCTCCAATGGTGGCCAAGATGCATGTCATTGCCAATGTAAGTTTTAACTCTTTGGTCCTTTCCAACATTTATGGCAAAACAGATTTGTGATGGTTTTACCCGGCTATGGGTAAATCGCCGATGAGATGCAGGGGGTTTGTAGAGTGTTCCATTCAGATAAACAAAGTATGTTGTATCTTGGGTTTTATTTAGGTTGGCCATCAGCTAGCACACATGATGAGATGATACCCAACGGTCTGCACACAATGTGGACAATTCATCTGAAGACAAACCAAATGGATTGGAGACCTCATCGTATTGTTTGCAATACAGGAACTGCTGAAAATCTGCTATGAGAGAGGCTGATGGATATTCAACAACTGTCTCTGGTTTGTTGTATGGTCGTGCAAACCATGTGACTTCTTCCTCAACAGCTGCTTGGATGCGTCTCATTGTATGGAATCTTGTTAGTTGATTTAGGCCATCGATATTAAGCCGGCCTTTTGATGTCTCCATGTACTTGAACTGGTTGGTGCATATCTGATCAATTGATTTTCTCCAAGCACGAAGTTGACTGTCAGAAGGTATGGAGGCTAAGTGGTGAAGATCTAGAACTTCTTGCTGATGCTGGTAGCATTTCACTTGTTTGGCATGCCAACTTTCAACATTTGGGAGCAAACATTCATATGCAAAACCTCGACTGAATCGTTGAATTGTGGATGGTTCCAACTTCTTGGGATTTCTTTTGAGAAAAGATACCTGTAAATAGCATTCACTGACTTATTAACCATAATATATAATTATATATATATATATTATAACATACAACATGAAATCATGCTTATCATAAATAAATGTTGCGTTGTATAGCGCACGTGTAAACAGACAAACTCAAAGCTATATCTTCCACTATGTTTGTAAACACTTTATAGACTTTTATATAAGATATCACCTGGACAAGTTAGACCTCATATATAAACTTACCCTTGTCTCACTGCTCCACATTTCTTTTCCCTGATTAAAACGCGATTGCAGAGGTAAATACGTGCGAAGAAAATTGCAGTAGAGTGTATTCCAATACATAAACGAGCAAACGATTGAAAAATTTGCATTTTTAGCCACATCATTGATATTTTTATATTTTGCGCGTAGAATTATCCACGCAGGTTCGTGGAGTTCACGCGATTGTCTCTATATAGTACTCAGTCTCCAGCGCAATAAAATCCAAGATGGCGGCGCTGGTGCCAAGTCACGATTTAGCTGCTTGTTTCGAAAAATACAATCGCCATGTTGAAAAATTCTGCCATGTAACTAAACTACCATGATGCTTTGCAATTCCGCAATTGGCCCATTAATCCCCGAGCTGGCGCGAAGCGCCGTGCGAGGGTACTAATTCCGCTCGGATATTTACACCCGGGTATGTGAAAACACAGTGGAATCCAAAGTCGTCCGCCGCGATGCCATGGACGGTTCAGGGTTTTGTACGTTATACGCATGCGCGAATTCAGGTCGAGAGAAACATACGGATAAACCGATATGATAAACATTTTTAAAAGACTTACGGATAAAGATTTTGTTATTCATCAAAAATGAATAGAGTCTTCAAAAGATAAACAGAGTCTTCAAAACAAGATAAACGAGAAGGAGTCGAATGGCTGAAAAAAGGACACTTTTGAAGTGTTTTAAACGGGTATAAAGTGTCTATTTTTCATATTTTAGTTTGTGGATTTGCCTGATCAAGGTTGTGGAATTCATAATTTTATAGTTAAAAGTACAAATATTTATATTACTCTTTTATCATTTTGTACCAAAAGAAAAAAAATTGTGTGTTGCTATGGTTACAATGATTGACCGAATACTTCATGTTACAATAAATTTTGGGAAGTATAATTCCTGAGTTCGAATAGGCGAGGGGATTCTTCATGAGTGTATTTCTAGTATATACAATATTTTAGACCTGAACGGGAACGGCTGCGAAAAATGCAACTCTAAGTCCTCCGACAGGAATCGAATCTGCGGCCCTGCGATTCCGGTGCAGCGCTCTGACCACTGCGCTACAGAGTCCAGTTGCCAAGCGTTAACCGCAAGTTCATGTATATATATAGATGCGGGTACCCGCATTCGATTCCTGTCGGAGGACTTAGAGTTGCATTTTTCGCAGCCGTTCCCGTTCAGGTCTAAAATATTGTATATATTAATTCACTCGAAATATACACCACCTAAACCTTGTACCTATGAATTATGAAAGTAAACAAGTACTTCCGCATTGAACGAAACTCCCATTTTTAAGGAATTTTCAAGGTTATTTCCAAGTAAATAAATAATTTTAGCTATATATAATTATCCGTAATTATCCAAAATATTTTTGTGTATGTAAGATAACTTTAACCAGTCGTCATATACTTGGACTTTTCATTTTCATTTGACATATGCATGCCTATTTAACAATTAGATTATGAGCTCAAGATTTCTATGAGGTGATAGTTGATGAGGGCGAATCGCGCCGAGGAGTCGATGGCTGTTTCGCTACTCGCTATCTATCGACAATTAGATAGCGAGTAGCGTAGCCAATCAAATTACAGCATTTGCAATAGTATATTAGTATCATTCTGCTAATAAAGTATAGTTATTATTGCGTCGTTTTTGTGCTGTTTCTAAATTACAAAAATTTCATTGTAGCTTGTAGGCTACCTTGTCTCTACTCTATAATAACTGCTGTAATAACGTAGTTACAAGCATTGCTAGAAAAGTGGCTAGTTGCATGCAATAGTTCGTTTTTATAACATGCACTTTGCACTATCCTTGGGATCTCTGAGTTTATATTAGCCCCTGTTTACTCATGTAAACATGAAGGGCTTGTCCTACCCGTAGCGCTGGTTTTCAGCCCTTGTTTACATAAGCCCTACATGAATGGCTATAGCCCTACATGGTTTTCACCTCGTGTTTACAGCATTAGATGGCTTCGATCCCTAACTAATTTATTCGACATACCGGAAGTCCAAAATCATATTTTCCCGAGCAAATTTTCGAATACCAACCAGTAGACAATTGAGTATTGTTATAGAGCTAAATATTTAATTCGAAAATGACTTCGAAAAGCGGAGTTTGACACAGATACGGCAAGTTTTTTTACACAGCCCTACTAGGAGGGCTAGCCCTCCCTGTTGCGTTTACTGTATATGGGAAATTTCCAGCCCTACTAAGCGGGATCTCGGGTAGTCAATAGCGAGATCTAGCCTTGAAGGGCTGGCACTCCTCTCATATAAACGAAAACAATTTTTAATAAGAATTTCAATTAGCACGCAGGATCTCGCCTAGGAGGCCAGTCCTTCATGTAGGGCTCATATGAACAGGGGCTTACAGAGGAACGAATTATTGGTAAATATAATAATTATTCCACATATGTCAATATTAGTTTTGTTGATTAACAGAAGTATTGCATTTAATTAACACTAATTTTGTTACAAAAGCGCTCAGCTAGAACTTCATTGAATTTAGATTAACACAAGCCTTCCGTGCATGGGAAATTAACGATTCATTAAATCAAAGATATACAATAACTTCGTAATTCATTGGCTGCAGAAAGCTTGTAGTTTTAATAAATATTTAGAATGAGAGAACGTCTAAAAACATCTTTCAACCAGTAATTGCTCCGTTGGTTTGGGCTGCTATTTTGAGATTTGGCTTTGCTACGGACGGGACAGAAATGTTACAACGTAGTCCCAGCGTTCGAGTCTCAAGAAATCGTCTGCAGTCTATTTGGTAAGTAAGATTTAAACAAAGTTTCTCATTAATTTACTTTCTCGTTTGATTTTGGCATATCTGTTTGCTCTGGCTGTATTGCTTGCTTGATTCCTAAGTCGGACATGAATGTGCTGTGTGTACAAATTATACATCACGGGAATACTGCTATATTGTTGTCCTGTTGTGTTTTCCCCACTTGGCAAGATGACGTCGCGAACCACGAAAAGGCATATTCATTGCAATTTTGCGAGCAATTTGGCCGGTTCAGAAAACATAAAAAGACATGCAGGAACACGATATATACAACGGTATAAAGAAACAAAACTCAAATCCAACATGCAGAAATATACGTGTATGCTATAACTATAAGGTATACAAAATAATTCATATTATATTCAACATCGGCATTGTTTACATTTATAAAATCGCTCTTCGTGTATTTGTGGCTCATTTGCTGAAATATTAAGATATGCTGTCAAGATTACGTTGGAGAGAAACCCATATCTATTTCTTTTATTATCGCATTATACCGGCTAAAAAGTTGATTTGTTTTAAACCTCTTTAAAGCTTTCTTGATCAAAGTATAACATGCTTTTATTGCGTGAAAGTGTAAAAGACTTTTTTTCAGAGACATAATTTCAGGCGATGAGGCCACTGGTCATGGTACTATGATCCGAGGAACTATAGCGTTTAGTTGGATTTTACTTATGCATGTTGCATAGAAAATTATTAAACTGTCTGTCTTCATATATTTTAATCCAGTAAAAAAGGCGTATCTTTATGTTTGATTCAAACGGGGCGTGCTTCTCGTGAGTCGTACTTAGCATGCAGTGCCATTATTGGGGGGCTCAACCAAGAGGGGTCTGGGGGCATGCTCTCCCAGGAAAATTTTGCATTTTCGAAGTCTCAGAAGTGCATTGTCGTGTTTCTTGAGAGGAATTTTTATCATAGTTGTGAAGTTTTTACACCTATAAGAATTCAAGATTTTGTAACACACTTTGTAGTTTTTTACAATCTCATCCCCAAGTCTTGAAATAACGTTCGCTCCGTGTGCAATTACAAGCATCAATGAATTGGTTTTGTTCCTATTGATATATACATAATGTTAAAGTTGTAGTGACAAACTATTACAGATAAGTTGATTGTATTTGGCTCTGCAAGAAAAAAGAATATATAGTATGAAAAGAAGTAAAATTGTGGAAGTAAAATGACGACCTTGCTTAGCCTTGGTTAGTGGTTTCGCTTCTGCTCGAAATTAAATTGGGCAATTTAAAGAATTTAAAAATTAGAAATATCTATAAAATCACAGTTGTCATAATTTATGCATTTTGTACGCCTCATGTAAAGGAAAACTTGCTCAATTTCTATATTAACAACCTGAATTTTAATACAAACTTAATCTTAATACTAACCCTAATCCTAACCCTAATCTTAACCTCAACCCTAATCCTAACCCTTAATCCTAACCCTTACCCTAATCCTAACCCTTAATCCTAACTCTAATCCTTGTGACGTAATATCGGGATATGAATGGACATGTGCGTGAACAGTCAGGCGAACTTACTAGTTGTTAAGCTGTGCTTAATCGAAGGGGTCGACGTGCTTAATTGATTCAGACGCCGTGTTTCACATGTTCTTAATTCATCGAAATGAGTTGGGCTCATGAACATTATGCCGTCTAAATCGGGCCTTCGCCTCTGTGAAGAGACCTCTAACATTAAGTAAAAGAGTTGGCACCTGTACGCAGACTTGTTCAGTAAATATTGCTATCGTGGTTACGTAATTTTAAGTGTTTAATGTTTTCACCTAACGCTAGTTAGGTTTGCTGTGCACTAATGTATGTCTCGTTCTATATTAGCAGAGTAGCATTGACAGGGCCCTTATGCAAAACGCGTTGTCATGTACTCTGAATCAAAGATTGAATGTTTTTGAATGATTAATTTATAACACATCAGTATAGTGCAAAATATACTTCTCCAATAATTTCATTGGGGATTTATACAGGCATATGAATATAATACAAATACTCATTTAATATGCATGTAATATTTTGCTATCATACAGGATCACACGAGGATAAGAGCCGCTTCTCTCTCGTTTGACAGCTAACACTCATAAACTTGACTTTGTGTTGGCTCACACAACTTTCGCACGAGATGGGACAAATTCGAAACCGTACGCAAATTCGTCCGGTAATTAGTTCAGGTGGGAATTCGTACAGTTAGCCATTCTCGAATTCGTCATCTTTCATGCGTCCCGTTTGAACTCGAAATGAGAAATCTCGCAAATTTGAGCATCGATTGGATGTCATCCGATCATGGGACAGTGTGAACGGTGTACCGGCCAATCAAAATATTTGACTGTTAACCTCATCTGTACAGTATGATTTTGCATTATTACATTTTGAGCCATCTATTTCGCAAATATTTGGATTGTATCGAATGGATTGTAGTTTCTGAAGGGAATCTTTTCCATTAGCCTTAAAAATACCTTCGATTTTCATCAACTTGTTTGTTCTATGGACAGTTTGCCACGGCGGAAAATCACACGACACATTTCAATGACTCTTTCGCCTTAAGTAAACATTTAGAAATATCAACCTTAATTTATATGCAGCAGGAAGGTGTTTGCTGTAAGCAAAATGCTGAGACGGAAGTGTATATTGGAAATGAATGCTATTCATACTCTAGGAATAGTTAAAATAATGCTTGCTACCTAGACCTAGTGCATCAGACCTCACAAAGCTGTACTGCATGTAATTGATCGAGACTATTAAAAACACTATGAGAATCATTTTTGGAGCGATTGTCACAATTGCCCTGTTCATAAGCCTGAATGCTGTAAGTAAAACATATATTCATTTTATCAGTTACTTTGAAAATGTTGCCTTGTAGCCGTAGGATACGTGTCGGCGGTGAGTGCAATAGGCATGTACGGCAGGGCAATATAGGCACTGCATTAGCTATACACAGAAGTACTGGGACTTCTTTAGCTCTTGGGATAAAATTGATGCTTTATTGTGGTCGACTATTCCTTTTAAACATTCTCTAGATTACTTGTATCTGTTGCGTTATCCTCCCAAGCTTTGTTGTTTTTTTTAATATGTGATTGCGTTCATCGCAGTAGATTTTCGAAATATAATACATATAAGAGAATTACAATTTAGTTTAAGCATCCATCCACGTAGTTGGATCGAGCCATAATATGTGATGTCGGATAAAGTTTTACTTCATGACCAGATTGGTATTGCTATCGGTAAACTCTTGATAAAAGAGCCTTACGTTAATGTTTATGATTATACATTTATACGATAGTATAAGTGCATGGTCTATTAAAGTCACTATGAACTGAAAAAACTAAAATTACAATGTAAACAATCGAATGAAGACGGCGTTCCTGTCTTAACAGTCAAATAGAGCAGCAATCCCACATTCACAAGCATTCTTTCGCACCTCAATACCACTGGCCACATTGATGACTTCGACTTTCTTCCTGCGCTAACTCGCGAAAGTCTTTAAATTTCCCAATGAAAATTTCATCCCGGTTGACCGGGCTGAAAATCGTCATGCAAGCGACGAGAAATCTCAGCCCGGATTGAAAAACAATCGATCAAACAATTTTCAATCTCAAAATGCAACCAGAGTCTCGCATAAGTCAAATAGTAGACAAAATCAGCATTTTAAATTATTGAAATAAACAGCTCTATTTCATTCAGCCCGGGCTGAGATTTCATCCCGGTTTAAAATAGATGTGATCAGCCTAGGCTGAAACTTGCCCTGTTATTGTAAACAAATTTCAGCTCGGTTAAACCGGTTGAAATTCAGCCCGGGCTGAAAAGTCTTCATGTGATCAGCCCCTTAATACCTTGTATAACATAGTAACTTAAATTATTCATAACCCTTGTCATTGTAATTTTACTGTTAGTCTGAAAATGTCTTGAGTAAATACGAAACCGCTCACTTTTAATAATACTTTTATAATTATATATATTATTTTGTGTATATGGCTCTATTTAAACTGGGTATTATGCACATTTGCGCTGATTTGAATTGATTTCAGACTTATTTGATGACTAACCCAAATTAGTCCCAGGCCTAGGGAGCAAATATTGGTTGGATATTTCAGAAGCAATTCAGCAACATAGGTTAAGTCCAGCTGAAGCTGTCTGTTGAAGTAAAGGTAAATTTATTCTGCTACTGATTAAAAAGTTTAAATATAATGCATGTTTTGGTAAAAATTAAACCAAATACAAATCCTAATGACAAACCGAACAAATATAGAAGGTCCACACACAGAAGTTATTTAAATGTCCCAGTAGGCCAGTACGAACATTTGCTTTGCTGCATGCTCATCCATAGATCACAGGTAGTTAGACCTTTTCTTATATACTGTTCGTTGATTGTATTAATTAATTTTAGTAAATATAATTTAAATGTAACTTGTGAACATCAATTCTAGATTCAGCAACGAAGGAAACTTATAGTAGACCTTGGAATACTTTCTGTCACTTCCAAGTCCTTTTGTCTTATAGAAAGTTCAACATTCCGTCTGGGTAACTTGTGTAAAAACTCACAGTAGGCTGTGGTCAGATCAACAAGTTATATGGGATGTCATGCTTATGCAAAGCTTGAAGAACATTTTCTCCACTGTTTTAGCCTTAAGCAGAGTGTCATGTCTGGTAGATGGCTACAAAAGAAAGTGAAAAAATCATTAAAATGCCTTTTTTCAAAAACCTTATGCTGTGCTTGAAAATACAAAGTAACAAATTTACTTTATTAGTAAACAACATATTGCTTTGCGCTTGTTGCAAGGCGCCCATTATACAAATAGCTTTAGCATCTTATTCTGTTTTTTGAAGACTATAGGCCTATATTTTAGTCATCAAAGCGAAAACAGGAAATAAGTAATATGTTTTGCCAAAAAAACCCAATTAAATTTTGTTCATTCAAGATAGCTGGATAGTATAGAGTTATACCTACATGCATGTGTCAATCAAATCAATAATTTATCCATTGAGTGGCTAGAAGCTGGGTGTAAATGAATGCACCAATCATATCACAAGACATCCTGCAGCACTTTCTCCTTATAAACTCGTATGACATGTGTCACCAGTACTTTTGCCAGACGATTGAACTAATTAAACCCGTTGACAAAATGACATGCAATTTTGTTTCAACAATTTAGAAAAACTGAACAATGCGGTAACAAAAGGGCAATTTGATTGAGGGAACTACACACTACGATACAGGTTTTTTCCATTGTTTAGAAATTTTCATTGTTTAGAAAATCTGATGCCAATTGACCAAAAACACTGAAGAGTATGGTGACGTGTGGCAAAAGGGTTGTTTGATTAATATACTGAAAAATCAATATATATACAATTTTGATTTTGATATATATTGAAAAATCAATATATATGCAATTTTTATTAAACAAAACCTGATGCCAATTGACCAAAAACACTGAAGAGTATGGTAACATGATTGTGGCAAAAGGATTATTTGATTAAGGTAATAAGATACAGGTATATACATATACACAGATATTTAACAATTATACCATGAGCTCTAATCGTATATGAGCTGATAGCCGACGAGATGCGTAGCACTAAGTCGGCTATCAGCCATATACGACGAGAGCGAATGGTATAATTGTTTAATTATAATTATAGACATTAACTGCAGCAATAATATACTCTTCTCTGTTGTAATATTTTTAGAGTTCGTTCACCCACAAACCTTGTCGCGACTCGGATTGAAAATTTTAAATGTTTTTGTTGTGGGTTTTTTTCATAACTTAAATTAAATAATCGGTTTTAGTACAGTATTGCTTGATATAAAAATTTTGAGATATTTTATATAATATTTGTGTAGCAAAGTAAGTCCTTACTGACTGCAAATTTATTTAACTGTTTTTTCCTGCGGCGTTTCGAAACATTTATATTCTCATGAACATGTTTTTTCGCTGCTCTTTCGCTATTAATTCTGTAGTAAACTTTTATTTAAACTAATTTCAATATATTAAATGTATTTCCTACCCTGTCAACTAATTTCTGTCTGTTTTTGTCGCTTTCAAAGCGAATATTTCGCTGTTTCCTGTTTCGCAAAACTCTTGTAGTTTTTGTGCCGCCATATTGTTTTCGCTACTCGCTGTATATCAGCTGATATACAGCGAGTAACTCAGCTAATCCGATTGCAGAATAGGTCATATACGGTGGATGACTATATTATAAATACAAATGTTTTGTGTTTCCCCTTCATTCTTTAACCAACAAAATGACATAATTGTTTATTTTTCTTGATATGATCAACAGTATTTGAATCCAGTCATGTATGACATCGAAAAAAGCATATCAAAATTACTAAATGAACAATTGCTACAGAATACTGTCAAAAGGGTCATTTTTTATGGATCTAGAGATGAGCCATGCCACCTTTACACAAATTAGGCAGCAATCGAACCAGAAGTAGCCTTTTTCTTCGTAAAAGCAGTATAGGCTATATACCCCTTGAAATATAAAATATTTATACAGAATAGAACCAGTAGCTAAATTACATACATGTACATGTACATGCATATATTCAATATTTATCAAAGGGCGGCTATGGCATGAAATAGCCAAATATATCAATAGATTTTTACGAATAGAATTAGCAAGATAGTTTTAATGAAGAGCGCAATGAGATAAGGTCAGATAAGTAACCATGCCATGTATTAATCACATGCATACAATATATAATTCATGTACTCGCCTATATATAGTTTCTTTCGACATTCATTGACGGAGGTTCTGAAAGTCGTAATAACAGGGTGTGTTCTGAAATATTTTTGCTTGGTTTGTCTCAGGAATTCAAAAGGTGCATGCATTTGATGATCTAGCCGGGATTCATAAACGTGATATACAATGCTAATGCTCATGCAGTATAATGCACGCATAAATATAGCTAAAGAAATATGTATATTACTTATATACATATTTCCGTATGGATTCAAAGGTGTGTTAATGTAAACACGGATTGTTATATTAAAGGGGCGTGCACGTCGTAAGGTGTATTGTCTTCCCAAGATGCGTTGATACAGATTTAAAGAGGGTGCAGTGTTAGTTGAAAAAGATGTGTTCCTAAAAAACCCCGTGTTTTTTCAGAAGTTGTGTTGGCTTTCGAATGTGTTTTATATTCCAAAGGCGTGCTTTTAAGCTAAAAGCAACACATATTTTGTCGGGAAGGTGTTTCATTCAAGAGCACGAAAGGATGTGCTATTTAAAGGCGCATGTGCTTCTTAACGCACTGCCGTGCTGTTTAACATACCTTGGTAGGTACCATTATTACCAGGTTCAATACCTGGTGTGTCGCCGTAACACACAATGCGTGTAAAGTAATACAGATCGGCGTGTTATTAAGCACATATATTGTTATGCCCAAACAAGAAATTCCAGTGACCAATCAGTAAATACTTTCAAAATCTGAAAACCTTGACCTTGCTTCATGCGGTAATAAGAAACCCTTTCTATTGTTTTAGAATAACAAACTTCTATTTACATGTATATGTTGTACAATAATTCGACTAATAATTGAAGGATATGGCTACTGTTTGCTTCAGTAACTCTTGGAAAAGTAATTTAATAGGTCTCTAGCCTAATTTCCAACAACATTTAGATAAAAGTACGCTTTCGACGAATTTCAGCCCCCCTAATCCGAAGCTCCCTACGTACGGCACTGTATGTAGTATTAAGGCGTTGCTAAAGTTAAAATTTGTTTTTTAACTATTGAATATTCACAGTAAATTGGCATATATGAGGCTGGCTGGCGCCTTAAAAACAGTCTTGCAGTAAAGTTAGAACATTTCGGCTACGTTATTGCATGGGCTACTATTTATAAGTACGGTTTGGCAGCACATCATGTTACGCCCAACTATCGGCTGCTGAACCGAGCAAGAAATTCCTTTCCCACTATATAATGATCAATCAGAGTAAAACCTCCAATATATGAAACTTGTGACAGCATGCAGATTTTTCCACAGAAGTTATCGGGCTAACCAAAGCGAATTTGCAACATTTCAGACATATACATGAATCCAATCCTATGTTTTGTAAACATCGGCATTTTCACTGATGAGGCCCACCAAGGAGGTAACCCATGTGACTTGTCCATGCACTCGTTTTGTAGCTGCTTTGTCGCTTCATGCTTTATAATTGTAATAAATGTCGCTGTCACTTTTAAGCTGTCACTTTATGTATTATAATTTATAAACAAGCTTTTTTAATGATTTCCATTCATTTTTCGATCGATGCGATGTCTGTACCACTTATATATCAGTCTAATAATGGTTGAACTTAGTGTAACGAGAATGTGACGGGATTGTCAACGTTTTGGACGTGAAACATGAGGCGTTTTCTCCACGATAGAGTCACTCTTCTAGTAGAAGAAACTCTCGTAGTCACGTCTGTTTTGTTTGTCGCCGTCGAAATCATAGCAAAACCTATTTCGCCGTCCTAATTAAATGGGCGTTCTGTCGTTGTTGGAATTTATCGTTTTTTTCCTGTAAGAAGCTGTCGCTTGTCGCTCTTTTTCAGATAGTTTGTCCCCTCTTTTTAAGGAATGTTGCCTGTCGGTCATTACCCCTTAGTGGGCCTCACTGATAGAACTTTTCAGCATGCAGAGCGGAAAACTCGACTTCATACCATAAAATTCGCACCCATTACATATTTTAAAGGACGGTTGGGCATGAAAAGCATTGTCAGCATTGAGAACCTTTTTAATTGGGAGGTACATGGATGTACTTACCGTGTCAAAAATGAGAGAAAGAATTAAAACAACACAATAATTAAATTATACATATTCCAATAAAATTGAGATTGATTTTTCCTGGAAATAGTGGCATGCTATTGGTTAACTGTCATGAAGTACGGTTAATCCTGATTGCTTAACGAAACAGGGCC
Source organism: Trachythela sp. YZ-2020 (assembly GCA_016169945.1). Classification (NCBI taxonomy): domain Eukaryota; kingdom Metazoa; phylum Cnidaria; class Anthozoa; order Malacalcyonacea; family Clavulariidae; genus Trachythela; species Trachythela sp. YZ-2020. The sequence continues at coordinate 31,476 of JADLSH010000120.1, read as the reverse complement.
CAGAGAGGAATGTTCTCCTTGGCTAAGCAGATGTTAGTGGACAAGAACCCACTGACGTTTGCGCAGGAGGCAATAGCGAAACTCAAAGATCTAAATACTCGAATTTTTAACAAGTTAATCAAAAAGGAAGCTATTCTTACTGAGAAAATCGAGGGGAAAGTTGATACAAATCAGAACTGTTCTGTAAATGTGGAAACAACAACTATTTAAACATTGATTTCTTTTTGAATTAACGAATTTTACAATAAATTGCATATCAGTAAAAGTTTTACTTATTTCTTCCTCCGCTGTTTTTTGTAGTCGAATCCTTACGACCCAGGATTGTGCAATGCAAAAGCGAGAGGCAAAGAAGTTGCAGTTAAAGACCGATGTGATAATGACCAACTTGTAGTGTGCCTGAAACAGGATGGAAAATTTAAATGGAAGATGCTCACAGGTAGTTTTTGCTCTATTATTTACAGATTGCGAAGTAACAAGTCAAACCTTCAAAACTGTTATGAAAGTATCATAGATCAATTTGCTCTTTTTGGCAGTGTTGCGAATATTCCACAATTACAGCGTCAGTCTATTCCAAGACCAAAGATCACATTAAAATGAATTAAACAATTATTGAATACTGACACTAAAATACATAACTTGCTCACAAAACAAGATGTGTTTGAATGATGAAAGGAACTTACAGGACTTGCGTCTCGATTGACCGCAAGCAAATGATCACATCAATTAATTAAATTGCATAAATTGACAACTATAAATTAATTACAGCCAGAAGGGCTGTTTAAAATGATAACTGGTTCTAAATAGGGATGTCGAACCACAAGTTTTCTCAAGTTTTCAGGTGAAATAGAAAGTTGTTCCACAGATTTGCTGACCTAATAAAATACGAAATCATAAAGTTAATTTCATCGTAATTGCGCAATTTATAGCCTGGATCGTTTTAATCAGCCTTTCTGGATAAGATATTTCCTCGGGCTGCTTCAAAATATAGTTGGTTGCGTGCTCGCCGCTGAACATTCTCAATTATTAAAAGATGTTTGACGGTGTTAGGTTGCCACATTATAAAGCCGCATTAAGTCGATCAAAATAGCCTGATATAACGCTTTAGTTTTCTATGCTTATCAAGCCATTAAGGTGCATAAATCTTCTCTTGAGGAGTGAAATCGTTTGATATTGGACGTAAAATAGAAAAGTAGGGTAAAAACATGTAAGTATGTTAATATGTTTGATTCTTCACCAAACGAGACTACAAAAATCTAAAATTGGTCACACGAAAATTATATGTCCTGAAGTCTGAAGAAAACTTGGGAGGTGGTTGTACGTGGAACTACCTGTGCAAATACCGGAGATTGAAAGGAAGATTGAACATAAGCTGCTTGGAGTTACCCTCAATGAAAATGCATGCTCCAAAGGCTAGTTCACGCATGTAGATTCTGAGAGTTAATTATCTCACTTTTCTTTACGCTATCGAAGTGTGGGGAGGAGCATATATGAATGTAAATATTTAAGTCGCATTGACAATGTTTAAATGTGCACGATATTATACACTATTGTTGTACAACAAAACAAATATCCATTAAAAATATTATGAACAGTGAAGACTAGAATGTCTGCAGTTCTACTACGAAAAGTTCTGATCATTGTCTCCATGATTAGCTGCCGCAGAAAAAAACAACGTGATCGACGCCATGCATGATTACATTATACCTCGTGTACGAACTAAACGTTTTAAGAGTAGTTTTATAAAAAGATGTCTTTTAAACTTTATTTCATTCTTGTTGTACATATAAATACTCTAAACATAGCCTTGTAAACTAGCACGTTTTGCTGCGCAGTATGGCTTTTTTAATATAACTAGAAATACATTCATGCAGAACCCCTTGCCATTAGAACCAACAATTATTCTCCCGAACATCCCAAACGACCCAAAGATTATTGATTACTGTAACCATGGTAACACGCAAGCGAACACTGTAATCAGTGTGACCAGACATGGTAATTTAAATTATTTTTGGTAATTTTTCGCAATTTTAAATTTGAAATTTTTAGTAATTACTAGAGTAATCTTTTTGAAATTTGCTCGGGAATATTTACTCCTGTTTTCCAATAACTTCCAATTCATATGGAGATATTTCACTATATTTAACACCAGATTGTAAACTCCCACATTTTCATTCTCGCACAATTTGTGAAAAGAGTGCTATTTCGAAAGCTAGGGTCTTCAAAATAAACCTTCATGCAGCCCATATTTAATTTTACCCAGAAATTTTGTATCTTTTTTTGGGAGGGGACAAATTATGATTGCAATTATGGTTTTAGTAATTTATAGTCAGATTTAGTAATTTTTTCTCTCTTGGTTTGGTAATTACCTCTCAAAAAACCTGGTCACACTGACTGTAATACTGTATATTTCTTTTCTTTTCACTGTACAAACTGGTAAAATAGTGATGCGATTTTCACTTTTAACGATAACATTACCAATTGCCTGACTATATAAAGTAGGTATGTTATGTTGTACTCTTTTAGCTTTGATTTACTATAAAATTCAATCTTAGACGTCTCATAAAACTTCAACTGTTTTTTGAACAGTATTTTTTTATTTTATACGATAAAGTTTTTTAGATAAAATATGTTGTGTCTTATTCTATATAACGCAATTGAATTAATGCTAAAACAATTCTTAAAATTAGTCAATGTTGTATTCATGTACTGGCCACACATGATGAACTACACATTTTCAAAAACCATTGCAAGTATGCAAAATAAATAAACACTTACCCGTTTAAAACGCTTTAAAACTCGAAAATCCTGTCCTTTCTCGGCCTTTTGACTGATTTCTTTTCCTATTGACTTTAGTAAGTGAAAGTCCTCTAAAAAATTTTCATTTATTTTGTTTTGGAGACTTAATATTTGTCTGAATTAATATGTTCCTACCTCACAAGAGAGTAAAATCCTTTCCCATTACTTATCAGACAAACCAAAATAGTATATAGTCACTCACTAGGGTGTATTGGGCTCAAAGGATTATCCCCCAAAATGAGAAATATGCAACTAAAAGTTAAATTCGTTACAAGCTTCAACGTCCAAGTAATTCCTGCTTCGAAGTAATGGCTATTGACATTGTTGGCTAAAACTGAATTTGAACTTTAAACCTTAAACTTTAAGAGCGGACACACAATGAACGTGTCCATTACTCTTTCTAAATACTTCTGTATGTTTTTAACATTTTGCAAAACACAATTTCCATGTCCCCATTTTACATAATTATGCACGCCCATTATGCTTTTCGCGCTTAAAGTTTAAGGTTTAATGCTTAAGGTTTAGAGTCTCATGTACATGCACAATTAAAATACATCAGTGAACTATAGTAACTCCTCTATGCACGACCTCCTCCCCTCCGTAATAGCTCAATTTCCATTTTTAGAGATATTTATTAAAGCCCCCTTCGAAAAACACATGAGCACTGAGTGGCTATCGTTATCGTGGTGCTGGTTACAAGTTACCCTAGTGGTTAGAGGTTATCGTAGTTGTCATTGAGGTTATTCTGAGTTTGCCTTGATTGACTAAAATTATTATAGTAATAATATGAAGATATGAGGTGTTAGGTATAAACCTATGGGAGTAGGACATATAAGTGTGTTTTGGCAAAATCAACAAGCGCCTCACTCCCAAGCTCCTCCCCTCCACCCCCACTCTCTCCCTCCCCCTCCTCCTCCCAAAAACATGCCTGAAATAGATATACCTCTCATGGAGCTAAATAGAGGAGTTACGGTATATGTTATGCATATAGTTTATATTATTATATAGCATATCATACGTATTTATGCATATTATACAAATATTAAATACTGAGATACAGAAATCCTAAATTCAAGATTTTTGGAGGATCTAATTTTTTATCCCCCACAAGGTATATAAATGCAATGGAATTCAAATGTATACAGTACTCTTGGAACCTTTCGCTCGATACTATATAATGCATCTTTAATTAGAGTGCAGTATTATATTGAAGTTTCTAAAACATTCCCGAACGTGCGGTGCCAGTGTGGGTAGAGTGTAACAAATATTCGGCGGTTGACTGTTGTGTTAAACTACCTGAAAAATACAATAAAAGCTTCGACGTTTCGAGCGAAGGCCCTTCGTCTAGAAGTTAGTAGAATGGGTCGGGAAAAAATGTGCTTTTATAGTGAATACAAAAGCGATCACGTGATAAAAAATATAGCGATCAAATGGATTTAGTCAAACAAACTATAAACAAAATATGGAAATCACATCACCAAATATTTAGCATATAAGGAGAAGCGAACAAAACAAGAAAGACAGAAATTCAGGAACTATATATATGAGAAAAGGTGATATGTAGAGTATCTGCTGATGGCAGGCATAAACAGATAGGAGTTAAATGTAAGAGAAGCGCTCATTAATGCTGAGAGGATGAATGGTGCCAAGTTGGGAAATGAGACGCATTTCTTGCCTTTGCGGCAATCATTACTACCAGAAATGGGACACGGAGCTAGAATTTTCATATCTGAAACACTGTTATTGCCTGTGTTGAAATGTCTGGCAACAGGTTGTTTAGCATCATTGTTTGCGACAGCACGACGATGCTCACCAAACCTTATCTACCAGTTTCACCAATATAGAGCATGCCACATTTACTGCATGAAATACAGTAGATGTGATGAGAGGAGGTGCACATGAAATGGTGCTTTATATTGTACTTAGATTTTGGTGCTGAAATTGTAGTGAAAGAATCTATATACTGTACTTGCAGGTTTTACACAGCTTCACAGTGGCGTGGTTTTACACAGCTGGCAGGGGGGGCCATGGCCCCCCCAGCGAAGATTTTTTAGGGGGCGCCAAAACATAAATGGGGCGCCGAAATTGTACAAATCACACAAAAGCGCACACAAAAACGCTAATCCGAATTGGAATTTTGTCAGATCCGATGAGCCAACGAGAGAAAAAGAGTTTGAGATTGTTAAGTAATAGATACATTGTCGTTTATCTGATAAAACTTATCCGATAAATATTAGTGATTTCCGATATGCCAGGTTTTCTTATGTTGGCTATTGCAATATCGCATTACTTACTACCGCACTGCCGCAAGCACTGTTCAAAGTGCTAATACGCGCGCTTAATTTGGGTTCTGTTAGTCGGAATACGACTTATACGAGGATTAACAATTCACCAGCCTACCGACAACTACAAACATTACTCTCCAGTCTGTAATATCTCAAAGGATGTAAATTGTTAATTGTGAAATGTTAACTGATTTGGCTTACGACCACTGGTAAGTTCACCGTCTACTTCATGAATGTTCGCCGTCTACTTTTCTTTGTTTAAGAAAAAAACTAAGTCCTCTATGAATTATATATTTATTCAAACTCCTGAATGTTGTTTCTTGCGCATTTTTATTTTATACGATGTTTTATAATTCTCAGAATTCCGTCAAATCGCCACCCAAAACGCAAGAAATAGCATTTCAGGGACTCTAAATTTCAAAATTTTCCGGGGCCCACCTAGAGGTATCGCGTCTAAGAGGCTCAACCATACACATATTACAAGGGGGCGCCAAATTTCCAGCTGGCCTCCCACTGCAGTGAAGTGGCCACTGCAGCTTCACACCACAAGGAAACGTGCCATTAGGTGACGACGAGTCCTGTGGTAGAGAGCTGTGGACTAGGGTTTCAAGGATATTTTTACTATGTCGAAACGAGACTAAGGGATTATCGGTACGGGATTATCTCTTCCCACCTCCAACCACACTAAAAGGTAGATTCCGTTCTCTTAGTGCCTTCGCCGCATTTGCGGTGAAGATGAGGACTTCCATACCAATGCAAAAATCAGGAAATGAGAAAAAAATTTTATCCAACGCGGTAATCCAACCTCTCTGTTAGATAATGTCTTTTCGATGACCTCCAATATTCCCCGATCCGAAACGCTTAGAGACCCTGTGTCTAATGTTCCCAACAACAAAATACCCCTAGTTCTCGGTTACCATCCCTTCAATTTCAAAGTAAGGGATGTCATGAGGAAGAATTTTCATATCTTGAAAAACGACCCTGAAACATCTTCCATTTTCACCGATAATCCCTTAGTCTCATTTTGACATAGTAAAAATATCCGTGAAACCCTAGTCCACAGCTCTCTAGTCAGTGCAAAGATGATATGGAATGTCATCTGAAACTGACTGACCGATCAAAAGTTCCAAGACGAGGAGATTTCGACGACGTCTATGCTGCTTTTAACAAGAGTCTGTATGGCGCAGAGAGCCTAAAGTCGAAGTTTGAAATCTTGGCTTTAAAAGAAAAAGACGATGACTACAATATAATCCTACAAGAATTTGATGATGAAATCAATCAACCTTTCATTCTCACTATCATTACGCCACTAATGAAAAGAATCCACAAATGGGTACATGGTTTAATTGTTTTTAATTCATTTATTTATATCATTTGGTAGTTCTATAATTTGTGAGTACGAGTCACATCTGCTTGAGTGAGTATAATCAGTTCTATAAAAAACGGGTTGGTGTGCAGTGGTCCATGGGTAAAAGTGGACAAATATTTTCTAACTGAAATTTAGCAGTTTCAGGGTTTTTCTGTTACCGTATAACAAATTGAACAGAACTCCAAATTCATGTCTGATCATTCACACTCTGGCCTAATGTACCAGCATTTTTGTGCAATATTTTCTAACTGAAATTTAGCAGTTTCAGGGTTTTTCTGTTACCGTATAACAAATTGAACAGAACTCCAAATTCATGTCTGATCATTCACACTCTGGCCCTGACCGTACCAGCATTTTTGTGCAATATTTTATCACAGTGGAGGAATCTAGATGTAATGATCTTGTTGTTTTGATAATTACTTATGATGCAATTTTTTTTAGATTCCTCAAGCGAAAGATTTGGCATTCCTCGATTCCTCGTCAAACATGGAAGAGTTCAACCTACGTGTATTTCTGATGGTGACTCATAGTGTTTGTGGAGCACTTCCATTGAGAACTAATAATAACTAGTGATGAAACAACCGAAACACTTGTGAATGCATTATCCCAATTCAAATAAGCCCTGCTAGATGATGCTTTTTTTGGCTCCTCTCCTGTCAAAGGGCCTAAAGTGTTAATGACGGATAACTGCATGGAGTCGAGAGATGCTATTTGTCAGATCTGGCCTGATGCAACATCAGTGCTGTGCATATTCCATCTTCTTCAGCAGGTTTGACAGTGGTTGCATGATACAAATTATGGCATAGCCATTGACGATAGACCACAAATCCTCTTGGGCTTCAAGCATGCACTTTATGCCGAAAGTGAAGAAGATTTCCAATCAGAATATCAAAATCTGCTGGAAGATGAAATTGCATCTAAGTACCCAAGTTTCCTGAAATATATATCAGATGTTTATGATGATTGTGAATCCTGGACGTTGTGTTACAGAGTGGATCTACCTCTACGGTCAGCTAGTAATAAAGGATGACGTCTTGAACAGACAGAAAGAGGTGAATGTTGTCGGTTTCATTACCAAACTTACAAAGGAACTTGACGAACATTACCAGAACAAGCTACTGTCGGTTGCATCCGGACAATTTGATGGGATCTACAGCCGGCGGTTTGGTGGCTTCTCCAAGAAGAAGAATGATGGTCTCGGATTCCAGAAACCATCATGTAAAGCGGAAGATCAAGCTTTACGAGATTTGGTCTCTCTTGGAGAAAATACGTACGTGATGAAAAGCTTCAGCCAAGAGGATGCCACATATTTGGTAGACATGACCCTTGGGGTTTGTCAGTGTAAGAGTGACACAAATGGTGCTGTATGCAAACACCAGTATGTCTTGTATGTCAACAAAGTAGCTCAAGGTGCAAATTTCCTCCCAGTGTTTAGTGCCGAACAGAGGATGAACATTGCCAAAATTGCCATAGGCAATACAATGTTTTTGAGCTACTATGAAGGGCTACATTACAGGGTGATTACTATGCCAGAAAGCAATGGTCCTGAAGAGCAGTGTGCAAGATATCAGGTAATTATTTTAGTATTTATTGTTTTTCCAGATTGTTTGTTGAAGTAATTCGAAGACGTATTTCATAATTTCAACGACGTATTTCGAAGACGTTATCAAATGTCAAACAAAATCTCTTTAGTTTTCGTATGTGAACGCAATCACTTGCAATAAACTCGTATACGTATGGTTCGAAAAACCGCCTCACCTTAGTACTTACTCATTAGTGTCAAGCTCCGAAATACTTTTTTGTTCCTGTCCATCTGGTATGAATGGTTTTGCATGCAAAGTCTCAAAAATAATGTTCTCAATGTTTCTGAAGCATGAATTGCACAGTTTAACTTGGCTTCAAAATGTCAACTCTTTGTCTCTGGTGCAGGCTATTGTGATTGTTCCTAGCCAATCATACATATGGATATGAACTGCAAGAGCCAATCACAGATAAATGCCGAGACAGTTGCAGCAAAAACTGCATGCTGGTACAGTATATCCAATTGGAATACTGTATATACTAGCATATGTGTTTTCTGATTAGAATACTGTATGCTAGTATATGTGTCTTTTTATTAGAATACTGTATGCTAGTATACATGTTTTCTGATTAGCATACTGTATGCTAGTATATGTGTTTTATGATTGTTAATATACTGCATCACAATAGGTAGAGGATGATTCTAGTGATGTTACATCTCGACCAATGCAGAGAAAAAATCAACCTCAAGAGATTATTACAAAGGAAGATTGTCAAAGAGCTGTTGCAGAAACTATGGAGTCAATTGAGGCAAAGATAAATGTCTCTAATCAAAATTTCATGCGAGGTATACTAAGATTTGCAGAGAGAATCAAAAAGCATACCAGTGTCAAAACTGACCAGCTGTTTCCATACCTTTGGCGCAGCTGGAATCCTTAATTCTCGTGTGACAGCTACATCAATTGTGAAAATGGCGAAACGAGGTAAATTCCACGTCCAGCCAGAGCAGTGAAGTGTAGGAAGCTCAACTCTAGAAGCTGAGTGAAACAACTGAAGGGGCAAACGGTAAAGCACAATCCATTCCACAGGAAGGCTGGAAGGGCAAATTGTAGAACTATGTCTACAAAAACCCGTTGTTACCAGATAGATTTCATCGGTTATTAAAGTTATGCCAATAGAAGCGTCTTTGTCAATAAATGAAATATGACAATATTTTAATTACGCTTCTATTGCCAGACAGTAGCCTGCGGTTGGGTACTTGTCATCCTGAAAAATTGTAAAAAGTAATCGACATTTCGAACAATGGCCATTCATCAAGGATTAGCAGACAGAGAGAAACTTACAAGTTGCATGCCCCATGATCAGGGTGGTTGACTGCACGCAGGCACTCCCGCGGTCTCAATGAGCGACTCTCTTTCACCTAGCTCGCAATATGTCATTGCATTTGTACATTTCTCTTGAACTCCAAACTCTTTCCTTGTTGTTTTATCGGTTTCTATAGTGTTTTATCATTGTTCAACTTGTGTGCAGGCAACAAGCCTGATCATTGGGCGGGCACCTGCACGCAGGCTGTATGATTATTCATGTTGTTTTGTTGTTTTGACAGCCGACTTTGTTATTGTTAAACTATTGTGACGGGTTCATTTTTTCACGCGATTGCTTTGTTTTTTCACGCGACTGCTTTGTTTCTCTCTCTCTCTGCTAATCTTCCATTACTTTTACTATTTTTCAGGCTGATGAGCACCCTACCACAGTATTTTTAATTTATGAAAGTGTCTATTGTAATTAAAACTTAACTGAATACAACATTATCAATCCCATTTATTAACAATATATATGCATTTAAGTTGTTCTTCATGTAGCATGATAAAGTATGCTAAGTACTTAATTACAATTCTTCTTATGTCTGTGTAAGTTGACTTAAGTGTGAATCTGGATTGACACTTTTCACAAGCAAATTGCTCATGACTCCTAAGTCAGTCGAAGCTGTTGCTTGATTCTCAGTAACGATACCCTGGTAGAACAATCCATCATGAATATAAAAAGTATAAATATATAGTAGAGTAATGCCCTCCCCACGCCTGGGACAATGCTGGTTATTTGCAAGCTTTTTTGTCTCTGGAGTGGGGCTTTTGTATTGACTTTATCTCCTCTAGTACTGGGTATTTGTGTACCCCTGGAAATTAGGGCGGGACATTTGTCACTGGGAATATAATTTTGGAAGAGTATTAAAGGTATTTTTTGCTGTTCTTTAAAATTATTTTGATTATTGTACCTTTGTGAAGGAGTACAGTTTTGCTTGTCCAAAGATACATGAGGTAAAGTTACTTGGTGAATATGTTTTGATCTACCCTGGGTGAGGTATTTTTCATCTACCTTTGGCCCATGGTGGTGCATTCTTAGCTTTAACCATGCCCAATTACAAATGCCAGGGGGGTTAGGAGGGCGGGCACTGCTGGATTTGACTGATGCATAATTCCTGGGCTAGTATGAAAGTTAACCCCCTCTATGATACCCAGGTTTTTTATGCCAGTTTTAAAACTACGGGTAGCAAACTGGTAACATTTTTTGTTTTGTAAACATCCATTTCCCCCTGCAATGTTCCGTTGAACCCCAGCATAGTCTCATGATGGAGGGAATGGACTGACTTGACTGGTGCATAATTTAATATCCAACAAAAGCTTTAACCAGAAATCTGCATTATTTAACTGGATATGTATATTGTATAATAATTATTAACTGGATATGATCTATTAATAATCCTAGAATATACCCTGCGTAAATTCAAGGGGTCTGCCCACTTATAATGCATTTTTCATCATTCTCTGAAAATTCCAATTCACCTACATGCAATGGTAATGCACGTGCGCACTTGAAGGGCTTATTAAAATAAAGACCTCTGCTGTTTCGTAGTAAACAACTATTTGGCAAAGCAACTAGGCAAGCCATTAATATATTCCTTGTCTCTGAAAAAGACAAAGTAGATGACGCTCATAATATAGCATAGACCATTAGTACATTAAGACACTTTATTGTGAACTATATTACGGTAAAAAGACACTCCATATTGTTTATGACTTACCGCAACACTCTTTTGGAATGCATGGTAGCCAGTGTACTAGCTTAATCGATTGCATCGTCTCGCAAATCGTCTCCTCGCTCGTTCCATTTCCATTGACATATTTCCTTCTTACTTGATGCTGTTGCGGTATATCCGCCATTTCGATTTAACAACGAACACAGAGTCACAGAATAGAAAATAATCGAGAGAATAATAACAATCGCGCATGTAATGCAAAATATGGTAAACGCGTGCAAATTTTCCGAGGTGGTAATGATGCTACCGACTATTAAAGATGCTACCGACTGTCTACGGATTCCAAGTTTGCCTCGTCGTCACCTAATGGCACGTTTCCTTGTGGTGTGAAGCTGTGTAAAACCTGTAAGTATATAGATTCTTCCACTACAATTTCGGCACCAAAATCTAAGTACACTAATAAGCACCATCTCACGTGCACCTCCTCTCATCTCATCTACGTATACTGTATTTCATGTAGTAAATGTGGCATGCTCTATATATAGTTAGATGTTTAAGGATAAGGTTTGGTGAGCATCATCGTGCTGTCGCAAGCAATGATGCTAAACAACCTGTTGCCAGACGTTTCAGCACTGGCAATCACAGTGTTTCAGATATGAAAATTCTAGCTCTGTGTCCCATTTCTGCTAGTAGTGACAGCCGCAAAAGGCAATAAATCCTTCAATTTCCGTCTTTCTTGCTTTGTTCGCTTTTCCTTATATGCTAATATATTTTGTGATGTGATTTCCATTTTTGTTTATAGCTTGTTTTGATTTAATCCATCTGATTGGTTTATTTTTTATCACGTGATCGCGTTTGTATTCACTACAAAAGCATATGTTTTTTTCCGACTCATTCGCTAACTTCCAGACGAAGGGCCTTCGCTCGAAATGTCGAAGTTTTTATTGTATTTTTCAGGTAGTTTTAAACAGCAGTCAACCGCCGAATATTTCTAAAACATTATTAATTTCATCACCAACTTTTCTCTGCGCCGCTTATAGAGTTTCCTCCGAAATTTGTAGTCCTTCTCCTTTCTTTAGATGAAACATAAAACTATAAGTTATTGTCAAAGAAGTACTGCACTACAGAAGTGTAATGTTATACACTGGAATGGTGTTGAGATTTTCAATATAGATTGAGGATTGGCGTGTTTAGTTTAGAACAAGCATAAGTATCACTCTAGCTGAATTATGATAATAATTAAACTTTACCAAAGGTTTGCACATGCTCTATTTTAGGTCATTCATATGGAAACTATTTTGACCCCGGAAAAGATTGCTCGGATATCGTTGATAATGTTCCTAATGTGAAAAATGGTGCTTACTGGATAAAGACGAAGAAAAGAAATCCAAGAAAGGTACGCATTTAATAATTAATGCCCAATATTACATTAATTCTAATGTTGCAATGTAACGCAAACATGACCACATATTGACATGAAATTATATGACGCAATATTTTTATTTAATCCAATGTTTTTAATAACAGCATGGTATAACATTGTTCATCAAGATTTTGGCTGTGATGTCGTTCATGATTTGTTCTTCAATACACACACACTTATACGTTGATGTGCACCAACCCCTTTTAGATGAAAAGACTGGGCTTTCTTGCAATATACGACTAATGTTTTTGCTGACGATGCCCTGAGATAAATGACCGGTAAACCTAATTGCACATACGCAACTTAACGATTAGGTATTTTGGCAATGATACAGGTTTGGTGTGATGTCGTCACAGATGGTGGGGGATTCATTTTGATCGGAGTTAAAGATACCCCAGTAACCTGGGCTATCCCTTCCAAACCAACTTATGTTGGTCCAGATGGTAAAAGTCAGTGGAGCAGTGTACTTGGTGATAAATTAGTCCTGGATTTCCGAGTACAGATTTCAGCATCAAAACGTTTTGACGGCACCAAATCTCATTGGTACTGTATATCTTCATTAATAATCAATTACTACATGTAGTAAAATAATACCGTTTGCATGTTTTGCATAAAAGAAAGTTCAAATTATAATGCTGAAGTGCGCGTTTCTTCTGGCAATCCTATGAAGACAGGACACTATCCTTGATGACTCGTGCCAGTTTTACCGAGTTATGTCAACTCGTGCAAATATGGTATGCAATTAGGTTATTCTATTTCGGGATAGGTATGGGACGTGTATAGAAGGCCTGATTATGTAATTGTGCACTCAATTACACTGTTGATTTGACTAGGTACAGTATGATATTCACCCAAATTTCGCACACTGATGATATACTGTATTAATCCCAGACCCATTAATGTTCTCATGCATTCCAAATACCACATTTTACCAAAGAATGTCAGGACATGTCAGAATTGATGAAATAGGTAACAACGTACCCATACAAATATGAATAGGTGAGAACATACCCATGACACTGATCCGATGGTGGCCCAACACTCCCAATTATTATTGGAATTTGGCACAATTTTTGCAGAATTTCCATTCAGCTATGCTTGCCGGGCAAGGTCCATTTGTAGTTTAGATTAGCCCATGTATGCCCTGCTCCAAATATGAACTTGTTCCCGATAAAATTAGAAAATCATTCAAAACTGAATTCTCATTTATGTACGTACAGCACTGAAAACTTTGTTTCCAATCTTACAATCAAAACCCTATTTTCAAAGGTTCTATCGTTTGAAACCAATGCGGAAACTGTCGTCTTTACTGATGTACGATCAAGGAGGTTGCAGTCACAACCACCCAGGAATCGGTGATGTGGAGTTTGTGAAAGATCTGAGAAGCAACAAAATTGTTACCAGAAATTTTCAATGTTCGCGATTTGGAAGTCACTTTACTAAATTTCTTGGATGGGTAAGTTAAAGTCCATGTTGCAAGACAAAATGACAAAAGTTAGTGTATCGAGAGGTCGTTGCACCAATTTACACATTGTGACTTTCTTCACTAATTAAAGTATCCCTTGCATAATTTAGTGGAATTTTCACACATTTTAGGGACTAATCATAAATTACAGAGGGCGGTGGGCTATAATTTGTGAAGCAATAAACATTATCCACCCCTATATTACTGCTGAATAACAAAATGACCCACTTTATAATATATTTGAGTTTACACACTTGCTTCCATTTTCTCGCACTTAATAATATTTTGTACGAAATAAGTGAAAGTGATGTTCTACAAGTCATCGGTCCGATTCTTTACAAAATTATTTGTATATGTAAAACATACTACATTTCTGTGCAAAGGTTTTTGGTCACCCTTGATATCATCATGTTCTACGCCAATATGCAACATTAGTAGATTATTAAACATGGAAGTTGAGGAGTCGCAATGAGATTAATTCTTGCTTAATTATGCTTGTTCCTAAAATCAGAACATTGATCATAAATAGAATAGTAGAAAAGAAACGATGAAATAGGATGATATTTTGCTTTCTCTGCAGAAATAACTATTTTTAAGTCCGTAATAGTTTTGCATTGAGTATTGAACAAGTTCGTATCAATTATCTTCCAAAGATACTCACCTGAGATTAGTCTTAATGTCATGGTCCTGTGATAATCTCGCTTTTCCCAGACCACCGTATGGTGTTAGCAAGAAGCCCTATTAGTGGAATCATTATATTTTGGAGAATGACCTAAAACGTTGAACAGTACGGAATTTGATTAATAGAAACCATATAATTATAGTAATGTCATCAAGCAAATTCCTGGTGATTTTTGTTTTAAAGATCATGCACGCACATTTGTAAATCGAACGTTAAAGTAATATATTGTTTGTGTTGCTAAAAAAATTAAGCTAAATGTTTCAAGTCTAACAAAAAGGTAAATCATAGTGTAACCCCCCTCAATGTAGCTTTACAATTTATATGGCCCACCTCCCCCATTTTCATATTTAGCGCAACCCAATTAACCTATTATGACCAATCCCTTATAAGTAGTCGTCACACCAATCTAATTAACTTATGGCAGTCAATTACATGATCGGGACCATAAGATATCACGGCAGTACATCTGAATATGAGGTAATTAAACTCTGGTAAAGGTTTTCGAGGCTATAAAAGTTATGTGGAAGACATGGTATATATATGTGCTGGTTATTCAACTGTGATAAAATAAGTGAATTCGTATTTGAATCTAACAATATTGTAAATTAAATATTATTGGTACCGGCAGAATATGAATATTACATCAATGGGAGTTAACATGCACGCATTGATGCAATGCACGAGGTCTAGCCCAAGCAGAGAATGTCTTCAAAGCGATCCTAAATTTTCAGAGAAAGATAACATCTTTCATGTTCATTTTGTAGGGTAAGATGAACAGATGTTTCTCGAAACGTTGTGACGAAGGATTTGCTCATATTTCCGGCTTTAGATACGACAGTGCCGGCTCATTCAGGTAACGACAGTGTTATCAAGATTTCAAGATTAAGATTTTAATGGAGTTTGCACACATTTCTACACGTATTTTTCACAGAATCATCAAGTAAGGATATATATCATAAAAAAATAACGAAAGAAAAAAATATATAATAGAAATCGTGCACAGTGCTCAAAGTAGCAATAAGCTTTCGTGTTGATCACTGCCTGCCTATAAATAATTTTTAAAGAAGAACACACATATATAGCCTAATTGAGAGTAAATAGTGGATACAATATTATAACCTCAGGGAATTAGAATCCACGTTTGCCGGGATCTATTTGTAAAACAAGTAGTGGTTGTATATATTACAGGAGTGATAGATTCCCAAATTTGGGATGAGACAAATTTAGATGTTTGTATTCCGTAATTTGTACCGGTTTTTGGTCTATTTAAATTCTGTCTGGCGGCGAATCTAGTATGATATGAGTGCTGAGTTGATGTAAGTGCTGAGTGAATGCTATCAGCAAACACTGTCGGAATGTCACCTTTTTCGTTTAGAAGGTTTCACAAAGGTTGCTATTTTCAACATTTTCAGTCGTAAACCCCAAAACTCTTGAATTGTCTGATTGTCTTAATAAGATATTTCAATTAATCGTCCAAATATGTTAACTCATTCATACGTCCAAGAAGCTTTTTTCTATGATAAAAATGGTATTAGGCTCATGTACTGTCTTTCCATATTCTCTTGTCCCCAAGCTACGGCGCGAAGCGTCGTGCGAGGGTACTAATTCCGCTCGGAGATTTGTGAACATAGCGGAGTGCAAAGTTGTCCGCCATTTTTTTTGTCATCGACTGGACTGGACGGTTTTTTAAGTTATGCGCATGCGCGAGTTCAAGCCGAGAGAAAACGGGCAACTAGCAACATCATGATTGGCTAAGACAAGCATTTTGTTTTTATATGTATACGTCAGAAAAATAACTGCCATTTTGGCATTTTGCAAACATTTTTCAAAATTGTACTCTGGAGTCGGGACATATTAATTAATACAGACCAATATTAAGTCTCCAAAACAAGATAAATGAAAATTTTTTAGAGGACTTTCACTT
This sequence comes from Trachythela sp. YZ-2020, assembly GCA_016169945.1. Lineage (NCBI taxonomy): Eukaryota > Metazoa > Cnidaria > Anthozoa > Malacalcyonacea > Clavulariidae > Trachythela > Trachythela sp. YZ-2020. The sequence goes on along the minus strand of JADLSH010000120.1, from coordinate 14,974 downwards.
ACTAAAGTCAACGGGAAAATAAACAGTCAAAAGACCGAGAAAGGACAATGTTTTCGAGTTTTAAAGCGTTTTAAACGGGTAAGTGTCTATATTGCAAACTTGCTTTTGCAGTTTTGCCGTCAATTGGCCAATGCACTATAGTTTGTGGTTTTCAAAATACGTAGTTCATTCGGTGTGGTCAATACAACATTTTTTAATCTTAAAAAGTGTTTTAGTATTAATTCAAATGCGTTATAGAATAAGAAACAACATATTTAATCTCAAAAACTTCATTGTATAAAAATACTGTTCAAAAAACAGTTGACGTTTTATGACAATTTCGAAACATTTTGTGAGACGTAGGCCTACATTTTTTATTTTTTCATTTTTTTAAACATGAAAAATTTTATTGCGCAAAATTACATTATGTACATTGAAAAAAAAATGATATATCTTCAATAAAACGTCTAAAACCATCAGTTATGTTTGTATAAATAGTCTGTATCTATAATAAAAAAAATTCATGTTATAAATATATTGTACCAAAGAGTTTCTCAATAAGAAGCCCGTCCTTCCACCAAAGCCAGGTCAATTTCAAATAGTTTGTATTTGACGTTTTTAGTAAAAAGTGTTGTACATGTTAAACATGTAGACGTTTTTCGCACGTTCACTGATCCTGATATTCTGCAGTTATAGTGTGGTATCTGCAAAGTCTGGAATTCGTGAAAATTCAACATCCTTTCTGGGATGTGATCATGGAAAGGTAAAATTTTTAACTTGTCATGCAGGTTGATTGGCATTGAGATATACAATAGATAAATTGGTATTTTAATAAGTGAGTCATTCGCCATTCAAATTTATACTAATACACTAATACAGATAATTAGTAATACTGCCAAACCAAATCAGTAAATTCGTTGCTATTGCCTTTTGTAGTGCTGTGCATGTTTTGGTCCAGACAGTAAGAAGGACTATTGTGCACCAAGATGTCAAGCTATCAATGGAGGTACTATTTTAAAGAAAAATGCAAACATACGTGCCTGGTTCTGGATCCGCACTTCTTTACCAAAACGCGCTTGGAAAAAGTGTATGGAGTTTAAGGAAAAGAACAGTGTCGGAAAATTAGAAACATGGCATGTTAGCAACGAAGGTGGAATAGCGAATAAGGTACCATAAATATGTAGATTGCTACAGAAAATCATAATATATATATAACATTTTTCTTGAAGGCCATCATGATACAATTGTGGCGTTCCATCGTACTATACGTAATATATTATATACTCTTCTCATATTTTACTGGTATAGCGCTCAAGATAAACGGTATAATAACTATTTTCGCAATTCCAATTTCTATATTTTGTATAATAGATTACCTACACTCTAAAAACTACGATCGTGCCAAAAATATCCATTTGCGTAACTGCGTTTTGTCACTTATCTAACCTTCCAATTCAGATTTGGAACATATGTTTTCCTTAGCTTACTTGTTCATGAATGTGAAAAATTATGACATGTTTAACTTACATGTATTCAACTAGAAATCAAGAAATCACAATATGTATGACAAATTATTGTCCCCCCCCCTCCCCCTTTGCCCCCTTTTCGCAGTCCCGGAAAACTTCCCTGTTTTAAGAATCCAGCATGGATCCACTTTAAAAACATGCGTTAATGACCTTATACAGTAAATCCCATCATAAACCACGACAATGCATGTATGCTATAATATTTCGACGAATGTATTGACATATTTCGCAGGGGATGTATCGGTTTGCTCCAGTTCTGCGGTCTATTTCCGATTTCATGTTTTTGTGTAACATTTTATGCCTCGACATTGCAGAAGAGCAATTCAACGACTACGTACTGTTTAATAAACGAGCGAAAGTGTTTTATAAGGTTTTAGACCTGATAAAACACGTCTCGCGAGTTTATTAAACGGCTTCAAAAACGATGCTCCATGTGAGAGCAATCATGGTAAATATTTGAAGCATGTATATACATGTATTGTGTTATGTAAGGAGAATTTGCTTGTCGTTTGGGTATAATCGGTATCGTGAGCGCATTTGTTTGTTTCACGAGCGATCAGGCAGAACTAAGTGGAGCATGTGTTAAACGTTTATTCAAGGCAGTAGGTGGGAATACCATTCTCCTCCGCAGAGGCTTCTAGGATATTTTAGCTTTTCCCAGGGTATTTTATCTTTTGCCATGTATAATTATATATAGCGGGTATGTGTAAGGATCATTGATTTATTGGTAGGGATGCGTAGGGATGCGTGAGGGGAAAAGGGGAAAATATTAGACGCGCGCGGGGAAAGACGAGAAGAGAGAAAAAGAAAAGGAGAGCCTCTGCCATATAACGTGCGGTTCTGTGGTACATTTTGCGGTTCTGTAGTTATGGACGCAAACGATCAGGACATGGAAGAATTTGAACGTTCCCTTGATGATATGAGTCTCGAAGGTACGTGTAAAAAATTTGGTGCCAATTGATGGCTAATTTAACAATCTTTTTGGCCTTGTATTTTTGTCTATTTTATATCTCAGCCATGTTTGTCGATATACAAAGGCAATGTTTTATTTACTTCGTCAATCATGTTTATAGATGATGGCGACGACGCACTTGGCTGCTATCCTATGATAAGCAATCCAGAGGAGGATCTTCCCGGGAATTATGGTCAAGAGTCTAGACAACATGAACCCGAAAGGCCGAAAGTCTCACATTTCCATCAGGTTGGGGTTTGTAACTTTATTTGCAGCAATGATTTAATTAATTTCTTGAATAAATAAAAAAAATAGAATGGGAAAGATCGTTGGATTTATTAGATTTTGTATCATGTTTATAGGTGACGACAATGAATTTAGCGGCTTTTTAATGAGCATGACAAGCACTCCGAAGAAAGAGCTACTTTCTGGGAAGCATACTCTTACACTAGAGTCTAAGAAGGTAATGGCACCTATTTCCAAGCGACTTCAGACGTCTGAAATTTATACATCTGCAACAGGTAGGTTTTTAGCTTGTTTTTACAGTAACAGAAATATATGGTCATATATTGTATTGTATCAATGATCATTTAACAAGGTTTTGCTTGACCTTATTATGCTCATACTTGTACCTATGCTTGCATCGCTAGTAAGGACTAGGCTTAACCTATTAGCTTGAAATGCGCCCAGATGTGCCCTACTTTAGTATTTTACTCTGTCTAATGCGGGACTTTACTTGTCAGTGCTAGGGTACGGTCAGTTACTGGGTTAACAAAACTATCTGCCAGTTTCTCTCGTTACCTCATTAGCTTGCAATGTCCCAAAATGTGCCCTACTTGAGTATTTTACTCCGCCTAATGCCAGATGATTTTACTCGTCGATGGTAGAGTACTGCCAGTTAATGGGTTAAGCAGCAAGAGCAAGGTACTCGACAATTCTGGGTCTTGACTTCTGTGATGAAATATAAGGTATAGTATATATAGCTGGAATTTAAAAACTTGCATTAAATATTGATCTGGTAGGAGGGGTGGGTATGCTGTTTTGGTGCTCATTATGAAGCAGGGTGTGACCGTCCTCCGACGATCATCCCTGAGGACCGCCAGCAGATTGAAAAATAAAGTTACCAACATGGTCAATTAGGCCCCCAAAGGCCCAATTATTACTTTTATTTTATAATTGCCCCCTGCACCCCTTTGGCCAAGGCTAGGGGGTGGGCACCTCATTTCAAACCGCGAAGAAATACTAATATAAATCTATTTCACGGATGCACCCAATAGCTGTTCCAACTGGGCAGGGCCCCCAAACAACGTTTCAGGATCCGAATACCTGCCACCACCTTTTCGATCTGATCTAAAGAAAAATTGAAGGGCCTGCAAAGGTGAGGTGCTCCTTCCAAAAATTGGTCGATTCTCTGCCTGATCAACGGACATACTTAGCAATGGCATACCCTGGCTTGGTAATAATAGATGCTAAATAAAAATATTACAATTATTAGAGTGGTGTATTATAATAGTGAATTTTTACTTATATAATTTTTTTTCTCTTGGTATTATAAATATTACATTTATAGTATTAAATAAATCGGGCTTGCTTTCTAAGTACTATTTGATTGCAGATATAGTGCACATACATGTAAATAGGTAAATAAAAAGCATTTAAAATAAATTGGAATGGAAAAGCCATCTCTCTTTCTCATTGAAGGAGGGGGGAACACCCTACTCAAGATCATTTTAGCAGCAGACCTCGTGAATTCAATTCAAAAATCGGTAATATGGTCATGTTACGTGCACGAATATATTTCTCTTTGATCTTGACCCGAATCACAAACCTTTCCCTAGCCCTATTGGCCTAACCATTTTGTGACCATACCACAACAATATAAGCCAAATATCTTTGTGTTTTGAATCTCTGGGATTTGTTACATGCCAAGATTACATTAACGGTTATGCTATAAACATAGTTTGTCACACCATTTACACATGAGACTTCTTAAACTAGTATATTGAGTATTCTAGTAGAATACTATTTTAGCAATTAATATCTGGTAATATCTATTCTAGTGATTCATGTTGGTATCAATTCCTTGAATAACATTTTGCCTGACGAGTTATGCAAAGGTGCCGTGCTTACGAGGAAAACATCTCACAATCTAAGAGTGAGCTGTGCGACCGCGTTATTTCAAAATTCAGTAGAAGAAAAATTAATTCGAGAACGAACTGGGCATCGCTCAAACGCAATCTTTAAGTATGAGAATGCTAGGTTAGAACAGCAGCGTAAAGTGGGAGATATTCTTGGACCTCCGACAGGATTACATGTGAACGAAATGCCTAGTGAGGATGCGAAAGAATCAGATTTTCTTTTGAATGATTTTGACTTTGCTATTGTGTAACATTCCAATTCCTGGCGATCGCCCAATTGGTGGTGATAGTAATACGGTCAGCAAATCGTTTACAAGATCTGTGTTCAACAATTGTACTATTAATTTTGTTAGCAAGTAAAGTAGAGTTGAGTTCAGTAAAGGTTGTTGTGTTATTCATTTTTTCCTAATAAAATGTTACGTTTTGTTCATATAAACTGTTTTTCTTAGCCTCATTAGTATGTTTTGATTTTTCCTATCTGGACAGTTTGTCGTCATGCTGTTTTTGAGCTTTCTTAAGACATCCTTAATGTTATATAGATTATGTCTACCAGAGTTATAAATATAGAACATTTTTGACTGAAGTTTAAAAATGCGTTGTAATTAGTTTTGTTCATTTTAAATAGCGTATCTATATATGCAAGTGTATGTTTTAATAAACTGCATTAAATATTTTAAAGTTGTGAATCGTATCGTGAATCTGCTTTTTTCTAGTTTTTATTAGATCTGGAACCAGTAAGTTACACACCTTACAGCGCCAGTAAATTACACACCTTACAGTGTGTATTTGCAAGATGAGTAGCTTACAAAGTGTGTATTTATACACACCAGACAAGGTACGCTAGAAGGTGTGTTTAAATACACACCTTAAGGTGTATATAAATACTAATATAATGTGTATTTATACACACCAGACAAAGCACGCTAGAAGGTGTGTTTAAATACACACCTTAACGTGTGTATAAATACACACCTTACTAAAAACACGGCTTAAGGTGTGTGAATTTGGCGACAAGCGGATCACACACCTTAAGGTGTGTAATTATACACATCTTTTCTCGCAAATAGGTGTGTATAAATACACACCTTTTCCCGGCAAATACACACTTTAAGGTGTGTATAAATACACGGCAAAAGGTGCGTGGATTTGGCGACAAGAAAGGTGTGTAATATCTACACACCTATTTTTTAGAGTTTATAGGTTAACATCGTTCAGCATATTCAATTTAAAACACGGCCTACTTTGTCAAATAGCTATATAATTAGGCATCGAAGTAGTATTATAGGGACCGATCAACCCCCTTTTTTGGGGTGCCGTAAACATTACCATACGGGGTGCCGCAACTCATTAGCATATACATGGTACATTAACATACAGGGGGAAGCGTTCATTAAATATTAGAGGTAATTAATATTCAGGGTGTGCGCACACATGACGTCATCATGATGTGCGCACAAGCGGTGCGCGCACTTATGGTATTAATATTCAGGGTGTGCGCACATAACGTCATTCGTTCCCACTCTTTCAGGAGCCCGAGTATTTTGAGAATGATTTCCGAGGATTTGCCATAAAAAAGTAATTAAATTAAACATTGGCACAATTATTCATTGCCTTAAAATGCCGAGTTAGTAAAGGTGTTAGGCGGACATTTCATACTTAAATATCAGTCTGATGTTTAGTAAATCATTAGGCCGATTTGGTAAGGCGTTGGGTTGTAAAAGTCCCAAAGAACGTGGGTTCGAGTGCCACACTTGGCAACATATAGACTAATGTTATTAACCATTATTTTCCCTGTCGTGGTTCGATCCCTGCTCCTGGTAATATGCTTCTTCCTCTTTTATGTCACAGTCCGGTTCGACAATGAGTAAATATATTCTCGTATCTAATATCACCTTATACGAAACGGCTTAGACAACTAATATAGCAACGCTTAACCTGGTGAATATATTATTGCCTTATGCGAAGTAATAACAAGCAGAAATATATGTTTCTAAAACGAGAAAATCGTAAAGTGTAATCGGCACGAGATTTACGAGCATATACATGCATTATATGTAAACGCAATTCTATGCGGTTTGTAAGTCATTTGTAATATATAATTATAGGAGGGGAAAATATTGTACAATGTACACACACAGAATTAATTTTAAAACATATTTATTGCTTAAAATTTATTTTACAACGTTAGTAAGGTCTGCTCCTAAGAGCATATCGTTTAGGTATCTTTAAAGAGTTCTCGTATTCTTCTCTGTCTTCGGGTGATAATTTTACAGTATCTTTAGCTTTCATAGGAATATATTTTGGTCACTCATGAAGTAGTCTTTGTTTGTAACCTTCTCGTTGCCCTGGCGTCATCGTTGCTAAATCTTTAGGTCTTCAATCTGAAAAGTCTACCCAATTAAATATATTTTTAACCAAGTAAATAAAGTCTGCTCTGGATCTGCTTCCAAGAGCGTATTATTCTTAAACTCCATCACTCGCTTGGGTCTGCATGTCTGCAGATTTGTATATATATATATAGATATTTCGTAGACCTAAACCTACAAGTATATATATATATATATATATATATAGTCAAATCTGCAGACATGCATGTTTCGCCGTTCAACGGCTCGTCAGTGCAGCTTGCGAGTGACTTCGTATTTATACACCATACTCTTGCCCTCACCAAGCGCATGTGGTACAATACTCAGACACATGCGCATCCAGACATGCGTGAAGTGTCTTGGGGCCAGAGTGCTCAAACGACCACAAGGGAAGTGAGCTTTTGCATTATATATATAAATATATTGTCCGAGTCAACCTCATAGCTTTTTCACCTTTTAACCATAACTTTAGATTTCTTTAACCCATACCTACCGAGCAACATATCTCTGTTATACTTGTTAACTAATCCAATTTTTATGACTATATGACTATGACTATGACTATGAGTGAATCATTGAATCCTTAGAGTGAATCATTGAATCCTAAGAGTGAATCATTGAATCCTAAGAGTGAATCATCGAATCCTAAGATTGAATCATTGAATCCTAAGAGTGAATAATTGAATCCTAAGAGTGAATCATTGAATCCTAACAGTGAATTGTTGAATCCTAACAGTGAATTGTTGAATCCTAAGAGGGAATCATCGAATCCTAAGATTGAATCATTGAATCCTAACATTGAATCATCGAATCCTAAGAGTGAATCATTGAATCCTAAAATAGAATAATTGAATATCGAGCGATGTTAGCTTCATATCGAGAGAGCCAACCTCCATTTAGAGAGAGCTTAGCTTCGAACCGAGCTCTAGGATGTAAGGATAGGCCCGAGCCGAGCTCTAAGATGCAAGGATAGGTCCGAGCCAAGCTTTTGTTTTCTGCATTGTTTTTGAAGCGGGCAAATGGTGTTTTCTCTACAACTGCAATTGGTAGTGTCCTTTTCCTGTGGCTTGTTATTCCTAGATATGCGTGCATTGTGTTTAGTGATTACTGACTTGATATTGTTCATGCAGCTATAACTTACTTTAACTGTATTTCTGTTAAAAATTTTATGGAGCTTGTGGTGCGGTGGAAAATGTTTGTCAATTAGACTAAGAAAATTACGTCCTATGTTTGTGCTAACACTCTTGCTAAATGGTGGGTTGAACCAAATGATGTTGCGTTGCCTATTCCTGCGTTGTTGTTGCGGTGTGTGCTGAGTGTAGCTAAGTTCATGATTAAAGTTGCTATGCCTAAGTGCGTTCTGATATATGGGTGCAGATTCCTGAAAATTTTGCTCATCTGATGAAAGAAGTGCGATGCGCTTGTTAATTGATGCAGGTAGTTGCCTTGTGATGCTCGGTGGGTGATTAGAGTGCATATTTGTGTATAGTGGATCGTCATTGTGCTTCTTATAGGGCCTATGTTTTCCATTGTTAAGGTCGAAAGTTACATCTAAAAAGTTTACCATGCGTAAATTTGATTCGGCGGTAATTTTTAGGTCAAACTGCTCGAAAATTTTGTGGAGGTCTTTCCTTGTTTTGTCTGCTAAACGTGCTGATTTACTTTTTATAATAGCCAAACCGTCATCTCTATATAGGCCGATGCTTTCTTTGCCAAATTTTTTACTCAGGTTGTTTAAAATGAAAAGGCCTACTAACTCACAAATTTCCGCGCCGTCGAAACTGTCCATGGTAACGTCAAACAAACTATCGCTATCTTTTTTCATGAAATTTCAGGTATAGTAGCCAAATTTGAAGCCCAGGATAAAGCTTGGTCCAATAGTTTTTCAGAAATGGATGGGTAAAAATCGACAATGTCAAACGAAATAAAACTGACGGAGTGTGTCTGTCCTTATCTTTTATATTTCCAAACCATTGAATAACTTGTTTTGTATTCCTCCATTGATTTAAATTAAATTTTTCGTAGACCTAAACCTACACGTATATTTGCACCCGTATATCGGTTGTGCAATCTTGTTTACGTTATTCATTTCTATTTAACTTCAAAATGCGGCAATTTCGATTTGACTATTCACTAAAGAATATCCCTATACCATCACAGGACGCTTATTTGAAAAATTTGATTGAAAAAGTGGAAAGTGTAATAAAACGTATGAGATGGAAAGCTAATTTCTTTCTTAAAAACAAAAAATGTGAAAACCAAAACAACCATTTCGGTCTTGCGTCCAACAAAACACCTCCTTCTATTCCGGAAATGAAACTTTTCGAAGACGACCTTATAAAATTAATCGAAAATTTACAATTTCGGCCATATAGGAACCAATTTCAGAAATCTTTGACTAACGATCTAAAGAAAATTAATTCGTCTCCCAACATTTTCATTTTTGCAGACAAAACTAGGAATATTTATGAAACCTCGCTCGATACATACAACAAGCTCTTACATGACAACATCACAAAAACATATAAGCATGGATCCGAGGACATTATAGATGAAATTGATTCAGAACTAAAAAACATTCGAACCATTTAGGAATCGGCGACAGAATTGAAAAAATGAAAAAACGCGAAGCATTTATATATTTAAAAGATCACAAAGAAAATTTCGAAAACAATCCAAAATGCCGATTAATTAATCCCGCTAAAAGCGAATCCGGAAAAATAAGCATTGAATTTAAACCAATGGAGGAATACAAAACAAGTTATTCAGTGCTTTGGAAATATAAAAGATAAGGACAGACACAGTTTTATTTCGTTTGCCATTGTCGATTTTTACACATCCATTTCTGAAAAACTATTGGACCAAGCTTTATCTCGGGCTTCAAATTTGGCTACTATACCTGAAAACGATATTTCAAAAATAAAACACGCTAGAAAATCTCTGCTTTTCAATACCGGAATTTCATGGATAAAAAAAGATAGCCATAGTTTGTTTGACGTTAGCATGGGCAGTTTCGAAGGCGCGGAAATTTGTGAGTTAGTAGGCCTTTTCATTTTAAACCACCTGAGTAAAAAATTTGGCAAAGAAAGCATCGGCCTATAATAGAGATGACGGTTTGGCTATTATAAAAAGTAAATCAGCACGTTTAGCAGACAAAACAAGGAAAGACCTCCACAAACTTTTCGAGCAGTTTGACCTAAAAATTACCGCCGAATCAAATTTACGCATAGTAAATTTTTTAGATATAATTTTCGACCTTAACAATGGAAAACATAGGCCCTATAAGAAGCCCAATGACGATCCACTATACATAAATATACACTCTAATCACCCACCGAGCATCACAAGGCAACTACCTGCATCAATTCACAAACGCATCGCACTTCTTTCATCAGATGAGCAAACTTTTCAGGAATCTGCACCCATATATCAGAACGCACTTAGGCATAGCAACTTTAATCATGAACCTAGCTACACTCAGCACACACCGCAACAACAACGCAGGAATAGGCAACGCAACATCATTTGGTTCAACCCACCATTTAGCAAGAGTGTTAGCACAAACATAGGACGTAATTTCCTTAGTCTAATTGACAATCATTTTCCACCGCACCACAAGCTCCATAAAATTTTTAACAGAAATACAGTTAAAGTAAGTTATAGCTGCATGAACAATATCAAGTCAGTAATCACTAAACACAATGCACGCATATCTAGGAATAACAAGCCACAGGATAGGAACACTACCAATTGCAGTTGTAGAGAAAACACCATTTGCCCGCTTCAAAAACAAGGCATGACTAGGGACATAGAATACAAAGCAACAGTCACAGTAAGCAACACAAACACGATCAAAAATTACATTGGCATGACTGCAACCACATTCAAAGAGCGATTGGCCAACCACACTAAATCATTGCAACATAAAAAGCATGCAAATGACACGGAACTTTCGAAATATATTTGGACATTGAAAGAAAACAATAAGGATTTCAGTATTAATTGGCAAATTTTAAAGCATTCTATTTCGTACACGGGAGGATCAAAACGATGCAATTTATGTTTAGAAGAAAAATTCTGTATTTTGAAAGAAAAAAACAAGAATTGTTTACTCAACAAAAGAGCTGAAATAATTTCACGATGCCGTCATCGTAACAAATTTCGCGCAAACAACGCAAACAAAGCCATGAATGCACACATTGTCTCCAACATACACCCCCAAGTTCCGGCAGGAAGCATATATAAGCGGTCATTTCTTTCGATACTTGTTTACTGCCTGATGATTCTTTTACAGATGAAACAGCCTGTTGCAGACAAGTTTTGAGCTAAGCGAAAATCTATAATTTGCTCTAACTATATGTTGTCGAGCACTCTTTGCGTTTCGTAGACCTAAACCTACACGTATATATATGTATATATATATATATATAGTCAAATCTGCAGACATGCATGTTTCGCCGTTCAACGGCTCGTCAGTGCAGCTTGTAACGCAGTCTAGATGCGAGTGACTTCGTATTTATACACCATACTCTTGCCCTCACCAAGCGCATGTGGTACAATACTCAGACACATGCGCATCCAGACATGCGTGAAGTGTCTTGGGGCCAGAGTGCTCAAACGACCACAAGGGAAGTGAGCTTTTGCATTATAGCTTATTATATATATACGTGTAGGTTTAGGTCTACGAAACGCAAAGAGTGCTCGACAACATATAGTTAGAGCAAATTATAAATTTTCGCTTAGAGCAAATTATAGACTGCCTGATTAGAGCAAATTATAGACTGCCTGATGATTCTTTTACAGATGAAACAGCCTGTTGCAGACAAGTTTTGAGGAAATCGAATATATATATATATATATATATATATAGATAGTGAATATATATATATATTCACTTACCTCAAAACTTGTGTCTGCAACAGGCTGTTTCATCTGTAAAAGAATCATCAGGCACATATATATATATACACCCAAGCGAGTGATGGAGTTTAAGAATAATACGCTCTTAGAAGCAGACCCAGAGCAGACTTTATTTACTTGGTTAAAATAGATTTAATTGGGTAGACTTTTCAGATTGGAGACCTAAAGATTTAGCAATGATGACGCCAGAGCAACGAGAAGGTTACAAACAAAGACTACTTCATGAGTGAACAAAATATATTCCTTTGAAAGCTGAAGATATTGTAAGATTATCACCCGAAGACAGAGAAGAATATGAGAACTCTTTAAAGATACCTAAACGACATGCTCTTAGGAGCAGACCTTACTAACGTTGTAAAAGAAATTTTAAGCAATAAATATGTTTTAAAATGAATTCTGTGTGTGTACATTGTACAATATTTTCCCGTTCTATAATTATATATTCTCAATTTATTCAAATCGTCTTTAACGATTTACAAATGACTTACAAACCGCATAGAATTGCGTTTACATATAATGCTTGTATATGCTCGTAAATCTCGTGCCGATTAAACTTTAAGATTTTCTCGTTTTAGAAAGCTATATTTCTGCTTGTTATTGTTTTACAACCCAACGCAAATGTTTAATTTTATTACTTTTTTATGGTAAATCCTCGGAAATCATTGGCAAAATACTCGGGATCCTAAAAGAATGGGAACGAATGACGTTATGTGCGCACACCCTGAATATTAATACCCTAAGTGTGCACACCCCTTGTGCGCACATCATGATGACGTCATGCGCGCGCACACCCTGAATACTAATAACCTCTAATATTTAATGAATGCACCTCCACGCTACTCCCCCCTGTATGTTAATGTACCATATGCTAATGAGTTGCGGCACCCCGTATGTTAATGGTTGCGGCACCCCGTATGTTAATGGTTGCGGCACCCCTGCGGCTCCCCCAAAAAAGGGGGTTGATCGGCCCCCATAATACTACTCATTGATAATTTCACATCGATAATTGCGTCATATCAGCGTCTCAGCATTATTATACCCTGAATATATATATAAAAAAACCACGAGCAACTAAAATTTCACAATATAGATAAACACGCAGTTTCCGAAAAATTGTCTGTTTTAATTAATATGGTCAGACTCTTATTTTATTAATATATTATATTAATAGGCAACTTCAAAATACCATTTTTCTTCTGACATTTTGCATCTTTCTCAGTATTCCATCTCAATTAACCTTGTTCAGTTTTCTTATTTTTGTTATAACCTAGAGCCATGCATGCTAAATGCAATGGTATGAAAAGCAGCTTAAGATTAGCATGATTATAGCTAGTAAACTTGAAATCAGAACAGTTTATTATTTTTCAGGATACTGTAACTATGATTTGTTTTATAGCACCCCAAACGCTGGGCTTGAAAGAAAACAACAAATGAAGAAATTTATTTTAACCAAAATTCGTAAAATGTCTTACTGTAGTTTAAAACTGCATCGTCTGTGTACACTCAAATTTTCTGCTGTGTTTCTTTTCTATGTCAGCTTAATTGCTTTTCTTAATGATAAACTATTAACCAGGTGTTTTCCATGCTTTATAGGGAAAATGCGCATACCCTGGAGTTCCAAAAATGAATGAAGGGGTAAGCAATATATAAGACAATTAGTTCACACTTGTACTGTATTAATACAGATTTCTCGAGTTTTACTGTCCTGTCAGATTTTCGATTCTTGATGTCAAAACTCATTTCAAACTCATTAATAATTTTACACAAATATGGAATCAATCACTGATCTAAACACTGGATGGAGTCAGAATATTTGAAATGAAATGAGATTTTTACATCTGTCATATCTGTCTAATTAAGTTGTACTATAAAGCAAATATATTTTCCTATTATGTGACTTGAAACGTATTAAAAAAAATTTCGTCAATTACATATTACTTCCTACAAATTGTATAGTAAACTATTTCCAGCGCTGCAATAGAGATAATTAATTATAAACTTTATTATAATTTTGTCAGTCTTAACTTTCATTGATCGAACGTCAATTCGATAATTAGTGATTTTAGTTCAAAAATTTCGATCGAAATTGAAACGCAATGTTAAGATTTTTCACTTTCCTATTATCCAGGTTGTAATAACTCCCAATAATGAATCTATGAACAATCTTCCAAAGATAGAAGGCTTGCTTTCATACCGCTCTGATGACAAGAAATTGTATTTCAGAGGAAAATCCCGATGGAATGCTATTGGAACGCAAGATAAGGTACAAATCCACACCAGATATTCGCATTGCATACTTTTTAAACAAATATAAATAGATACGAGTATAGATGTTTAATTCGTTTAATTATTGGTTTTGAGAAATCCATACAAAATTTCTGCTATATTTAATTCAGCCAATCTCAGCCACTCTTTTTCTTTTATAAAAAGATCAACAATGTTGTTGCTGACCTGAACAAGCTTCAGAAAAACATCCGTGGAAAAATTAGAATGATAAATCAAGGTAAAGAGCTGAACGTCCGTACTGTAGGTACTGATTTCTAAGATAAAATTGCATTTTAAATAATTTTCTTTTTAACAAATTTAACGACTTTCAACTAAGTCATCCGTCAACTAAATAACCGTCTTTTTTTATATATTTCTAGTATCTATGTCTGATTTCCATTTTATCTTTACAACCGATTCAACCAATTCCGAATAATTCAATTTTAATGTACTTATTTATAACTCGTAAATTGCTAACTTGAAGTATATGCAGATTTTCCACCATCCAATTTCATGAGAGACACCTTTACTGTAGACAAACTTTTTATTCTTACATTTTTTAGAATTGGATGGTTTGATGTATTCGTGCAAGCAAATCTTAAATAGGAAAAGGTAGCTATATGTTTTTACATATATGCACGTTTCTACAAACTGCATAAGCCATAGTTCATTGCATGGTTGGTGCAGTAGTAAATTTTGCTTTAAATCTTTAATTACAGTAACATAAAAATCTAAAATTCTAGTTGAAAATCACAGCTATTCCCACCCAAAGGAATGACTGGTTTTTCAGTATTATAGAAAAAAGGTTGATTGACGCATTTAATTAAA